>FR990123.1:2602817-3823310 GCA_905404295.2 Ochlodes sylvanus | reverse complement strand
ACCTTTTATCTGAAAACAACTTTTTATTAAAACTATACAATCCAAGTGGACAATATGACATCTGAAATTTGAATTACAGATGGACGACCAGTCTATAACTGTATAGTTGATATTTTTTGCCAAAAGTCAATCTTACATAATTATCATTTATGTAAGCAATATTAAAAACAAATTTTGCCGATAAGTCAATCTTACATATCATTTAAGTAAGCAATATTAAAAACAAATTTTGCCGATAAGTCAATCTTACATATCTTTTAAGTAAGCAATATTAAAAACAATTTTTGATGTTATCGGTCGTCCGCTGTATACTCTTCGATCAAACCATATATGGTCTAATATATGCTAAATATCCACATATGCTAAGTTAAACGTGCTCAGATATGTAAAGGCGCGAATGCTCCTATATCGATGAATCAAATCTTTACTTGTTCTTAACTTCAAAGTATACTTTAATCTTAATTTGTTAGTTTGGTAAAAGGTGCCAATGTTATCCTAGATTTATCTTGCGTCGAGGACGAATACTCTAGACTTCAATGATATTACGTAGGTACTCGTATAATTAAATGACTGTGTAGAATCTTGGCGAATTAAAAACTAGTATAATTATAATCAATATTAATAAAGAATTATGTCTGATAATAACAGTGTTGTTATTTATGGAATTCCCCTTTCAACTTATCATAACTCAATGCACCTATAGCCATGCGGTCGAATTTCAATACACTGACAGAATGTCTGCGCGTTTTGTAATTATTGTAAATGTCAGTTATATTTAAATCTGCTTACGAATGACATCGCAATGTTGCTGAAAAAGTTTTACTTTATCATTATTTGACGGTTGTTTTTAAAGGATTATGAAACTGGTGCCTTCTAACCAAAGCTTCGCTCGCGTCAATTATGTATATTTAAAACAAAATATCCAACAATGACCACAAAAAGAACTCTTCCAAAAAGAACTGGTAGAAACTCTCAGTAAAGTTGTATGGAGCCGACTACACTTTTTTATAGGCGACCATCTCAGTCCTCAAGGTAGCAACTCCTCTGTGACCGAATAACGAGAATCTTACTAACAATTACTTACTGGACTATTAGAGGAGAGTAACTAAATATGGGCTACCATTTTGTTTTTGGATTAAAAACAAAAAACTATTTAAAAAACAACTTTTTAATAATGTAACAATAATCAGTCATATATTTTTGGATAACACAGTAACAGTTTTATATTCCTCTTAATAAATTATATTATCACAATTGAGCATTAATCAAAATTATAAAATAGGCGCTAAATATGGAACAGTTACTCAAATATGGGCTATCAATATGAACATAAGTATCTTTTAAGTAAATAACAATTACAAAATGCTTATCCAGTAAGAGATCAAATAACGTTGGTAATTATAAGAAATTAATTATTTTACTTGCAAAAATCACAAATCCATGTGTCAAATTCTGGCCCTGCACATTCATTATGTACCCAGAGCCCACACATCAACCCAAAATTTTCCTCTTGTGTTTTCCGAAAAAAGTTGCTGGCAGAACATTATGTACATTCTGCGTCAGAGTCAGGGGCCTCTTTCCCTATTATGGCATCTGGCTCAGTATCTGAATTAAAGGAGACATTCTCTTCACCTTCACTGCCTATAATTTCATTGTCACTAGTGCTGCAGTTCTTTTTGTTCTTATATCTAGTTTTTCTTTTCTGTTCTTTAAATTTTTTTTGCATTTCTTTTCATTTTCAATTTTTTTGGCTGGCATGGCATGGCAAAACGTTGCAATGTTGATCTCGGTACTTTGAAATTTTTTGCTGCTTTGAGGGTACCCCTTTTCTTCTCCCAAAACAATTTTTATGGCTTGAATCATTTATTCTTTATCCCAATTTTTCCTAGATTCTTTGAGTTTAGTTGGCGCCATCCTGAAAAAGTAAAATAAAGCTAGCCCATATTTAAAACCATAGTCATAGCCCATATTCGAAATTCTTGATCGAAATAAACTTGAAATTGTACTTTACAAGTCAACAACATAAAAAAAATATCAACCGAAAAACATAAAATTAAACTTATATCCTACAAATAAAATATATTATCACACTATTTAGCCCTCATTTTGATAAGAAAATGATACCTTTTAACATACCTTACGAAACTTTTTAGCAACTTCGAAGCGACAACGTCTTATCCTCGCGGCACCTCGTGGTGAACCGACGAGATAGAGTGATTGCAATGTTGGGGCGACTGAATGAAACAAAAGTTATTCGTTTGTTTCTTCTTTCAACTATTTGTATTTGAGAATTGTTACTAGCCCATATTAAGACACTAGCCCACTTTTAGTTACTTTCCTCTACTAACAACAACTAACAGGACTACATTCACTAACAGTCCCTGTCACAGTCCTGATACTTACAAACTAACCAGCTAATGTTCTATTCTAACACCGTCTTCTAACCGGACTAACTATCCCAGTCCCCATTTGAGCCTTGTTCTAATTCGGTCACAATTGTATGGGCGGCAGCGTAAGGGTAGTGCTGCATGCTTGTTTGCTACCTTAGTACACTAAATAATAAAAAAATAAGGAAAAATCACAAAAAAATTGGCAGATACTAATAATAATACATACAGAGAACACATACAGATATAATAATACATTCTTGTTACCGCGCCAATTCTGGAGAAAGTTCCGCTTTATTAACTGCCTTAGTAGTTCTCATTTCCTAGTCAATTCCCGCGTTTGCAGTTATAATTTATTGATCCTGTTATTCCTGTTCGGTAAGCTACACGTCCAAATTGAAGAAAAGCTTAAGAAACATGCATTGTATTCTAAAAACAACTTTATCTCAAGTGCATAACGTGCTTAATCAAAGCAATATTTAGGGTATATATGGAATAAGCACTTCAAATATCACACACGCACCTGGTTTCGGAAGTTTACAGCATTCCCCATTCCCAGGTGAGATGGCAAGATATCTAACCCTCTCTGTCATGATTTTGTCTCTCTGTTCTGCGTGATTTATAATGCTATCATTTCATTACTCCTTTGATATTCTGATGTCCAGGTAATTTATATGTTGATGGTCTATAGACTCTATAGAATAGTATATTATGTTGTTTGTTGCGAACTATTTATTCATTTATATTGCTTATTTCATGAAAAGGTGAAAATTGTACTTTCATTCCATTGACTTACAATGTTTCATTCAATAACATTTGGTATATTTGTGCCATAATTATGTTACTAATTTGTCCCGAGGTTTTGACCAGAAATATAGGTTTGTTCCCACGAGATACTTAGCGAACAGCTACTTCTTCATAAAATAATATGTCCAACTAAAGGCTAATTCATGCTATCACGGCATTACTAGACAGTAGGTAAACAACAATAATGCACGAATCTTTGGAATAAGTAATTTGTTTCTGTCGTAATCAAACTAGTATATCTGAATGTTTCGGGTTTAAGTAGGTACCGAACGGTCATAGCTTACGGCTTTTGATATAATCAACAATTATGAATAAAGAAATACCTAACTGGTATAAAATTAATATTTCTTAGAAATATCTAACACACGTTAGCAATATTGGAATAGGGTTTCGCTTTACCCTTTCGGTACGAAACCCTAAAAACACAACCTCAAAAGAGAGATCGCCAATCGGAGTATTACCTCGGCTGCTTCTGAGAGAAATAGTATGAAATGAAATCTACTTTCGGAACCATTATTATCCTTAATATTATTATTAATTTACTGTTTCTAGAAATTATTTCATCAATTTTACGAGCCCTGTAGTCCGCTTGGTAATGAACTAATGACCCTACGACTTAGGCCAGCTGTTATATGACAGAAAAATGTGTTATTTTTATGTGACTCCTTACGTGGGGTATGTGTGATTTATTTATTTATTTTCATTGATAAGCTGTAACTCGATATAATTATTATATTTAAAATAAAATATAATAATTATTCCCCTGACATGATAAACTGACTGACAACGCACAGCCCAGTGAACCTAGAGGCATAAACTAGACAAAAGATTTTTGAAAATTTAGCCCGTAAAAGGCAATTAATGGTTTAAAAAGTTTGAAAGTGAACAATTTTTTTTGTTTGGAATTTATTGTTAACCGAATAAACATTAAATTAAAAATCAAAGAAAATGATTTATGTTAAAAGATTGTGAAAACGAAATTAGTTTTTTTGATTATGTTTCATTGTGTTTACATACAAGACAAATAATAAATTGTACCCAACAGAAAAAAAACACCTAACTGCTTTAACAAAGTACAAAAGGATTTATAACAATAACAATAATCAAAAAATATTATTAAAAAAAGCAAAAACGTATAACTTAAACTTCCTGGTGGGACTTGAACCCACAGTCTCCGGTTCTAGGAACCGGGCCTTACCACATTAGGCCACAGGGTACTTGTTAATGCTTGCGAATATTGTATACCGTTGCTACACTTAACTTATAAAAAAGCCATTATTTGTACAGTAATAGGATTATGATTTTAAACTTAACACACCGTGGACTGTAATACGGGTACTGAGGATAATATATTTAGTATAGGGTAGTTTCATTTTCTGATTTCCTGGTACTTCGCATATCAAATCGCGCTGTTTATGTATATCGTGTAATCATGTATTTTTGTCACTATAATACCTATGTTGTATGGCCTGTACTCAGGTTAATAATTTACAACAGCGTTTGATTTACTTAAAGGCCGATACTTCCTGAGGGAGGAATGAGGGTACTTCCCAGTCGTTTTAATTGCATATAGTTAGTGTAATGTACGGTGACAGTTGTTACATAGTAAATCTCAGGTTTTATATTTTGTAGATGATTTTGATGAAAAATATTTTTTAAGAAATTATTTATCTCGTTGGTGTAGATTCATCGATAAGTACCCGTATAGATATTTTATATTTAAATAATAGTAAATTACGATACGTGCGTGTAAAGTTGCAGTGTCAAGTAAGCGCCCGGCTCACCCCCCACAGTCAGTTACTTTTAAATATGTTAAGCCTGATACCTCAAAGAATAGCTGTACCAAGTTTTAAAACTATGCTAATTATTTGGTCTGATTGATGATAATATGATGATGATATTTATGCTAATTTTCTTACTCTAATATCGATTACAATACTCGTAGATATAAAAATTAAATAAAACAAAACACAACTATGACATTTTACTGTCTTGTACTCCAGTATTCCTGGTACTCCGCATATATCTATACTCCTACATAATTATTTATGCTCCATTCTTTACGCGACTGCGTGACGCAAAGGAATTTTAACTTTTATTACATTTAACAGGGCTCATTGAGAGGTTGAAATTGAAAGAACTGAAGTTTTCACAAAGAGTAAAAGAGAGGGATTGAAATGTTCGCCCTTATTACACCCAGCTGATATTGTGATTACCTGTTTCACTCTGCAGGAGTTGGTTTTCCCGCTAGCTGAAAGTACTGAAAGAGTAAAAGAGAGGAATTGAAATATTCGTCCTTATTACACCCAGCTAAAGTTGTGATTAACTGTTTCACTCAGCAAGGGATGGTTTTCCCGCGTTTTTCGCTAAATGCTAGACAGAGACCGAGTGATAGAAAGCTAATGGCGTGTGAAGAGAACCAAAATTTCCAACAGATTGTTTCTCTTTCACACTCGCTTGCCCCATATTATTTTCTGTCACAATATTGATGTGTACCAATAGAAACACGCTACTTTCCCGCTATTTCCAGTCGTATGTGACCTCTACGTATAAGTAGGTAAGCTAAGCGTCCACAGGTCGGTATCGATATCGTACACATCGGACGCATGATCACGCATCCCATCAACCTCACTACACTGCGGCCCAGCGGTCGGATTGCCAAAGCAAGTACCAGCAATCGGGTTGCCGACGCCGCACTGTATTTCGAGTAGAACAAGCTAGCTAGACAAAAGTCATTGTTGAATTTCCCGGAATTTTATATCTGAGCCCCTAACCAATACCCCAAATATCCCAAATCCAAGAATTATTTTGCCCTAATGTCAACCACTAATTAGATAATTAGGGCAGTATACAAAGAAACGGTGAAAAAGTTACAAATCAGTTGCGTTTTTGCGATTACCGAAGTAATATTAATGTCAGTGAGTTTTAAGTTTTTTGAATAATATTAGTAATGGATCTTCAAGTTAAAGGTGTGTACTTTTTATTTATAATTATTATATAAATATATTTAACCCCCGTTTTTTTATAACACCTCAACTTTAAAAAGATATGCAGTTTTTTGACGGTTATTTGTTTTCATTGGACTAGAAAGTACTTGTACCCTCTTGTACCCGGGCTGGAAATTATATATGTCATAGCCATATATGTTAGCTTTCAATTGATGCCCATTTTAGCTTGCACACTCGAGTACAACTTTGTTTTTTTTGTCTGTTTTCGAATTTGAATTCTCGGTTTCGTATACCGAGTTTTTCTATGAATGGCAGAAACATAACCGTATTAGTAGACTCTATGACTTTCTATCAATGAAAAATGATTTTGGAAATATTACGGATGAATCTGCGAGAGAAATTAAAATGAAAATTTCAAAAATATCATCCATTTTAGTAGAAAAATGGCAAAATTCTGCGAGGAACCGCGATCGCTTCCTGACTAAGAACTCTGAGTGGTTGGCTGGTCATTTTACGTTCAAAGTATCCGTCCACTACTCAGTACCATCAACATTAGGAAGAGCTTCGATTCCTGGGCGTCCATCAAAGGATATGATAGGATGAGGCTGGTGACAAAACGACGTAGATGACGTTCACGGGATGTTAACCAGTTGGTCAATGTTTATGATGTTAAGCAGCTGAATTATCGGCGCGATTGTTCGGACATCGGAACTTGGCTTCAGTGATCAGTGAAGCCAGTCAGTGTCAAGTGATGACAAGAAGTGTCGGTGTTCACGAAAAACCAAGATGTTTGTCAAAAGAGGAGGCTTTAGCGTAATATGTAGACGCCAAATCTACAAGCCACTCTTATAAACAAGAAAATGGAGCATCAAAGATTCCGAGAGCACAATACTCGAAAACACTCACGTACTGCAACGAATAGAGATTTACTTAATAAATTACTAATCACGTCTGATCCTGTAATTAATAGTCTAGTGAAGCTCCCAAAAAGCCTACGAGTAAACTTCCTTCTGAAGTTTTAGAATTAATAATTCGCCCTACTGTAAATATAAAGTCTAGTGTAAGTGTTAGTTGCCAAAATGTCAGTTTGTCAAACTATGATGTACAAGATTCATCAGACGAAGAATTTAGTGAGGTAGGATAAATAAGAGCTGTAAATATTGTTGAACTAATTTACCTATTTCTAAGCTGTGTATCATACTAACTTTATTATAAGTTGTAAATATAAGAATTTGGTAAATATTAAGTAAGTTTTGTCTCCTTGTTATTTAAGTAAGAAAACATTGTTAACAGGTAAATAATGATGTCCCACTGTGAATTCGTAGCTAGGTCATTAATTTTAAAGTATTTTATGACTGTTGTTAATCTTTTTCTATTGTTATTTTTTTAAGTATCTCAATTATAAAAAATATCTATTGTTAATTTTTATTTTCTTGGAACCCGTTATTTTTTTAGTTTATTTTGCACTTAAACTTACATAAAACATCATCAGAAAGCCGTACCAAGCAAATAAACCCAATAAATAATTTTGTCTAGCTAGCTTGTTCTATTCGAACCACTGTGCGCCGGTTTAATTCGGATTTGAGCGCCTTTTTACCATACTTGCAAAAATTGCGTACTGGTCGAGTTGTACCGTATACGATCTATACGCAACTGTTAAGGTATTTGTACTATTTGCATTAGATGTATATACGTACGTTACAAACGTACGTATATACGTACGTATTTTTCATCCTAATAACATATTTTTAAAAGTTAAGCATCATGACACAATTTGAAGTAATGATATGAAACAATTTGAAGTGATGAATAAGTAATGCACTAGAAAAAACACATCTTCAAAAGATTGCTTGTATAAAAAAACTTAAAATGTCATTGATGCATATAAATAAACATACCCAGACTGTATAATTTAAGATATACAAGTACTAGGATATCAGAACATTAAAGTTGTCTACCAACCGCTTGTGGTCTAAGATCCGAACCTACATCGACCTTCACCGGGTTGATAATAGAATCAAACTTATTTTATAATAAATTTCGTATATTAGAAAATATTTTAAAAATGGGTTGACAAAAAAATCCTGGACAGAATATTTTTAATTATTAAAAATGATTTTTCATTAAATGTTGCAACATTAAGATAATAATAAAATTTTAACTAACTTATAATAATAACTAATAATTTTAACTATTATTTTAACTTTTTTGTACTAGTATTGACATACCTGTTTACCTGTCAACCCAGTAGTTCGTCCAGGTAAATAATAGTCAACCCTACGTCTGCACATTCTATATGTTTTATACTTTAAGGCCAGTATAAAATTTTATTATTATCTTCATGTTGCAACATTTCATGAAAAATCATTTTTTGTAATAATTAAAAATATTCTGTCCAGGATTTTTTTTGTCAACCCATTTTTAATATATTTTCTAAAATACGAAATTTATTATAAAATAAGTATATCGATTTGAAAGTGTTGCAGCACTCTCTGCACGAGACGATTTTGGAGTTTGCGCTATAACGGCCTACGGAAAAGTATTGATTTTCTACAGATGAAGTACCAGGACTACATAACTTGCAAGAACGTGATTTACTGGCCCAGTGTATCCTGTGTGAGACTAGCTGAGATCTATAGAAGATACTTAGCCTTAGCTCAGACTTTACTTACGAAAAACTTTGCAAAGACTGCGATTTGGTATTTATAGACATGTCACGCTGAGATTGTGCTCAGCATAAGCTAAGTAAGACCCCTAATGTCATAATAACACTATTGTTTCATTACATGCAATATACCTGCAAAGTTTATCTGAAGTAAAGTCTGAGCTAAGGCTCAGTATCGTCTACAGATCTCAACCTTAGTGTACCACAGAACACAGATGGCGGACTTGGAAGTGCTCATGCAGTGCTCAATTGCTTAAGTTGGAAAAAAAACAAGATTTATTTAAAAAATATCGAAAATAAAATAATTTGATACGAAAGAAAACATTGAAGGTTCAGACCTGTGATATGTGATATTTATGTGTAGTCAAAACTGAAAACAGCACCCAAATCAGTTTCTGAGATTAGCGCGCACAATGTCACAGACAAACGGACAAAAACTATCGATAATTGTTTTGGGTGCTATTATTACGTTAGACAGTTGTCCCGCCGCGGGCGACTAGCGAGTAGCGAGTGGAGCTAGAAACTGAAAATGAGTTGGCTATCAGCGAGCAGTGTGTTACGATAGTTATGTCGCAGCACTCACTGGGGGCGATACTATGTGTGAACCTACTCGGTGGTGTTCGACTGAGAAGCGAGCATCGCTGATGAGCGAATGTTTGACAGCTCTTGTCGCTCTATGTTTTCTATTGTATAAAACTTGATATAAGTAAAATAATTTTCATCCAATAAACAAATGGGTGAAGTTCGTGTCTAGCTCGGATCTTAGACCATAATCATAATTCTAAAATGTTACATTTTACGTAAAGAAAAAGTGGATGCACCTCGATTTGGGGCTATTTTTAAAACAAGCGTCCCCTACTTTACCTTTGATGTCATAGCACGAGACCAGCCCAGCTTAATATCAGATATGACGACTCGTACGGCGGAACGGTTACCACGTCGGACGGCCGTTTACAGGGTTCTGGGTTCGCTTCTAAACGATTTTTTATGATGAGTCACATTTCGCGGTCTGGGTGTGTGTGTCTTGTCTTTGCCAGCGACACAGGGAATCCTAGTGCGGTGGACCATTATTGCAATTATAGATGCATAATTTTTAAAGTAAGTACATATTACATACCTAATAGCGCTTTTTTAAAACCGCGGAAACTATCCGGCGTTTATTAACTTTCTACTCTACAGCTAAACCAAATCACACATAATATGCTAATGTAATGGCAGCGGTACTAATCACAATTCATTATTTAAAATGGTATAGGTAAATAAAGAGCAAAAGAACTCTGAGAACCTCGCTGATTTACTCGGGATATATCTTCGGAACCTCGAAGTCACAGACACAGAGTACTTTATAACTCTCTGGTGCCTTGTCAACTACCGTACACTACATTTCGTAGAACACTATATTTCACGTACATACAGTGATAATTTACCAGCGGCAGCGGCAGTGGGCTCAAAGCGGCGGAGGCCATATTGGGATGATATTTTTTACGAATTTTAATTGTTGTCGTCGTCTCTTCGTCATACTTGACATACCCAATGAAACAAGCACTCGGTAGTCGGTACTAGCGACCGATTCAAAGGAAAAATAGGGCCCCAAAGCTCTATTTAGGTTTCGGGAGTGTAGACTAAGAAAGTAAACAAGTTGTAATATTAAAATTTATTATAATTTTTACGTTACTGGTTTATCTTTATTATCTACTTTTGGTTTTTCGCCGAGTGCTGAAACAGAATAAAACTTTGTGAGTAGGTAGGTACATATACCTACATAATATTTATGTAACATCTTCCAAAAAGTACCACGCAGTAAAATTATATCTGATCACAACGATATTATCTCATCTAACTACTCATAGATGTTTTTTAAGATCTTCCCTATCACCTACAACTCATTTTGTTAATGTCCCACGTCCAAACATTTTTTAATTCTTAAGCTAAATAACATTATAATATACCATAAAAAAAAATAAGTTATGGTTAGTAAATTAATTTTATCTTGGTTTTTTTATTGACTCACACTGTGACACACACTCATAAAAAACGTGGAAAGAAATGTGCATGGAGAAATGAGTCGCCTGGGCCTGGGACACAATACATGAACTTAATCTAATACGTTCCTGTGTGTCATATATTAGGTACTCATTGGACAGGGAAGCTGTTAAATAAATAATATTATGCAAAAATATTACCAAGTTGGTTTCCGCTGTCCCAATAGAAGTATTTGATGGAGGATTGATCGCGTTTGACAGCTTCATCTTTAAGATTCGATTTCAGAGATTTCCGTAGTGTTCGTGCTGCTATATTTGAATAATTCACATAGCTGCAATTGACGATGGTTAGATCAGATGATCAGAAGTTGTTCGGAAGTTACTGGACTTCTATCAGATGCCACTACGAATCTTATTTATAAGACGCTTGCTCTGATGAAGGGCAATCTTTGGACCAACAGTAACGCAAACACTTGACTTTGATATTTATTTATTTTATATAGGGGTCATCAAAAAAGATACGTATTAGACAAAATACTATTCAACGCCAAACTATTCAAATGCTAACACAAGTATGTAGGATACAAGCTCTATAATAACGGGACCTTTGAACAAATCCCGCACGCACTTCTAATTTTCAAAAATTATGTGTGTATAAATATATAATTATAACTTGCTTCGGTGAAGGTAAACAACGAGGAAACCTGTACACCTGAGAGTTCTCCATGATGTTCTAATGGTGTGTGAAGTCTACTAACCGCAATTGGTCAGCATGGTGGACTGTGGCTTGCATCCCTCACACTGTTAGAGGAGACCCGTGCCCAGCTGTGGGACAATTATGGGTTTCGATGATACATAATTATTTCACTCATTTCTCGTAACCACCTAAAATGAAGGTATGAATATATTACGTACCTAAACCTAATGATGTATATTGATTATCATAATTACTGAGTTGCAATAACAGAAGTTTTATCAATGATATTATAAGTATATAGAAGCAGTGCAATAAATACTAGTAGGAATGTAATTACTTAGTAAGTCAATAATAACTTACTTTAATCCCGCCATTCGCCATGTACTCATCTTTGTAGACTATCGTGTTTATGTTAATATCTGTCCCTGCTTGCTGCTCGCTAAAAATAGTAATCTAATGGTTATATTACTGCCGGTTAATCTTAATCCAAGATGCCGTAAAAGTGATTTCATCGTTTGGCAGCTCAAAATAGTGACACTTTGGCAGTGCGCAGACATTTTTTTCTTCAGAATTATTTAAAACAATTTGAAATGAGAAAGAATTTTAATCCTCCTTAGATGACCTGCAGACCTGCAGACCAAAACACACAGAGAAGTTTTGCTACATAATTATAAATTATTAAAAATTAAAAACAAAGTCACCATTTTAAAAATCGACATCAAAACATTAGACTCTCGGTCCGGGTTCAAACCCCGCATGCACCTCTGATTTTCAAAAATTATTTGCGTATTAGAATTTAATTATCACTAGCGTTGGTGAAGGAAAACATCGTGAGGAAACCAGAGAGTTCTCCATAATGTTCTCAAAGGTGTGTGAAGTTCGACAATTCGCACTTGGCCAGCGTGGTGGACTATTGGCCAGTGGCCTATACCCCTCAGATTGTGGAGGATTGTTGAGGAGACCCGTGCCCAGCAGTGGCATAGTTATGGGTTGTGATGATATTTAATTTTATTGGATAGTAAGTACGTAGGTACCTACCTATTCTCACAAAATAAATTATTGTGTTAAATATACTATAACATTTTCATTCTATAGAATTATTTCGCCCCGATTCCGCACATCACAATTCGAAACAACCACACAAAGAGTTGTAAATTGTAATGTAATGAATGAACATACTGATAATACACGTAAATAAATTCTAATTACCCACTCACTGCGATAGGTAAGTTGGATGCGTAAAAATTAACATGCCTTTACATCAGGCCCTATTATAAAGTAGGTACGTAACAAAATTTTTGAAAACAATGCCATTAATTGTCTACAAATAAATTATTAATATGTGAATTAAACAGAGCTATGTTTAATTCGCATATTAATAGAGGAAATATAAAATGAATAATTAATGATTGGCGACTGTATTATCGGCATACTTACCTTTTGTAAGTTTAATTATAAAAATCCAAAGCCAAGGCAAGTCTATGCGCGCAACGAGGAACTCGTCAACAGTTGTAATGGCGCGGGAATCAAACCTTGAAGTATTGTATTGTGTATGTATGAATAGGCATTAACATATTATTTTAAGTCTTACAAAACGTAAAATAAACGTAAGATAACTTGAAACTAGTAGCCCTTTAAACTCGTGTTAAAGTAATTTTTCGCTGAATGCTCATACAACCCGACTTCACAAATCCGCATTGTTCAAATTCAGGTAATAGTTACACGTGGCTTACTGCTCTGGAGGGTAAACTATTCTTTGAATCCAAGGCCACGCCAACTGCTGCTGCTATTGTGTGCCCTGCCTAATAATGAAACAAGAGAAACCTGTAATCTCGTCTGATCCCTTGCTGTAGCACGGTACACGTGTTACCGTTTAAGGGTAAGAGCTGTTTACCTGCCTTTGTGTTTCTGAGAACTTACATAAGGTTTTTTTGAATGTCGGCTAATTAAAAGTAAATTTACAAAAATGTACCTAGTCTACAATAAAGTCCGCGATGACATAATTGTCTATCTTTTAAGGAAAACTTACTATACCCATTCTAAGTTTTAAAACATGTTAATGTACCTACAATGCGGTAATTGGAAAGCCATTTAGAGGGATACAGTATTAACCTTTATCGACTTCAATATGTTTCAGGAACGAAAAGATTATGTTTATTTGATACATATTTTTTTTGGTATGATATTAATTGATATTGAGCACTGATGATTCTTGAAATGTTTCTGATGCTTATTGAAACTGAACCCTATTAATCTGCAATAATAAATATCTCTTTAACGGAAATAGGTAGACACCTGTAATTTTCACTGAATGCGTATTACCGTGTCTGCTACCACAACAAAGAAAAAAAGGATACCTCATCCCACATACAAGGAACCTAAAAATATGGGTTTTTCTACATTCGATGTTTTTATTGAGCGAATATATTGCTCCTATTAGGTAGGTACTATTGCTTCTTACTTAGGTACACTTTTTAATTACCTACTTATTAATCCCTACTAATATTATAAATGCGAAAGTAACTCTGTCTGTCTGTCTGTCTGTCTGTCTGTCTGTCTGTCTGTCTGTCTGTCTGTGTCGCTTTCCCGCTTAAACCTCTCAACCGATTTTGATGAAATTTGACACAGACAATCTTTAGACCCTGAGAAAGGACATAGGCTACCTTTTATTGCGACAAAAAGGGATGAAGAGGTTGAAATAGAGGTTGAAAGTTTGTATGGGATTTCTTCGGGTTTTTTAAGCACAGCGCCATCTAGGGGTGAACCTTCCTAACTTAAAGAATAAGAACGCCTAGCGCCATCTCTTAAAGAACAATGAAACTTTATATTTAAGCACTTGATAATAGGTTTCCCGAAGCGAAGCGAGGGCGGGTCGCTAGTAAAGCATAATCAGAATCACATTCTATGTAAAATAACATAATTGAGTAAAATTAACATCTGCATAGCATTTAAATATTTAACACCACCTATTACAACCACCTTCGACGTTGGAAGTTGTAACAGCATCTTGGCTTCTCCGTCATCAGAAGGGGCTAAGATGCAGTTAAGACTTTTTTTAAATATTGTATAGGTTATTTTAATACCTAAGTTAAAACGTGTAATTAGGCCATACGGGGGTGACATGGTCACTGCGTGACAGGACCCCTTTAAAACAATAAAGATTAAAAAAAATATTTGACTTTGATGTTTTTCTTCTGAATATCAATAAATTGAGTAAATGTGCTTACTTATTAGGTAAGTCAAGCAGGTACTTATCTACTATATAGGTACCTATATCTAGGTGTACCTCTTTAAATTTTTATGCATGCATAGGTAATTAGATATTCGCAAACATATTCAGTTCATACATACTTCTATAAGAAATAAAAGATTACACATTATTTCATTAGTATTGCACCAATTTCATCACCGTTACCTGCGGAATGTATTTAACATGAACTAACCTCAAAGCGATACACTAAACAGGTAGGTGTGTATGTGCTACGTAATTATTATACTACAAAAACAATACCCGTAACGAAATCCGATTGAATCATCATTGCCTCGGTTTCAAGTGTCCACTCATAAATTCGTAGGGAACATATTAATAATACTCATGGATGAACACTTACCCAGGTAAGTACTGACGGTAGTAGTAAATAGTAATACGGTACGTACATAGGTACGTCAGGAAAGATTAAAATAGTTTATGGAAATCGATAATAATATGGACTTCGATTATTTCATGTCAAGAAGGTAGCGTGATGGACGTGATTCTTTTTTTTTATAAAAGTGGTTCCAAAGCAACAATGGAACCTATTCAGGGTTGTGAGAATAATAGAAACAGTACGACCCTATAGCCTAGTTGCGAAGGGTCCCAGATTCGGTTCACGGCCAGGTCAAATTGCTGTTCGTTTCCAAATATTCGATTGCTTCCTCCCAATATTCGTCTCGCTAAGTAAGTCTTTCAAAAGGCAGATGAAGGTACACCACATATTTGTATACATTTTTGTATTGAAATTCTTTGCAGGTGTTTATTCCTGGTGAACAAATATAGAGTTTATCTTTAAGTATAATCTATTTTTAGATTTTAATACCTAGATAAACCTAATATATATTAAAACTATACGATTCAAGTTTTAACAAAGGCGATGCATACTATTGCACCAGTATCATATTATGCAGTATGTAAACTTATAATTATTATTTTGTTTTGCGTCATGAGACATGGCGTACAAGAATCGTAGCCAAGGCGTGTACCTGACCAATGCGAGATTATCACAAGTGCACGACCAAAACATCACGTAGCGCAGTGCAGCCGATGAGCAGAGTAACGTAACCGGTTTACGGAAGCCCCTCGTGACGAGAATGACAAGTGAGTCATCGGATTAGTTCGTGGAAGTATCTACAACTATGTATGTTGTAAGTAACAGGAAAAGTTATTTGCAGTTACACGACTGCTAGGTATAGAAAACGCTATACTTAGTATGGATTTATGAGTAAATATGACGCAATGGCGTTCCGTTGTATTATGAAAATATGCCGAATAAACGAATATATTATTATTATTACAAAATATTACTACCGAAGATATTACAAACACCTACTAACAGGACTAACTATGACTACTCCAGTCCTGATACCTACTAACGAACTAACCTACTAACGTTCTTAGGCTTCTCGAGTTCTCGCCCACGTCCGATAAATAAATCGGTGACCGATTTCTTGTAGGAGAAAAATAGAACGTACTGATAGCAATAGTGCAACGCACACGTCCTACAAAAAGTCGGTCAGAAATACGTTAACATTTAGCATCGGAGGAAAAATCAGCCCGATTATTATCTGTCCTACAAAAAGTCTGACGTGGGCGAGAAGCCTTAAGGACTGCGCACAGTACAACGACTCCACGACCGACAGACGAGAACGCGACTAAAACCTTGACAAAGCTAACATTCAATTATGAGCCTTATATCTTTGAAGGTAAGGTTGAATTTCGAACTTATACTTAATATACCTATACGGCTCGCCCTACACCCATAGCCGTTCCGTTTCGAGACCAACGCGTCGACGACTCACCGTAGACGAGTAGTCCACGCGTCGACCGACACAATGACGTAATGTACCTAGAACGGAACGTCGGAGTTGAAACGGAGTGGAGACGGAGTCGAGTTGACGTCGATGAAGCGTTGATCGCGGAACGGAACGTCGGAGTTGAAACGGAGTGGAGTCGGAGTGGAGTTGACGTCGAGTTGGTGTAATGTGCGCACTCCTTTACACCGTTTGCTAACTAACCATTCTAGTCCCGATTTGAGTCTTGTCATGTGTCGGTCACAGACTCACAGTTGTCGTGAGCGGTTGCTATCTTAGTTCTATTTCAACTGAACTAAAAAAACTTGAGACTCAGGGCTTGAAAATACTGGCTGTATTTTCTTTGTTCTTTGTCGGTTCTTTCTTGGTCCATAACGTATGGGTGATGTGCATAGGTAACCACTTGCCGTAAGGCTCGTCTACTAGATATTTCACGTAAAAAAATCTGATTGCCACCCCGTAGGTTACAGTTTTATGTAAGGTCCTGTTTATTGGCAAGAGTGTATCGATACCAGAAATCACACGAGTGTCATGTATGCAGCTTTGTAGGGTCAATTTAGTGAATTCCGTTTTGTCACTACAAACTGGATCTCTTGGTCCAGCTTCAGTATCAATACAATGTTACAAAAGCATTCACATCAACCGCCCCGGGGTGTTTGCACCAGATTCTTTAGAGCAGAATAAAACCGTGTGTAAACACGCCAGTCAGTTTCGCAGGGTCTAGTAGAAAGCTGTTCCCACAGAACGAAACTACCGTGGGAAAGTAGCCCTTACTTAAGCAAATTTACGTACTTACGAGCTTTCGAATAAAAAAGTCACTGGACTTACTAGAAATATAAGCGTCGAACATTTTTTTATGGTATAAAGGTAGCAAACGAGCATGCACACCACCCAAGAAAACTGCCATGCCGCCCATGAAAACCGTGACCGACCTAGTTAAGATAGAACCTACATACTACATACATAGAACCTCTTCCTTTTTTAAAGTTGGTTAACTAGTGTATAAGAATTAAGAACAATGTTATGTATTCAAATAAGTAAAATTACAATTCGGAACTAATGTTATTGTTATATTTTGAAATAATGTCAATGGCTCTATGATAGAGCCAAAACACGATAGAAATCAAGGAACATCCTTATTTACATGTCCCAATAAAATACAAATAGTAAATTAGGCAAGATGTATATGTCACATAAACATCTGCCCCGGTCGGGAATCCAACCCGTGACCCCTCGCTTCGCAGGCACGGTCACTACCAATTTGGCTACGGGGTCATCGTCATCGTCATTCTTTCTTTTTTATCTTTTCTTTCTTTCCTGATCCTTCTTGATGTTTGTATGTGTCTTGTCCATGGCATCCACGACACAGGGAATCCTAGTGTGGGTCTATGAGTGTGTGGCGTTATTTATTTATTTATTATTATTTCTTTCTCGGCCGGCATAGTATCGGTAACGCGTTTGGTATTATTGATGACCGTGGGTAATGGTGACCACTTATGTACTTATACATAAGTTTCGTCTGTTCGTGTAAAACAGATGTGCGTGTACCTTTAAAAGTGTTTCAATCACATTGATTGACTTTGGCAGAAGTGCATGGATTGTTTGAATGTACCTATTATTTTATTGAATAGTTTTTATAGATACTTTTTCTAGATATTTAAAAAGAATGAATCTAAATCTAACAGTTAAGTAAAGTATAGTTAAAAAAACTATAAACACACTTTTATAATAAATCGAACTAAAAAAGAATACATAAATAATTCTTTTTATACGTTTAAGTAATGGGCGAAAAATATCAGTAGGTAAGTATTACTATAGTGGAAAGGGGCGGCTTTGTGCCATATCTTTCGTAGGTACCTAGAAGCTAGTTAAAAAAAATGTTCGAAAGATATGGCTTAAAAAAGCGTGTTTTTAGTTTTTTTTACCGATCTTTCATTCTATGTATTTATGTTACTTACATCAGATTATGTTAATTATTTATTTATGTTACTTTCATTAGACGAGAATTCCAGATTCTTGGAAGAACGTGCGCCAATCTTGCTCAATTTTGACGTTAATCGTGCAATAGTAGAAATAACAGAAAATTCTACTAATAATAATATGAGTTACCTACGTTATCTACTTACTACAGGTATTAGTCATCCTAATCATATCAGAATTCCTGATAACACTGTAATTGCATTAAATTTTAAATTGGTTAGCTTTCGAGCGTAAATGATATTAGGTATAATAAAATAGTTTCAGTTGGCAAATAATATACATAAAACAAAGTCGTGTTAGTTACAATAATTATGTTGCAGAACAACGCCTGCCGGGTCAGCTAGTAAAATAGGGTTTGGTACCTACCTATAATATAACAGACGCGGGAATAGTAAATTGTAGTCCTGTATCAATCATCAGCGTTTAGTGGACATTGGGCCTTCGCCAGCAGAGATAGGGTGTAATTTGGTGAGGCGGGGATTTTTAATTCGGGCATGCGCGATGGCGTGGCTTCCAAAACGAATTGTTGAAGGTCACCTTGAGTTTGAACGCGCCCGGCACAATTCAAGGCGTGTACACACAGAACCACAGTCGTATCGTATACCAACATTCGAAACTACGTGACAAAGTGCACGGAATTTACAAAAATGTAAGTACATTAAATTATTTTTAAAACAATAATAATAATTATTATTCCTGTTGTTGGATAGAGCTGTAAAAGGAAATGACATCTTGAACTTCGGACCAAGCAACATACTAATCAAGTCGGTTGACAGATAAACTTGGATAACTTTTGAAAATTACATTTTGATGTTTTATAATTATGGAAATAGAAATATGTACCTACCTCGGCTTTTCAAATTATTTATTTACCTACTTAGCCGTCGAAGAGCTGCGCAACGTACCTTTGGCATTGACCTTTGGAAGGACATGCAATGCAATTACTATTAATTTGGGTCTGTGAGTGATTTATTAATTAGCACCTTAAATAATACAGATAGACCAATTCATTTTGTATGAATGCCAACCAATGCATAAGTAGATTTTATTGTTGATAGTACTTACCTTAGTTGTTATCACATTAATTAAAATATTTACTTGTAAAATTTACAAATTTCCCAAAAAGCAAATCTGTGTACAAAATAGTTACAAGGAACTTTTATTATATAACCGGAGTATCAAAATTTCATGTAACACCGGGTGGCTTTGCCAAGTCGTTCTATTTATTTTAAACTTCATACAAAATGCCGATAAAACAGACAAAACGTGGGTAGAAATTAATTGTTTTGTGGTTGTGTGTTTTAATTGTTTGTTAAATTATTTTGGTGTAATGATAAGTAACGCCTCGTTTAGATACTCGGCCGAAAATTTGGCTTACCTACTTTTTCGTTGAATATTCGTGTACGAGAACGACCACGAATATACCCATTTTCATATTTGTGACTATTCATATCATCTGTCTCTCATAGATCTTTTAATTCAATTAAGTACATCACGAACGACTCGCTACCGCATCGTTATGTATACAATATAATATATTATTGTAAATATTATGATGCGTATTATTCATCTTAGTCGAACAGATATTTATCATAAATCACGTAAAATTTACCAGTCAAATGAACATTGACGATTTTGTAAACGCGACTAATATTTGATCCACGCCAAACAAAACCGAGCCGAGGACGAGCGAATATCCGTAGCGAATAGCGAAGATGCACGAGTAGGCTGTTTATTTGATCGTATTCGCGTGTTCTCGCCGAGTATCTAAAAGGGGCGTGAGTAAGCTATCTCATTTTGTATTATAGACATAATTATTATACATAAATTATATAACCAAGGCGTGAAACCGATTGGGTTACAGTATCTATTGTAAAATTGATGAAAACTAAATCTAAATTATCTTTTTTAACGATCATTCCCATTATACCTAGTTATCACAGACCAAAATAATATTTTCATGTGAGATAGTGTCAAATTGGTTTTGATGAAACTCTGCTGCAATTAGCAAAATATATAAGTAGTAACCTAGTAGTAGTAGTAAACGTAGTAAATACCGTAACATTTTATGGCCTAACAATACATTCTCGGTTACAATGGATGGAGTCCTCATATTAGAGCCAGGTTGTAAGAGAGACTTGGTTGGAGAAACAGCAAGATTATTCTACTGTATCTAATTTTATGGTGTAATGATTTGAATGAATGAATTATGTTGATGTTGGGCACAGCTGCATATATTGAATCAATCTTTATACTACAAAAAGATAGCAGTAAGCCTAAGCGCTATTTACAGTTGCAGGCCTGGGGACTCGCTTAGAGATATAGGTATTGAAAGAACTAAATATATAATATTAGCTGTTGTATCGCAATACATACATACATTTTGTATTATTTACCTACATAAGTAAAAATATAATCCGATAGTTTTATTTTTGATTCTACATGAGTTTGAATTGAACTATACTTTTGAAATGTTTTTAAAACCAAATTCGGGTAAAATTCATTTCATTTCATTTATAAAAAACAATATTGAGGAAATCATGTTTCAGCTGTAATATATAATTAGCATTATAGCCACATGTACTTAATTATGTACTAATTCAGGATCAGGATTATTATTATCCCGTTAGCCCCTCCACTGCCTGCGTCCGTGCGCTGCGCTGCGTCCGACCCGTGACCGGACTTGCCTCGAGCAGCGCGGAGTGACTATAATATTCGCAAACTCACTTTGATTCGTTCATTCCACAAAGACGTCTCGGTCAAATACTTTCTTCAATATTTGGATTTCGAATTCGGTCAGTCACGTCACGAATTAATTAGTTGCTACAATCGTGTCGAGTGAAGCGGTACAGTCAGCACGCAACGCTAATTTATAAATTTAAAATAAGTGTGTAATTATTATTGACCATGACAGACAATAATATTAAAAACGGCAATGGCCACTGCGCGAATAATTGTGAGTATTTTTTACAGTTTGATTTTTAATTAAAGATGGTAATTTCATTTTACACACTTAATAATAAATTAAACCTATAAGGTACTTCGTTGATGCCTGTCCCATCTACTTAAAATCTATACTACCTAATTATAAAGCTGAAGAGTTTGTTTGTTTGTTTGAACGGGCTATTCTCAGCTATTGGTTCGAATTGCAAAATTATTTTTGTGTTGGATAGTCCATTTATCGAGGAATTCATTTGAAAATTAAATTACCGTCTTTACTGCAGTTCTTAAAAAATCTTGAGTCTCAATTTTTTCGCGTGTTAAAAACATTGTATTTTAACTTTCGCTGACAATTACAGCGACGAAACGATCATACCTAACTACCTTCACCTTGCATTACGTAGGTACCTCTGTAGGAGAGAATCTAAGTCAGAAAATAATGTAAGAAGTTTTGACTTGGAACAAAATCGTGGGTTGGCCACTACCATGTTTGGCCAACATGGCTTAACGACTGCTACCAAATGGTAACAACTGGGACCGATGGCTTTTAAGTGCCTTCCGACGCACGGAAGCGCCCAAGAAATTTTGCCACTAGCGGGTCACCCATCCAACTGCCGACCGCGCCCGCTGTTGCTTAACTTTGTCGATCAGTTAAGATGGACGCAAGCCGCCGGGCTATGAGCGCGTCTATGTTATAGGTTCAATAGAATAAACCTAAAATGAATATTATATAAAGCCGAAGACAAAAATGTATGTTTTTATAAATCCAATGCTTTATATACATGTTTCAGTAAAACATTAACAACATTGTTAAGTCTTGTGCTGCGGCAGAAAAAAGTAAGCAGTTAAAATATTATAGCTAATATTCCAAGCACTTACTATTTCATATTAGCACTGGGAGGTGAGACTCTTGGTCTGTGGGGTCTTGATGCTCCCAGAGATGGCAGTTATCTCTGGGATCATAATTAATTATATTGATATTAATTAGCATTTGATATAAGCATTGCTATTCAACAAGCAAACTCTGCCAGCGTCTCGGGTACGGCACCGCCGTGACCTAGTTACATACCTACATTTATTTTAATTAATTATTTACTATTAGGTTGTTTAGGAATAAAGCGAGTACCTACATCAAGTGGTCGTTTACGTACTTATGGTGGTCGCGTAACCGACTTCCTGTACCTTATGATTATGACCGTAGAATTATTTTTTTATTGTAGGTACCTAAATAATAATGAGGCGTTAATTTTTCCCATCTAGAGAAAAAGGATAATTTAAGGAACTTACACTTAACTGTTTTTTTTCACCAGACGAAATGGCGACTTTGACGAAGCTTTTCCAGCTCGTGCAGCCGAAGACTGACGACACCGGCAACAAGGTGACCGTGGTCGGCGTGGGCCAGGTCGGAATGGCCGCCGTGTTCTCCATGTTAACACAGGTCTGTCACACGGGTCACATCAGGTCACACACCTCAAAACAAAAAGGGTATTTAATTAACGCTATTAATGATTGAACAAAAATTTCAAGTTTTTGTAACTTCGTAAATTAAATAATTTAGTGAATTTATTAAAATAACTAATTAAATTATTTAACCCTTATTGCATTAAATAAGAAGATGATGAATAAAAGAGTAGTTACGGTGTAATAATATACTAAATATTATTGGGGAATAATCTAAGTAGGTACTCTAAATAATTTCATTTCGGTAATATAGCTTTTAGATTGTATCTTATATATTGGGAGGTCGATCAACTTCTCCTGTGACCCAAATCAAAATACATACATATATGATTCCATCATGTCTTTTCGCGCGCATTATTTACTTTCTTGTATGGGTAAGGTAGTTACATTTGCTTATTCTAACTGCTTTACTTTTTTATTTGATTTACTTTTCTACGCCTTCTTTTTTAACTTTCATCGCCTGTTTCTAACACTTAGAGATTTTCTAATCGGCGCGGGCACTGACAATTTTTTATCTCCGAAATTCTATGTAATCTAATCTAAATAGGAATGGGATATCTCTATCATAAAATGACGAGGGTCCATTTTGCCAAAAATAAAATAAAAACAAATCTCTAGTTTAAAGAATGAAAAGGAAATAATAGTCAATGAAAGGAAAGGAATGAGAATCTATAGTCATCGTAGTATACTTTATAATCATTGCATTTACAAGTTTTGATTGAATGCATACTCAACCGTATCTGGTGTCTAGTGAAAACAATAGAAAATAGTTGAACAGCTGAAATATTATATTGTTACCGTAGTGTAGAACCCATTGTTTTATTATAATTGTAGTTATTATAACTATATTAACGGCGAGTTATGCTATGCGATAATGCGATAGTTTAAATGTTCTTGAGGATTAAATCTATTGTATTGAACTATTGATATGCACGTCGATACCTAGGTACTGTGTTTCCTTTGGTTATTGTTGGCATTCTCCTAATCTTATCTATCATTTAGGTATACAAGGGCGACGATAATTTTGACGAGTGGGTTCACTAACGTAGGTACTTTTGTAAAACTTGTATTTTTAAAACATTAACAGAAACAGTAATCAAGTTTCGAATACGTACAAAAGGGCCAAAAGGAAAATTTGAATGGCCAATGGCAAAAAATACCTTTTTAAAGAGTCCCTCTGTTTATTTTACCACATGATATCTACCACTAAAACATTTCTTTTACTTTCTCATTTCCTTCCATAATCAAAACATTAGGTATTATTACATTATTTATAACAGCTTAGGTATTATTTACGGCATAATTAGTATGTCCCACAAACTAAACGGAATGAAGCAGAACAATTTATTTATTAACTTAAACAGTAGGTACCTACCTACCTATACCTAAAGTCTAACAAATTCATTATATATCGTGCAGGGCGTGACAAACAACTTAGCTATGGTGGACGTGATGGGAGACAAGCTGAAGGGAGAAATGATGGACTTACAACACGGCTCTGCCTTCATGCGTAACGCCAAGATTCAGGCCAGCACAGGTATTTAAACTTAGAGTATACCTATATATTACTACTTTACTTTTTACTGTAAGTATTTAAAGCATACGATTCTACTACCACGCCTTGAATAATCGAGTACCTACTTAAGTATGGTCAAGATAGTAAGTATATTTTATCCCACCAAAAACATTTAATTTAAAATGAATTAATAAAAAAATACAGCTCATAATGTTCTCAATGTTAAAATGTTTATCAAATCTCACGAAGAGCCTTCCCCTAATACAACAAGGCATGGTTCTACTGTTTGGGCTCACTCCATGGTTTGACAAATTGTTTGTATCTGGTTCAGATTATTCAATTACTGCGGGCTCCAAAATCTGCGTGGTGACGGCGGGCGTTCGCCAGCGTGAGGGGGAGAGTCGGCTGGACCTGGTGCAGAGAAACACTGATGTCCTTAAAATCATCATTCCACAGGTACGCATATATTTACTCGTATTATTTTTATTAATTAATTTATCATTCCATAATATTGTGTCGCGGATAACAACGACACGAAACATCAGAAACCTCATCAGAAGTCTCGAGTACAAATATTATGTGTTTATTATGTTTTATCACATACTTCCCTCGACCGGAAATGGAACCCAGATTATCTCGCTAGGCAGACGGAGCACTTCAGGGACTAAAGTTTATTTATTAAACGTTAGACATTTCTTTACTACAGGGATAAGAAGGGAACATAATTTCATAATATAAGTATAATATTATTTCTTTATTCTGAAAAGGATGATGATGGTACCAACTATGCTATTGTTTTGCGACAAAGTCCTTGATTTCTTTAAAAGGCATTGGAACTGAAGCGCGTCAAGTAACGCTACTAGCATTTTCTATGCAATGTTTTATCGCTAGTCCACCTGTACTAAAAACCAAACATACAAACCACTAGGTACAGCGAATGCTGATCTCACGCTCAATCGTTATTAGAAGAATAAACGGCTGCCGCACAATATAAATTACGTGCAACGCATTACGTCATCTTTATAAATAGCATTGCGTAAGGCTTTAACTGAGCATATCCTAGTTTTTTAACCTAAACAAGTAAACCTAAACATTTATGTTACCTTTGCTTACCGCGATACTTACCTACATAATTTTTCTGTGATTTTCTTAGACAACTTTCTTTGTACCTTCGAACTTCGAATACTCCGAATCTGTCTGGTGTTTATTATTCGCGTAACAATTTCCAAGATTATAGTATATAATAGTTTAGTTTGTAACGCATGTTTTATGTCTGTTTAGTTGGTTAAATACAGTCCGGACGCGATCTTCATAATCGCAAGCAACCCAGTGGATATCCTGACGTACGTGACGTGGAAGATCAGCGGGCTGCCCAAGCACCGCGTCATCGGCTCCGGCACCAACCTGGACTCGGCGCGGTTCCGCTACTTGCTCTCCGAGAAGCTGGGCATCGCCACCACCTCCTGTCATGGCTACATTATCGGCGAGCACGGAGACAGCAGTGGTAAGGTTTTATTGCCAGTAAAGTGGATGTTACGAAATATTTTCGTATTTTCAAAATTTCGTTGTTAGGACGAAATCTCTTCAAACTATCTAACTTAGATACAATCTTGACTAAGCATGTCAATATTTCTTGGCTAAAACATAATTAATCTGTAAAATATATCATTACGATCTGATTACAACATTATTTATCTCTCCGCCTGAAATGAATAAAACGAAAAACATTCCGAACCAGGATAACTATTTTTGCACGCCTTCTAAAATTAATTCAAAGGCCATTGACGCCGCTTGCGCCTCGGACGGCTTTGATAGTGCAATAGACGCCAGAAATACATATAGACAGCTGTCGGAATGCAAACAAAGCAAGGATGAACAATGTTACCAAATGAACATAAACAACACTACCAAATGAAAACATAATGTAATTAAATCACCACCAACATGCCGTAAGGTTGTACATTATGCAAAATCTTTTCTTTCTTACTGATTAGGAGTAATTTTATTTACTCATAATCAGTACTATTTAGTAGCACTGTATGTGGGTAGTTTGGCGCTAGGAGCAATTGTATCCATTGGTGGGCACGTTTATTCAGTCCATATCCAGATTGATAGCTATTAAAGTAGCCGTTACATGAGCCTTATCAGTTACGCTTACGTGACTCCATAATAAATGCTCATAAAAACCAATCTCTATCTAGAATATATGTTACATAACCCGTTTTATATAGTTACATTTAAATTATTTTCTTATATAAACCAACCAATTTATCCACAGTGCCTGTGTGGTCCGGCGTAAATATAGCTGGCGTGCGACTGAGCGACCTCAACCCGAAGATCGGTACCGACAGCGACCCGGAGAACTGGAAGGAGACTCACGAGAACGTAGTGAAGAGCGCCTACGAAGTGATCAAACTGAAGGGGTACACCTCGTGGGCCATCGGACTGTCGCTGTCCCAACTGGTGCGCTCCATCCTGTCCAACGCCAACAGCGTGCATGCAGTGTCCACTTACTTAAAGGTACTCCCTCATTACTCAGTCCACACATCTTGAACTCTTTCTTAAAACTGTTTGTCGGTTTCTTGACACACTATATACTTAGTTTACTCGAAGCCAGAACCTTCAAAGACGCCTCGATACATTATAGTTGATCACATTGTCTGATATTGCAGGGCGAGCATGGCATAGAGGAGGAGGTGTTTCTGTCGTTGCCGTGCGTGCTGGGCCGCACCGGGGTCAACGACGTCATACGCCAGCCGCTGACCGAGCACGAGCTGCACCAGCTGCGCAACTCCGCACAGCTCATGGCCAAAGTGCAGAACGGCATTCAGTTCTGAGCCCACCAAACGACTTGATTCAATTTTAAGCTACTTACATTTTAGCTTCATGGCCCCGCATTTCGGCGCATTTGGATGACGTCAGCTTTGTAGTATTGGAAACTAGCTGGTTTAGATTTGTCGTTAGATGTGGTTGTGATTTACAGCAAACAATATTTTACACCATTTTTAGGAGTTTAAGTTTTGATATTCTTACCTACCTTCTGTTGAGTGTTGACTGGTTCGAAATATTTCATATTTTGTAAGTTTAGATTCATTTAGTTCCTGATGATCTCAATGGAAAATCTACCTAATGTTAGACTAACGTTTGCTGCTAGTACGATCATCATGTCTTTGCTCTTCCAACAAGAATTAACTAACAAATCTACCTCTACTAGTTAGGTACTACGAGTATTAACTATTGATTAAATTTGAATATGAAATTTTGTATTACTATTCACACAATAACTATTTTAATACATGTATTGTGTAAAACACGTAAATAATTCATATATCTTGCGTCTTGTGTGCTTATCATTGAGACTTACAAGTACCTAAGTACAGTAAACCCGTCAAAGGTATGCATGCGCCAAAGTCTTTTTTAATTAATTATATAATTGATTATTGTAATACTTACTTGGCTTACTAGAATTTTTTTCTGTAAAATTAATACAAAAAGTTTGAATTCTCGATTAGAGTGAAAGTTTTTAGAAAATAAAAACTGAAGGATGTAGAAACCCGTTAATATTTTTATAGCTTTTCGAAGTAGTCCTCGTTCATCATTGTCTGTCACATGAAGTTGCGCACGTAATGCATATTTGTCACTCACCACTCGCATTTAAAATTTACATACAAAATCTAGGCAACCATGGACTAGATCAACTTTTAATTAGGCAACCTAATACAGTTAAATTAAGAATAAAATAAGCTTTCATTTTACATTTTGTTTCGACCAAATAGCAGATGAGGGTATAAATACTTAGTCAACATTTACTCACCTGTTTATACGCAGCACCCTATTAGTTGCGCAGTGGTGAAAGTAGGCAACCTTTACGTTTTCGTATTTTGGTATTTATTCTATCTACTAGTGTACAATTTTTTTTAAATAATCGATGAGGGAAATATATTAAATATTTTTATTAAAAAAAATATTATTTTATATTATCCGGCCGCATTTTAACTAGGAAACCTATTTGCAATATGTCAATGTGAATTATCATTTATTTCTTATCACAAGTAATTAACAGATGAGGGTATAAATGTCTTATGCTGGATCTTAGACCAAAGTAATAGGCATAAATTCATTGACATGATGAAAAAATACAGTATTACGAATTTTCTCTAGAAAATGATGACAGTTTATTTAATAAACTTTTATTCACTCCAAAAATCTTATAGCGCAATTACCTACGTCACACTAAGCATACTAATCATTCATCATCTTCCTGCACATTTCCCAATTTTATTTGGGGTTGGTGCAATATCCATTGTGCTCTTTCTTCATTCTTCACCCAAAGAAAATACAAAGCAACTTTAATTGATAATTGGTGATAAAGCCTGGGCTATTCAAAAAATCGGATTCGCCTCTACTCCTCTTCATTATCCGCACGTAGGATCTCGTATTGGCGATTTGAACGGTATGATTGAATTGTGTAAAAACATACGTTAAGGCGCAGGGGCTGACGAAAAATTGCGTAGGTAAGTAGGTGCCTACGGTGCGGGAAAACGGGTTTTACTGAACGCACGTAGTCAATAAGTGACGTACATTATGATTCATTGGAGTAATCACCATCAGAAATCCAATGAAATCTTTTTTGTATTGTTTACGTTTACAATTAAAATATGTTCTCTTGTCGAACTGAATTTTTTGTAGCATTTAGGTAAGTGTCTGTGACTGTAATTTAAATTATTTTGATAAGAACATCATGTGAATTTAGATTTGTATAATATTTATTCAACTTTCAGTATTTCTAATATTTTTAATATTTATAAACGTATTTTAGCGTGCATTTTAATGTAGAATTTCTAGAGTGTGCATTTTAATGTGAATTTACCATTTTAGCATGCATTTTAATTAAATAGTGCTAAATATTTGATTTTTTTTCAATAGAGACCTTCCCATAATAAACACAGAAAATAAATACCTACATAATTATCATACTCATAACTCATAGCCCGGGGGCTCGTGTCGATCTTAGGCTAAAAACTCCCGCCGCGGTGGCGGGCCCGCAGCTCTTGTAGAATGCAGATACTTAGTATGTATGTAAAATCGAGAGGCACATTTCACGTGATCAGGTGATCAACACTACCCAATCGTCCACAATATTTCGTCCGTCAGAAGTTGCTCTCCCAGATGAAAGGAAATGTTTACGAAGCTATTGATGTTCATATTTAATTTTGCGCACACGTATCGTAATGTATAGTACATTTGATATTTCTAATTATTATTTCGTTTAACCTTATCATGACAAGTTTTATATTAAAATCTTTACGAACTTTGAAAATTCGTAAAAATGAATTTTTCGTTTACTATTTCAAAATAGTTTTATGATTCGCTTAGTTTTGTAGTATTAATTGGGTACAAATAAAACCAACAGTTTGATAAAATTATATACTGAATTTTATTATACCGTAATTCATTAAAGTTACATCAGTATCAGTACTAATACAAGTGGACACTAAAAGAGGCACAGCCAGCCTTGCAGCGGCCACTGATGCCACGTGGCACTGCACATCGCGATACTATGGAATAATACAATCCTTGCCACGAGGGAACAGGCTATTCACTGAAGTTACACAAAACATTCCCCTCCGTTCTCCACAACAAAATATATGTAATGGAAACGTACAAAAGATACTTGTATACTAAAACTGCGATTTCAAATGTATTTTTTGTGCTACATCCTTATTACATCAAACCGGGCTAAGGATGAAAGTTTAATGTTATAAAGTTCCGGGCTTAAGTGCATAAGATACAATAACGGCAACGTTCCGACCCGAAGACAACCCAGATTCATAGATGGTGACTACTACAGTTAAACTATTCTAATATTTATTCAGACTTTACATAATATTATTTGTTCGCCATTGAAACACATCAATCAATTGGATATTTATGTATATACGTTAATCCTTGCGCACAGACAGCATGCAACAGACACTCTTGCGGCAAGCATTATTCACACGACTTCTCTTAAATTAACAATCTAACGGAATAAAGCACGAAGACAGGCGTGTCATGTCGATATTATCAAGAGTATGGTACAGCAAATAGATATCTATACTCATCTAACGAAGGAGTGGGAATACATACCGTAGACAAAACCGCGCATTGTATAAATCATTTACTCCATATGATTTGAATAATTTAATGGTTGACTCAAGTTATTATTTCAACGGTTTGCGCGACTAGCTTAGTATCATTTGAGCGCCTTCTTTGAGAGCCAGTCACCTCGGACTATTTCTCTAAGCGGCAGGAACGAACTGAACAAAATATTTGCTAAACCTCTAAACAATGCATTTATTCGGACAACAAGACATCCAGTGTTAAAGTAGATACAAGGTACAGAAGTTCCATTATAAACTAGATATTTCCCAAGGTGGCGGCAGCGGGCAGAGTAAACGAACGCCTACTTACGTACCATAGCGTACAATACAATTAACAAGGCATGAAGAGGCGGACTATTACATACAGATACAATTTCTCTCACATTAAAATAATCTTGAGTATCATTATTCAAGCGATATAATATTTGATTATTATTTACCGTCAATCCATGTCAACGAGGCTTTTAAAACTTATATTTTGTATAATATAATAATATATAGCTGATACGTAGTTGAAAATACAAAAGATTTTGCAGTATACATATAATCATATGGTAATTAATTTTAAAACGTACTACATAGACGACAATTCACGTAATATTTCACTCCATCAATACATTAATGTAAAATTTTGGTCACAAATTAGGATAAAACTATAATATACTCGCTAGAACTTAAAACTATATACATTTTAATATTTTTGAAAGTACATACTTATAGTTAAAATTAGGAATAAGCGTGAAATATTATTTTAGCATAAATCACAGAAACTTGCCTTACAGTCAGCCGCTTTAGAAACCATTACAAAAAAGATACTTTTCAATAAAATAATTATATAAATCGTATAGTGAACGACAAGACGGCCGTTTAACGTATCCTTCAATTACATTTGTGAATGTAATGTATAACATGAACAGACCCTTCTTAACGTCATTAACACTATCACAAGTTTGACGAGGGTTCTGAAAGCACGTCTAAAAGGAAAAGCGATCGACTCGACTACGCTAACAACATAACCAACCACGCTCGATACAGACATCGATGATTTAGTATTTGGAGATTGAACGAGCCACGTTCACGAAACCAACAGGTGGGCAAAATGACTATACGAACGGGTACAAAATGTTTAGTTTAAATTAATAACATAAACCTACAAGTTAGTGAATAATGAAACGTTCAAAAACATCTATGTTTACTCTAGAGCTTTGTTCTTTAGAAGTTTATCACTTGGTTTTACGTCTCGTTCGAGGATTGCCAAATTCTCAACTGTCCAACTACACAATTTAGTACCCTAATATCAGTTCAGGAAGTTGTTCTTCCGATGTCATATCCTGTACACTCGTCGATAGAGCGATCGTCTAGTTTCACTAAAAATAATCTATAAAAAAAAATTAGACTCCATAGGTGGGATAAAGTGAATATTCATCAAATCATCATATTGCAAGTGACTATGGAACGTGCCTAATTCGATGTTTTCCTTCAGAAGGTTCATCAACTTAACGAATATTGATTTCAACTCTACCTCAGGATCAGATGTATTAATGGAAATATGTCTGTATATTACATACAATACACGATGTGTACCGTCCTTTTGGTTATAGGAATGATGTTACGAAGTCAGCAGTACACGGCATCAACCTTTCCGCTCCGAGACACTGCGGAGGCGAGACCGTAGGGTGCGATGGTGACACGTGACGCGTCACGCGTCATATGTCACGCGTCACGCGGCACGCTGGTGTCGGGCGCGTGTCACGTGTCGTTGGGCGAGCGAAGCGCATGCAACGCGTTGCCGTGGCCCGCGGGCCGCCGACGGTCTAAGAACGTCTTCAGTTGCGTTGCCGACAATGCGTTTGACGGCGCCTGCCAACAATTATCGACGGTTTGAAAAATAAAACACGCATACATTTTTTTCACTTTTAAGAGAAAAACCTGCTATTCAATGATTTTCCATATAAGCATCTAGCCAAAAAAAAATATTATAGTTGTTATTGAAACTAATCTGTTCTGTTTCACCTGATGATAAGTGAACGTACATTATGGCCGCGATCCCATGGCCGCGTACGCTGTGCACGGACACGCGGCCAGTTTAACTGCGTGGGCTCGTTTGTTTGACAACGTCATTTAGTGCGTAGCATTTCGTGGACGATATCACATACATTTTTCTTGCAAAGAGTAACTAGACACACGTGTATAGCTTCTCCGTGCGTTGCGGTTGATTCGTGCCTTAAGTTATAAGCTATGCATGTTGTGAAATATTTCACATAATTTCAAACAATTTGCAATAAACTCTTTTTCTGTATAAATCTTTAAAGATTGCATTAAAATACCTCATCGAACCACCGATCCCCGAGGGCGTCCTTGGGCGAGAGCCGCCTGGCGGGCGTGGGGTCGAGCAGGCCGCGGATGAGCGCCTGCGCGCGCTCGTCCACGCTGGCCCAGTGTTCCGGCGGGAAACAGTAGTCGCATTTTATGATGTTTGCCGTCGTTTCCTCGATTGATTCGTCCAGAAATGGCGACAGCTGCCGATAAACGATACAACTGTGAGTTCATTAGTATTTATCATTTTGATTTCATTTGAATATTTTACGGTGAAATCAATACGAATTCTTTGATTCCCGCCTATGAGTATGATTTGCAATCAGCAATGTTTGCAAATAATGCATTTTATTTTAAATTTCAATCTTACGACTATTTTAATTTTATCGCAGTCGGTCAACACCAATACACGCGAAGACCTTATAGTATATTCAGGTACTAACTCCAGTAAGGAAAACGTATAGGAAAACGCCGGCGGCCCAGGCGTCCCAGCAGGGCGCAGGCGGGCGGCCGAGCACGCACTCCGGCGGCGCGAACTCCAGCTGCGCGGGCGCCGGCGGCAGCACCAGGCGCGCCTTGCCGCCCTCCGCCTCCGCCTCCGTACCGCTCGTCTCGATCGCCGACCCCAGGTCTATCAGCTTCAGCTGCGGCTGCGCACCGCCCAACTCTATCAGGATGTTCTCCGGCTGGACACATTACAAAATTGGTGTTATATTTTGTTGCCTTGTGCATACACTTTTTAAACTTAGCAATCCGTTTAAGTTATACGGCATGTTCAAAACTTAAATTAAATACTAGAATCTATGTAAGAAAGGACGGGCCAACATTTTGCGTGACCCCGCTACTCGCACAACCTAACTCGTTGCGGCTCACTCGTCACTTCGTCGGAGAAAAACATAATAGATGGCAAACGCTCACCCTGACATCGAGATGCGCGACTCCGTTGGAGTGCAGCCAGTCGAGCGCGGAGAGCAACTGGCGCGTGTGGGCGGCGACGGCGCGCTGCGTGTGCGCATGCGGCGCGGCCGCGGCCCACTCGAGCAGCGCGCCGCCGGCCACGTGCTCGAGCACGATCGTGTGCGCGCCCGCGCGCGGCACCTCCGCGAACAACGCCAACGCGCGCACCACCGCGCCGTGCGCGCTGCGCGACAATATGCGGTACTCGCGCATCGCGTCCGCACCGCGACCGCACACCACCTGCCAAAACATATTTAAAATATAAATATACAGCACGTATATGAATTATTATTGGTAATTTTCGTAGTTCTGTATAACACGACAGCTGAAACACGAGCTATGTGAACAAAAATGATAATTGCCATGAACACACAATAAGAACTCTTTCTCGAGTTAAGGCTGCAAAAATCGACAAGAAACGTTTATGAAAGTAATGTTAAAATTCCAATCAATAAATTACTAACTGGACTATTACCAACAACAAATCATACATAACATCGTCTGCTAATAGGACTAACCATCCTATTTGAGCCTTGTTTAAGATCGGTCACAATTGTCACGGCCGGCAGCGGGAGGTTGGTGCTGCATACTCGTTTGCTATCTTGATACTACATATATAAAACAGTTTATAAAATACTTAATAATGTACGCTAGTAAAAATACTGGTTAAAAATAATTTCTTAACAAACCGAAAGTAATGTTTTTGAAGCTAAGAAGTTTCCACTTCACATATTTTTTTATAATTTCAAGCAAAACATATCGCACCTGCTTGAGAGCTACCCGCTGTCCAGTGCCGGTGTCCCTGGCGGCGAGCACGCGCGCCGTGCGCCCGCGGCCGATCTCCTCCTCAACGGCGTACCGGCGCGCGAACTGCTCGCGCTGCCAGCCGCCGCCGCCGCCGCACGCCGCCGCACCCGACGCCGCGCCCGCCGCGCCGCTGCGCGCGCACACCAGCCGGAAGCTGTACTGGCCCGCGGGCAGCTCCTCCAGCGCGAGCGTATTGGCCGCCGACGGCGTCTCCGTTGCGCGCCGCCACTCTCCTTCGCCGACGCGGCAGTACTCCAGATGAGCTGGCGCCGGCTCGTCCCACTGCACGACTAGCCCCCCGCCGGGGTGGGCCCGCGCCGCCGGGGCCCCGGGCGCCCCGCCCGCGCCAACGGCTAGCCGCGCAGAGCTCTGTACGCCGCCGAGCTCGTTGCTTACCAGGCATCGGTAGACCCCGGCGTCGGAGGCGCGGCACGCGTGGATTGTGAGGGTTGCGAGGCCGTCCGGCGCGAGCGAGATGGCGAAGCGGCCGCCGTGGCGCAGCGCCCGCGTCTCCGGCGCGGTCTTCCGCCAGGAGGCGGTGGCGCGCGTGGCGACCGCGCGGCACGAGAACGTGGCGGAGGCGCCGGCCGCCACGGTCACGTCGGCTACGGGCTCGGTGAGCTCGGGCGGCCGCAGCTCAGTGACGACGCCCTCGGCCGGTTCGCCGCCGCCCCCGCCGCTGCCGCCGCGTCGCAGCTTCAGGCCCCACGCGCGTTTCGACAGCCCCTGTCGGGCACATTACGGTTGACTACGCGCCGTCTGCGTTCACGACGCGTTCGATTCAAGCCACGCATGCATGCTCACCCTGTATTCCATCACCGGTATCGTTCCACTGATCGCTTTATGCTATTTACAATAAATAAATAAAACTTATTTTAGTCATTGGCGGTTATTCCATATCACTTAACGCGAAATCGGAGTCTTGCGTGTGAGTCAAATGAGTCCGCTATCACAGTCTATGTTAAAAATGCATTCCCGTGTATATCATACCTACAACAAAAGAAATAAAGAGAAGCGTTAAAAGAAGAATACATGCAATAGGGAAACAAAGAGCAATTAAAAGCGCAAAAACGATGCAAGTAAATATAAATAAATACATTTTTATAATTTTAAATACTATACATAAATAATTAAAACGTAAACTAAAATAAGACAGAGAGAAATATTTTTTACTACAATTTTCAAATGACCTTTAAACATCTTAATAAAAAGCAACTAATAAATATAACATTTGAATGTGAACAACAAGGGCTAATACAACCTGAACCATATTAACGTACTTTATTTTGTGAAAATAAAGTTAATAAATAATATGTGCACACCTCACACCGTTCTTCGGTGAGTCATGTTAAATACGTTGAGACAAAAGGATCGATATAAGATGCATATATTATTACTAATTGCTTCTTATTTCTGTTCCACCACCCAAAACCACATCACCACTTAACATCAGGTGGCATTGTGGCCAAGCATAACTTGTAAAAAAATTGAATGGCTACTGAAGCGAAACGTCAGAGCCAGGGTACGTAGTGGGTGAAGATCTGACGGAAAGCGAAGGTACACGGTGTTCCAACCTTAATTTGGTCAAGAAAGAGAAAAAAGGTCCATTTCGTTCTGACAGATTGAATACGTCTTTAATCGAAATTAATTTGTGTAGTGATATCCTTTCCAGCAATAAACCACAAGTAAGATGATAAAGGCATTCAACTCCGGATACATAATATCATATATGTACCGCGTATACATCCATATGCATTTAGTAAACAGAGGTTAATTTAATATTACAAATAGACCTTACAATTTTATTGATTTGTATAGGTACAACACTAATATTAAGTAATAAAGTTTGCTTCAAATCAGGTGGATTTTCATAGCTCTGTTTCCAATTTGCGATGTTAATACTACCCAGGATCTCCAAATTTCAATATCTTCAAACACAGTTCAATTACTCTAACCTGATGAGGAGCCCCACTCTATACTATCAGTACTCATTTACCTACCCGAATTAAAAGTACCTACCCATCATTTGAGTTCTATTAGGTTATAAACTATCTACGTATTTTTGTTTAAATCAATCGATTTTGTGTAAGTCATGCAAACTTTCAATGGGCTGACTTTGCCTACTAGGCCGCAGCCTACTATTCATTACGCTATTTTTGACCGGTAGTTACACTTGTAGGTATTATTTTTCGCTGGTTATAGTATTAGTAAGAGTAAGTGATCAGGGTTTCTTACGGACAAATTTACGTTGTTCCGTACACAATTGATGACTCAACCGTAACACACTAATACGTCCAACCCTAACACCAGCAAAGCATATATATTGGGAGTACAGATTACTGCCACAAAGCAATGCCCACTCTTTCGCTTCGCCTCTTTCCAGGATGTTGGGCTCGCTCACGGCAGAGATAGAATGTTCTTGATAGTAGTAGTACTGACAATAATGTCAAGATGATGCGTCAAGTCACAACCTTAGATATAGTTTATATTTCTAATATGAAAATCATTATAACACGTCGACACTTTCTAGAGGAAGTGCCACCAGGAGGAAACCTCATTTATACAGTATCCAGGATCCTGATAGTGATATATAGTGATTGTTTAAGACCGACCCAAACAATTGCAACTGTCGCACGGCAGTTGCAGTCTATGTTGGAATTGGAATGGAATTTTTTGATGCCTATTTTTCTATAATAGAGACAGTGAACATACTTACCATGAATCTGTATTTTATTCCTATTATAAATGTATCGTTTACCATATACCCATAAAATTAATTCGCTTTACTAAATAAGAACACATGTGGCAACTAAGTTTGAGTGCATTTAGGAGTAATTAAATATTCAGCTTAGTATTATTTTTATAGCTTAATCAGGAGTAAAATTATATCGAGAGGATGTTCGGCTGTTATTTGACTTTTTTAAATAATTTTGAGCGATTGTAATATCTATAATATATGTTTCAGTTTTCTTTGCTTTGTCAAATTTTGCAGACCCACTATTGCATTTTTACACTACAGGTTGTTCGTCTATTTTGTATATTTAGCAAGGTTAGCTGGCACTGATTTCAATAGTGTAAATATACTTTTCACGATATACATTTGCTGTACTGTGTTTGTGATCTTCGGATGCAACTTCACCTTGCGATGTTGTGTCACTACCCCAAGTCGAAAGCTCAATCCAACAAGAGCTCAGCTACAATCCAAATGTGTATATAAAAAGTAAAGTGTATGCGATGTTTACGACCTCCCTGAACAACGTCACAATTTGGAAGTCACGCACGAACATTATAGCGTCCTGTACGTTCACCTGTTACATCATATTATTTTCCGTCGCACCGTAATAGCAGTATCCTAACTAGTGTATTAATACTTTGTACCGGGACGGGTATACGCGAGTCTTACGTTGGCGTGCGGCGGCGAGGTCGGGCTGAGTGCGGGGTCTCGCGCGCCGGCCGGCGTGTTGATGACGTGGGACTTGGCGAGCGGGCGCTGCGCCGTGTGCGCACGCAGCTCGGGCAAGAGCCGCGCGCCCAGCGACGGCGGCGCGCTCTCCGTCTTACGCAGCCCGCACCAGCCCTCGCCCGGGCCCCCGCTATTCGGACGGGAATTAACAATTAAAATCAAAATAAAAACATAAAATAACACGGGCACACCAGCTCCCTACCATGTATGTGTGTGCGCCTATCGGACTCTCGTTATATTTTAGTGTCTCACTTCTATCATGAGCCGACGTTGATTCCTCTCAGTAGAATCATTAACACATGGTACACAAGAGTATACTTCAATTTCAGAAATTCGGCTTTCTTTTAAGTAGGTTTCGGAGTTGAATCTACCCTCGATTTTTAGTAATTGAATAATGTTTAAATGTGAATGTGGCGAAAAATAGCACGCGAAGCGATTATGCGGTCTGATCAGTGACTTTTTAAGCTTAATAAGTATGTTTGTATTATGACGTTGTATTTGAGTATGGAATGCTGTCAAGGTTTCGTGTTGCTTTTTTCGTAAAGAAGTATTAGAATAATGAACAATTAAAAACTATTTCTCAAATGTATATATTATATGAAGGTTAGCTTACGGCTTTGCGTCGCAATGTTAGTTTGTTAGTTAAGTTAGCTCAAGCTGGCCCCAGTAAAAAAAAAATAGAAAAAACCAAAATAACTGAAAAATAAGAAGCATGCAGGACTAGAAGCAGTAAACCACAAGCTCTTTTTAATTCACATTTATTGGTTACTCATATAACATATATAATAAATGTATTTCAGAGTTACAGTGATTAAGTAAAATTTATCATTATATACACAAGTTAAAATACCAGTAATTATATAATATATACATAACGTGACAGTAGTCAAATCATATTAGTCGTGTGCCAGAGCCCTTAGTATCTACACATAATTATAACATATTATGTAAAAAGCTATTAAAATTAAACTAATGTAACACACGACAAGTACCTGAGATAAATATTGTTAGATTAGCATACCGAAAGATATATTTAACACCAAAAGAGAGTTATAAAGGACACTACTATATTATTCACTACATTATAATTCGCTTATGATAAGCATAATATAAGCAGTTAGACTAATCTTGGTGCATGTCCAGATCAAATGATCTGGTGAACGTTCACTTTCGATCTTCGTAAATGAACAAAACGTTTTTATCCAAATCCGTATTCATGTATGGAAGTACATTTTCATTAGAAGCATCTATCACCGAGTTGTCAAAGCCGGATGGAAGACATTACGACGTCACTTTAGAATCGAAAGACTAACATGAATTTCGCTCGCCGCGTCGCCGTTACGACGCGGGCATCGTGGCTACCGAATACACCGATGTTATTATATCGTATGGCGGCGAAACACCAACTTACACATACTGATAACTTACATTCTTATTATCTTAATCGCTACGAAACGTCCAAAGCAGATCCCACTAAGCCTCTAATCTATTCGAATGAAATAGTGCAACGACACGAGCAACTAAACTATTAGCCTCTCGCGGTTATTGATTTAGCTTTACTGTAGTTATAACGATATTGCGTTCGTGTATTCGATCGTATTCTACAGTCACTAAAGAATTCCTAGATAACGCCCTGGGAATGTTACATCAACTTATAATCTACACAAAACCCATCGGTCTCATGGAGAAACAGCTATTAAATAAAATTGGCCCCAGTGCTTAAAAAGGAATTGCATGAACTTAATCATATAAATTCGTACTTAAATGGACGTAAATTCGATTTTGACATGGGAATAAATCGAACAGAATAAAATGTTATGTTTATTGCTAAATCAACTTACCCTAAGTGATTATTTCTGATTTCGTTACCTATGTAGTATGACAAACGAAATTTATGTAAATCTGATCGGATGATTATTTTGGATAAGATCGCGCCATTTCTCAATACAATGACTGGTATGATGTTCAAAATCAGTCTTGAAACACTTCAGTTTACTTGCGCTGTTTACTTAACTACTTAGGAAACGTTAGTTACCTGATAATCTTATTTATGATATGATCGTTGGATTTTACTATCAAATACAGGAAAAATAAAATGAAATGTTCAATGTACTGAATTTTAATTCCTAAGAGTACCGCGTGAGTACAAGTGAGAAATGCAGTAAATCATACCCGACGTCATGATGGAATTCAGAGGTCGAAAAAGGCATTAAAGGTTAAAACTATTTTATCAAGCGTTCCCGAATAATATAAATACCTTTTCGATCACACTCCTTTATACCCAGTCTTCTTCGATTCTATCTTAGCACTAACCGAGTTGACTTTCATATCAAAGTATATAATAACTAAAAACCTTATATGTATAACTATTTACTTCAACTAAACTAGCCGAACTAAGCGCGATGACATCGTTTGACGTGTTCAATGTTAATATGGGCTATGCACTGACTTATTATAATAATAAGTCAATGGGGCTATGCAAAAAATTATGAGATATGAACAACCTAATTGACAAGAGAGTGATAAAAGCATAAACGTTTCAGTAAAAAAATTTCGCATCATAATGAGCTTGAAACGGATGTCTTTAATTTATTCATAATTAAATAGTTTTTATTTTTACTGTAACTGAGCATTGAAAAAGCAACAAGAATATAATTGTTAAGATGAATATTAAACTGAACATTAAATAAAAGCTTTCAATGTTCACCTAGTTTACTATAAAAGTGTTATGATTTAAAATTATAAGAAAAAATGCAAAAGTTTACCGTATGATTTTGTTATCTTTAAAAACAAATCTAGAGCTGCATGTCAACGAACACTTGAAATTAATATAGTAAGAGTAATAGGTCCATTAAGTATTTTGCATGTGAACTTGTAAATCCATAGTTATTTATGGTTCGTACACAATGTCATGCATTTCATAAAATTTGTAAAATTCACATTGATTTCCTCATTAAAATTTTAAATAATATCACGATTATCAGATTTAGATATATATCATGAGTCGTTCGTATAATATCTACTTAAACGTTGCTACAAAATTTTATTACAAAAGTAAATGTGTCATGTATAGTTAGTTATTCCATAGATGCATACCATATAACGGAATGTAAATTGTTGCCATCTTAAAGTGAATAAAACGTATGTTTTAAATATGTGGTATTTTAACGTAACATACATAATTTTGACGATTTAATAGCGTCGAGCGACGGTAAATGACACGGTCAAATAGCGCAGTGTACACGAGGCATTACGCTTTCCAGTGTAAATTAATTAAGTGCTAATTACATTATCAATTCCAAATAGCTCGATCTTAACATTTATATGAACGACAACAATTTATTATAATAATATGCACGCATATCGGCAGTATCGTTACGTTTACTTAGTAAACATCATGGCAGTACATTATTGCGACATTGTTTTTTCTACTACGATTAAGACATAATAATCTAAAGTACAGCTAATATATTGCTGCCGATGGAGCCCTCCTCACTACTCACTAGTATGACAACTCCTTACACTTTGAAGTTACGAAAAAAACAGTCAGGTATAAAATATATATCCTACATTACGGACATACTATGTATATATCGTCAACCGAACACCTAAAAAAACAAAAAAATTAAAATAGCTCTAATACACCATAAAAAAAGTTAAAGTAAAGTTTAGATTTGATTAATGAATCTAATATAGACATTATCCTGACACTTATTTTTAATTTTGCTAAAAAGCACTTTTGACAACATATATAAAATACAATGTTAATTTTATCGTAATAGTAAATCTGTATATTTCGTAACAATAAATTAGAAGATGTGACATTCGGAGTTGAGTTTTATTAACTTTATGTCAAAGGAGAATTCACAAGATTTTCCAAAAAAAATAATAATAATATATTTTCCAAACATTTAAAACAATGTTACAAACAAATGAAATGACAATTACGTTATTATGAGTTATATAAAACTTGGATGTTTCCGAATGTCTAATACATCAAAACTTTTATAATTATTATTGTACTTTATTTAAGAAAACATAAGTTGCTTGATAAACTTATCATATGAGTTAAGACACAGTGAAATCTAGAAGAACGTACACAACTTATGTATAACATACATAAATATTGATTATTGTTTAAATAGCATTGTTAGTATGTGAAAAGCAAATACAATTAATAAATATGTAATATGCGCAAGCATTTCTAAACATTAATGAAGGTGTGTGTGACGTAGACAATTTTAAAACCTGACCCACTTGCTTATTGTTTCTGCGCTTATAATATAGTTTATTTATCGAACAGAGTTAATATAGCGTTGTCTTTATCGCTCTTTTACGGTTTGCACGATGTATTAGACAGGCATCATCATGAAACAATTGCCTTGAAATATTTACATGGCTTACGTACCTACCTTTGAGGTACCTACTCCTAATAGTCATTATTATTATTGCTTCGTAAATGTAACATATTTTTTTTTTGACAAAATAGAATTATGTCGAATTTTGTGGTATTAAGTCTGTTCGCTGAATAGACTATAAGCACCTTCATGTACAAAAAACCCATTATTGAATTATCAGTTTTTAAGGTTCGTAGGTATTTCCCACCGCCAACTCTATACTCTTGCTTCGCTACGTTTGCTTAACTTGACTCATCACTCTTCGGTGTCTGCCTACAAATAGATTTATTATCAGACTTTACAAAATATAACAGGTCACATGCAAATATACCCGTAGAAATTGCTATAATGATGTGTTTCTTTCTTTACCTCTGTAAGGACTCTCCATAGATAGATTGTTTGCTACCGATAAAAAGAGGTTGCTTTTAGTGTTAGGGAAGGTCCCAAAGAGAGAACTAAATCTAAATTCATTAAATATTATGATTGTATCTTGAGGAAACACAAAGAGCAACAGAATTGAAAGGTATACGATTGGAACCCCTGAATATGACGATGACAACGCCTTAAAAGTTGAATAGAATCGAATATAAAATTAACCTAACCTCAAAGATTACTTTAATGTTAGTTGGAGAATACAAAATTTAAAAATATTGGGATTGACATCATAAAATTGTCCGATGTCTACATTCTTTTTTAATTATTCGCCGATAAAAAATAATCATAAAAACAATTCTTGAAAAACGTACTGACTTATTTAAATTTCAATGAAATATTAATATTGACAATGAAATAATTATTATGTGAGCGGTGATTAACGTTAAGGATGTCACTCTGGGCTGTTTGAAGTCCTTCAAAATACAAGTATCTAAAACAAAAGCTTCCTTGTCATTTAAATGTTAACGAGTTTCGTGCATGATATAACATTTTTAATTCTTTCATGTACTAATATGAAGTAATAAAATATAAGAGAATATAGAGTAATATGAAGGTAATATATCCTTCAGAGAAATTTCTTGCGTTGCAAACGTAGTCTCAATCGGCCCCGACTCTCCAAAGGGCATACATAAACTAGTTTTTGAGCAAATATTCTTCGTCGTATAATTTTTCTTCGGCGTAGCTACTCTAGTATAACCTGTAGGTTACTTAATAAGTGATGTGATGGTCGAAATTTATTTGTTTGTAACATCCAAATTTATTGGAAAAAAATAGAAATGAGTAAACTAATTTAACAATGTTCACAATTACAAATGTTGTAAACATTTTGCTGTAACATTTTTCTCGCTTCATTTATAAAAACGGGTCCACATAATATAACGTTAGCGATCTGATAAAATAATTGTCACCTTTCTGTACCACAATATGTTTGACTTTGAAAAACACATAGAGTGACCCACGTATTAAATGTGAATGATCTCGATATACTTACGTGGCAGCAGCATCGCGGTTAGACTCGCGATGAAGTTCGCGCAAGTACGCGCCCGGGTTCTCGAGCGCGGCGCCGAACATCCGCTGCGACTGTAGGATCGTGGACAGCGTGGAGGTCCACTCGTGGCGGCGCGCTTCGGGCGCGCGGCAGAGGAACGCCTGCTTCGGCTTGGTCGGGTCCAGCGAACGGATCACAAACGCGCCGGTGCCCTCCATCTCCTCCAGCTCCATCTTGTTCACCTGCAACACGGTACAACGCCCGTACAAACGAATATACTTAAACCGTCAATTATTTCGATCGATATTCTAATTCCAATAACTATGTGTCGACGAAATAAATTATGGGATATATCATCATGAAGCCTGACAAAAATGAGCATACTCTTTTGGCAGCTCTTAACAGTCAATGCTACACAGGTTGTGAGGCCGTAGAAGAGACTACACTGACCTGGATGTGAGCCTTGTAGTTGTAGGTAGGGCTGGTATATTGGTTCTTTTTGCCGACCGCCTCGCTGAAGATAACGCACTGTTGGAACAGGAACACGTGAAGCTCCTTGCCCTTGTCGCTGCTGCTGTTGGCGTCTGATACTATGAGCGGTTCTTGCAGCAACAGCTTGCCCTGGGCCGTTATATTTCCCTGAAAATAAACGAACGTTCACTGTATTCAATATTCACTTTATTTTAATTAGCGCGTTTAACACCATTTTAAGGGATGTAGAGACATGCAAGCACAAATAAGCGCGAGATCTTATTCTATTATGATACACTGCGTTGTTATTAATGTATGTATTCCGACAATAGCTTGTTTCTTCGTATTAATATACCGCGAGTACACACGCACGTACGCACTTACGTAGTTAAATAGTAGTTATTAGCGTAATCGAAAGTTTTTTTAACCAATTTGCAAATTCAAGTAGGTAACTTTTTTCACTTTTTACTCGTTACTTAATATCACGCCGTATAGCCATTATAACTTTAACGGCGAATAAACATTTTTTTCTTTCTTTCTTTCTATCTATCTTTCTTTTTATAGTACTAAATAAACAGTCTTATAAAATACAGTGATAGCTCTACCGGTTTATACATTTGTATGTATTTTTTTTAACTTCACTCCAGTAGGCAAAGCTTTCAGTTAATTTCTTTAATGCTTATTCGTTTGTACGCTATATCATAGCATGTACAACAGCTTCATATTTACACTTAAATACATTATGAAATTCTTACGCAATTATTACTAGCATAATCAATGTACAGGCACAGCTTACTAAAAAATACTGTTTAACCACAAGCGGTGTTAGGTAGTACGTAGATCGCGTTCCACCTCTGTTATTTAACATTTTTAATTGCTTACGGCTTGGAAAGTTGGAACAATAGGGCTAAGCAGCGTCGTGTACGGAGCTTTGCATTGTTTCGCTATAGGCCAAATTTTAAGAACCCTTCATGCCTCGGTGCGCACGCTAAGCTGATAACGATTGTTTTGCTTGGTAGTACAATTATTGCCTTGTGAGAGATTTCGGTTTATACGAATATTATTACCGATCTCACGGGGGCAACGGGGTAGAGAGCCTCTCAGCGGCGACCTAGTTCAGTCTGTTCGGTTTGTGCTAGGCTTTATAACGAGCCGTAGTCTGAACCGTTTTCCTTTATATTTATTTACTATGCAAGAGTCGTAAAATTTTTCATAGATCGCAACCAAGCCCCGTCCGGTATGAACAAATTTGCTTTAAATGAAACTATCCCTTTCCGGTGGCCCCGCACTAAGTATATTACGGGAACTACGTTGGACCTCGGCAGATTAAATTTGCATGGAGGTTGCAATTTCAGCGCACAGGCGGAGGCTTAACACAATTTAGCACAAAGCGCTTGATATCGCATGAAATTAATTTATCTGGAAACGTGTTTATTAAAGAACAGATAGTGTAAAGGAGGTCAGTGATTCGGAAAGAAAAATTATAACATATATTTAACGTTTCATTAACCACGACTATTTCAATCAGGGTAGCGCTGAGCTAGTATACAATTATAGTGAAACTTATGAAACATTCGCAGGACAGATTCATGATTAAAGTGGGATCTTAGAAATAATACACCAAACAAAAGCACTTGAAACGCTTTGCATTATTATTATAATATAAATGAACAATTGTAAATAAAAATAAATTGGTATATTACTTAAATAGACTTACCGTGAATCCTTGAAGACGGCCTACGTCCATCATATTGTTGGCATTTTTCGGAATGTTGTACGTACACTCCTCAGCGTCGCGTAGCGCAGCGATCACGTTTGCGGGCGCGTTCGCATTCTCAGAGAATTTTAAGATCTTTTTAACGAGTAGGTGATATTTTTGAATGCGCTGTATTGGTTTGATTAGTAGATCACCCAGCTGAAAAATAATTCATAATACAGTAATGATTTGTTTTACTTTAATAACCGTATTTATTAAACTAAAATAATTTTAAATACGTACACGATCGTCATGCTTGTATCACACAACATGAATTTAATTACGTGTCAACGTGAGTATGTGTGTGTTATGTCAAAACAAAAATACAAAAACAATAGAATTAACCCCAAAAGTAAAATAAAAACGAATGAAAAATATGTATTCTGTCAGTGGTTGTTGTTACGGTACATGCAACATTTATTTATATACGGCCACTTTTAGCAAATATAGCCACGTTCACTTCCAACAGCTTTCATAGATATAAAATTATTTGTTGTTCAACTTAACTTGGTATCACAAAAAGCTACGGTTTAATACCTGGAAGTGTCGTCGGTATGATCGAACCAAGCGCTAAGAATATTATGATACATTAAAAAATAAAATAATACCGCATACGTACATCGTACGTATGCGTGACGACTGCGTATTCCGAGCTTAGTTCGGTTCGACTACATTTTATGTACCTAACGTCAGCATTGTATACGTTATCCAAGACGTCGTCACCGAGGGGTCGTCGGGGACAAGGTAGATAGAACTCGATATAATTAGACTAGTTAGTGCTGACATCAGGTGCTACAATGTTAAAGGAGCATGGCTGGTGCATTCAAGGGGATCGTTTTATCAATTTCACAAATTATGTTATCTGTAGACCAATTAATACACGTTGGTACGTTACCAGCTTTGCTCGAATTATAATATGCTAAACAACAATTATTTATTAAACGGTACTAATACCTTCGAGAGCGTTCTACGAGCACGGATAAAGTGCAATCGGTGTCTAATTATTTTCACCTAAAAAGCCAGTAATGTATCATTCACTTGTTAATCACATTTTTAATATACATTTATAAATGCGTCTTGGATTTTATAATTTAAAATATTTTCTGTATGTATTTTATATTCTGTATCATGAATAAAATGCTTGAATTCCTACACTATAAGTTGTATGCACCAAATTATAGCTCGGATAGGATAGCGCGGATTCAGATTGATATGGAAGTTTATATGTTAGCAGTAACATATAAAATAATTGCAATACAGTAAGCTTCACTTTCATTACTTATTAAAAATGTGTATTTACAATAAATAAGGCTTCAAAAAGCTCGCGTACTTCGCAAGCGATATCGAGTATCCCGCGCCAAACCAACTATTGCATATCCCATACCACTCTAACAGCGCGCAAATTATACGAGTTTTAAAAATGAGAGTTATAAACAAGAGTAGGTGTTAATTGTTGATATTGTTTTTTTTTTCATATATTATTAGTCAACATATGTATATAATACAAATATGCACCTGCAGCTTGTGCCCCAGCTTGTGTCGTAGCTCCTGAAAATAATTCTCATGTTCGGACACGATGTACTCGGAGACGGGCTTGTTGCGGCAGTACGCCTCGTACAGGAACATCCTCTTCTCGAGGAACCGGCGGAACAGCGGGCCGAGCAGCTCGGGCGCCGCGATACACGCCTGCAGCTCGCAGAGGAACTTACTGCACACACACAATGACGATCTTATCGCTCACCCCATATGGCACTCGCCAGCTGACATGCGTAGCTCGCTTGCAGTTTGGGATCGAATCAACATTAAAATACAACCGCCAGGCGTTCAGCAGTACAAATATTTTATAACAGTTACAAAATAAATAGTATTCGCATTGCGGGCGGCGCAAAGTTAAGCGATGCTCATATCGTTGAGAAAACAGTCAAAGTATGATTAGTAGAATAGTTTTTATGCACATTTTTTTTCTTTGACAGTTATAAAGGCAGAGGGCTATTTTGTATAACGATCATCGAATCATTACCAATTTTTACGCCGCCTATAATACCACCGACTAGTAAAGTTTTACATTTTGCCAGATTTAATCAGTCTCTGTGATCAATTGTACGGCAAGAGTAATGTGTCGGTTACGTATATTGTTTAAATATAATTTATGATAACTATTCTTAAATAAAATGTTGCCAAGTTACTCACTCTCTGTGCCATTCAAATATAGCCTCTATGTTGCCGAAAATCATGCGGTGACGTCGATCGCGAAGACCTTCGGGGAGGGGAGGATCAGCGTTGGGATCCTGTACAAAAAGTATCACACATCATTTTGTAAAGCACAACGCATAACATAATACTAATAATCCGTGTCTCGATAATTATCGTCTGCCGTCTCAGTGTGAGAGTATACAACTGCCAACTGCAACGTTGCAGGGTATCTCATCACTTTTATTCGAAAATTACCTTGAAATTTTTTATTTATATATGTCTCGGTAGCAATTTTAGAAAGAAAGTAAAAACGCGGATGCCCGGCTCGTTTTTCCAACCTTTATTCTCCGACTACCCCGGTGACCGCTTACCAACGTACGGCAGCGCCGCCCGTGCTCGCACTCAGCTTCGTACTTAAGTATTACGTTGAGTATCGACGTACCGCCATGTGCTTCATGTATCCCTCGACGATGAGCCGCAGGTCGGACACGTAGACGACCTCTGTCTCGTAGAGCTCGCGCAGCACGAACTCGCGCTTGACCCGGAGCCCCTCGCGGTCCAGCCCGGGCGTCGGCGGCGGCTCGTCCTCCGCGTCGCCGCCGCGCGAGCAGCTCGCGCCGCCGTGCTGCTCCTACACGCGCACCCACCACACACTTTATCACCGCTCCGATCATCACAAGGTTAATTGGACAGGAAACGTTTTCGACTACCGTTTTTAGTTAAACTGACAGATTCACCTCTATAGATTGGTGCTTGGTGCCATACTGATATGATGCAGCCTCTTCTTTTAAGCGAGACCAACTCATTGTTAATAAGGAATATTCTAGAAAATTAAACTAATATTTTTTTAATATTATGATATAATTCAAGCAAAGGATTCATATTTGTATTGTAAGAGAGCATGTCGGTCGTCATTTGTTTTGCCACTGGACAGCACCACCTCAGCAATTGATTGTTTTCCTGTAATATATCTTACGATATATATTACAACATCAGTAATCGGTAAAATTGTGCCGATAAAGACGTACTTCATATTCTGAAAGCACGCCATGAAATACGTTCCTATTCTACTTCAATCGTCTTTATAAGATGTCAAATAAATATGTACGTGACCTCGCCGTAACACGTATCCTTCTCAGGCATTATTAGGAGCGGGTCTTATTAAACCAGAATTTAAGGCGCACCGACTTTAAATTTATATAATCACCTAATAACTCGTGGCCACTTAACCTCTTTCGATTTTATCGTGACATTTTATGAGGACTTATATGTAGACCAAGAAAGGATTATGTAAATTAAAAACTACTAAATACCATTTCAATTTCGAAATGCTACAACTCTAAATAATAACTTAGCAGTTTCATATTATAGTCAATGGCGTTTACGAAAACAAGATTCACAACCACTACTTAGATTGCAGTCGTCATATATTTTCAAAGAAAGTAGCAAAAAGCCTCCAAAGATCATTTACTATGGCAACTGAGAACTACAAAAAGCAAATAGCGGTTAGAATTACCTGGACACACACTAATGACAGTCGATTAAAATAGCATACATACATAATTCTACAATACAGAAATTTGCATGCAAGACAGAATAAATTATAAAAGCTTAATTTGTGATGGGAACTGCCTTGATGATATCGACACCCAGCAGGGACCCATGGACAAATGGGCACGAATAAAACAAGCAACAACTCCTCAAACTCCAATCCCCGTACTGTTATTCAAGTTTACCAAAAGCTTTACAGCAAGTACCTTTTATAAATACCATAAAATCACACCAATAAAATCTCGTCGCTCGCGCCCCATTTGTTGCCCGACAGCACTAATATTTAATTTTACATCATTTAGTCCAGTTAAAATTACAGAGACGGTGACGTCATATCGTCCGGCGTGATCTGTACGCGGCATGTGCTCGATGAGACGGTATTGAGCATGGCAGTAAACAGTTCTAAATGAGTTCACATTTGGCAAGGAAATATGGGCCAAAGAACATCGACTACGGCCATGTAAAATATTTGTGGTGTCTCATCCGCAACAATTACATTACAGCCGCGCCGGCACCAAACGGAGAGCGAGATGTCGCACGAGATTACAAAAACCATGCACACTACATGCTTTGTTTTGAGCCGAACCATTTTCTCTTTAACGATCTGTTCGATCTCCGCAATGTCAGCCGGTCCACCGTTAGAGTCCATGGCCTCCAAGGCCAATGAATTCTGAAAATGTCACCAACATATCACCCTTCGTTTATGAACTCAGAAGCACCTACACGCACCCTTAGAGGTTAGTAACAAGTTTACAAAGGAGCGTGAAAATTACTCATACTGAATGATCGGTAGATGATAAACGATTTGAGTAAAGAAGATTGTGATGGTGGAGAACGTGATGATGGCATTTGTTATTGACGGCAAAAGCACTCACTCTAGTGGTCGGTACAGAGGTGGCGGCGGTCGGGGCCGGCGCCTGCTGGAGAACGGGCGGGTCCTGCGCAAGGAGCAAAGCACACATTTAGACTGAAAGCCAGGTGTTAGTAACAATTTGCATCTGCCGTAATAGCTTTATAATTATTATGGAAATGTAATCATGTCAGATAGAAGGGATGTTATCTTACACGAGTACCTTAATCCATGCAAAATTAAATTGTACTGTATTTAAAAAATGTCGCACATAGCTCATTACTTAAATATTGTTACGAAATAAAAGGAAGTATTTGAGATAGTGTTTTTTGTGACAGTACATTGGAACGTATTTTTTCTTCCCAGATAAAATAAACGTAAATTTGTCGGTAACTCTTTAAAATTCTGAGGTTAAAGTATCATTGAATGATCCCAATCCCAGGGTTAAATATTTTGACGTATATTATTTCATTTTTATTATTATGTAAAATAAGTAAATTTATGATTTCGGTCATGGCTTCAGAGCAAAGTACCGAATAACCTACAAGAAAGCGAGTGTTGACATAGATAGACATGACGAAGGTCATGGCTGTATCGCAGTAAACGGTTTATTTCGAGATTTCGCATCAACGCCCGAGTTACACGCTGCGAATTAATAAACACTGAAGATCGCAATTAGGATTTAGCCGATGAGATAGCGGTCTAACTATTTGAACTACTTAATAAAAACTTACTTACATAAACATTATCAGATTATGAAAATACCAATTACGGTGATAATATCTTGACATTGATAAGTTAAAAAAGTCGCCATTGTTTTCTTTCAGCGTGACCTCTTAAATATATTGCAATCCATGTATGTAACATGTATTACGTGAAATTACACGTGGCTGACAAACAGACAGACATCGGAGGCATATTAATAGGGTTTCGTTTTTTACATTTTGGTACGGAACCCTAAAAACAATGTCACTATTTTTTTTTAAACGGAAATTGCGCTGTAGGTACATTTTCATAAACAGGAAGTTATGTAACTAGTAGGTATATGTTTTCTTATTTTAAACTGACACAGGTGAAGAATATTGTAGGTACGAAAGTATCAACTCTTTTCATAGCGGTGATGCACAGCATTTTGTCTCATCAAAATTAGAACCGTTTCAGCCAGGTTTTTTTGATACATAAAAAATGATGGCGTGAACTAGTTCAGCTAGTTGATCTCTGAATGGCAGACGCGGACAGCGCGGGCGGGCGCGGGCGGGCGCGGTCGGACGTGGGCAAACGTCGCCGCGATGACGTCGCACGGCCGCCGCCGCCGGCCGGCCGGGATGCGGCAATCAGCGCCGACTGCCGCCAGAGCGTGGATAAAGAGACTCACTTAAAACTACGTCATCACCCCTCCTTACACTCCTTATAGGCTAGCTTGCACAACAACTACAATTTATTACGAGATTACAAGCTTTTGTTAATTCCTAAACACAATGATATTTGATGCCGCGGCAAACATAATCGCATTATTTGAATGTGTCAACTCAATTATCAATCGACAACTTGTATTAAATCAAAAAGAGAGTAGGTATTATCAAATCGATTTATTAATAGTATACTACTTGACATACCGATGCTACAATTTAACAATACTATTAATACTCGTAAATATGTAGATACTTTATACCCCATTTAATTAATGGATATATTACGTCTTCATTATCTGTACAAACAGATGTCTGTAAATGACATGGAGATTCAGTTATTTATACATACAAGTGCTACGATGTAAAAAGTTTCGTATATTCAATATTTTTCCGTTTTGATAAGCCATCAAAAGCGCTTTTGGTAACATGTTTGAATCGATAAAGTAAAGACGACGCTCCGATTTATCTAACATAAAATATAGATTATCCTAAGCTTGTGAACTTGTGAATCTAACAAAGCTTCCTTCATATTAATGACTAGCTGTGCCCGCGACTTCTTCCGCGTGAAATTTTAATTGTTACGGGGAAATTTCTAAGGTAGCCTACAAACAATTGGATAGTAAAGCTCTCCTGATGCTGTAATGCTTGGTTAATTTCATTAATTCATCATTTCAAAGGTATCAAGGATACACTCGCTTCGTTTACGAATAAACGATCGTCAATAAATCATGACCAAACGAATGTAAGGAGCTCTCTACTTATTCGGTACACCAGAGATTACTTAATCGAATGGAGTTAGCGACAGTCAGGATCCAATTATCAACGGCAAATAAACTGGAATCCGTCATTTAATTAACGTAGTAGCCTAGTTTTCCTTACAGAATATCTGTAATTAAGGTACCCATAATCGAATCAAAAGTGTGTTATCTCAAACAAAGATGTAAGACCTGATGAAAGAAGGTACATATTTCAAATCACATTGCACTAAGTTTTATTAGTTTTCATAAACATCGACATTGCGGCAAGCCGAAACTAAAATCCTTATAAACATGAAGCTCCCCACATCATGCGCTGCTGTAATTGATTTTCTATGTTCGTGTTAATTTAAATGGACCAAAATGTCCATTATAACCAAATTTTTATTGAACAAGATAGTTGCTATGTCACATGCTTGTTTTGAGGTACTTCGGCTTCGTACCGCCTAGCCTAAGACGCCGACGACGGCATGGCGGTGGCGGTAAAGTTGTTTACCCGCCTGGCCGGCTACCACCCTTCATGGAAAGTCAACAGTAAATGGTTTTTAATGTGTTTCGATTGTTGAGGATTGAAAAGTTAGTAAATGATCTAGTTCACCGCCCTTCGGTGACGGATTTCCGATGCCTCTATTTTTAAGAACTCACTATTTTTAAAAGACAATTTTTAACACGCTTTTATTAGTTTCTCTTGTATGTTTCTAAGCGACTTCTTTGAACTCGATTTTGTCTCATTTTTAGCGATTAGATTTCGTTTAAATTTTGTAGACTTATCAGAAAGAAAGAATGATTGAATGAAAGAAAATCTTTATTCGCAGTCTAAAAAAGAAAAAATAGAATATAGTTAAAAAAATTAAAAACACGCTTTTATCGAACTAAAAAATATAAAACTATTCTTAATACACTTTTAAGTGTAAGGGGCGAAAAATATACCTAGTGGGAAAAAGCTTTAACGCTTTGTGCCACATCTATCGTACTATGGTTAAAAAAATAGTACGAAACAGAGATAATTATGGGCACAACGCGACCCAAGCTTTTTTCCACTACAATAATACATACTTATATTTATCGCCCATTACTTAAACCTATATTAAGAATTATTAACTTTTTGAGTTGGATTTATCATAAACGCGTGTTTTTTAGTTTTTTTTAACCATATTTTATTGCAATAGTGGGCGCTAACTAAAAAATTGTAACCATTTTGGGTGTAGACAACTTATATTTTACTCGATCAAATTGCGTCACAGGCACATCGACATCTACATGTGTGTTGTGTAAACGTGTGTTGGTGTAAGAGTGGAGATGGCTGACCGCAATGGGTTTCATAGGCGGCGGCAGCTCGACGTCGGGCGCCTCGTCCTCGGCCTCGTCCGGCGCTCCGTGGCTGCACTCGCCCTCCTCCGCGCGCCCCGCCTCCACGCCGTACGGCAACTGATAACAAACATACATGTAACAACCTTTTCATTCACACGTTGCCTCCATTACACATGAGGAAGCGGGTAGATACCCCATACCCCGAAGCGGACATTACACAGATAGAGGCGAACCCGAATTAAATTCGCGAAGGTATGTCATGTCTTAACTGCTGCCGCTGCCACCTGATGATAACGAAGGGAGTAGCCGCCTCATCCGTCGTTCGAAGATCGAATGATCAAAGTTGTTTAATGACGTAATAGGAACATAATAAGAACTTCATCTTAGCTACTACCTACTGCTTACTCATTTCAACTAAACACTCGATAAATATTAGTAATGAATAGTAGTATTAAGTATATATAAACAGCAACAAGATAGTAACTGTTATATCACACTCGTAAGTCATTTATATATTACATTTATGACTTTATTGTACAAATATTTTGAGCTAACATCAAATTTTTTACTTAGTTTTCGCGATGGTTAAACTAGATACATAGTAAAACTGTAAGACGTTGTTGGAATTTACGCCACAAACTTCATAGTTACGCGGTCGTCTCGTGTTACGCCACATTTAGCATAAGCACATAAGCACATATACGAGCTCCAACTGACAGTGTGGCTGGCAGCGTAAAGAAAGTACCTACTATAATATGAATAAAGTTAATATCTCAGAGTAATAATGAAAGACTAATATTGCGAAAGACAAATAATGAGAAACTTCAGAAACTTACATAAGTTTCTGAAGTTTCTCAAATTACGGATGGTTAAATGATGTCAAATTAGTTTTGAACAAATTAGTTTTACAGATGAAAATTGTTCCCTATTTAAACACCTATTTTATTTTGTTTTATTTACTGTTTCTCGTGGCCTAACTGTCCGCGTGTTGGCAATAAGACTAAAGTTGCCGATTAATTATAACAACTACAGAGGTACCAAGGAATGTTATCCCTGAATCCCTTTTAAATTATATTTGTATTGATCAATATTATTTTTCGATTACGTTACAACGTATCTTATGTACACATTAATGTACTTGCAATATCAATAACATAATACCTTAGCAAATGATATGACATACCTACACATTATACATACACACATACATACAAAAAAAATACTGTACAACATACGTACAAATACTGTGCACAAAACTGTGTACAAAATACTGTATTGTAATTTTTAAGTTTATTAAGTTTAATGTTTAAGTTACCTTCAATTTTTTTTCAGAGGGGATCTTCTTGAGGGGCGCAGGTTTTTCGGCGGCAGCAGGGGATTGCGCGCCGCTTGGCGCCTTCTCGTTCTTGCCTTGCGACTGCTTGCGCAACCCGAGCCAACGCCGTCTGCACCAATGATTTACAAATAATCACGGCCCGTTATGACCCAATTACTCTTAACAAACATGTCTTCACAAACATAATAACATTACAACCGAAGATTACCTACTTAGTTAGGTCGATTATGCCACCCATTCCCGGCTATAGATTGATCAGGTCAAGTGAACTTTTAGGCCCCGCCCAAATTGGCCACCGACCACAGCCACCAGTGGCTGGCGACGAGCAGTTTACATGCTTTTTCATTAATGCCATTCGCTTAAGTACCTTAAGTTTTTCTTAGCCTCAAGTAGATACCAGTACATACCATAAAAATATTTTTTTATTTTTTCCGTCGCGTCGTCTAGGTACATATTAGAATGAGTAGTTTGAAAAGGGATTGAATATTTAATATTCAATTCTGTTACATGTCGTGCTACAATCTAGACACGCGTTCGCGTGTCCGAGACTAGTTCGAAGTGACAACGGCGGTATGTTATATTACACAAAACCTTCCAAGCATCTTTCGACCCCCCCTTAATTCAAGCAATTCAGGACAATGAGCATTGAAGTATAAGACTATGGGCTAAAATGGTATCAGAATGTTTTTTTTATTAGATTAGGTAATAAAATCGATTGCAAACTCGCGTTAGTATTTTTAAAGGTTAACTTGTATTTGACCTGGAGATATGGATTAAACTATTATGATCTTTACAGTTCAACATACCTTCTCGTAATTGATGAAAACTTCATTAATTATACTCATGATTACAAAGGGCGCTTTCTCCTTTGATTGATTTTATTAATAACTGTCAACACAACTTTTATGTATAAAACTGCGACCGCGTCAAGAAAATCAAACAAAATCGAAACGGGGAAGAAATCTTTATGACGAGCGGACGAACCCAAGTACCTAACAGACATGTTAACTTTTGTTTTTAAAATTGATTTCCTTCTGCGACCAAATTAAACTCCGTACATTATACAAAATAAAAATTTTGTCCGGTTTTGTTAAAAAACAAGATTCATTCGTCAGCAGTATGTCACGTCATCATCAATAACCAATAATGTCATGATCAATTAATTACCAGACAAAATTCTTTGAGATATTATGTACATTTCAATGATAAAATTTGATCATGTACACTCACGCCTCTTTTATTTTCGATCAAACAATTTATGCTAATCTTGCTATTGTTAATCTAGAATTTTTCACTTCACAGTTCGTCGTTTGTTCCCCTTCATTGGAGGATATAACAAAGTATAAATAAAACAGGTCAAGCTAATAAAAGCTTGTTAAAAATAGCGAGACGCATCGAAATAGAAGGTAGGAGACGGCTAATCATGAGATAGTCCCTTGTTAAGTAACTATTACAAAAACAATCAAGTGTTTTTTGCGCGAAGGGAGTTGTTCGGGTCGTATCATGTAGAGTAGAAAGAGAGGCAGTTACTTCAAAAGAAATTATATAAATAGAGTTTAAGTTGCTAATACAACCAATATTGGTGTAAAAGTATTGTCATAAGAACGTAATCTAAAAATAAATTATACTAATTTAACGAAGATCACACATATTGCTGTTTACTGATCACCGTATTATACACAGGTATGTCACTATCTACACTACACATTCGCGATAAATCGTTACATCTACAATCTACAACTGATATAATTTCTGAACCCTCGAAGCAATACGATAACGCCGGTGAATTGTATGAAATCGCAGATGGATTCATTATAATTATTATTATGCCCTACTGACTGGCTTGTAAATAGACAGAGGAATCGTTCAGGTGAATCAGACCTGAGAGATTTTCAGTCGGAGTGATTCGGACTGAAAATCAAATATGTGTGCAAGATATTCAATGTTTCCTACCCCTAGATATAGTAATACGCTTGCATTGACATATAGTAATATGTCAATGTACGCTCGTTAAAGAACCGGTTTTAAAGAATTTAGTATACAGTGACTTATAACTTAATCTAACACTACAAGATTATTTAACTTAAACACTGCCACTGCTAGGGCCAGTTTTACGTATATTTTTTATTTTTCGGTTGGCTTTCGCTCGCCACCCGGGCCCGTAGCCCGGTTACACATTATTCAAACCCGGAAGTCTGGTAGCCCTACTTGTAAGCCAATATCGTTTATCTACTAGTATCTCGCTTACATCCATTACATTCGCTAGTATATATATTGCATTATTCTTCTTTTTATCAAATCCGTGGTAGCTCTCAAGGAGTTATATGTCTCTCAAAGAGGTAAAATACAGAAATTGTACAAGCTTGTAGAATTATCAGATATATAAGAATATTATACTGATTTTCTTTGGAGGAGACGGAGCTCTATTTCAATCGAGCACCGTGCAGTATTTCATGCAACAGGCTCGCAAAACTTATTGAAGAAAATAGCGCTACAAACAAAGGTTATGTAAGTAAGCTTAGTTAAAAAGCAATGATGACCAAGTGGTTTAAACGTAGGACGCCCAAACAGGAGAGTCCGGGTTTAAATCGTACGAGTACATGTACGTCTAATTTATAAAAACGATTGGAATTTAATCATCACTTGAATGAAATATATCACGAGGAAATCTGCACAACATGCGAGTTCTCCATTATCTTCTCGAAGATATTTGAAGTCCGCAAATCCACACTAGGTCACCGTGGTGGACTATGGCTTTGTTATCGATATATTGTAGCTGTCAGAACATTTTATTTTAATTATTGTATGGCTGTCTGCTCAGCATCATGCGGATACCACCGACCAGACTTAGGCTGAGATCTATAGACGATACTTAGCCTTAGCTCAGACTTTACTCAGGAAAAACTTTGCAGGTGTATTGCATGTAACGAAACCAATAGTGGTATTATGAAATTTGCGGTCTTAGCTTATGCTGAGCACAATCTCAGCGTGACATGTCTATAAATATCAAATCGCAGTCTTTACAAAGCAAAGTTTTTCGTAAGTAAAGCCTAAGCAAAGGCTTAGTATCATCTATAGATCTTAGCCTTAGATAACACATGGCGTTTTTGTAACTTGTTTGTTACAAAGTGTTGTGTCTGTTTCTAAACACTTTTCTTTTCATTCCGGAAAAGCTATTTGTTGGCTATAATTTGTAGTAAGTACCTGAAATAAATGAGTAGTAATTTTTCCCGGTCCGTGTACTTTAGGCATAGGTTAACGCAGCAAAACGAGGTCGAGTTTCTAGTTCAATTGTCAATAATAGTTTAAAAAACTAAAAAACACGCTTTTATGGAAAACCAAACTAAAAAATAGAAAATAAATCTTGATTTGAATTAAGAATAGTATAAAAAAATTAATAAATTTAAATTAAGAATAGTGTAAATTAGAAAAAAGTAGGTATTTTATTGTTAAAAAAGTCGGGTGCTTAAAATAATTACTATAGAAACCAAGTCCACGCGGCCATTTTGAAGCACCTTAATTTGAGTCAGAAATGACTCCAAACACCGGGCAGCTCCGTAGTGTTCAATGTCAATGCACGCCAAACGTGTCTCGCAAAAAAAAAATGACAATTTGTCCAGTTAAATTGTGTCACAAAATATCTGAAAAGCTATTTATGTATTATTGCTAAAACATATGATTATCCGCAACCGAAATTCGGGAACGTTTCGGTTTAGTGCTTCACTTTTAACAGAGCGCTTGTATGAAGACTGACTTTCTATAGTGTCATTATTCTAAGGTCGGATGTGTGGTGTCAATAGTTATAAATTTATTATTAACAGATGTTACAAGATGAGAAGGATTATCATTTTGATAATAACTTAATAAGCACCCCACGTTTCGCATGCATGCACGCACCCCGCACGTCATGTTACTGTAGTCAGTGTGTGCCATTGCACACTGACTACAGTTACATTACTGTAATTAGATCTGCAAACCGCATCTCTGAGATTAGGTCGTCGTTCTTCACCACATTTACGTTTATCGCACACGCTCTTAGCAGATATGAGTCGAACGTCGTCAGCTTGTTAACTTGTTATACATATTATGTACTTCAATTCATACGTACTTACGATGCGCGGTCAATGCAACTTGATTCACGTCGGGGATAGATAAAAGCAAGTTGCAAAAGTCAAGCTCATTGTCAGATAGTTCACAATGAGGTACCTATAGATAGATAAGTACTACGGCTTCTTCAATTTAATAATAGACTCGCCGGTCTTTACTACTAACCGGACACAAATAGGCTGATAGCTAGTGATTTGAGTTCCGCTACTCTCGTTGATATCAATACTCTTGGAAGTTACACCGTAGGTAATACAGTCATGTGAGCGAAATATTGGAAGAAGCGAAATATATAAATATAGGAAAGGGATATGTATAAAACTTTATTATATGCAATAAAGTTTAATAAATATAAATAGACTTATAACATTAGTTCTAAATTACTAAATTCAGAAATCCGAAGATATCCAAAGTAAGTATACATATTAACGTATCTTACATATAACTTTCATGGAAAGATGGAAAGATATCGATATTCTTTTACGTAATCAGAAATGAAAATCAACATTAAAATGATAACCCCAACGAGGCAAGGATTGTTTGTTTGGCAAATTCGGTGCGGGGCTTGTTATGTGCTAACGGTAACCGATTGTTTTGTGAACGCATTGCCCAACTTTAAATTGGTACAAGAATGTCTTTCAACGCATGGAATTTACTAGTATTGCCAATAATATCCACATCTGGTTTATACATTGTATCACGGGAGGTTAACCTAGAATAGATCATTATTTAAGATGCACATGATTAGTTAAACATAATTGATGTAGCTTCTTGAAAAGCAGTGTGCTACTCGATAGAAAATCTAACATAATATAAAATAGCTTTAGAAGGCAAGAAATTAGGTTTCCAATGAGCCAAACTGTGACGAGTCAAGTTTGACACATTGACATCACTGCTCACAAACTCTACAAGTCCTAGTAGACACAACGTGTACGGCTGTTACACACGAAGTTGGTTTTCATATAAAATTCTTTGTAAAAAGTCGGATATATGACTTCGCTTACAATGACATGTCGCTTATTATGACCCATTTGAAAAAATATATTTCCGGTTATATTGACATACTAGGTATACAAAATAGTACCTACTAGTGAATGTTATTATAATTAAAATGAAAAAACAAAATCTGACAAAAATTACAGGTTTCCTAATTAAAAAATGAAAAATATATTTAATTCATACATACATACATGTATCATAGTTATTACGTGCAATTTTATTTTGATTTAATGTGCTATGTTTCTGTATAAATATAAGTATTTACCTAAAAATTTTCTTTTCACAAAACGCTTTGTATGACGTTCGCTTATTAAAACGTGTTTGTGAATAAATTTTTATACCCTTCGATGTCATTATAAACGAATTCCACTGTATATAGATTCAGGGACGTGTCCATTACCGGTAAACTATTCTAATTACTACCCTTAAGGTGCTTAAAAACAAAATTTAAATAAGACGAAACATCGAAATTAAATTTGCATGTCCTAAACGCTTTTGACTGGCTGGAGCTTTCTTATAAGTTTAGCGTGATAAACTAGATCCAACAGTGGAACTGGATGATGAACCTCGCATTGTGACATAAGCATATGAATCAGTTTCGGAGAATTTATCATTTCTTAATTGCTGTTTAATAGGAACTACATCGCTAATCTATTTAAATCTGCCATTAACTAAGGACTTACTCGTTCTATCTAATGAACCGATAATCACAACAAAGCGATTCAGGTGCGGTTTACCTGTAACTTGATTCAAGTAGACAATTTGAGGTTGACGCAAACGTGGCATTTCTTACAAAATGAACATAGTTTTATCTCATTAAAGAAAAACAGACCCAAGGACTCGCGACCCCATTAGAGTGAGCCGATAACAAAAACATGCTTGAGACTGTTGTCGTACGACTGCCTGCGACGGGCAGGCCGTGTACATTATCATAAAAACAATCGTTGAGAAAGTCAAGTTGCTGAATTCACCTTGTTTGGTCACCGTAATGGTGGTTATCTTCAACGATATCCGGCCGTTATTGCCGAGATACCACTACCGAAGCAGTTTTACTAACAGACAGTGACGGAAAGAGAACAGAGTGTCGCAAGTGTTACATAAACAAATATAATCGCATATTTCAATTGGTTTCTGAAAAAACTCTTGAAAATTACGTATACCCTAATTTAAAATTTTTCTACTGACGATATTATAACAACGTGGACGCGACATTTATTGTTCATAGAACCACTTGATGAATAACAACAGTTCAATTAAATCAACCTTCAACCTATATCATAGCTACGCATGCATGTACATAATAATTTTTACAATTTGTGATGAATCTGTCTCTTTTTTAATAGAATTAATAATCATAGAAGTGATTGAAGTACAAAAGCGCAATGTGACGAAACAAACGAAGAAACTTGTAGAATTGATTATACTCGTAGTGCTAGGTACATTACTCTGGTTTATTGTAATGATTAATATGAATTATGCACATCAGTAGCATTGCGTTAATTTAATATAAGTTACTACTCGCCTCGGTTAAGATAATCAGTATGTATAGGTTAGGGATCGGTATAGGTAGGACCGGTACTCAGTGTTTAAGTCATCGTTTTGATGTTATTTATCATAAATATTTCTATTTTTAAATCGGTTGCCCAATCAATATTCACATTTTTATCAACAAACAGACCGATATATTTACCAATTAAACGTACAACCAGACAAACTAAAAAGTTGTCCACACTGCTTATATTAATGTGTACAACATAATATGTTTATTGTTTAGAGCTGATAGTAAACGTTGACTTCGTAAATAAATGTCTGTACCGTGAACCGTCATACCGGATACGAGGAGTACCTACTTCATAAATAATAATAGGCAATAACAAACAAGTAATAAGCTTGTAATGTCACACTGAAATAGGGTAGAATGAAAATATAAACTTTAACGGCAACAACAGTAACATCCACAAATTTTGTTAAGTATAATACTATAATTAACACAGTTTTTCTGTAACTTACTTTACATACACCACTTGATTCCACATGACTTAAACTGCACTCCGAACAACACATCACATAAACACGCACAATCACACAATCGTCTTGACGTATCACTAGTAAGTAAGCAACTGGCAAGCAAACAGACGTGGTGCACAAATAATGTTATCAATACATGGCCATCGAAGAAGCCGGTAATCGAGACGGTGGAGGATAATATATGCGCTCTATCGACCAGATTACGGCGGCGAATTTGTAACGTAACAGAAGGCGGGAGACGGACCCCGCGCTGCAAAACATCGCCACTGAGATTAGCCGGGCGTTCGCGTGCCGCGGCCGGACGACCGAGCCCTCGATACGATTGCACATCAATTAACAACCTCGTACGGCTTGTCACCGGGCCAATCGCCAAATCCGAAATGCAACCGTTCACTTTTACAAATAATACACTCTATGCGCCCGGGATGACAAACATACACAGGACCGACTCGTTCAAACGAATGGAGTGATTAAAGGAACTGTCGCGTTATCATTACCAGTTGTTAAGGGGAGCGCAATGACAATGAAAGCGATTAGATAACGAAACCTGTAAGGAATAGATAAGCGAGGTAACATGTAATAGGTACTGCCCCTTGATTGATAACAAGACATCTACTTAACATTTGCATAGTCAAACACATCGATGTATCATCGATGTAGCGTAGAAAATTAATCAACAAGACAAATAACAGACGGGAAACTGGTGTAGAGAGAAACCCGGTACATCCGCATAAACTTAAACGTAAGGGCAGGGTTATGATTGGGTATTTCTACAGTTACAATGAAAGCGAAGAACTTATTATGTTCATTCTACTGTACATAGATAAAGATACGGCATGTCATGCGGTGTCTTTATCTATATTAGTAGTAGTAGTAGTAACCGGGCTTGCACTTCGTCTGGTTTCAAGTGTCACCCGCAAACTATGCAAGTGTATTACGTTCCTATTGCAACATTACAATGTATTGCTACTGTTAGAGCGACTAATTTTCTGTATTTATGGCAAACAATTGAAGAAATGATGCAGAGTAGGTACCTAGAGTTTAAAAAACCCTGAACGGAATGGAGTCGCGAGGGACAGCTAATACATAATAAAAAATTGTGTTACTGTGACACATACATAATATACGTACACATAAGTACACAATATGACAAACAATTAGCACCTTATTCGCTTAACTTACGGGGCACACTAAAATCAATATTCCCTAAAATTGTTCCCTTTTAAATATTGCATTATTTAATCAATCAACAATGAATATTAAATATCACGCGTAAATTAGGCTCAGAAATGGATGAAACTAAAACCTTAATATCTGGCAGCAGCAATCTGATTGGCGGGCTGGTGAGGGGATAACCCGTTCGTCGTACATTTTCTAAACTGCGCGTATGTCGCGACCTCGCAACCAAACTACAATACGACTGAGGATGCTATCGCTAAAAGAATTAGATAACGTTCTAAAAAGATAAATTATGACTAATGGGAAACGCCAACGAATCACTTGCTACAGATATAACATGATAAGACTATTGTTTTTAGAGGAAACCAGCGGTTGGCAGTTCACGATTGTTCTATGGATCTTTGATAATTTTATTGTTACAGTGAAATAATAACTCGGTGATTGAGCGTCTGTCCTAGAGATACTCACCCACTAAATCCGCGACGCTGCTTTCCAGGGCTCGCGGCACTTACGGCGGGATCCGAAGAGGAATCTGTAGAAGAAATATTCAATTGTAATGATGATCAGACATTACTGTATAACGTATAGATTGAGTTACAAAAATATCAGTAGCGTGTGTAGTACTTCAATGCTGCATACATACATACGTACACTTGCTGAATAAATTAATTTATACTGCTGTTTAATGAGTTAGAAGTAAGGAACTCAATTAAATAACAAAAATTACTTAGTGAAATATTTAAATTACACTAGCACTACCACTAGATGTATAAATGAGTTTATGTACAATATTTACTCTTGTAGAAATTTTGCTGGTACTGCAGTTACTCCAGTCTTAATCTTATAAATTTACATGGCTAGGCAACGCTAGAGTCTATAGGTGATGAGTTCACCATAAACATGGAGGGTGTTTTTTTTTATTTATTTTTTATTAATTATAAGTTAATATTTGACCACAATCCCACCTGATAGTAAGTGGAGATGTGGTCTTGGGTGATAGACCGCACTAACATAGTAGCAGCCTATTCACTCTTGTAGATGGTATTCAATACAAATTGCCTAATTAGATGTAATAAGTAAACATAAACATTTAATTCTGAATCCATTTACCTCATACTTAATCGTCGATCGCAACTGATAGACAAAGTTAAGCAACAGCGGGAGCGGTCGGTAGTTGGATGGGTGACCGCTAATGGCAAAAACTTCTTGAGCGCTTCCGTGTTTCAGAGGGTACGTAAAGCCGTCGGTCGCTGTTGTTATCATTTGGTAGCAATCGTTAAGCCATGTCGATACCTTCGGGCGGCTTAAAAATATCCGACACTTGGGTTGGCCACTAACCCCTCCACCAATCCGCACTGGAGCAGCGTGGTGGAGTATGCTCTAGCCCTCCTCAGATATGAGGAGAGACCCGTGCTCAGTAGTGGGCCTTAATGGGGTTGAAGCCATCTAATCCATTAAACGCAATATAAATTAATCAAAGCAGCCTCAAATAACTCTACCAAGAGTCCTATCATCATAGTGCAGACTACTGTAGTTAAAATCAGATGAATCCAACTTTTTAATTAGAAATCTACAGCGCTTTGTGGAGACATTAAAGTAGAGGGCTTTTGACGAAATTGAAAGGTTACTAAGCGCGTTGCTGGGACGGGGACAAAGCCACGTGCGGCCGGTTCCAAACGTAGCCATTGTTCAACTCTTAGCCAATTTTCCGTTAGAACGTTTCGCTAGGCAGATTATTGACTACTAGCGACCCGGCCTCGCTTCGCTTCGGGAAACTTATTCCTTCGGTTTGCAAAGATTTAGTTATATATTTTGGATAATTCACACTATATCTTTATAATTTATCGCCTATATGTTATTCTGATGTGTAAGCTATATTATTGTAAAGTTTCAGCAAAATCCATTCGGTAATTTTTGCGTGAAAGAGTTACAGACATACATCCATACAAACTTTCGCATTTATATGTTATATTAATAGGATAATAGGATTATGGGAACAATGTTACAAAAATTTATTGAATTAATATAATATAATAAATTATTGAAATATTTTAAACTAGCAAAGCAACTAATTAATTTTCTTAGGAGCAGTAAAAATAAAAATTATGTTTTAAAAACATGGAGGCTTAGCCAGGTCGAACACTAAACTAAAAAAAGTAGTAAGTAATACACAAAGAAAGCTTTTCATTTAATTTGATAGAGCATTATACTATACCTACATTATGTTTACTTGAGTATTATACGCAGAGTGCGAATAAAAATGTCATCTACTGAAGCCGGTCTTATCCCTATTTTATCCCTTACCCACTCCAGTGACAATAACAATGAACAAAATATCTGCCAACACTTTATTATGAACAAAGTTGGATTGTAACAGGACGTCATAGCTACAATTTCGCAGAACAGGTCACAGTTCACTTTGTGACGACCAAAAGCTTATTGCAGCACTGAATTGAAAGTTGTTTTGAATTCGTTTTCAGAAAGTCTTTCCACGGCTCATCCTTTGTGATTGTTTTTCATTTGCGTGAATATTTCATTTGAGTACCTACCTATTTCAGCTTTTTAAAGTGAAACTTTTATTACATCGTCTCAAACTTTTTCGTCTGTGTGTTGCATGTCGCATGACGGTCTGCCGCGGAGTAGGGATAAAGTCAAAGGCGCTTGTCAGAGCAGCCAAGGCCAATATGGCGGCGCCTATAGTTCGCAGCAGCTGAATTCAAATTTCATCATTTTTAATCCTTTTCTATCAATAATTTTAACCAGGGCTAACACAGAGAGTTCAATAAAAATATTAGTCTACTTTTATTATTTCCCGTTATCATTCCAATTTTCCAAATGTAAAATTAAGATTGATAAAGCGATTTTTATACCCTTAATGAAATATTATTCCAAAATTTTTTAGTTAAATGTCTATATAATGTGAATAATGTGAAAAAAGTTTCACTTTTACCGTGGTTTCATAAAACCACACAATCCTTTTTTTCTAAGTAAATATAATCATGACATCGCAATAGATTTTAATGCTTAAGCGATAGGCTAAGCAACGCGGCAACGTTTATTGTTGTAATTAGATAGCAGCATCTTTATTTCTGAGTAGACGCCCGTACCTTGTACTTGGTACGAATTGGTCGATGTTAAGTGAGATACTGAAGTAACCCTTGTAATTCAAGTAATTTCACAAGTATGTCACCTTTGTTTATTAATCACAAGCGACCCGCCCTCGCTTCGCTTCGGGAAACTTATTCCTTCGGTTTGCAAAAATTTAGTTATATATTTTGGATAATTCACACTATATCTTTATAAATTACTAGCTGCCCCAGCGAACTTCGTACCGCTCTATAATTAATAAACAAATAATAATATGGTGACATATCGACAGCAGCGCCACCTACCGGGTCCAATTGTAAATCAAAACCATTCTTGGATCCACCTGAAGACACACAAAAAATTTCAACCGAATCGGTACAACCGTTTTTTAGTTTTAGCGTGACTAACGCACAGCAATTCATTTTTATAATATATGATATAGCCTATGTCACTCGGGGATAGTGTAGCTTTCCAACAGTGAAAGAATTTTTCAAATCGGTCCAGTAGTTTTGAAGCCTATTCGATGCAAACAAACAAACAATCAAATCTTTCCTCTTTATAATATTAGTATAGAAGTATAGATATAGAAGTATAGACTACGGCTTATGAATAAAAACGGCACTAATTGAATCTCGAATAGCTAAGAACCATCGTCCTGAGGTTGAAACATAAAAATGTGCATTGTGCAAATATGACCTAGATAGTTATACAATAAAGATCCAGAGGCTCGATTTTTTAATTTCACTCGTATACGAAAATCACGAAAACGTATGCGAGTTTTATATTTCACTGCTTTTCAAATTCGCATAGGCGAGTTTTTTAACGAGTGGTCTTGACCATTCGAATTCATAATTCACCGTATAGAATGTGTCAAACGGTGTCAAATTTATTAATGGCATTTAATATAAACGACGACATTTGATTGTATACAAGCGGACCCGACAGACGTTGACCTGTCTTAACTATATCATAAATAAAATAAATAATAAATAAATATAATAAATTAAACCACTGATCCTAAAAAGATCATTTAATAAATTTGAAACATTCAAAAATGTTCAAAAGTTGTTGAGAGTGCGTCGCGGCTAGTGTCTGTTAAATATTATGTTCCCGGAAGCGAAGTTACGTACGAGTATTAAATAAACTTTCAAAAGAATTTTGTTTCAATAACATTATAGTATGCTTGTAGCAACTAGACAAGACTGCATCGTACGAGTAAGAAGGAAATTATTAAAATAATATTAAATTTAATGTAGTAGGGAAGCCCGGCACTCTACATTCTTGTGCCAGAAGTTCAGACGTCGCCAGACTTGATACACAAGTTGAGTAAGTATTTTATTTCTAATAACCACCAGTCAATATGTTGTTTCTACTAGACATTCAACAACGTATAAACGTTATGTGTGCAATGTAAACTGATTGTATTGTCAGGAACAACTTTGTTAATCTCGATTAATATACAATACAATTAATATTGAATTACATATTTACTGAGGTGCTGTTAAGAGTATAATTATATGAAAATTAATTTTCTATTTTGATTTAAAATTGGATGGTTCTGGATTAATTTTGCTCTAATTAAGTTCTAACTAGTTCGAATGTATAAACAGAGAAACGCATATAAATTATCTGAGATTTGACTTGGTTAAAGTTTACAGACAGAAAAAGTGCAGAAAACTAAATTTAATATTATTATTTATGTATTACAAGTAGGTATATTTAGTAGAGAAAATGTTTTACTTACTGTCGATTTAAAGTAAAGCGGGTCTCTTATCTATCTATACTAAAACCTTTAAACGAACAACATAATTATAAGCTAGGCCAGGCGGTGTACTTCTCCGCACAATAGTAGAGTCTCGTTCTAATTCGGATACAAATGTGTTGCTACCCTTGAGGACTGAGATGGTATCCTCTTAAAAAGTGTTGGCGGCTAAATTTTTTATTCGGCTTTAACCTTTCTATTCCGAACACAATTGTTGTTGAAACAATTATTACGTGGTAGAAATGACTAAATACCGTGACAAGCGGTAGTACTACCCCGGGGCGAACTCTAGGCTCTACTACCTGGTAGGCCAACCCAAGATTCGGAAGACTTTATGATATGTTATATGCACAGTTATGTAATGATAACAACCAGGAGTCTTATCGTGTCATCCAAAGCACGCAAGCGCTTAAGAAATTTTGTCTATATCGGTCACCCATCACCCTGATCATCAAACCCATCCCATCATCATCCACTTACCCACCGCGCCCGCTATTGATTAACTTGGTCAATCACTTACGATCGACGCAAGCCGGGCTATGGACGCCAAATTTTATTAATAACGCATGTTAAAAATTAGTGCCCACCTAAGGATCATGTATCGTGTGTCCCAAAGCGGAGCGAGGGAACGTTAAATCAGTTATTGCAATTTCCGCAAACAAACCCTACTCGGACAGAATTAAGTCGAAAGTCGTGTACCAACGCCCTAGAAACAGCTGGTTTACCCCTAAGATACTCTGAGCCTGTTAGCGTTATGTGTATGCATAATATGACCTACAAACACACTTTTTATTTCTGCTAGTTATGACCTATGTTTACAACACATTTATCGAACTCAACTTTATTAACATACCTAGGTACTTATCTATTTGGAAGTTTAACCTGAATATTCGATTGAACAGATCATCAGACGGATTGGATACTTGATTGATTAAAAATCTATTTGTTTATATAAATATCACTAATCATTATTTACTAACCGCTTAAGGTCTTCAATACAATGTCAAACAATTATAACTCAAATGGATCTGTCTATAAATGTTATTTTTTTAACGACCGGTAGATTCGAAAAAAATACGTTACATGTACATAATTATGTACATTACATGCATGTAGGTACTGTTCCACACGAACGACCCAGCGAAAGTACTAAATGAAACATACCTACCCTGTTTTTTGTTACAAAGCCTTTTATAGACAGTTTCTCGCAAGTGGATCTAGAAGCAAATAACATGCTCAACAAAGACGAATTTTATATATTTTATCGAAAAAACCAAAACGATTATCTATTTGCAACATTGCAACAGACTGACTCGAACGTGTGAAACCGTTTGGCGTCAGTCCCAATTGTAATTTTCTCACAACACCACAATACGAGTTGTACTGATTGCAGAAGAATAACATTATGGTTAGGTAGTCTGAATCGTTCTTAATGTTTGTTGCAAATAGACGGTTATTAAGATGTAACTTGGTTAATCGAAATCTGTTGAAATTTAATGTAGTCTACACTAATATTATAAAGAGGAAAGATTTGTATTTTTGTATGTTACGAATAAACTCAAAAAGTACTGGACCGATTTTAAAAATTATTTCACCATTCGAAAGCTACATTATCTACCAGTAACATAGGCTAAATTTTATTTTGGAAAAAAAAATAGGGATCCTTATAATGTAACCCAAGGTGTAAAAAAATACCTAAAATATTCTTTACATCGCGTGCGCTGCGAAAACTATGGATAATAGAGCAAAGTGATGTACTACAGTTTTATAAAGGACATCAATATCTACAATAAAGTCCGCGATGGCATATGTCTATCTATTATAGTTATGCCACAATAAGTGGTTTTTTATTTAAAAAACTTAATTGAGATACTGCCGCTGGAAAAGGCTCTTTATTTGTATCTTAGTATTAATCCTTATCAAAATAAATTAATTCATATTCAAGACTGCTTAATTACCTTTATATAACTTTTTAAATTATTCAATTCGGACATTCCATTCGAAAGATATCACGAGTTTAATAATTTAAGTATTAGAAAAAAGTTGCTCTGCACTAGGAGAAGCTGACTGACTGATCGACATGTCAATGCAGGGCCTAAACTATAAGGGTTAGAAACTTGAAATTTTGCACAGGGGCTCCTTTTATAACGTGGGGGAGCAATATGAAAAGATTTTTGAAAATTCACTCCCTAAGGGGGTAAAACGGGGGTGCAAAGTTAGTATGAAACTTTGCCGTTTTTGAAGGTATTCGAATGAAATTCAGTATGAAGGTTTTTCATTGAGAGTTATGAAACATGTATACAATATTTTTTCGAAAAACATCCCTTAAGGGGGTAAATGGGGGGAGCAAATTTTTATCAACTTTTATATATTTAGGGGTTTATGGCGGGCGAAGCCGCGGGGGAAAGCTATCATTTATAAAGATGTCCTGTGAATTATCCAAAATATATAACTAAATCTTTGCAAACCGAAGGAATAAGTTTCCCGAAGCGAAGCGAGGGTGGGTCGCTAGTAGATAATAAATTGAATGTAAATTGAATGAACGTTCGAAATATTTATCTAATACATTTACTTTTACCTGGATGACCGAGCTTTGCTCGCTATTTTTTTTTTTACATCTGGACTCTAATCGGGGTCTTCTGGTTTCAGGACCGCCCGATTTCCCAACTGAGCTATTATAACCTTGAATTTGCTCATCCAGGTACTTATAATATCAATACGCATTACTTGCCAAAGAAAAAAAAACAAAACTAACAAAAGAATTATCAAAACGACGTAAAACACGGCCCGAGCGTTGATGTACAATTAACATGTTCATAGAAAGTGTTTCCCAACGTGACGCTACTACTACTGAATGAGAACAGGGGCGGGCGCGGGCTCGGGCGGACCGCGACTGTCTTGATCGTCTCGGATTAAATCCGGATCAGTGAGCAGTTGAGCACTCGTTGTGATATATCAACGGCCTTGCTTATGACTCCGCGCACAATAATCATAGAACGAACATTTTAAAAGCTTTCCCACTATACGCGTGTTGTTATTTTATCGGTTTGCTTATTAAATTCAGTTACTCAACTGTTATTGGAGAGCTCAATCAAATCGGAAACGTAAATAATAATAATACCAAAATACAAAGGGTGTTGTTACGATAACGTAGGCGTGCCCTTCGGTCGATCTAATGTTGTAAGGATGTAGCCCTTGGGAATTTCAAAGCTATATCCGACATGCGGAAGTCTAGAATATTAATACACAAAGCAATTCCTGCTTAGTGGTTTTAAGTTTACATATGTAGTAGGTAGTAGACTTAGATTGAGGAGGTAGCGTGACATTGAGGTCGAGCTTGTCATTAACCGGCGGATTGAGGAATGCGACGTAAACAACTCGCCCCCGAGGGATGCTTGCCCTCCTTCTTGGATACGGCCATACCTCCTAGTATTCTCGTTAATACTAACCACTTTATTATTTAAACTGTACAACCGGTCGACAATACTTAAGTAGATACATAAAAACACATTTTATAAGTCTTCATTAATTAAGGATTCGGCGTATATAAACACGTACATACATAACTCATAAATGTGACATATTAAACATCCATAATGGGCCATTTGGCTTATAAATAAAGCCAAATGGCCCATGGCAATAAATAATTCATTATATTGAGCTTTGGTACAATTTCGCCGTAAACGTAGATTTTTCGAAACAATACCACAATTTCGACGATACACTTGTAGAATTGGAACCGTCCGTAAGTAAACGCATCGACAACAGGTTAACCCAGTGGCCGAGTGGCACTGTGTCTCGGGGCGCCCTCTGCGGGCCGCGTACAGATGCTAAGCTATATTTAAACGGCGTCTACTACGCTCATCCGTAGCAATGTTAAGGTTGAATTCCGGATCGTTTGCGTCACTATACCCATGCTGGCTAAACCTGGACCATACCTGTCGTAACAGGGACTTGTTCTCCATTGTAGTCAATTAAGAGATTTTTACTCCGACACAAATTATCTTAAAAGTTTTTTTATGTAGGTAACTGGCGAAAAATAAGCAAACGAGCCTGATCGTAAGTCGTCACCGCTGCTCGTGGACATCGTTAACAACAAAAGCATTATCGAAACGTTGCCAACCAACAACGAATTGAGAGGCCAGTACTTTCGTTTTGATAAGCAGCTTTTTGTTAATAAACCAACGAATTATGAGTAAACCAACCCCTCCATTCCGCGAGCTTTTTGACCTCCCCTCGTAAAAATTAACTTTAATCCATAACTAAACTGTACCTTACAAAATAGTAATCATCACCAGCAACACTCCCCATGTTAATGTCCACTTTCGAAACGTTTTTCTGCTGTTTGCCATGCTAATAATTGGACATTGATTTATTCTAATTAGTAGACTTCTATTACGAAAGTTGTTTAAAATACCAAATGCGCAAATGTCGGCAATGCAATAGTATGCTATTGGTGGTTGATTGGCCCTCGGTTCGCACGTTCCTGGCACACGGGCTACACACTCACATTTTAGAACATATCAAGCTTTCCATATCAATTATTTATTAATGTAAACGAAGTCAGCTGCCAGCTACAAGTATACAGCGAATGAATTTCACCTCTAATATGGAATCTTGCCAGAAAATAGCGTTGTATTACGTAGTGAACGAATCACTCAGTAATATATCATTCGCACTTCCCTATGGTTAACAAGACAAATTCTGCATTATAAGAATGCGATTTTATAAACGCCACGCATGCCATAAATTTTATCTGTGTCATTTTGTTGTGTTGTATCTGAAAATGTATTAGACAATTGATGATACTAATAATAATATTACTTTTTGGTGTTGAATCAGTTGAATTGAAGCCAATAGATTTGTATCGAATGCTCCGTATAGATCCTAACGGAGAAATATTATTTTATATAAATGCGAATAAATTTTATCATCGCAGACATTTTTAAACCATTTATGAAGGTACTAGCTGGGCTGACAAACTTTGTCCGGCAATGTATATTATTTTTATGCCTCAGGTTCCAAGCGGCGTATTAAGATGAAACATGCACCAGTTTTTAAGTTAGACTTCCAGCAATATAATTTAGCTTCTAGTGGCCCTATACATTTTTTTCTCAAATATCTCCTATGTACAGACATAAACCAGTTACATTTTATTGTGTATAGATTAGATTATCGTGCGAGCTGATAGAAAGGTACATTCGCAATCAGGAATGTCATCATAATAACTTCACATAAAAATATTGCGTCACAGTTCGTAACATAAATGTAAATTATTATAACATTCGTGGGGCCGACCACCACGGCCGGGATTTGTCTTGCCGCCCGCGCTCCTTCCCAAGACCAATGCTCCAAGTTCGACCCGCCTGACGATATAATTATGTACTTCACACTTAGTAGATGATGTGTGACGCCTAACAATTTCCGAATGTGCGTACTAAGGGACATGTTTCCCGAAGTGAAGCGAGGGCGGATCGACTAGTAATTAATAAAATAATATAACATTACCTTTAAATATTTTTCCACCCCGACACTCTACATTATTATTATAGTTGGTAATGACTCTACCTGCGAAGTGAGGGTCCCGGGTTGGTTTCCTGGCCGGTGCAGATATCAAAATGTCAAATTACAGAAAAGCTGATAAGAAGCCGAATGTCGAGGTATGGACGAGAGGAAGCGCACGTGACGAGAAGAGTGATTGATATAAATGTGGATGGACGAAGGAGACGAGGACGGCCAAAGAAAAAATTGAGGGATTGTGTGTGTGAGAGATGATATGAAAGAAAAGGGGGTCAGTGTATAAGTGATTGCTAATAGGAAAGGACGGAAGATAATCATATTGCGCTGACCGCAACTGAATTGGGAATTGGGCAGGAAGACGATGATGTTTGAACTGCAAACTGAAACTTTGTAAATATTATGTATGATAAAAAATATTCAAATTATCAAATATATTTTAATAGGTACCTTAATAGAAAGGCTACTTATTGTTTGTTTTAAATTACCATAAATGTCATTTTTATGGTGGTTCTAATGGCCTATAGTTGAGAATAATTCATACATTAGCCATTTTGCACTTTAAAACTTTAAAAACGAGAGCGATTGCGTCCTTGTGAACCAGCTTTGAATAATACACTTGACCAGGAGAACATAAAGGTAATAAAGATTGAGTTAAAACTAACTCGATTCTTATAAAATTCCTAGTCTTTATGAACACAAGTAAAAAACATTGATTTTCATAAATGAAAATATAAGCACCCCTATAATTAAAGGGTTGGAAGAAGTGAAGGTAACACTATCACATGCCCAGAAAAAAATGCCTTACATGGACATAAGAAGTCCAACTTATAGTTATAGTGTTTGGTAAACAGGTTGGAAAAGTGAATATAGATAGGCTATAAAGTATGTTGATAGTGATGTTCTGGATATTACTCCACTTCAGGGCCAGTCTTTTTTACAGACTTCCGCCATTCCTAAACATGGTACACATGTCATGGTAATAGAGTCAGTAGCAATATATCCATTTTAAGAATTATCGATTACATTCGGAGATACAAAACATTACACTGGTAAACGATATTAACACTTACAAACATGGGACGTTGCATAAATCTGAGATCACATAAAGTCTCGTTAATTGTATTTCGTACTTTGTTATTCTACTCTTAACGTATACCTATTAGTAGGTTGATAAAAAGCAAACTGACATGCTTTTTGAACTTTAACATACTCATCATAGATACTCTTAATAAAATGATTACTTACGCGTAAGTTTTGTGACTGAACTGACCAAAGCCATATGTTTTGATGACAACATCAAACAGACACGTTGTGAATTTTAATTATGCGCAGGCTAACTGATGAGCGTAAATATTGTACTAAATGCCGTGACATGTAAATAACACGAAGACAATTAATCTTCTGTTTGGGGACTTGGCTATGAACTTGTGGTGGATTTTGATTCCTATGGAGACGAAATCCGAACATAACGAATATTATTCAAATAAGTGTGCTTTGCGTAGATCTTTGCATTCACCCTACACACAACGTTGGATGTCAGCTTCAATAGATTTTATGCATATTTATGCCTTTTCAGAGATAATAACTTAATTTCAAACGAAACTCATTAAGTCATGAGAGGATTTCACCAAGCATCAAACACGAGTCAAGTTTGATCAGTGTTTATTATATTGGAGCGTGTAATCGGTTTTATTTGCACTGTTGCACATGATAAATAACGAATACAAATATTCCACACGCCGCGCCGTGAGTCGCCTCTCCCCACACGTTTCAATGAACGCTTGCACGAGAGTACGATCATTTATGAATGAAGTTCTGTTTAGACAGTATGTTGATCTTGCCCGCGGTTCTAATACTCGAAATTTTGCGGGCAAACCATCGCACATACTGCTAAAGTTTTATGTATTATATTAATTTTATCAAACTCTACCAAGCATGCCAACAAATGTTAGGATTTCAAATCAGAAATTCGAAGTTAATTAACTCAATGCCAAATATCCAATACATTTACAACGCTTGTTTCGGTATTTTCAGTACTGAAATGTTATTGAAGTTTCTATCAGATACCAAACAGGCCGTGCGTCTAAATTAAAATAGCGAATCGAGGCACGAAGTTCAGATTCTGAATACTTGATTTACTTACTTATTCTGAATACTTAATCAAATAGGTACAATACTAATAAAATATGCCGATAAATTAATGTTTGGATAATTATATTTTGTTGGTTTGGAAATTTGTTTTTTCACTGTTATTACTCGAGATTCAGGCTTCAAAAGTGTTAGTAACATCTTCGATTGCGAGTGCGAGAAATACAAATGTAAGAACATGTCTGTTACTATGCAATAAATTAAATAATTGTTAGGATTTGCAATATGCAAGCAAATTTTTAAGGACGTGGCGGCATTGCATCAACCGGTAGTAAGACCTGTCTGTAAGCCTGACCAATAATGATCTAGTAAAATGTGTACTATAGAAACGCTAGTTGCCCGAGAGTTGAAAGTACCGACTAATTGCTTTGTAATTCGGCTCCCAACCCTTATGACCAAGAAAATCGCAATTAGAACTTTGTATTAAGACTGCAGGTTAATAGAGTCCTTCAATGGTTCACGGCCGTGGCCTTTCACACGTTTTTTGTGTTGATACTTATTCCCAGTACAAAGACACTAATGATCTAGAAATGTAAATTTCAGGGTAAAAAAATTAACTGTTACTATAGTAGCCCCTTACTTTTCGCATAAGCCACGACAAGTCACAAACACCAAAGACCAGGCATTCATCTCTCACATGATTATGTGAAAGATACTCATATCCTCGAGGAGCATATCGGATTGTTAAGAATATTGGTTTCGACAACAGCGGTATTTTGAAAGGCACTCACCGTGGCATTTGTCCATTGACACTAGCGTAACCATTAAACCGTATTCGCAAAGCGAACCCACTCGACGTGGCGCGACTCGACCGCGAGCCACGGGACCACTAGACGGTCATTATTGTGCAAGACCCGTGCGAGTTCCTATTCAATTTCAAATATGGTAGCGGCCGCGAACGCACGTCCCATTGGTTACCGCATGCGATCGAAGCGATCGCGAATCGAATTTAATGTAACCGACCGGCAACGACTTCGATCCCCGATGGACTTCACTTCAAACTAAACGTATCGGGACGATAGCTCTCTAGTGAATTGAACTGTTTACTCTTCCATCACTGACAAGCTTACTGTAAACATTCAAACTCCTTCTCCAGAACAGAGCTGAGAAAAATGTAATGTGATTACGGATTACAATTAGATCTCGCTGCACGAAATGCCCTGTCAAGCCCTGCGTTACATTTTGCCCAAGATTGAAGAGGATTTGTAGAGTTAAGGCTAGTAGAGAAAGTCATGCCTTGCAGAATATGAGGTTTAGTTCTTCATGAGATCTGATTATATTTTAAAAGTGAAAGCGCCCTGAGCTTTAATTTAAAGGTCTTGGTTTATTTTGCATGAAATTTGTTTGTTTGTCGCAGATGTCATGGGCGGCAGCGGAGGTGATGCAGCATGCTCGTTTGCTACCTTAATTCCATTAACAAAACGTTTGCCATTTAGAAATCTTTTTTCAACCTAATGAACATTGACTTATAGTAATAACATTGACATATTACTATCAATGAGTAATAAGTGAATGCTAATGAAGCAGAAATTTATTAAGAAACAATCAGTACAATAATGAGCACATTAAACAAAATATCAAACACATAAGAGGTAGCACAAGAAATTAAGATGAATATAAAACCGAAGAAAGCACCTAGCTAAGTTTTAATTACTGGGAAAGTATTGAGAAACTTGTCCCGTATAGCTATTATGAAATTGACAGCCATTATTAATACTTCATTTAAGCTAAGATATGTACCAACTTGTGAAAAGTAGTCGAAGTGATTATGATAGCAAACCCAGGAAAGCCGTTGCATGAAGCCAATTTACACAGGCCTATCTCCTTATTACCCATTATGACAAAAGTATTAGAGAAACTTATCTTGAAAAGACTAAAACCCATTTTAGAAGAGAATAAACTTATCCTAGATCATCAATTTGGTTTTAGGGGAAAATATTCTACAATAAATCATGTTGACAGAATCGTTAACGTTAACGTTAACAACAATAGAAGAGAAAAAACTTGTCCTGCAGTATTCTTAGAGGTAGCTCAAGCCTTTAATAAAGTATGGCAAGAAGGTCAAAATGATACCCAAATAATACCCAAACAGTTTTCAGATTTATTGGAATCATATTATTATATATTTTCTAATAGAGGTAGGGTAAGACACGGTGAAACTTATTCAGATTTTAAGGCAATAAAAGCAGGTGTACCACAAGGAAGTGTATTAGGTCCAGTCCTGCATCTACCTACCCTACCCGACCCCAATGCCCGTATGGACGTATAGTATACAACTTTGGGGCTGTACCAAACATAGCAATGTAGAAGTCATACAACGGTTCCAAAATAAAGTACTGAAGGAGATCGCAAATGCACCTTGGTATATAAAAAAATAAATAAGAAATGAGGATCTACATCGGAACCTAAAGGTGATGCAGAGAGACAAGTTACGAGATGGCACTGGCCAGTAAGCACGCCATGCGTGGCGTAAGCGGATTCAGCCGTGACTCACGCATCTGTTTAGTGTTTTACTCGCATTTTATACGCAAGCCCATAATACTTACTGACCATCAAAACAATGTAGAACATATCATATTATAACGAATACACCTCATCAGTAACTTCATAAGAATATAATTTTCAATAGTTAATGTTCAACGACTTCGATAATTTTCGTCGTTTTAATAGTGCGTTCGTTAATAGATACACACACCTCGGATATATTATACATTATATGTTCTGTGGGTTTATACTGATTGAAAGTCAGTTTTGCTGTAGGTCTCAAGCAAGTTATGGCATTATATGCTCACCCGTTCCGATAAATTTTAGTGAAGTTATTCAATGTTTAGAAGTTCCACGGCAGGTAGTATATTCCCCCGCTTCGACAATGTCTTTTTACAAGTTTCACGGCAGCTCGTATATTGCCCCGCTTCGACAATGTCTTCTTATAGATTGTTTTCCTAAGTTAGTTTAATTAGTATGTTTTCCTATTTTGCATGTTATTGAAATATCAAAATGAAATGTGAAATTTATACAATAATTTGTTTTACAGCAGAGTAATCCGTTTTAGAAGATATCATTATAAGAAACCGAAAGACATGGTCAACTCCTTTAACCATCAAATAGCTTCATCTAGCCATAGCCATCAAAAACATTATATGAAGAACTTTGCATTTTAACGAAATTAGTCCGAAAGTTGCAAACATTGCCGGTGCCGCGCCGGTGCAACCGGCGCGACCGGTGGCCGGGTCGCGGTTCTAAAAGAAGCGCCATCGCGCCGCAGCCACCGGTGGCTATGGTCGGTGGCCAATTTGCGCCGAGTCCCTACTAAATGTATGGAAACCCATGTGAACTGCTTGCCGCTAGCCACCATTGACTGTGTTCGGTAGCTAATTTGCGCGAAGCCTAAAAGTTCTTCAGTTTATTTAATAGTCAGCCTATCTGTTAGCAATACTGTGTTGCGGAAATTTAAATTTTTGCTTCATTAATAAGCAAATTGGCAAAACTTATAATTTTGCTAAGTTTTTTCATTATGTCTGAGCCATTTTAGCCAGAGACTATTACGAATAAAATAAGTTAATTCGTAAAGTGGAATTATTGTAATGTGGCCGACTGATAAGCCAGCGCTTAACCAGTGTACATAGAAGCATGAAACTTTGTACATGGGTTCCACTTTTTACCGTATGGGGAGGGCACTGAAAAAATTTTTTTGAAGGAGTGTTAAAGTGTGTTGTAAGCTTGTATGAGTATAAAACAAATTCGTCCGATTTACTTAATTAATTTAGGATGAACTCTTAAAAAATAAGCTCTTCAAATCTTCACTTCTTTACAATTTCAACTTTACTAACGGTTGAATAGAGTACCGATGTTGACGAATAATGCAGCGGTAAAAGTAGGTATGATAAGCTGGAGCTTCGCCTACAAATTTAATATCGGCTGAAATGAATAAAAATCTTGCAAATCCGCATACGTACGGACTACTCGCGTAGGTACTCCACCTACGCGTCGAATAAACAGGAGATTGAAAATGTCACGCGTCCGAGTATTGAATGAGTATATCCAGTCTGTAAATGAACTCATCATTTGAATAAATGTGCAACACAGAATTAACAAGCTAGAATTTGCTTGAACTCTATAATTATATCCCACAAAACACGGTTTTTGTCAAGTGACGCGCACAAAAGTACACAAAATAATAAGTAATACAATTAAGTACACAAAATAAGAAGTACACAAAATAATCAGTACAGAAAATAATTAAATTAAAAACAACCACGTACATAAAACGTTTACAGAACGACAAAAAAATTGGTTAAAAACGTAAAAAAAATTGTGGTAACATTTTTAATAATTTGCATTAAAAATAAAAGGAAATCCCACAAAACACAGATAAACTGTAAAGTGACGTCACATACAATTATAATTACACCACCACTTTACACCTTTTTATTTCTCGTCAACAATATAGTTACTCTATATTAACTTTTATGCATTTCTTATGGCCGTTTTATTTAAAAAATATTTTTCACTTAAATTAAAAGACATTAGATAGTTAAAATTGTGTTGCGTTGTCAGTACCAACAAAAGTCCATAATACATAATACTTTGTATAGTAATTGTTGTTATCTGTATAAAAATTACGTAGGTATTGGAGACAATATGTCATGGTTTATCGCTATTAAAGAAATTAAATTTATATTTTAATATTTTATGCATGTAATATTTTAATAATTAAATAGGTTTATAGTATTTTGACATAAAGAAACTTTTGATTGAGATTGAATCTATATACTTTAATAATAATATATAAATGAATCCCGATTTCGAATGGTCACGGCATCACGCGTGAACGGTTGGACTGATTTCGCAATTTTTTTTGTTTGTTATCGTCAGGAAAAGTTTCTTATGAAAAAAAAAGAAAATTGCGCGGAAAATTAAAAAGTTTAAGAATACTTAACCACCATATTAAATTTTCTAACGATTTTCTAAGTAACCTTAGCGCTTTTGACAATAGACACTTTTTTAATGTTAACCTTATTGTGTTTGACACAACATTGACAGAATGCGTGCAGCAAATATTCGAATTCAATATTCATAATTAAGGTAGGACAACGTCTGTCGGGTCAGCTAGTAGTTTATAAAACAGCGGAAACAAAAGAAAGCAAAAAGAACTTGACTGAAAAGTTTAACTTACTATTGGGGCCATACGAGTCCGAAGCCTGTTCATTAACTTCCTCTTCGTCGTATTTGTTGTTCATTGGAAATAGGAAGGAGTAAGTACAAATTTTAGCGAACATGGATAAAATAGAATCATCCTTAACGGCTGAATTGTTACTACGCGATGACGCGGACGGATGAGAGGTATCGTAAAAATGAACACCATCATCATCGATATATATATGTGAATTAGGGTAACGGGACATCTCAGACGAACTGAATAAGCACTGAGGTTCAAAGGGACCACGACAGGTGCAACGAATCGCAGCAGCCAATACGTGTTTTCGACCCGGAAGTTAGGCTTGCTGTGGGCGCATCCGACGGTTGCGACTGGGTATTGTCCGGGTCGGGAGGTGTGTCCCAATAGTGGATAAGGATGCGTGTGTGCAGCGAGAGGTGGAGGCGCGAAGATGCGCGAGATGCGCCTGGTGCGAGCGGGCGCAAGCGTTCCTACCGCCCGCCCGGTTGACCGGAGCACGCCCATCGCCATCGCTCCCATCGCGGCTCCCACGGGGTCGCACGCCACCCGTGGCCGCGGCTGCTACCGACGTCGCCGTGTCACACGGCACGACAATCGTGATTGATGCCATGCCAAATTATTAACTATCAACGCTGTGCGTCGTCACAAAATCAAAACCTTCACACGTAATAATAACATAATTATTTTATAGAAAAAATGTGCGTCCAAAATTTTATGATACCAATCGTTTAAGTATTGTAGTTTAGTAAATCATTGCCCCTATGACGTTTATTTGACGTCTATCTGCTCATCAAGTTTTGTAAATTATTACATAAATTTGAAGGAGCAAATAGCTGTTCTTTATTGTCAATAGTGATGTGCAAAGAGTCATAAAATTTATCGAATGTATAATTTAGGACCCAAAGTTAATTAATTACATGGATATTTAAACAATATATATATATATATATATATATATATATATATATTTAAATATTATGGACTAACGCGGAACCATATATACATAGTATATGGTCCCGCGAACAAATCTCTTCACCTTTTTACGAACAAAATACAGTGCCATCTAAATATATATATATATATAATATATAAAATAAGTAAGTCAATTACATAAATTAAATATATAGTATAAATCATCTCAACCCAACAAGGCCCATTGCTGAGCATAGGTCTCCCTCAAAGCCGAGAAGACTGGTTTAATGAAAAGTTTTAATTAGTTACTACTACAAAAATGTATCGATGCGACTCGCACTTGACTTCGTTTTGTGCCGCTACTATAGTACTGCATGACCCATGAAGATTTAATAATCACTTTAAAAGGAAATTTAAATGACAATCTGTTTTACGTCCAGGGACGCATCGTTTAGAAACCTACATTATCTCACTTACGAAGGTAAGCCATCGTACGATCACTGCCAATTAGGACGACTCCTTATACTACAAGAGGAATGTCATTGGTTTTGACGAATGTCATTTTATCTTTATATAAACATCAAGATGAGTATGCTTTAAATATGTTTAAATATAATTATTACATTAATACAGGATAAATATTGATTAGTTTGTAAATAACAGTTTCAGGTGGGAATGTATTCTAGTTTCATTCATTTTACTGTGGTTCTACAGAACTCTGGTTTCGCTTCATTATTCTCGTAATATTTTCGGCTTCTGGCGCTATTTAGAAAGTTTATCTAAAGCGGATACACACACCCAACCATTGAATCAATGCACCCAACACATTTTTTGCCCCATACATATAATAAAACATTCGCAAATCCTGATAACTTAACCGACCCTTTAATGTTAATTTGGAAACTCCAATTTACACAACTTGGTTGCCAACTCATAGGGCTCTGGATACTTCGCGTCACTGTCGATAACAGGTTGAACGAGTTGAAGCGTAGCGTTCCAACACTTCCAACCTTACTGGTTTTCACTATGTGACGTCATCGAACACGCAGCCACGAGTTTTTACTGTGTTAGCTAAATGTGTGTGCATTTACTACTACACGAACGAAATGATTCAGATTGATAATCCTAATGGTCCAAGAGCTACTGGCAATTTTTGGGTAGGTATTTGAGGCAAGCTGAAAACTTGTCTGATAGCTCTCCTACTAAACCCCAACTCGGAGCTGCAGACCTGGCTGCTGAGTAGCGGGGCAATATGGACCCCTATAATTTTAAAAATATTATTTTTTTATTCCAAAAAAAATGTTTGAGGCTATATGCAATTTTTATAATGTTGTAGTTTAATGTTTAAAGAATAGAAAAAAAAATAAGCCAGACGATTTAGCCGGGGCTTTGACATTGCCAGGCGCGTGCAAAAATTAAAAAAAAAATGTTTAAAAAAAGTGTTTGAGGCAACTTGAAATTTTAATAGGGTGTAATTTATAGCTAAAAAATAAGATTCTCAAAAAGACAGATCATTTCGGTGGGGCTTTCTACCCGCCAGGTGATCTAACAAATTAGGGTAAAAAACGGTTTATCTCGATTTCAGGCAAAACTACAAGTCCGATGGAAAAAAGTTTAATGACAAAGTTGTAGGTAATAAAAAGATCTATAATCTTTGTCTTGACACTTTTTTCACATAACCTCAAAATGTATGTGAAAAATTAAAAAAACCAAATTTTTGATTTTTTATTTTTATCTGTTCCAAAAATATTTTTTTTTCACTAAATTTGGTGAAAACCTATCTTTTTTTGTCTCAAACACACTGTAATTTTTTTGATTTAAAATATTTATTTTTGCACCTTATATTGACTTAATATCGAAAAAGCACCCTAATTTTCAATCTGTCTTATTATAACCTTTATTATAACCTTTACCAAAAGTATCCATCTGAGCTACTCCTATCTACGTACGATGAAAATAAAGGGTTTATCAAATCCCAAAGAGCATCAACGGTCGTAACGTTTTCCGCATAGAGGGACGTGGATGGGCGTCCTTCGCGATGTTCATCTTCTGTGGATGTTCTACCCAGCTTGACCTCCTTTGCCCAGCGCGCAACTGTAGAATATGGATGAGCCGAGTCCCCCAATGTTTCCACTAGGTCGCTGTGTAAGTCTTTGGTAGGCAATTTTTTCAAGCAGAGGTACTTTATGACAGCTCTGATTTCGTTTTTCTCCATTTTGAAGTTTACTCTCCGACTGTTCGTATTCAAATGAATGTACCTCCCATAAATCGTGACCTATTTATATGATTTTTTTATGCTGAACTAGTGGACATATTCGGAAGCAAAAACAATTTTTTTCATATTTTTATATGCTCTACAAATATCCGATTATCATTACTTTTTGATCCCCCCTCGTATGCATAGCAAAACCAGTCCATCATCGACAATACTACGGCTGAAGTGCAAGAATGTTGTGTCAACGCAAGCAAGCGTGCGCGGTCAGTAAATGCATGGGTGACCGCTAGTATCAAAATTTCTTGGGCGCTTCCGTGCTTCGGAGGGCACGTAAAGCCGTCGGTCCCAGTTTTTACCATTTGGTAGCAGCCGCTAAGCCATGGCGGATGCCTTCGGGCGGCATAAAGATTTCCGATACTTGGGTTGGCCACTAACCACTCCATCAATTCGCACTAGATCAGCGTGGTTGGGTATGCTCCAGGCCTCCTGAGGTATGAGGAGCTACAGATCGATATTACTTTTTCCTGTCGAACTTATCGCTAGAAGAACACGGAATACCTTTTTGCTTGTTAGTTTACTTTAAATACGAACATGGAAAAACCATCGCGATGAAAATAAACATAAGGGCGCCTTTTTGGCTTAGGTATGTGATATAGCCTACCTATATTACCACAGGTGTTCAAGCAGGTCGCCTAATATTTGCATACTCTAATTTAATAGATTGTATCGTCATGGAAACAAAGACTGGTCGCTTGTTAAACCATAAAAGCGCTTTCTTGTTATTGGGTAAATAGTTGCCGCCGTTGCCGTCATGATTGATTCTCACCAGTAGATATCGATTGGCAGAGCAAGTGTTTTGTAGCTACCAAGAGTAAATGGACACATGAAATATACACAAGCTTGAAACACCTACCTGTACAACTAACGATATACGATTGTTACTGAAATCAACTTTATGCAGTAGAATAACGAGATCAAACATTGATACGGTTGAACTTCGTCGGTATTAGGGAATATTGACCTCATTACACGAACCGTAGTCACGAGAGAACTTCATGAAACTAACTGCTCAGTTTAGTTCTCTGCGCAAATTGAGACCAAAGTTCAAAACTTACACAGCAATAACACTGATGGTTCGATTTTACTCAAGGACATTGATTGATATCGCTATTTTGTTTGTATACTATAGTAACGGCAAAAAATTAAGGCCCCTTTGACACATTAAAATAGTGACGTGAAAAATGTTAATTTAGTATCGAAAAAATATGGTCAAGTGCGAGTAGCATCGATACATTTTTGGAATAAAAATTTTAAGCACCCTTTTTAATTACATATTTTGGAATGAGAATCGAATACTGAGTACCGCCTATTAATATCACAAGAGTCTTACGAATCACCTTATATTTAAGGTCTCCTCGGCTTTGAGCTCAGTAGCGGGCCTTGTTGGGTTGAGATGATTTATAGTATATTCATTTATGTAATTGACTTACTTACTTTATTAAAGTAGTATTGTTAGTAAAAACGTGAAGGAATTTGTTCGCGGTACCATATACTTTGTTTATATGGTCCCGCATTAGTCCATAATATTTAAATATATATATTGTTTCAATATCCATGTAATTAATTAACTTTGGGTCTTAAAGTTATACATTCGTTAAATTTTATAACTTTTTGCACATCACTATAGACCATGAAGAACAGCAATTTGCTCCTTCAAATTTATGTAATAATTTAATACGAAACTTGATGATCGGACAGACGTCAAATAAACTTCATCGGGGCCTTCCTTTTGTGCCGCACCTATAATATTATATTATATTTTTAGTATAATAAATAAAATTATGGGAAGAGATCCGAGTCCCACAGTAGGACAGTTATGGATTGCAATGATGATGATGCTATCCCACAAAATACAGTTCTAATGTAAGTGTGACGCGCCAAGTACACGTTCAACATTATTATAATTATTATTATCAATAAATTTAATTATTTTACACAGAAAGTTTTTTTCAATCACGTAGGTACTTTAAACGTTAAAGAACAATAAAAAAATCCGTTGAAAAATAAATTGGCGTAACTTGGTGTGCATAATAATATTGTTCATAAGTATCAAATTAATCACTTCATAATGTTTATTACTATCGACCGACATGATCCATTAATTAAAAAATGATATTACAAAGTATCGGAGTAGCTTTTTGATTCTAAATTTGATTTAAAAAATTACATTCGAGTGCCATTGACAGTTTAAAAGGAACCTTATTATATTATAGCTTTTTGGATTAGATTAGATTCTAAATATTTATGTATTTTCATTTACAACTTTCAATCAGCCTCCAAGTACGTTTAAAAAAACACAAAAAGTGTGCAAGTGAAATTTTTAAGTTATATTTCCTATAAAATGAGTGAAAATCAAAGTTTGATATTATTTGGATGCAAAAATGATCAACGAGGTGACAAACAAGAGCAGAATTTTGTAGCTTTGGGGCTTTATATGCGGAAAATTAAGTATTGAAAAGTAAGTGAAGAAAAAAAGGGTGACGTCAGACCTACATATATGAGCCGATAATAGAGACAGTCGGAAAAACAGAAAGTCGGAATTAATAATATTATTAATCCTTATCGTTATATTGTGTTACATTATGATAAGCCTTTACATCATATAATTTAAATTAATATCTTAGGAGTTATCGCAAAGAGAAAATAACTCGCGTGAAAATAAATTCGTGCGCGGGTTTTATCTAACAATTTTGGAATGAGGGTACTAAGGGACAGGTTTCCCGAAGCGAAGTGTGGGCGGGTTTACTAGTTGTAAATAAATGAGGCGAAGCCTTTACAAACTTTATTTAGATGCCTTTGATACCTTAGGGATTATAGGAACTGTTACTGTAAAAACATATTGTTCCTGATTTTACTTATATTACTGAGTATACAAATTCAATAATACTTTGACACTAAATGGTTACTATCCACGTTTGTTAGTAAACTAATCGGCGATATGTAGATAGTCTATCAATCCCAGTTGGTAGATTGCCCCACAACCCGAAGAGCAAACATTAAGGAATTAAAAATAAGACGAAATTGCCTCAAAATGTATCGCAATATGCACTCTAAACTAAATTTGAAATATTTGCTTAAAGCCTAAAAGTCCGAATCCGATAAACTAATTTTCATCGGAAAATAAATTCATACGCTATCAAAAACTTTGAAATTTCGTCCCTATCAATGCCACCGTATCGGATGAATCATAGAATCAACTCCAGTAGTAAGTATAGCAGTCGCATACTCGCATATTACAATGCAATCACCATCGTTCAACTCGATATCAAAGCTACTACGCTATTCAATTTGGCAGCTACACGCACTACCGAACGCTAACTATTGGTAAACAAATTGATCTAACGAATGTAACTTATTCTAGTAAGTTTTAGAGTGAGGCAAGCTTTAATTCAAATTCGTAGTGCCCAAACTAACCAAAGTAAAAAAGGTCGAAGTTTTGGGGCACTTTTATTGTGACGACAGAAGCGAACGCTTGTGCGACCTGGCATGTAAACCGCATGTACATAATATAATCATGAACTACCTAAAAAGATTTTCATTAGGTATATTTTGACTCTTATCTCGGGGCAGTTAAGAATATTGTAATCTGGATAGTAATGAAAAAAATTACTTGATTATATACTATTACTAAATTATAATTTATCTGATAACTTTACCAATAATAACTCGTAAGCAATAAGGTGACATTTCAGTATATATGGCTGACTAGAACTATCTGTTATGTATTCATCCATCAATTTGTTTTGACAATATAGACGCTTAACTGTCCCTCTGGTGCCGACCTTAAAGTCTACATAAAAACAGAAGAGAAAATATATAATTACAAAGAACTGTTACAAGATTATATTTTTAGATAACTGATATTTATGTAAAAATTTGGCGTGATCATCAAAATTTATCATGGCAAGAAAATAATGTAAGCAGCATTGATATTACAATAGGTAGTGTATGGTGTTAAAAGACTCACCGAGTGGTTCATCGCACGGTTGGCTGAGAGGGCGGCGCGATGGGGACGTTTTTTGCTGCGGCGCGGCCTGGGGCTGCGGCTTGAGCACGTGCGCGGGAACGGCACCCTCCTGCGGCGGCTCGCCCGGCACACGCACCAGCCACCAGTCCGCGCGCGCCGCCCACGGCTCCACAACCTCCACCTGCTGGCCCTTCGACACCGACAGCTCGCCCGGGCCAGCCGCACTGTGCTCGCCCACCACCCAACTCATCTCCGGCCCCGCCTGACAACAACAACAACGTTTTAATACCGTATACCACAGATGCAACGTATCGACAGAACATTCATAAATATCATGTATAAAAAGATCGTATATCAAGCTATTAGTGTAATAACTACAAACAAAAATTGAAGAAACATTTTATCGTAAAACGTGCCTTCATTCGTACCAATAAATCCCTGGCTATCATTAATACTCTGAGAGCCGATTTCACCAATGTCGTGTAAGTCTTATTCCCGGAATAAATAGTCAATTACTCGCGAGTAAGCTCATTTTACGTTTCATCAGCATGTAACCTAGGGTAAAATCTCTATATTAAAGTATATTAAAGTAAAAACATATACCGCCGATTTCGGCCGAGTAAGCTGCTATTCGTAGATAAGTAGTGTCACTGTCTCTGCCAGCTGCCACTAGTCACGGTCAACTCAACTGTCATCACAAGAGTAACTATGCGAGAGTAAGATAACGTGGTGAAACGAATTTGAAGTTAACCATCGCTATCGTTAAAATCGACAAGTAAATTTAAACTGGGATAGCTACTCTAGTGTAAATTCTGTGTTGGTGAAATCGGCCCTTAAAGGTTTAAAACTTGAAAGGATTAAAACAATATTGTAGTGGATAGGATGCGTTGCCTCCGGGAATTAATAAAGCGTATAATGACCATACGACGGTAGCATACCGGCCGGCTCGGATGAAGATTTAATTGTCCTATGGAGTAGCTAGCTTTTTAATAATTCTGTTTGTTGTTCTTTTTGTATGTTGTGTGTGTGCTCTTTGTGTATGTTGTGTTATTTTTTGTGCGTGTAATGGTGCGGATGTTATAAATTCTGTAATATTACATCTTGCTTTACTGCGTTTAGTTAAACGTGTGGAGGCTACCACCTTCCCGCATTTGGCCTAATAAAATAATGAGCTCAATTTCTTATCATAGTACTCCAGAACTTTTTAATAGTGATTACGTCATCTACAATATTATTTTGTAACTACAAAGCACAGTACAACGCTGCTTTACAGTGTAATAAATTAATTCAGATGAGAGTACCTAGATGGCGTTTTTACAAAAAATCACTATATTACGTTTATATACTGATATTCTAGTTTATCATATTCATATAACCTCAACATACGGTTGTACATTTATGGTGTAGAAGAAAAAACGTAAGAAACTTCGTTCCTCAACTTCCTGACAGGTCCTGACTGTCCTCCGACCGCACAATTTTTATTAAATAAGTCATTTTCAGTGTCAATAGCACATTTCCGAGCCATCAAACCTAACCTGCGTGTTGTACCTAATAGGCCGCAGGATCGATGACGACTATGAGCTCGTAGATAAGTGAATTTGCCAATAGGAGATAAGATAGCGATCGACGACATGTACGTGTATGTATACACATCAACATTGCCAACGGATATTGAACATTTCATTGTTTTTATTAATTAGTTATGCTATTGTTCAAGTAAGACGTATGTTTCTTCTATAGAAAATAATATAACACAACACATTTGACGTAATTTCTTAAAATAAAATCTTCACCTAAATTTTCACCGCTTATCTTCTTATATATAAAAATGAATTGCTGTGCGTTAGTCACGCTAAAACTCAAAAACGGCTGGACCCATTTGAATAATTTTTTTTGTGTGTGTTCAAGTGGATTGGAGGATGGTTTAGATTCACAATTGGACCCGATAGGTGGCGTTGCTGTCGATATATCACCAAAACATTTTTTTATTATAAAGCGGTACGAAGTACGCTGGGACAACTAGTCTTATATATAAAATTTTCGTGTCACAATGTTAGTTACCGTACTCCTCCGAAACGGCTAGACCGATTTTTATGAAATTTTGTGTGCATAACGAGTAGGTCTGAGAATCGGCCAACATCTATTTTTCATACCCCTAAGTGATAAGGGTTGTCCACCACATTTCTATTTCATTTTGTGGACAAAATTTTTTTTGTTTATTACATTACATAAAAAAATACACATAATCCCAAATTTTCACTTCCCTACCCCAACCCCTCAAATTTAAATCGTTCACTACAAGTAATCTATACGGTGGAACAACGTTCGCTGGGTCAGCTAGTTAACCTCTAAATTTGTTTAACAATCGTCCTGATGGGAATTAGTAAGATGATTTCGCAAACTACGTTAAAATTCTGACATCGTTGATTGTTGAACAACGAGAAAGTTCATTAGTCCCCTTCCTTCAATTCTTAAGTAGGTACCTACCTCCCGTAATAATAAGTAACCACAATCGTGAAACATATTTTATTACTTCGTAAAATAAAATGACTACGATGACGTGCACAATAGCTTGTACAGTGCACAAAGCGTTCATTATTTATCTACTCGAATTACTTTTCTGCATGTTGTTGAGAAAATGGGTTAATTACTAAAGTACTTCGAAACTTTGAGCGAAGTTGATTGGAGCGAACTTTGGGAATTTCTAATGCAATTTCACCTGTAAACTTTTGTTATTATTAGCGTCACTTAGACAAAAACAACGTTTAAAAGCATACATACCTTAACAGATTTATTGCAATGCATTTCATGTTTTAAATTATTTATTATTTCATCAAATCATACTAATGAAAAGCAAAAATCTTCTTTTATTACACTCAACCAAGTCATTAGTTTTACCTAACAATTTACCAGTGTAAACTAATTTGGATTGTATTTGACTGTACGTTTCACATAACTGACCAAAATTTTGTAAACTAAATATTTAAAAACAATCATCAATGTTTGGTGTGGAGGCACTAAATCTAAATTCCAAGGTGCAAATAGAATAGTATTTAGTTATTTCTATTTTTTCAAATAGAAATAACTGAACCATGCTTATTTAAAACTAGTGACCCGCCCTCACTTCGCTACGGGAAATTCCTTGCGTTTGCAAAGATTTAGTTATATATTTTGGATAATTCACACTATATATTTATAATTTATAGCCTATGTGTTATTCTGATGTGTAAGCTTTATTATTGTAAAGCACAATCCATTCGGTAGTTTTTGCGTGAAAGAGTAACAAACATTCATACATCCATACAAACGCATTTATAATATTAATAGGATTATGTGTGTATATGTATGTACCAAAATACATCGTGAGTACCCGTAGCATAATAAAATATTATTAAAACCAAATACCTTCACCGCAAAAAAAAATAATCAAAAGGGAAAAACGAGCACTAAAATTTGTCAACATCAAATGTTAATACATTTTAATGCTTCCAGGGTACATATTAATAAGCACCGTACATATTTATGTATGTTAGTAACTTGCAAGTTACAATTTATAGATAAGGTATATAATAGTAATGCTGTTTTACAAACAGAAAACGTATTATTATTTTATTTATTAAAGTATATTTCACCTTAAACATGACTGTGGTGTCACCACGAAAAATATTTTACGAAATTGCAACATCTTTCACATCAACAATGAATGATATTTGTCACTCCGTACAATTTAACGTTTTATAATACTTAATATTTTTTTATACGATGCTAAGTTAATACATGACAACAATCCCACCTAATATCGTCATCCCTTACAAATTAAAGTGTAAAGTCAACACGTATAGTCTTGTGTTGAAACGTATTAAGTTTTATCTGTCTCAAAAGTAATCTTTGGGGTGTGACCAAATTAAAAGTTCTATCTACCCCACTTTTGGAATAGTACGTCTTGGCCGGTGGCTACATAGCAATTATTCGACACTTCTAAACAAGACTCATAAAAACATTTTTTGAGCTACGTGATCATATGACGCTTTTAAAACTTAAAATTTAATAATATTCGATATTGCTAGAGCAGCTTCTAATATCGCGTTATTAGAACTTCTTAGACGTTCGTATTAGTTCAGATTTAGCTCAGTCCTCTGGCTTCCAGCTTTACTTCCGATTCCACGTAAAATCATACGAAGCCACCAACACTGCAAATCTTTCCAATTCTCAAAATGATATAATTATATAAACCGAACCATTTTGAATTTCATTTTGAGAATTGGAAATATATTGTATATATACTTAACTGAAAAATATATAATTGACATAATAAAAAGCAAGTTCCTCGTTCCCGCAACGCGTCGTTACTCATCTATGTCCATAGATAAGTAATGGGTAATCCATGGGTGTCGATGTCCACTTAAACTTTTGCTAGCTAACTTAACGTTTGTCGGCGGGCTTACATAAAAATATACAACTGGTTTTACGAAGATCATTTCATTACCCTCCTATTCTCATTATATAGTTAATAGACGGCCGTATAGAAGTTACTCCTAACACCGAATTAAGGATTAGATAAATAGCCCACGATAAAGGCCAGGTCAAGAGTACCCTAAACCGAAGAGCATGTATGAAGGGGATAATGAAAATGGACGAAGCGAAACAAGTATGTATGTAAGGATCGTAGCAAGTGGAAAGAAGTGGTCTCTGCCTACCCCTACGGGAAAGAGGCGTGATTATATGTATGTAAATAGCCCAAACAGTCAGATATACGCTACTGTACATAAAATAACGTCTTTCATTTGCAATAAATAAACCAAAATCCATGAGAGATCTTTTATTAGGTATGTATGTGCTTCTCATCTGTAGGTATCTCATATCCAAGCAATAATAGCTTAAATAATATATATATATATAAATAAGCCTATTATAGATCCGAAGTTACTGTTGTCGATTTATAATGATATACAGAATGTAGCGAATGCACCTAGCATTCGCTTCACCATCACAACCCATAAGTGTCCCACGGCACGGGTGTCTCACAATGTGAGGGGTATAGGCCATAGTCAACCACGCTGTCCAAGTGCGGATTGGCGGACTTCACACACCTTTGAGAACATTATGAAGAACTCTCAGGTGTGCAGGTTTCCTCACGATGTTTTCCGTCACCGAAGCAAGTGATAATTAAAATCTAATATACACGTAATTTTTTGACAAAATTAGAGGTGCGTTTGGGGTTTGAATCCGGGCCCCCGGTTCGGGAGTCTAACGTTCAACCACACGGCAATCACTGCCACTTAAAATCTTTTATTTCTTTCTTTACATCAAATTTATTAGAAGTAGTTGGATGCTAAACATCATTAAAAGATTAGAAAGAAGTTTAGTTTCCATCAGTTTTAATTATCCAACAGCTAATTGAGCCGCTTAACGTTGTTTATAATCTATAAATTAGTATAGAACAAATTACAAGTGTTTACGTTTTGAAATAAACTCGCATAACCAATATTTACATCATTAAGACGTTAAAGTTAAGACGTTAAAGTAGGAGAAAATAAAATACGAATAATCGTGCCGATTTCAATACATTTTGTTTCAAAACCAAAATATAAAAATTCCGCTACTGCAATTTAAAATGTATTTTTAAGTATTCTTAATATACATTTTTTTTTAGTAAAGACACAATTTTTCGTCACTTCAATTCAAATCACTTTATAATGTTATAACGTGGTTTCACCTAAATCTTAAACCAAAATAATATGAATACTTAAGCATATTATAATCTATATGTCGTGATTTTTATAAAATCCAGGATTTCTCAATATAAATATTTCAATACTCTATATAACATTAGTAGAGTATATACTAAATTAATTATATTACTTATCGATTACGGAATAAAAACATAGGCTTGTTTCTTTTTCTCGATTTCAGTACAAAGACACATACGAATATATCATGGATGGAACCACGCAATAACTAGTGCATACAAGTGCAAGGGACAGCCGCGGGAGTGAAAGGCAGCAGGTTCGGGAGAACCCTGCAAAGGCGGGAAGATCATATGAGGGGGACGCACAACTACGACAGGGCCGAGATGTTTTCACCTGTCGTTGGCGGTTGCCTTTGAGAAGTCGCGCATGAAAAGAGCCCGGCGTGTCAATGGTGTGCTGTCGGGAGAGCGTCGCATGTGGCGCGCTCAGGGAGCTCTGTCTAAACCACGGCAGCGAAATTTTGCGTCGACTCTTGTGTTGTTTTGGGGGCGCGGGCCCGGCGGGGGGAGGGGTGGTGGCCATCGCGCCGGCACGTGGCGGCCGCGAGCGCGAGCGGGAGAGGCGATCGCGGCCCGCCTCGACCGATGCGGCGCGCGGCGCTGTCGCCACTGCCGCCCGCCGCGTTCGCCCGCTAGCGTTCGCCCGCGCCCCCTCACTACGCAGCCTCCGTATCGAACTACATTTCCCGAATTCATTCTACGGAGGATTTAGTCAGAGGGTACAGGTTATATTATCCGCTCGCGACTAACGCCCTTGTTGCTCGACTGATACGATGCGTTATCGCCTTTTGACTTTGAAATACTCTAACGATCATGGTTTTCAAGGTCATATTTTTTTGTTTCGTTTTTTATTATAATAAAATTATGGCAGCAATGGTTGGATCGTAATGTTTGATTGTGAAGCTTTGCATTTCTTAAACCACTTAATTACAATTGATTACCACAACTACTAACTCTTAATTAATATTAAGTAGGTAAGGAGACGAACCGTGTTCTTTATTTTAAAGATTCGTTATAGGTAAATTCCCATTCTACAGTAAACATATTTCATTTACTATTGAGAAGATGTTAAGTACAAAAATAATTATTCACGGTATTAAGCTCATAAACTAATAGTAGCAGGTACCTTATATAATATAGTTATATTCGAACACATCCTGAGGGGATGTTTTCTATTGTTACCGGTATTGTACCGGCATTGTGTGTTAAATCGCCTCATATTTATTTTTGATTTATGATGTAAGTATGTAATCCGTGCCATAGATTACCTATCCTATGCTCCAAGTCATTTTCATAATTTATGAATCACTGAAACTAGACGATACCTATAATTTAACTTCAATATTAATTTCTAAGAGCAAAGGAATGCGTATCTCACTCAACAATCTATATAATTCATATAAATATGAATCCCTATTTCGATTGGTCACTTCATCATGCGTGAACGGCTGGACTGATTTCGCTATTTTTTTTTTGTTGTGTTTATTATTGTAAGGAGAAAAAGCTTATGAAAGAAAAAAATAAGAAAATTGCGCGGAGAATTACTTAACTACAATATTAAATTTTCTAATGATTCTCTAATGTAACCTTAAGAGCTTTTGACACTATAAACTTTTTTAATGTAACCTTATGTCGTTTGACATAACATTGACAGAATGCGTGTTGCAAATATTGTCAAATAGGATGTAAGAAAAACTGAATTTCTAAGTGCACATAGTTAAGAATATAATATAATATATAAGTCTGTCGGGTCTGCTAGTTCTTTATTAATTAAAGCCATTTTTTTAGATCAAGCTTTTTCTTTAAAACCTTAATTATCAACTTACAATGTCATTACACAATTTATATGGTATAAAAGCTTGTCGCGACATTCCTATATTGTAAGTGTGCATTAAAAATAACTAGTCTGTCATCTCGGATGTTCCGCCATGTTGGTTTTAATGACGTTACACAGTTAGCCATGCATTGTCATATAAATTAAACGTGTATACAAAATTTCAGCTCAATCGGTTAAAGATCTGCTTCAAAATCGAATTGCAAGATTCCACCCGAACAAACTTAGTTACATATATACATACATTACAAGTTAAATAAAAGCTTTTAAAAAGGGCAATTCGACGTGAAGAATAAAAGAAGCTTTTCAGGAGGCCCGTGTCGGCGCGTCGCGAACGTAACGAAGCGAGCGCAGCTAATTACGTATTGTATCTGAGCCGTGATTAATTAGCGGCAGGGTGGTCCGCAAATCTGACACGGCCCCCGATATACTATACTGTTACTAAGTAACAAATATCAGTTACAGAACACTGAAGTTTTATTTTGTTTTAGATGTTCTGTTGTCAAGCTATAACATAAAAACCAAAAATATAGTTATCACAATGCGCAGTAGGCGTTTCTGTACATGTGATATTGCCCATTTCTTAGTTTTAAATACACCATAAATATTAATAGGTTTTTTCTTGTTATGTAGATATTTTCTAGCGGAAATACACTTGCCAGATAATCGATCGTCTATTTGTGGTTGGACTTTAGTGTAAAAATTACGTTAGTGTATTAAAACGTTAGTGTAAAAATGACTTTTTTCTTTCATTTAATATATCAAAAAAAAAATGTCCGTTTTATATGTTATAAAGCTGTCGATGTCACGACCTATCGATGTGATAAGGCTTCGATATTATAAATTCGATTCAATGAGCTTTCGATTTTAAAAGCTTTCGATGTCATGACCAATCGATGTAATAAACATTCGATGTGATGATAGTTCGATATAATAAACTATCGGTGTAACGTGTTCGATGTGATGAACTTCGATGTAATGGAATTCGATGTGGCGTGTGGAACCCACTAATAATTATGGTTCTGGAGTTCATCTGAAGTGTGAGAAAATTGCCGGCAAAAATCATTCTCCTTTTATCAAAATTGGTTTTTACCAAGACATTCTTAAAGTCAAATCCCTACGATGTGTAGTCTTGGGTCGTGCATTAAAGATTCCGAATGCTGATTACTTTTTCACGCTACGGTACTTGTACAGAACGGAGCTGATACGTGTCAGCACTGATGTTAGCGAATACATCCTTGTTCTACTTTCAATGCGTATAGTGTTTTCATTTCATTCCTAATCTGCATGGCATTGATAAATTGATTAAGAATAAAGGATTTTACGATAACGGGTGAAGTAGTCTTTAAGATTACTTTTTTATAACAACTGCTGCTACCAACTAAATAGCATAAACTGGAGTTCTCCCCACAATAAAGGATTACCACTCAACGGATGTGTGAAATTCTAAAAATAATATTGTTATAAGACGAGCAAAGACCTAATTTCTTGTCGATGCTAATAAGCTAATACGAATACGACGTATCGAGGCCAACATAGCCCTGTACTCTCTTCACGAGAAAATAGGTACATCGACTACATCGCTGCCATCCGGTGGGATTCTAGTCAAGCATTAAAAACTGTACAACCGTGTGTTGGGGTTATTTGATAAACTAGAATATCAGTATATAAACGTAATATTTATAGTGATTTTTTGTAACAACGTCATCTAGGCACTCTCATCTGAACTAATATAATTCAATGAAAAGCAGCGTTGTACTGTGTGCTATCTAGTTACAAAATAATACTGTAGGTGGCGTACACCATTATTAAAACAACACATACACAGCATACGGCATTTCGTTACGTGACGATTTCTACTAAATCGCACTACCTGTAAGCCGCGTTAAGGAACTTTGTTTCAAAAATGAACTACGCAACTAATGCTGTCTAATTTATCAAAGATTTGGAATAATAATTACCAAGGAAATAATACAACAATTTTGTGGTGGACGTCTTGAGCTTCGATGTACTTAGTGTAATTCGATGCGGCGTTTGGGACCCGTGGTTTCCAACATTTGTTTCGTAAGGTTCTGCAATGGCTGGTCAGTATCATAAAACCGTTGAGACATTTTAAAAAGAACCTACCTTATCAGAGTCGGTCGTGTTCCCGCTGCCAAATGACGCCAGCGAATTGCGGTCGAGGTTTTCATTTGTCTCATCTATCGATGTGTAGTCCAAATCTCTGCAAAGAATGTGGATATAAGCAAACTCACATACCTACCTATATAACCTATATAATATGCATGTATTTTTTTCATCACTTGTGTTTCTTTTCAAATTTTAAGTCTTAAGTGTAATCCCTGGCAACCATTTTAAATAGTAACGTGTATTTCTCTATTACTGTATTCCTACTTTATAACATGTTTTAACAAACATTAGCTTGAAACGTTACCTGCTGGAACGTTGCGAGCTGTTGGGATGCACGCGAGCCGGACTCCGGGGCGGTTGTTGTAAGGCGGCGCTGAAGTATGTTTCCTGTTTCAAATTCATAATTTTCGTAAGTCGTATTCAATTTGACACATACATGGTCAAACACACAATAGTTTAACAAATATTGTCAGAATTATAGGATATCTTTGCTGTTGCTTATTATTGTATGCATACATAATACATAAACATATTACGTAGTATGTACGAATAATATTATATTGATACACATTTTGTAATAAAATAACCCATTCAACGGATATTAAATAGTTCTATAAGATATCAAACGAATGGTAAACAACACAAAATGTAGCGCAGTAAATACGATGAATTGTGCATTTTACCTGTATGACTTCCCGGAGACGTCTCACCCACGTCTGTTTGACGTCAAGCGAGGGCGCTTTGAGCACTATCCTGCAGTCGCTCGCCATCGGCTCGCTGCCCGTCCACACGGAGAACTTGCACTCGTCGCCCTCGATGTGCTCCGTCACACCCAGCTCGGAAGTCTAAACGATTTACAAAACGAACGCTTCAATATCGTTAACGTTACTCTGTCCACATTATCGTCAATTTTAAGTTCAAACTTAAGCTAACTTCGTTCATTTAAAACCGTTTTCTCTATTAACGTAAATCTGCAAACAGATTTTACAGTCGGAACCATAAAACATGCCGTAGTTAGAGCATAATTCCATAATTATAATAGATGTGTGCATAGTTAAAAAAAATCGAAACTATTAGCTCTCTGTTCTTTGCCCATTTAGCCGGCAAATTAAATTGTGGAGATCAAGCCAGTCCGATGTAAATGGGGCTCTCGAAATGTCCTAACGACAATAAAAGTTGTCTTGATATTGAATCTCCAAACTCGGCGTACCGAAATAACAATTAAGTATCATGGTGGCATTCAGCAACAATGGTAGGCAATCGGAAAAATAATTTGTAACACTATGAATACTGTTTGATGTTTCCCGAATCGACAGAATGAAAAGCGGAATTTTCACATACTTTTCAAAGGCATAGTAATTATTTATTTCAACAAGAGCAACGCCTATTTGAATAACGGATGGGTCAAATAGACTCAATAACTAAATAAACTTAGTTAATTACGAGGGAGGACTTTAGATAAGTAGGTAGTGGTACTATGGTTGTACCAATTATACTGAAATAAAAAAAAATACTTTTTAAATGGATCACTTGGTTAAAACATTGTTATTGAACGTTGTTTACTCACCATGAATTTAGTTTTGTATATGTACTTCGCCTTGCCATGCGAGTCCTTGACTTCCTTCGCTAGGAGCAGATGCAAGTCGAAAAGGAACACTCTACGTTCCCGGCCCTTCTTGATGATCTGTCGCAGGTCGCAGACGAGGAAGGAGTCCTGCAGGACCACCTCGCCGAGGCTGTCGGTGGCCACGTCGCACCCCTCCAGCAGCGAGAGGTGCATCGCATCGTTCGCCTTCTTCGGCACGGACAGCATGACTTCCAGTCCGTCCTGCAGATAACATTGCATCACTCTATCTAATAATACTAGATAATGTCTCAAACGAAGTGTTTTGTAAGACTTTATTTTCAATACAGGATATTTCTAAAAAAAAAACATTTTTTGTTTTATGACCAAATTCAGAACACACGGGAAGGAGTAGGTGCAATTTATTACCAATTACGACATTACAAGTAAAATTTTACGGTATGGAAATACATAAATTTCCTTAAAAAACAGATTTCTGATTTTTGGCTTATTGCCATAAATACATTTTATGGTGTTTATGGTAAACAGTTATCCTTAAAATTTACTATAATATATATATTGTATACTATCAGTTATTCCTACGACACAATACACTCGAATCACTTCCAAAACTTTCATATTATAATTGCGTCTACACAAAATTTAATAAAATATCCTTATCAGTTAGTAAGTTCGCTAACTAACTAACCAGCTAACTATAACTAATGTTCAAACACAGTCTCCTAACCGGACTGACTATCCCAGGAACCATTTGAGTTTTGTTCTAACTCGGTCGCAGTTGTCATGGGCGGCAACGGAAGGTGATGCTGCATGCTCGTTTGCTGCCTTAATTCCATAAAAAAGTTATCGGTTGTTAGGCAAACACTGTTGGTAAACATTCGTTTTCGAAGATGGCAACAGTATAGGTATAGTTATTGTGGCGACGACGCACACAAATCAGACGGTGACGTCAACTCAAGTCTAAATCACGCTATCGAAGTTTTCTACGCCACTCGCACAAGTTCTGTTCATCAAAAGTCGGAAGCTCAGCCGCTCGCTAGATTCTTTCTCATAAGTTTACTTAATGTGCGAGGAGTGGTACTGAAGCTTAACTGCCAGCCGAGATAGTTTTATTCCGCAAACGGTTTCAGTCTTAATTCTCCAGCCACAACTTGTATATTACCCCTATAAAACAGCCCGAAGTGTGTCGGTAACAGGTATATACTAATCTAATTTTAATAAATAAAAACGGCTGCGTGTCATCCAAGTTTGAAATGAAAAAGGGCGATGAAGACCCCAATGTGTTCATTAAACATTTACACGAATAATTTCGAGTTACTTTGGATCCCACGACAACACCAAAAAGATCGACTAATAAATAAATCTCCCTTAAACAATTGATTTATCATTCGAGTGTTAATTCAGAAATGAACATAACATACTTATTGCGTAGTACAAGAGTACACTTAACGCATGAGAAAAGTGCGGGTAAAAATAATCATTCTCCTTTCGATTTAATCCGAAGTTGCAAAGGAGTTTAAAATCATGTTCGAAGTTTCCGTGATATAGGCACATAATTATGTACTAACATACGTATGAAGCTAATAAAAACGTGTTAAAAATGATAAGGATCCTCATTACGATACATACATTGTGTTTTTTGTCCTCGACTGCTAGATGTCCGATTCGATTTCTTGAGCTTGTTAAATATTTCAACATAATCACAACACGGTAGATATTACAATATAGGCGACCCATTCCATGGTACAAATGAAGACAAATATTAACGTTATCACAAGAGCGTCACACGGAATATACCACTCATAGTGAGTCCCAACTAATGTGGCACACGAACGTACTAATGAATCATGAGGAAAATATTGGTGTAAACCTATTGTTAATTACGAAGGACACAGAATTAACTTGTTTAATCTCTAATACGTCCAACGTCCACCGTATTTAAGTCGTAATGAAAAACAAACATATTTGAGCCGATAGTGCGTAATGGCTTCCCTTTGCGCCATTACAAAACACTACAAAACATCGTTAGTGTTGGTACTTTACTCAAGTGGATTCTACTTTATTTTCGTATGTTGCCAAATAAAGTTGTTGTTCTCGCTTTGATGTCGAGAATCCTGACTGCACAGGCATGGGTCTGGATAAGTTAGTATGTATAATAATGCTATTTAATTTTAGTTTGTGACATTGCTGTTGGCACTTACTTACTGAGTACCCTACTGAGTAGGGTACTCAGTAAGTAAGAATTATAGATTGATGAATATCGAGAACGGCTGTTAATCACCTTTCCTTACAAGAAACTCTTTTCAGGTCCGATAAAATTATATCGATACCGTCCATTTGTTGATAGTAGATATTGTTCTGATAGTAGACACTGGAAATAATTACAATCAACTTGAATTTAAATTGGACATTACATTTCCACATGAAGCCATCACTACGAATGTAGTCTCTATGATAATGGCTATAGACGTACTGCGACGTCTATGTACGTCAAAGTAACGTTTTTATGTCGCTGTGAAGGCCGTGGTCATCAGCACAATAGCATAAAATACGGCGTTATAACTCAGTCCACTGCAACATAATTTTGGCGTTGGAGAAGTATCCTTACGACAATAAATATTCTACTGTTGATTACTGTACATGAGTTAGTGAGCAATTCAAATGTGAACCAGGCGGCCATATTAACGTATCAACGAATTTACAACAATTTCAATTAAAAGATATAACACAAGGTTAGATAAAGTTAAATTGTAGTCGATTTAAACATAGGGCTTTTTAAAACTCACCAGACAAACGGGTTAATTGTGTTGTTCACACTCAAGTTTATACTAACACTTAATTCGTTGGACGCAATTGTTTATGTAACATGTTTGGCTAAGTAATAATATTTCTCTTCATCGTCAAACTAAAAATCTTCGCTGCTCATATCTTTATCTTATCGAGGTCTGTAATCATTAGACGTAATTTCTAGTGAGATAACGTATTACCCGCCCGGCGATACTGAAGCGCATATCACCGACTTGCGACTATATTCACCATTATTACACTCATATTATGTTATAGTATAGCAAGAGGTATTCAACAAGTTAATTCTCTTTTTATGCTCAAATATAATAGGATGTAATCCTTTCCACGTAGATGTATAATGTACCATTAATTTAAAATAGTTACACGTGTTTACTTTATGTAGGTAGTACTGAAATTCTAAGAAAAACTCTTGTTCCCATGTCATGTACATACCTTTATTTCGCCTTGTCCTTCTGCGCAGCAGGCTTGAAGGTCCTTCAGTAACAGTTGATATTTCGTAATTCTCTGTACAGGCTTGATAAGATACGCGGCTAGCGGATGTTCTAATTTCTTCTTACGTTGAACTCTGCATAAAAACATTTCATCTCTAGTATTATAAATTGATAGGCTAACAGACAAGGAAATGTCTAAAAACTAAAGAAAAATGTTAAATAAAAATATTTAACTGTGCAAAATTATAATAAAGTTATAACTAGTTAAACACAGTGTCATAAACATAACATCAACTGTAGGTAGAGGGCATTCCCTCCGCGCTATGACGTGGGCTATTTTAAAAGCAGTGAAAACAGTTTCCTTTGCAGCAGCTCCATTGATGTCGCATGTGTGCATAGGCCGGTGACCACTTACCATCACAGGTGGGCCGCATGTGGGCAGTATGAATGCTGCAAAAGCTGCATTTAAAAATAATCATAAAAATGTGCAATCAGAACAAAGTGAGGTGTGTGCAATATCGTTAGAGGGCACTGACCGCTCGAAGTAATCGCCGGCGTGCTGCACGACGGCGGCGTTGCTGTCCGGCTTGTTCCTGCAGTAGGAGACGTACATGTCGAACTCGCGCGCCCACGTCACGAAGCAGTGGCCGACGTCCTCCGGCATCGTCTCGTACTTGTCCAGCTCGCGCAGGAACACGCGCTCGTGGAACCTGTGGATCTCCTCGATGTTGCCGAATATCAACTCCTCCTGAACGAAATAACAACCGAATTAGTATCACACAAAACGTTTTTCAAATACTGTGACCTGTCAACACGATCGGAGTGCATAAAAAAAAGGCTAAAAACCTCAAAATGCCTCAGTGTACCATTAAACGGTGCGGTAAAAAGTATCACATCTAATATGGAGAAAGATGGGATAACATTTCACTTGTAAGTAACTATTATCTTTACTTGTTTTGAAGAAACAACGAAGACAACAAATTTTCGCTTCACTGGTCGTGGTATTTGAACAAAGTACTCAAACTATCGTGCCGTCGCATTCTTTCCCATTGCGTAAATTTAATCTATTTCTTTCAAACGTTTCGTTTGACCTTGAGTTAGCCAACCACGGTGTTGCAACCCCGCTTCATCCTACCTCAGCTTGTACCGAGAATGCATTCAATACGGAAAATCAAACATTACGCGTCTATAGGATGTGTGGTCGGTGTCAGATACACAGTAATTCTCAAAATTCCCACTCTTTATTTCAAGTATATATTAGTATACTAATATACTGTACCTTTCCTTGTAAAGCTTGCGGAACCGATGCTGGGTCAGTGCGCATCTCACGTAAATAGCATATAATACAGGTTTCCAAATCTTTTACATACGCTCGTTCTGTTTGCAGTAATTCTGCCATAATGAACCTGCGGGAAATTAAATAATATATTAGAATAATAATGGTTTCAACTAAGATGTTGTAGTAAATAATTAGCCGTAACACATAAAGCCTTAGTACCCACACTTCGCAAGTCTGGAAGCAAGAAAAAGTGGAAGGCATAATAATAAAATGTATAAGCTACATCACGCGATGTCTTCTTCTTATAGCGCCGTCTCCTGCTGGAGGTTGGCTATCGTTGAGGCTATCTTTATTTTAGATGTAGCTGCGCGGAAGAGGGATCTTGTATTCATCCTGAACCAGCACGCGATGCAGGAACTTTTAAAGTCATTATTTACCTCGGGCGCCATTCGTTCGGGCGGTTCGTAGATACAAACGTTTCAGTATTTCTAACGAGAAAGCCAAATACAAATTTTCATTTCAGTCCTACTCGTAGAATTTCAACATCCCTTAATTTATTCCCATATACATGAGACATGTAAAACGAAATGTTTTTGATGCAGACGCAGTGTAGTTTATACAACGTACTCCTTGCGGCGCGCGCTCCGGCGCTTGTCGTCGCCGGGCGGCGGCTGCGGGTCGGCGCGCGCGTCGCTCTCCGCCGACTGCGTGGACGCCAGCGACGGCGCCACGCCGCTGTCGCTCTCCGCCTCGCTCTCGCCGCCCTCCATCGACCCGCTGAACTCCGCATATCTGCTTACGACCAAACACTAACTATAATATTTTTAAAAGATGTGCCGAGGAGTTCCTTTCGCCGTTTCTTTTTGTCCTCAAAGATTTAAAAATTCAATATTTAAAGGCACGTTAGCGAAACTGTGGTAAATGTAAAAAATTGACGTTCATAAGTGTATGTATCATATCTACATGAAATAAATGATTTGAGTTTGAGTTTGTATACACAATTTTTGTTGCCTCCACCCAACTAAGTTCATACCAGCATCCCCTCGTTATAATGCGCGCGACTAATATACGTCACTGGTTTATATCACTAGCTTAATCCCGTCTATACGAGTACATATTCTTCTTGTTTCTATATTATTTTAAGCGCTTGCCTCGCTAACACAAAGGTTTTGAATTCAAAAGTCAATTTGTATTTCTGTTGCAATATTGGACAACCACCCAACAACCAAATTCCCAGCTACTTTATTGGTCAGAAAAGCGTCCGTTACACCCCTTGTGTATCTGTGACCCTAAAGCCGTTGCACAGTCCTCTTACTTGGTAACTATTGCCATACAAAATTAGGACAATTACAATAATTCGTTTAAGTTTTTATTTTCAGTAATTTAGTATTACTCAACACCAACTAAGACAAAAATACGCGGCTAAATATATAATTATTTTAGCCATAATAAAATTGTGTTGTCCATGCCACCCTCGACACGGGGAATTCCAGTGCGGGGGTATGAGTGTGTTATCATCGTTTAATTCTAACAAAGGTCAGACAGCGTAAAGAGAGTGGCGTACCTGGCATCGACGGCAGCAACCCATTCCTTGATCTGTACGGCGTGCGGGTGCCCCTTCTCCACGAGGCCGTCGGCGAGTTGCGCGAGCAGCCGCACCCGCTCGCGGCTCTCGCGCGCCACGCCCGCCGCGGCGGCCGCAGCGGCCGCGCCGCAGCGCTCCTGCGTCTCGCGGATCCACTCCACGGCCGCGCGCGCCGACCGCTCGAACAACGCGAACTGCTGGCATTGCTCGAGACGCTTCTTGCGCACCGTCCAGTGCTCCAGCACCTATATTAACGGATGTGTGCACAATTATCACTCACTTTTTAAATGAACATCAATATTTGGGCAAAAAACAATTAATATCAATACTAAGTTACAATTATACTTACAACACTAAAATTGATATAGATTCGCAATTCGTAAAATATTAGCCCCCCTTACCTCTATTCACCATCATTCGTAATATTATTAGTACAGAGCTAGTGGCCTGTACCTATATGGTGACGGTTAACTACATCATTATATTATGGAATAAACATTTTACATAATCTTACAAACATTCTTAAACATTGCAAATATAAACTTATTTGAATATTATCAACTGAGTAAAAAAATATACCGATTGCGTAATACACTTTAGTAAAATCTCAATCATTATTGGAGTAACACTGACATCACACATTGAACCGACACATACTGCGACACTAATGCCGCATAACGAGCTGAGCTCGCATCGCCCGAGGCCATTGCAGTGGTACGATAACACCATGGACAGGACGACAGACCAACAAAAGCAGCATTGTTCCTATCTTCTATTCAGCGACAGCGCCATTGACACTGACCAGCGCAAGCGTTCCGGCTGTACCTCATAACACAATACTACTTATGCCGCGCTAATTACAAAAATCAACTGATATTTCACTGCAGCTGACGCAATAATAACAAATAAAGAATTCATTACATAAATATTTTCCCAAGACATAACTCGAATGGCCGCTAGAAGTGTAAACAAATAAACAGCGCGTCCGTTTTCAATCATGTTTCACTAGTGTTTGCTTGCATGCAATTGTTTAAAAACAATGCATTGAAGTACTATGAATACACTATTATGTCAGATATTATCTATAGAACCGCTTTGAATTATTTCTATACAAACCCGGAAAACAATAAGCTAGATTCAATTTTAAAAATAGATATACAATAGGTGGGTGTATATCAATAAAACCGCAATACTATATAATATACCACACATGTGACGGGAAAAAGACAGTAAATCTAATAGATTTGTTCTAAAAGGTAGCCTGACGAATTCCTTTCATATTCATGAGCTTGCTGATTTCAAGAGTTCGATACGGTCGCGTTCCAATTTTGAATATTTAAAATAACTATGATATAAGCTACACGTTCTCATATCCACGGCCACATATTCATGGCATTATTTCTAGGGAACAAACACCCAGCAGTTAGACATTTATATACCTGTCTAACTGCATCAATTATTTTTGTAATTTGTGCCTAGCGAGGACCATTCAGGATTGTTTTTATACAATATCAACTTTATTAGATTAGAGACATTTTGTAAAGTACATGAGGCTTCCACCTAATAATAACTTACTAAAGAGCTCGGGACTCCCTCATAACTGAAGAGGCCTAGTATTTACGCTGCTGCAGTACAGATTGACGGAGGAGTTACTAGCCAAAGTAAAATTGTATGTGGCACAAGAAAAATTCCACGGTCAGCTGTCCAATTTTCTTGTAAGCAACTGTGCTTTCCTTGTCAGAACTGGCACGCAAAGTGAAACAAAACAGTATCATCGGCGTAAGTTGTTCCTTTTCTTGTGTGCGTGCGCATCAGTCTATACTCCTACGTACGGTGTGCAACTCGTGACGTACCTTGTTCTCCTGAGCCAGCAGTGTGTCGAGTATCGCCCTTGTCTGCTCGTGGTGCGACTTGCTCGCCGCGGCGGTCTGCCCGTGCACCTGGGCGGAGCGCGCCGCGTACTTCAGGAAGGTTTCGGCCGTGCGACGCGCGAGGGTGCAAGCTTTCAGAAACGCTTCCTTCTGCTCCCCATGTTTCACTATTAACGCTGCCACCTATAACATCATTATAATATTGATATTTAGTAAACATAGAACATAAGGTATTAAATAATGACATGTCCACACAGATTAGTAGGCAGATAGCAAACTGCCATTTGAAAAATAGCGCTATTAAACCGTAAAGTATAAATGTGGTTGTTCGGTACTGTCGAAAAATTTTCTTAATAAAGAGTTAATTAAAAAACTTAAAACACGAATACATTATAAGTGTTGAACATTTCATGATAGAGAAAAGTGCCATTAAATCGTTCGGTGGAATCGTGATAGATCGAAAATTGCGATACATGAAACACTTGCCTGGGCAGCTTTGTCTAGACTCTGTGCGAGTTGCAGCTCATCGGCGGCGGGCGCGGCGGCCGACCCGCACCAGTCCTCGTCCCGCCGGTACTCCCGCTCCAGCGAGTCCAGCACCGAGCACACTTGTTCCGCCGTCTTATAGAAGTTCAACGACGCCGTCACCAGCTTGTGACGCTCCTCGGCGCACGTCACCAGCCTCTGCCACCGTTCCGTCACTTCCTCCGATATCTCTCTGAAATGTCACGTCAAATATGAAGATGTACGCTCTAGTCCCTAACTCATGAAGGTTGACGTCTTTTAACGCGTGAAGAAATATGGCAAAAAAACCCGCTATAAAGTATTGAGTAAAAATGTTATACTGTAGAAATAAGATATTTTTCCTCGAAATAAGTAGTCGATATCACCATCGAGTCTTTCAACTACCTCCATACTAAAAATCACATCGATCAGTTCCACCGTTTTGATGTGAAATAAAGAATAACAAAACCATTTCATCTTCCCTTACTGCATGTGTATGTGTTTATTTCTTTCACTAGTCCTACCTTATCGTGTGTGGCTCATAATGGTTGGCAGCCCGCAATGCATCCGCTCTGTACTTCACTTGCACGGCACTCGCGTGGGTCTTCTCCACGGCCACTTGGAACTGGTCGTGCTCCCGCTTCAGCTGTTCGGCTTCTGACAGCGTGCCAGGAATCGAAAATGAGGCGGCAAGCATCGCTTCGCCATTCCGTATCCAACTTACTACCTGGGTGGCGTCCTTTTGAAACTGACCTGTATAAAATAACAAAGATTAGTGATGCACCACTTTGTAATACAAATAGAGGAGGATTCAAATTCAAACTCACCCAATTGCACGCACTGCTCGAATCGAGCTCGTCTTTCTTCAGCCAATTCTTCGAGATCCAACTGTCGGTCGTGAAGAAACTCCAACAGGAGCTGGACCCGCGCCTGCGCGTCCAGCGGCGCCGATTCCGATCCGTCGTTACTGGTCGCCATCACGTCAGACGCTTCAGCGATCGCCGCCGCTAAATCTTGACCTTGCTGCACCACCTGTAATAAAGACATTAACAATTGTATTGTTTACCGCAACACCTTACATTATTTCAAGCCTGATGCTAGTACTAAGCAACTAGGTCAGTCAGGTAAATAAAGGTACCACCATTAACGAATACCTGACCTCCAGCAGGTGGGGCCTGGCGCTATTGCATCGTCAACTCGAACATGGTATTGTCTGTTACACCGCTAACCACTCATAAGTTATAAGTCCAGTGAAAGGGACCCGGTATGATGTATACCTGGAAGGTAGCGTGTTGCATTCTAGCGACGCTCTCGTTGTGTGCTACTAACGCTTGCTCGGCCTGCTGCGGCTCGCGCGGCGGCTCCGTGCGCTGCAGCTCGTCGCCCCATAGCTCCAGTCGAGACGATACCTGTTCCAAATAATGTTAACACGATGACTGTATAAGTATACCTACTGCGAAAATAACGACTTACTATTATAGGTTACAGCAAAAATCTTTTGGTGTTTCCCATAAAGTACCTTATAATTTTGTTTACTGTATTTTTTTTTTCGTTTTTGAACGTGACTCTGTAGATTTGAATATTTTCTAAATGAAGTAAAAGTGTAACCGTTTTAATTACTTACCTCGACCAAATCATGTACGATGTATGAATCAGCAACAATTTTGTAAGGTCGGTAAGATATATACGCGGGAATTATAAAATATGAAAACGTACAATTTGTTACCATAACCAGTAAATTACCAAACAACTATAGGTACGTTCACAGTTCTGACTAAAATTGACTGAACATTTAATAAATGATCGATACTAAGATGAAAGCGACGATAAAGCATATTTCTCTTACTGCGTGTTTATCGTTAATTGGAAACGTCACATCAAATTACAACAATTTGCAACAGCAAACAGGTGTATTATTTCAACCTAAGATCTATATCTAGTCATCTATCACATTAGTTCGTTACATCACAATACGACTGATGCATAAATATTACATCATTTCGAATAATCTAAGCCTTTGTGATATTTGGCGATAACGCAACCTTATGGCCACTTCAAACGTATCGTACAAAATAATATAGCACTTTTAGGCGGTCTAAATGTATTCATGATTTTCCCAACTAAAGTTAAATGTCTATTACAAGATCATCATCATCAATCATCATCATTTTTTGTGTAAAATCATGCGTAATTTTGTTTTAAGCATAAAAAAAGTTATCGACTCTGAGCTAATCAATAAAAAATCCTCGCTTAATATTAGTTATAATATAAAAATTAATCATTAAAAAATCAAAGGGCACAAAAAAGTATACGGCTAAATAAGCGCCGTCGCGCCGTGAGCGTCGAGCAATAGAAATATTTTAAAATATTTCTATTGCTCGACGCGCTGGGTTAAATGATATATGTAATTACTGGCAATTAGTACATGGCCTTTTCTTAGGCATAGTGTAATTTATATTTGCTAGCAAATTACAGTAGGTATTTATAAAGGTAGATTCAGAAGTGAGTTTGACGATTTCGGAGTATCTGGAAATATTTTAAAATATTTCTATTGCTCGACGCTCAGTAAGGCTCCAAAATATGTATTTATATTTGTCGTAGTGTTGTAGATTATTCAACTAGTACATCACAATACCAGAAAGATTTAATGTGTTATTGCCTGCAACCTCGATAAATAGGAATCAGTCCTTATCAGCGTGCGCATAAGTCATGGCCACGGGTTAGGAATTCTATTGTGCGATACCATTGCAGCATGGTACGAAACGGTATGATTGAACGTCATTGGCAGCGGTTCAAAATTCTCGTAGCCATCAATTAATGTTTCATTACGTGGTATCGACTCTGTCTCTATGTTATACAGGGCGTCACGACAAAGTGGATTTACGAAAACTAATATATTTAAAGACATAAACGCGTTAATACAAGATTAAGCTTTAATACCTATTTAATATTATTGATAGATTTAAATGCCACCAATTGCTTCCTAAAAAAATAAAGATCAGCATCAGACTCGAATTTAAATGTATTTGCATTATGCAATTTTGCATTGTAATCAAAAATATACACCTTAGTTACAATCATACATAGAAATATTATGTAGATGTCATGTCACATAATTATTAAATTAAAATATTCAGTTACTTCAATGGAATACGATAGTAAGTATAGCAGAATGTGTATGATTGATACTGGTTTCTCCCACATTTTAAACCTTTTATGTGACATTAAAGTTGTATGTTAACAAATAAATCATTGGCATGTAACATCCTTTATAGACAATTTATATTAGTGAGTCTGCTGCATAACATAAATGCATTAAGATGAACATGTATTATTTAACGACATGTTAACCCTAAAGCAAGCAAAGACTACTAACCTCATAAACTTTTCAAGAGCGATACACACTCGTACTTGAACCCTTTTGAGCGACATTGGAATTCTAACAAAGTAAGAATCTTTTAGAGATGATTTCACCAATGTCGTATAAGTCTTATTCCCGGGATAAGTAGTCAATTACTCGCTAGTAAGTCCATTTTACGTTTCACCAACATATAAAATCTCTATATTAAAGTATACTACAGTCAAATCATATACCGCCGATTTCGGCAGATAAGATAGTGTGTCTGCCACTAGACACGGTCAACTCAACTGTCAGGTACGTATTAATCAAATAAATAAAAGATTACGCAGTGCTATTGCGGAAGTATACGTCAAACTGTCTATTTTACTTGGGTGCATTACGCATTCATTCAATTAATTCGTACAAAGTCGCAGAGTAACTATGCGAGAGTAAGATAACGTGGTGAAACTAATTTGAAGTTAACCATCGCATAAATTGACAGAGTCAAGTTACACTGGGCTTTAGTGTAAATTCAATGTTGGTGAAATCGGGCCTTTGTCTCTCACAATAATATGTCACGCATAAATACTGTGTTTGAAACCAGTAGTGAAAACTTAAATATAAACGATTTATAAGGCGTCAAGGGCCTGTTATTTAACTAGCAAACACAAAATAGCGACTTATTCAAATTCTGTTAACGTAACATCTTATATATAAAATACTCGTGTCACAATGTTAGTTACCATACTCCTACGAAACGGCTCGACCGATTCTCATGAAATTTTGTGTGCATATCGAGTAAGTCTGAGAATCGGCTACTAACTATTTTTCATACCCCTAAGCGTTAAGGGTAGCTCACGCTAAAAATATTTTCCTTTTTTGGACAACATTTTTTGTTTTTATTTTTTATTGATTAAGCAGAAAAATACACATAATCCCAAATTTTCACTTCCCTACCCCCCACCCCTCAAATTTACTTCACTGAAATCTATATGACGGAACAACGTTCGCGGGGTCAGCTAGTTAATAAATAAAATTCATCAATCGATCAGCTGATTTTCAGTATGGTTTGGTTGTCGGTCGAGGATGAAATTTGTGTATGTGTCACAAATGTTTGCTTGTGAGCTACCTTCGTTGTGTATCAATTGTATTATATGCCGCGTTACAAGAAACACAGAGACCCTGCGGGTTGTATGCGTATGTAACTGTATATTTCTGAGCGACTGAATAAAACTATGGTCTAATTAAAACACTCAACACCTGGTGTCTGTTTCCTTTATACTTATAGCAACACGAACTACATACCTCCAGAGCATCCCTTTCAAAATGCCTAAGCTGAAGTGTGAGCTCGAGCCGTCGTTCGCGGTCCGACCAGAGTTCCTCGAGGGCGCCGCGAGTGCCGCGCAGCCGCTCCAAAGTGGTCTCCACGGCCGACGTACTCGCCGCATCCGAATCCCCAGATGATCTATAAGAAAGCTTAGGATAATCATATGCGAACTTCCCCCGCAGAAACCATAACGATTTCACTGTCGGGCACAGTTCTCCCATCTTAATAAGAAAAGTAAAAGTCCACTCTCGTTAGCTAAGTGAACATTAAGATATTTTAAACACTATTGAAAAATATGGAAACTCACTTATGCGGAGTTCCTCACAGTAGGTAAGCCTTATATCGGTTATAGGGAGATCCACCAGTATTTAATAATACCTTAACATAAAATAAATTAAAAAATTAAATGTATCTACCACTACAAACGCTTGCTAATTCTGCAGTAGAGCAAATGAAACTCTGTGTTTGATATATCTTACTCCCTTAACAATAAATCTGTGACTGTATACGCATATAACATTCTGTTTGTACGTTGAAATCGGTATAACGATGCGCGAGAGTCTTAGTGGTCACTTAACATCATAGCGACTACATGTCCGTTTGCTGCTTCTAAATAATCAGAAACTAACAACATAATATATATTAGCATCACGGTAAGTTCGACGGCGTCGGTAACGTGGGAGAGTAATTACAGTGGGCTAATGTTACTCGTGACACCAATTAACTGCGTCTGGTGTATAGTTTACAGGTATACTCGTAATTATTGCACGTGTATTTGAATAAAATTGAATCCGTGAGACAACATATACCAGCACTAGCCAATAATGATACAAACCTCCATCGTAAACACTGCACTGGCGACTTGTGCCTGTGGGAGCGCCGGTGATATTTGAGCATTTTACGACAAAATGTTCATTTCACCGACTGCGACACTAACTGTTCGTACACTTCGATGTCGTTAATCGCGCACTGTCGCCCGCGAATGCTAATCGTTGGTAGTTAAACAACAGTTATATTTTGAGCACGTAAGGAGTTTATTAAGCTGGACAATTGCGTAGAGATGGTGATTAAAACTCGACAGTGACCTACAATTGCTCGGCGCCTACTGTTATGTTACGGTCGGTAACATAACAATTTACTGCCAATTTACTGCCGTGCCATAGGTAATCATTTATTGTATGCACTCATCGTGTAATACCGAGATGAATTGATTGTTTTGATACACGGACAATTATTGACGGAGAAATCGGGCATTATGTACTACTTGTTTGTTTAGTTTGCACATGATAGCTGACAATACAGTTTTGATTAGGTACTATCGTAAGGTACGACTATTAAATTCTTCGTCAGGGACGTCTCGTGTTTCGCAGTCCGAAACTCCGAAACTGTCAATTTAAATGTTTTGGCTCCCTAGGCCATCAGGTCGATACTTACTCGAGCATGATTGTTGAATGTAATAATTTTATGTAATTACTAGTATACTGAGTTAGTTAACAATAAAATATATTTTCGCTAATGCCGGACAAAGTTGCTAAAACACTGACTTTGTGTAAATAAAAATATTGTGTTTACAAATCAGCCAAAAATTCTAATTGCTAATTCGCAATATTATTTACATGTGATTATATGATTGATCCTTAGCGATATGGGGCTCGATTTTTGAATTTCACTCGTATAATACGAAAATCACGCAACGCATACGAATTTCATATTTCTTAATTTGTGAAATTCACGAGTTTTTTAACGATCAAAACCACTGTCTTGACCATTCGGATTCATAATTCGCCCGATAGTATGTGTCAAAAGTCATGTAAGAATTTGAAATGAAATGTCAAGAAATCTTGAATTGCGCACATTGACTGATAATAATACGCATCACATTTAACGCTTCGTATCGCTATTTAACGTTTACCAAAACAGAAACAATTTAAATAATATTATACATATTTCATTGTACCTCATTTACCTTAACATGAATTACTGATTTCGAAATCAGTAGCTAACGTTATTACGGCAATGCCTTATGTGTCGATAGACAATACCTCCTACCCATTACAACTTTTATAACTCTTAATACCTACCTACTTATCCTCACAACGACTATGATCAGGAAACGCAAGTTGTCAGTCGTTTGCAAAGCACGAGTCTATTTTCCGGCTAGGTAGGTACAATGGTTAAACTGAACTGAAATGGTAATGTTATAGGCATTTGTCTCCGTTAAATGATTTCTTTAAATCTTACCATACGATACTTTTATCTCATCTTTAATGATAATATTATATATGATATGGTATCAGAACGATGTATTCGAAGCTTATCAAAATTAAGAGAACAAGATTATGTTCGCATTGCTTGTACCCATCTTATTACGGTTGTCTAGTTAAGTATATAGCTCTCGGTATCGATGCGCATTTTACAAAAAGAATGTGGCATCAGTTTCTACTGTCGCCAGAGCGCGGCATTCCTCACGCGTCGGCAGCCAATCGGAACCAGACATATCTGACGTACGGCGAGAATTCAGCACGGGATCCACCATCACGTCACATAATTATATATTATTACATTTGATTGTCTAATACCGGGATCCCGGTATTTATAGTTTATTTAATTTAGTAAGTGTAATTTTGTTCAATTGAATACATAAATGACACTATTTTTCTAATGGGAGAATTTCCAGACTTGTCGCCAAGAATAAAATGCAACGAAATGCTGCATCTCATTCCAATCTGCTGACTTCAAACGTTATAGTACCCTGTCATCCCATAGATCATGAACAGGGGGGGAATATTAACGTAAGGAAAGAAAGGAAGGGATGATTGTGTTTCGACACAAAATATGAAAATTCAATATACACATTATAGATAACTTTGAAAATGTCACGAAGAAAAAATCCTTAAAAATTAAATATTAAACGCGGACAAAAATGCAGAAATGGTTAGTTATTTATAAGAGAATATCTTGAATTAGAAAAATAGTGTTTTGTTTTTGTAATAATTATGTATTAAAAAGTTGTCATTAAGCGAAAAACTTATAATACCTATATTAATACCGGGATCCCGGTATCAAAAAAGAGAAACCGGTATTAATACCGTTATTTAAAAAATCCAACAGCCCTAGTTTCTACATAATATATGAATCTCGCGAATGCTGTTAATAGTTGAAAAGTTTCCGTAATCAAAGAACACCAGGGACATACTAACAAGGAAGTGTAAGTATGTACCTGGTCTACCCGCATAATCTAAGTAAATAACGTCTTCGGGCCGCGAGATCACGATTTGCTTTCACCACAAATACAAAAACTTTTCCTATGTCTAGTTCTGTAAAGTATTTAGAAACCAAAAAACAAAGTTTATGACCAACTCATATTAAACATTCTACTCATGCCTGCTCAGTAGCTCACCAAAAAGGGCATCCAGCTGTAAGACAATTAGGCCTCAGTGGTGGTTTTATGGGGCTTTAAAACGCATCTATCGGCGGACATTTTATATCCGGTTTTATTGGCGTTCAGCGGCGTGTAAGGATTAAAAGAGACGTCGGGCGCCTTCCTGTTTGAGGGTTACATTATGCGACAGTAAGCGGGATTGCATCCACATAATATACAGTTCGCTAGTTATCTATTTTCTTGTGTAGATTTTTGTACGTAATTTGATTAAATATGAAATTTTAATTCGTTCAAAAATGTTGATTGATATTTACATTGAATGGAAGCTCAACTCCAACTGACGCGTTTATGGTATAATGGTAATAAATTAATAATACATACCTAAAAATATTTTTATTTAATTAAATATAATTAAAATTAAAATATTTTTATGTATTATTACCGTTTGTTATTTCCTTGGTAAAAGAAAAGGTTTGCGTAAATAAAAAAATATTGTACATATTAGAATTACTTTTATATTAAAAAAATTTAAAGCACTAATAAGTAATAATAACTTTTATTTATTTTATTACAAATATTGTGTAATTAAATTATTTTTATGTATTATTTTACCGTTTGTTATTTCATTGCGAAAGAAAAAGTTCGCGTAAATAGAAAAATATTGTATTAGAATTACTTTTATGTTGAAATTTTTAAAGGTAAAATGCATCAACGAAAAATATATTTTCTTACACAAGGAGTCGTAAGAGCGAAACCTGCTATTTCTATAAGAAATACATATAGCGTTTTTATATTATTAAGAAAACAGAAAATATGTGATTTTTTTCACTAGGCCGGTTTTATATTAAGCATGCAATTTATATTCTGACTAAAAAACCAAATATCATTAAAAATTTGTTTAACATAATTTTAAACAAATTTTAAACTACTATTTAACGCCCTCAGAATGTCATTGCCGATGATGGCAGTAATAAGTTTTCTGAATCACGCTATTGATTGTATCATGTAGGTTACATAAGAACATAGTGTAGATCGTAATGTATTACGATTTGTTGAATAGACTCTGTTCAGTTGTATACTTACCTACCAAAACTAAACATTATTACTACTAACCTTACCTACTAAACTTTAAACCTAAAACATACACCAACATTTAAAACAGAGAATGTCGATATAGACGCTAGCTAACTAAACTTGAGACTTGTCACTTGAGACGAAGACCTGATCACCTGACGCATGAGATGCTTCCAAAAAATTGTTAGTTATCATTAGGACGCAACAACAATTCACGCAAAAGTATTGTGGAAACTAACGTTAAATATTATGATTGCGAACGTGTTACACATGGCATGCGACGGCATTGTCCGGGCGGGCCGCGGTACGCACAGTGCAGATATTTTTTCGATAAACACATACCAAACCTGCACGAGTGATGCATTGTCTGTTACATCATATTCGGTAAAGGACATCAGATGTTAATAGCGAACCAATTCTATATGCAATGGCACACCATTCATACAATACACACAGAAATTCAGAAGACACTGTGCACGTTTCTGAATAGAATAAGGCAGTTAAAATGCTGACACTAATATATCCACTAGAGATCTACTACAGATTTAAAATTTTCTTCTTTGCACCTGAACTCTTAAGCGTAATCAGCATCTCTTAATAAAGCATTTATGGAGTAGTTTTCTTCTTGAACATGCAGGACAAAACTACATTATATTGCTGGTAAATTGTGTCAATTGATTGTCTGAATGGGCAGAACAATAATTTGTTAAGTATGTTAGTACTTAAGTACCTAATTTTATTTCGCTTAAACTGAAAAAAACCAGAATTACTCTTTTTTATTAAACATAAAATTGAGGTGAATATTACATTTTAATACCGTAGTATTTATCTGAAAACATTCACATTTTGTTTGTAATAACAATTTGTGAACAAGGACTGTAATAATAAAACGGTAACAGGACCGGTAATAATAATAATATAATTATTTAGAACCTACCTAACCTACTGAACACTAGCTAATTGATTCAGAGATTTCCTATTCTAAAACTCTGAATTGACTTAAATACAGAGATTAATGTGGTTGAATATATTTTACCTAGTAACTTGTCGAGTGATATTTGAATAAGTATATAAGTATAAGGTACATATAAGCAGGTAAGCTTTTTATCGTTTTAGATCTCAAAACATAATGTAGATATATTTCGGAAAAATTTATGTACCTACGTTATCTTCGTAAAAATAAATTATGGATAATTGCAACACATTTTTTTCAACAGGGCCTTTTGGCACTATTATGTAGATAAGCAAAATAAGACGCTATCACGTCAACAAAATTGTACCACATCTTCTGAATTGTTACGAAAAATTTATAAGTGGGTGTCCCGAAGTTAACCGATAACGTTGTTATTATTTTATTGTTTTTATAAATTCTTTATTAATCAATATAAATATTACAGGTCATATTTACAATAGCAATACCACATTTTTTTATTACGAACATCTAACAAAATCCTATGTAGAAACTAGGTTAGGTCTAGGTAGGTAGGTACTTACTAAATATATAATTTTCGAATGACATTATTTTTTTATCTTGATGCTATTTGGTTTTTTAAATTGATACACATAGGTACATAGTTACGCAAAGATAAATTCATACAGAATAATCCATTCTTACGATGTTATCGTTAGATCACCATCATCATCACACCCCATAACTGTTCCACTGCTGGGCACGGGTCTCCTCTCAAATGTGAGGGGTACGCATTACGTAAGTAATGCTTAGGTATACACATACATAATTTGTACAATTATTACAAATTTCCCACGAAGAAATGCGATCTTCCTATAAATCACAATATAGACAGACAGATCTTAGCTTTCTCTGCTAAGTAGGTACCCATCTACCGGCAAATACGATAATTACGCGTAAGACAATAGTTCCGCAACGCTATTACCTACCAGCGAATGTTATGTTATTGTACCTAGCCATATTAACGATAAAACTATCAATGGGAACCAGGAATATGTGAGAAAAGAAACACGCTATGTAGCATAGCTATGCTACATTACAATAATATTACATCTTAATTTCTGCCTTACGCAGTCGTTTGCACGATATAGGTACCTACTTGATAAATAAATCTAGTGAAATGAACGCTAAAAAGAACTTATTTGAGAAATTAATCTAGCAGTGTGTAATAAAATTAGAAAATTCAAAAGCTACGTAATAGAGGGTTGAGGTGCGGCGGTTCAAAGTTCAAACACTCTCGTTGAACTCATTATTAAAAGTTGCAAAGAAAGCATACCAGCGTTTAAAAGGTAAAACGAGGAGACGTGGCGGGTCCCGGCTCGCGTTGAGAGCTCTCTAGTAAGCTAGGTACAGATAATTGAATAATTACTTGCTCCGTGTGGCGGGCTTTTGGCTTCGTGTTGCAATACTGATACTGATACGAGGGCTTTTCGCATAGATGTTTCTATATCATAACTAAATGATTCTTTACTTGGTTATTATTGGCAAAACTAAATATACCTATATAACTAGTTTATACTCGCGGTTTAGCTCGCGTGGGAGTCGGAAAACGACAATATGCCATTAAAATTATCACAAAGGAACTTGTTATCGGAATAAAAACTATCCTATGTCCTTTCCTGGGTCTCAAACTATCTCCATATTAAATTTCATCCGTTCACTGGATGAATTGTGATAAGGTAACAAGGTAGCATGCAGACAGACACAGTTACTTTCGCATTTATATTAGTATGGATTGACTGATAACATAATAAATACCAAGTCATATTTATTTTATTTTGTTTCACATAATACTCGTATGCACCATATAATGTATGTATGTATATCGTGAATGGAAATTAAATTTGAAATTACACAGAAAACGTATAATACCATTGTAAATAAATCAACGAATCATGCCTTTCCCATGTGCAATGTTAGGTACCTACCTACCTATAATAAATTATAATAACCGTTGAGAGCAACAATCTAGACTTGTTAAACGTAGTTTAGTGGAAGTCAGTATAATAACGACATTGGTAACGAGCGGGGGCTGGAGGGCCCGTCAGTCTGTGGCGTAGCTCACCCGCCGGGAACCATTTTGTCCTTAACCGTAGAAACGCACCGGAAGCGCCGATTGTGAGACAATTTAAATCACTCCCCACTCGCTCATTGTTACGACTTCCCGACATATGTATGTGTATGCTCTACAGTTATCACAGTGTTATTAGAGATAGTTGTACATACTTAATTCTAAAAAAAAAAGTTGACGACATCTAATGTCAGGTGGAAGACGGAATAAAGAAGAAAGTACAATTATGAACATGAACTACCTTCCAATAGCAAATGGGTTAAGAGGTAATAGATTGATCCGTATATTCATTCGTATGTATTCCAGAGCGTACAAGAGCCGGGACTATCAATCCATACCATACTAACAGAACAAAAATACGTCTTTTGGGATGCAATGCATAATAATCATACATGCCCAATCAAAAATGCCCACTATGAAAGGGAAATGTGATAAGACATAAGGATGTTCAAATTATAATAATTTTGCACTAAGTAACTTGTCCATTATTCATAAATCATAACGCATTTAGGTACATTACGAAAAATGCCGCATTTATTACTTGGTCCATATATGTATATATGACAAATTAAGCTCAAAAGAGACTAGACAAAAGTCCATCTATACGGTATAAATATCCTTAACTTCAATACGCACTAAATGCCAAAATCTATATTTTCGCACCGCTTACGCGCTTATTCAAACTTTCGACGAGCTGAGGTGAATCAATAGTTGATCAGAGAGAAAAGTTATGTCTGCGAACTATAGACAACTTGGCAGATTGTTTATTTCGAACAATAGAACATAGAGCGATGCGGAATATTGGAAGCAAGGGTGCAATCACTTGTATTCACAACCCACCCCACGCTGAACCGACAAAGTAACAAGTGGAGAACGCTCAGTTCTGCAAATATTGACCAAGCAGACCGAGCCAATAAAGAAGACACTGTAGACTTGCTGGCGGCTGGCGACAATCACATACAATACTTGGACGTATATTGCCCGAAAAACTTTTAATTTTTTGTTTGTAGCATTCTATATATTTTTTTGAAAATCTAACTCTGCTTATCTTATTATAATTTAGTTAATGAAATACCGCTGTTTTAATTAAAAAACATCCCTTCAATCCTGAAATTACCTTTTTAGCGATTGTGGTATCCTCGTTACGAGCCAAATTTTAATTTATTTAAAAAGAACAAAACCCTCTTTATTAACTATCCAGAAAGAAAATCAATAATTCCTGAAACTACCTTTTAGCAATTGTATCTAACAATATTACGGAAATAAAGAAATTTAACACGAAAGTATATAACCTCTTTACTCTAAGCATATCTCGTAGGAATTAAAAAAAAATAACTGAAAATAAGAATTATATAATTATGTACATTTTAGTGACAATGTTAAATATATAGTTAGCCCGGCAGCTTCTTGCGACGATCCTAAAGGTGCCTCTAGAACTGCTCTGTTGCGACTATATTTAGTATAATAGCTCAAAATATGTATTCGTGTAGACAAGTTTAGATATTACAGACTTACAAGTACAAGATCTTACCTATTACCTACCTACGCCTGGAAGCACTTTTGATGTCAACCGACATTGATCGATCGTCGATCGGTATTTATTACCTGCACGATCCCTCCACCAATTCGCACTGGAGCAGCATGCTTTACGCCTAGTACAAGGAATAAGCACGTTGTGACCTAAATGGTGTGATAAAAAGTTCATCCGAGTGCCGTATGCCTTATTTCATCAAGTCGTATCATAACAAAGAGGCGGTCGTCTACAAAAGTTTCAAAGGCCGCGTCTGGCGTGACTCTATCTATACTGCCGTGTACTAAGGAGATAATGTTTATATTAAAAGAAATGCATTGTAGTGGTCTGTCTGAGCCACTTGACTATATACTGTTTGTAGCGTCCATACTTTTAATTCGCTGCGTTGCGTCTAAGCGTTTTTATTTTTAAGTTTCTCGTATGTCTTCTTTCGTATCTTTAAAGGAAGAAATTAGATAATTGAAAAACGTTGTACGTTTACACAATTAGACGGGCTAAATTATCGCACGACTTACGTGTTAGGTTTTTCTATAGTGACTATCGATACGTCTTCATAAGAACGGACGTCTGTCAGTAGCTATCGCCGATTGCTGCTTCCAGCCTATATGATGAGGGTCTTACAACACAACACAAGGACGAAGGCACGCTTGAATACGAGTACGTCAATGAAAATATCTAATATAAAATTAATTTGTTTATAATCCGATTAAATATGTAACTTCATTAGAGTAGGTAGAATTTTGTAACATTTTATCCCAATGGTAGTCCAAAAACCCGGTCAATATGTATAATAATGATCATGTTTTGGCGCACGTATATGTTTATAGTTTTAAGAGTTTAATATTGTTATAGTACAAAAATATTTAACTAAAAATTAATAAAGCTTTTACCCGACCGTTCATGGTCCAAATATACTTTATAAATAAAAAGAAAAAACTATTGAAGTAAATAGATAAATATACAACTTCCTTCAACTTCAAGTAGTCGGAATCTCTACGATTGCGCTTAATAAATAAACATAATACATTTCTCCCTTGCGTAACCACTCTCACATGATCGTTTTTGTAGTGCACAGGCGTACTAGCAGGAACTAAATATATCAATTTAATTTACATCCAGGTAGGAAGATCACTGGTAAAACCAACTAAACAGCTCTCCATTAAGAAGTCTGCTAATTTCACCGCGCAATTTCCATTATAATATCACGAATGTCCTCGTGTTCGAGGTGCCACCAGGCGGAAATTTAATAAAGCCCACATGGAAGGGTCATTTCGTTTGCCTATGTACCATATTATTATCGGTCATCAATGCGTTTGTAAAAATATTGTCCATTTGGATTATAAATCGACGTACAGATCTAACTACTTAGCCCAAAATTTATGATTATGTAGTTATTATAATTCATCGATATTTTGGTAAGTTTTATAATAATGATGTTGAAATCGCATATTTTTAAAAACTCAAATAGGTAGTAAATTAACCGGTACTTGAAAGTTTCTTAATCGCTCGGCTTAATTACAAGCAGCAATATTACGTTTGCGCCCATATACATTCTTGTCCATAAATCACAGGTATGCAACCAACACAACAAAGAAAACAGTCAAGTACAGAGAGTCGTATTTGACGCAATAAAAAAATTAAACTGAAAATTAATGCCAATATCCCGGTTGGCGCGAAAGCGCTCTGTTCGAACGCGAAGCGATGCCGGGTGTCGCGAAGTAGACGTCACTCCGCGCTCTCACCCGACTGCGGACTGTCCGGACTGCAAAGTACTCCGAAGTGGGCATGAGCATGAGCACTGGACTAGCACAGCTCACCGTTGCACAGTGTTATGAGATTTTTTTACAATGTAATTTTTATTACAGTTTAATCCTTATTTACAAGTAATAACTTTTAATCTATCTCTGCTCGTTCCTTAAACGGCCATACAACCAGACAATGTAATAAAAAAACTGCCTTTTAAAACGTATAGGATCATTGATGATAGGATGTGCATAAATTAAGAAAAAATAACGCAGACGGCGACGTTCAAAGGTAAATTGTGTGACATGTAATTACTTCAATTATTGAGTGTTCAATTTATAAAGTGTTTTTAAAATTTGATTTTTGAAGTGGATCTTCTTTATAAAAGCGTTTACAGCATATAATTTAAATGGATATCTTAGGAATTATCGCAAAATGAAAAGTAACGCGCGTGAATATAAATTCGTGCGCAATTTTGGGTGAGGGTACTAAGGGACAGGATTCCTGAAGGGAAGCGAGGACAAGTTTACTAATATTCATAATATAATACGAAAAAATCAAAATGTATGCCGGGACACATAGTAGAAGTGAAACTTTAACGGACAAGTGAAAAAACGAATCGCAAGGGACAAGTGAAAAAAATTACAAGAATATAAACAATCTGCTCGAAAACTTCAAGTTAAAATTTTGTTGCAATTCGTTTTGCCGATTGTCCATTGAAGCTTCCCTTCTACTATATGTCCCAGCACACATTTCGATTTTTTTCTAATTGAATTTGTAACAGTATTCGAGAACTGAGGCCTGGTAGGGCTAAAGCCGGCTGGCCAGCTACCACCCTCGTGCTTGAGCCAGCCGCCCAACGACTTGACGTCACACGATCACACTGTTCTGCTTTATTGCGCTCACACTTTTATAATCACATAGAAATACTGGTTTTATCAAATATACTCGAATACCATTGTATTATATACCATGGCTACAACCCATTAATGGCCCACTACTGAGCACGGGTCTCTCCTCGTACCTGAGGAGGCCTAGAGCATACTCCACCACGCTGCTCCAGTGCGGATTGGTGGAGGGGTTAGTGGCCAACCCAAGTGTCGGAAATTTTAAGCCGCCCGAAGGTATCCGACATGGCTTAACGACTGCTACCAAATGATAACAATCGGGACCGACGGCTTTACGTGCCCTCCGAAGCACGGAAGCGCTCAAGAATTTTTTGCCACTAGCGGTCACCCATCCAACTACCGACCGCGCCCGCTGTTGCTTATCTTTGTCGATCACTTGAGATCGACGCAAGCCGCCGGGCTATGAGCGCTTCATGGTATTATATACCATAATATACCATTTTATTCGTTATGGAATCCTTAAATATTTATAATAGTAATATTTACTTCTAAACACTGAATAGCTATAGTATATAATGAAATACTGAATGTGGTGTATGGTGGTGGTGGTAACAGCTGTAACTTCGATATGTACCGCAACCCCAATTCTCATCTCTGATGGAGATGAAGTCTAAGCGTATTAAGTTTTATATAACTTGATCACTTATTCCTATAAATAAAGAAGATAAAAATATAATTCCAATTTAAGAATAAATGTACTCAAATAAATGCCAGCTGAACGGCATAATCAAACAGTTGTGGAGAAAAGCAATGCCAAATTATATTGATAATTATAGGTATATGATAATATAGAGGGATCTCTTTTGTACGCACCCCTGCTGTGTTCAAAACAAACTTAAGCACTGTTTTCAAGTACCCCAACCGCCCGCGAGTATAGAGCCATTGAATACTTTATTTACGAGCATTACCGAAGCGGAGAATGAAGGGTCTGGAATATAATTCGAGAACATTTACAATGTCATAACTAGTGTTTTTTAATACAAAATACATTTGTGTCTGTGAACATACGATATAATAGAATCCGACGAAAATCGATTGTTTGTCGTGTTTCGGTTGAGAGCTTGAGAAAGCCTACATTTTTCTTTCTTGGCCGGCAACGCATCATCACTTATCATCAGGTGGCTTGTCTGCTCGTTTATTGGTTGTTCATTCCGCTGTGCATTCCGCCCATGACCACAACACCAGCTTGGTGGCCCCTGGCCTCAATATGTGAGAGAACCCGCGTGCCCCGCAATGGAATAGGTATAACCATAGATCAGAATAGATAGGCAATTAGGGGTCAATGTCCTTAAATATTATACGAATATGGATAAGCCTTAGGATAGGTGGGATTCGAGGGATTTATCCCAAAAAATGAAAAACTCTTTACCTGATTTAAATTTTCTTGGTACTGGTATTAACCTCAATTTTTAAAACTTTGGGTAGTCTAGGGTCAAAGTAAACTAATTTTATGAAATAAATTCTTTCGCTTTGATTCCGATAATATCTGAATATTTTTATATAAATCCTACCTAGTGAGAGTGGGTTGATAGACATATCCATATTAAGATAACGTCATCCAATCCCCAAAAAATGCACTACCTTATACGCACTACGTTATAACTTATCATGGTGACAATGCTACGAACTAACAAAAATATATTGGAAATATAAAATGATTTTACCATAAGTAAACAAACGTACACCAAGTGTATTTATAGCCAACTATCAACCCATACTTCGGTTTTATTGGAGAGAGCCTCATATTCCGTAAAAGGAATTCTTAACTCTGGTCTAGCTCAACGACTAAAAAGGATAAGAGATTCCCAGTCATCCCATAGGAACTCGGCGCCTCTACTGTCGAGACCACTTTTCCTGTTACGATAAACAAGTTAAGACAAGGGCTGAATCATTTTATACTGCGAAGCAATTACGTATTTATAATGCTCGCAACAAGCATCGCTATAAACAGAGTTCGACCACTACCATTGCCTATAAATCTGTATAGCGAACGAAATCGGTAGCGAATCATAAGTAATAACATGCAAGCGGAAAAATTTATATGCATTGACGCAGTCTGTGATATCGGCTTCGCTTTCGCTTTGCATTGACGTTATGTAGTTACAGAGAGCGCAGCGCCTGAATAAATCAATGTCAAAGTTAATATGTATTATAAATATGTAAGTGTGTTCTTCTTAGTACAATATGAGATTGAAGTGTAATAGAGTATTCGTGTCTTTAAGTCTATGCTACGCTGCTGACCAACGGAGCAAGTAATGGCACCGCGGTGGACTTCAAGAAGGGTCTTTATGTGGTCAATGGGCATTGCACCACCATGTTTAACGATTAAGTACCTACATTCCTAACCACCACCTTGCAAATCGACCGTGAAGTATATTTAACGTGTGTCGGTTGCAGTAACGGACCGCCAGTTAATAAGCGAGTTCCCGGCTTTTTGTCCAACGATGCGTAGGTAAAGCACTCTGCCTTCATTATGTGTAGGAATAGCCGACGGTATGTCCCTACTACAACGTCACCCCACTACCGATTTGCTGTCGCTAAACAGATCAATCCTTCAACTCTATTCAAATGCAATCCTTTTTCATCAAATACTCTAGGTGTTATGGTAATAAAGCATTACGGAAATAAATAATGTAAATAACTACAAACCATGTCCGTTATCAGAAACATGGTAGCGAATGGCGATAAATATTATGTCAACCAGTACCTACCTATTAGCTATGCCCGGTGCCGAAGGCGAAAGGACAAGTTTTTCACGCATTGAGTAAGTCGCCGCATATGCAGCAGCGATGCCTGTCGAGTTCTCCGACCTTATAAAGGATATGACTTGGTATTTTTATACCAGTCGCAAATAGCAAATACTTAAAAGACCGCTTAGCTAAAAGAGGACATATCACATGAACCGATTACATTAGGTACATGGTTTTATTTAAGTAATTTTTACTCCAATCAATTTGATTCTCGTTCCGTTCTTTGAGTCGGTATTCATTTCACAAAGATTTTTAAAGATTTTCATTAGAAATCATCATCATTTTTGTAATTATATTAAAATAAACCAACACTTAAATAAACTTTTGTTTTTTGCAAAGTTATACGTACCTATGTACGTACTATTGGATTCATCTTAATATTACTCTTACATATTAATTCTCAATATTTTAGTTTTGCTTAAATGACGAAGGTCCGGTGCCATAATAGGATCTCGGGCTTTAATGAAGGCATTGTGACATCCCGTAATTTGATATATTTTTCGCTCAAACACCCGTTGTAGTACATACGAGTGACGATGACCATTCACGCGTTAACGAGTCAATCTCCGGCAAGAATCACGGATAAATAATACATTGAGTGCACTACATAATCAGCATCGCGTGTGGTTGGTACATTTTCACTGAAAACGGAGTAACGCTCGAGTGTGCGCTATGGACGTCGAAATTGGGTCGCATACCGTTGTGTAACGTCCCTTGGGCTGACCGGCGACATCCATTCTATTGTTTGCATTTTTAATAATAAAACAGTCTGTGAATAAATGATTTCCTTGATGAATTACAGCGCCATGATAACAGCTTTCATTTGTTATAACACCGGCCTATCTGAACGCAGGAAACGCTGGTTTATGTATTTAGCAACCCTTACTACTCTATTTAAATGCATGTTGCGTCGGTACGCGTTGACACATTTTATTAGCAATTTAATTTTAAATATTAACAATCGAACGAATGAAACTGATTTTACAGTCTGTACCGTAAATGTAATGTAATATGTCTACGTTTTTTATACAGATAGAAATCACGGGGCGCATTTTGCTACTACATTCTTAATAGTGACGGTCTGAACTCTGAACGTTCGACTTCGGCCAATTTTGTATGAAAAATATAGTTGCGCCATAGTTTCGATTTCAGCAAAAATCTCGTGAATTGGCTTGCTTTGTTCGAGTAAGTTCGTTCATTGGTCGTGCTTGTGCTTGCAAACTCAGTTCATGGGTTGTTGCGAATTACACGAATAAAAGGTTGTTTGTTTTTCCCATGTATGACTTTATTAAATTTAACATAACTGCGTACTTAACCGCAAAAAAGTGTAATAATCAGCAGAATATTTTACTAATGATTAAACTGTAATTGGGTCGAAGCAATTATATTTATCTGTCTTCTTTGTATGGCGGCTGTATCGCGCCAAAAGTAGCGCCCCACCGCGCGACAGCCACTAGTGGCTGTGGTCCGAGGGCAATATGCGCCGAAACAAAACATTCATATGCTAATTTGATTATTGTTTTAAACGACCACGATGCCTGAAGCGAAGTGATTGCGCGTCTCTGCTCTGACAATTATCAACGCAGAGCCTTCAAATAATAACTTTGTACCTTTAATAACGTGAAGCGACATAGGTAACCCTAATAACAAGTAGACAATGAGCCAAGATGAACTGCGTGTGAGGGAGCAGATTAGTTAAACTGATGTCAAACTAAAATATATCAGACGTGTGAAATTCATTTGCTACATTGGAAGAACTCTGTGACTTGTACAAGTACAACAACCGCCACACAGGTCTTATAATATTACTCTTTATTTACCCTACGAAAGGATAAAATTATTTATTAGCTCATTAAAACAAAAATCAAGTTAAATATTGCTTTACATATTACTTACACATTACATAATGAACAATGTATAGAAAGTTCCACTATATAATATATCAAAAAAATTAACGAATTATTCCATTTCCTTCTTGTTCGGCAATGGCAATGCGTTTATCGGTTATTGAGGTAAAAATATTAAAATATATTATATTAAAATATATGAAGTAAAAAGGGAAAGTTTAACGTCTGTAAAATATTAAAAGTAAATGGAAAATCAAACTATTTTTCGAATTGTATACCTATTACATATAAGGAAGTTAAATAATATACAAAAAATATATTTAAAAAATTCTTCTTTTACTTTTTTCTTTAATAACTGAAATGGAACGTGATTTATAACACCGAGTCATGCTCATGGAGTTTTTTAGTCGCTCACAAAGCTATCGATTTGTCGTCTAAAAATATTTATATAAATACGTACAGCAAATTCCACCTTGTTCAACTTTGGAACTGATTTTCTCACAAAAAAACCTGTCAAGTCATCAATAATCGTCACGTCTCCAACTTTACCCAATGGCCTTTACCATATTATGCCTAAATCGTATCGGAGCAGAGATATTCCGCTTAACATTTTTCCTAAGAAATTACAAGCCCTATCTCATTTTCTTCAACTTGAGAGATTCTAACCATATACTTCATTACAATGAAAAATGGTATGGTTAGTTGTTGTATGTTAGAAATATATTTCTAAGCGTCGTTTTTTTTTAATAATTATAAGTTAATGCTTGACTGCAATCCCACCTGATGGTAAGTGGTGATAATATAGTCTTAACACTAACTTAGTGCATAATCTATATGACATACATTTTTTTTTGTTCGCTGTAATTAGTACAATAAAACATATGTAAATCAATCAACGGCCGCTATAAAAAAATGACGTCGCGGGTCCACACAAAAGTACCCAGCCCCTTTGTAAAAAAAATCTTGTGGCAATAAAGTCTTTAAAAAAATATGTGTGCGAATCGGTCACCTCTAATATCTCAGTAACTCACAACCCCGCACAAAGATCCCTTGGTGACCACAAGGGATCTTTGTGTGTGTTTTAATGTCTCGCGTACCACAAGTTGTGGTACGGGAGACATTAACATACATAAACGAATGGACACCCACGAACCGAAATCATAAATGTATCCGCCACATAAACGTCTAAAAATGCCGTCTAAAAACAGGCCGGATTATATCATACTCAATAAAACCGTGAAACTCAAAAACATACATTCTTAATTCCTTAAATGATTCAATTAATGTTTTGTAATCTACTACTTTACTTTATATAATTATGTACTTACACTGGCAATATTCAGTCTTTATCTGCAACAATATATCTCACACACGCGCCCGCTCTCGAGCACAATTATTTTTTCTTTTTCCTAACTTATACGAATTTAGTCCTTTTCAAAGTAAATATTTAGCTAGAATTAATAGTTATGTAATAATCTTGAAAAGCTTGGAACCCTCTCTGTTTATTCGACTCGGCGTTTCAATTCGCGGGTGGGTGAGTCAAACTTAAAATCAAATATCCTGCTAAAGGGTTTCCGCTACGAGGGCACTGTCCACTTTGTTTGATTGCTTTTTTAAAAAGCTTTATCGCTCACAAAATGCTTTAGCGGAGGTCACTCTTTGCCTTGATGTTTAAAAACTCAAAATAAATACAAGCAAACATCGGCATAAAGTGACAGCCATGTGTGAAATTAGTCCTTCCTCTTGGATGTTCTCTTTACAGCCACTCTGCATATTGCACCCTGCATTTTTTGGAGTTTGTGTGTCGTACGTAATAAAAATAATTTCTACTCGCGATGGAAATGAAATCAATTATATCAAGAATTATATTATCTTAAAAATGTTGTTCATTCAACAAAGCGAATTCCCTGCTTTGGCGAAAGGCGAGGTAATTTCTTTCCTTAGAATAGTCAACAAAAATTCTGTACAAACAGTTAACAAATCTATATCACAGTTTGCCGTAAAAACTACTTAGAAATCCGTTTATTCGTTTTTGAGCTTATCGCCAACAGACAAATGGACGCGGCGAGGTACTTTATAATGTTATATTGAGGCCCTATTAACTCGGCGATGTATTATGACAATCGCAAATGGGTACGCGGACATGCAATGCAGATCAATTGTAGGGGTCCCGTCCGTCAAATTAGTCAAATCAAATAACATTGAACACGTTACATTGATATCTTATTTTATCGAACTTTCATCATATGAAAGGCTTGTAAATCGAAAGTTTATAATACGAGTATCGAATTTATGACATGAAAAGTTTATCAATTTTTTAAATTGAGATATCTATAATAAATATGTGAGTTAAAAAATTTTAAATCGATGAGCCTTTTATGCTATAAGTAAGACGTTCGTCCACCAATCCGCACTTAGCCAGCGTGGTGGACTATGGCCTATACCCCTCACACTGTGAGAGGAGACCCGTGCCCAGCAGTGGGACAGTTATGGGTTGTGATGATGATGATGATGAAGACGTTCGTATGGGCAACACAGAAACATCGCTTCCACCTATGCGTGGGTTAATTTTAGGGTTTCTACGTAACGCGCACGCGGCAACCCGCGCTTATGGACCGCTCCAAAGACTAATCCAACCCGGTAGGCCGACGCACCTATTTTTAAGAAACTTCACAATAATTAACTTGGTTTAACAGTTTCAAATCACTCTGATCAACGTAATTGTACAAGCAGTGTAATATTCAACGCCGCGTTTAGATACTTGACGAACATTTAGCAGAATAACCGCGGACTAATAAGTGCACCTATTGGCCTATACCCCTCACACTGTGAGAGGAGACCCGTGCCCAGCAGTGAGACAGTTATGGGTTGTGATGATGATGATGATGATGAATAAGTGCACAATTACGACCACGAATACACTTATCTCCACATTCGTCCATATATGACTCGCTGTTACGAATAAATGTAGATTAAAAACAAAAAAAAATAAGAGAGTAGGTACTCGTAGTGGTTGCATTTTTTCTGTGTTACGCCAGGTATCTAAACGGTGCGTCAACGGTAGACGGAGAAGAGTATAGACTAAGCGAGGCCATTTATCGCACTCACACAAGAAAAGCAACAACGAAAAAAATTATATTATGGTCTTTTCAAGGAAACCCAGTTATATAGAGCCTATAAGTCAATTTGACAGCATACCGTAGAATTTTTCTTGTCCCACATAAAATTGTAGCTCCCCATGCTATCTCACGTTGGCCACGCTCACCAGACGTCTATGCCACTCCCCGTCCACGGTGAAAGCTACCAGCGAGCGACGTACCGGAGGTCCTGCAGCAGCGCGTCGCCCTGCGCGATGGTCGCGGCGCACGCCTCGAGGCTGGCGGCGCGGTGCTGCGCGCACTGCTCGAGCGCGCGCCGCGCCGCCTCCGGGCTGTCGTCCGCCGCGCACACGCCGCCGCCGCTGCGCAGCGTCTCCAGCCATTGCAGCAACTGGACAAACAATGTTAGCTGTTGGTGTCTCGCCGATAATATGCGATGTTTTAACCTGCACGCCCTGTGTGTTTTATTCGAGATACTCCATTTTTGTTCATCGTATAAATATTATCATTAGGCGCGTTGTATATTCTATTATAATGTTATAGATTAACTTAAAGTATACATTTATTGATGACATTTTAAATGTTTTTGTTTAATAATCGATTTCTGGGATTTTGAAATTGCATTCTAATTTAATCCTTTGAAAAGTGATAATATAACTCTGAAGATAACTTATACTACGAAAACCTAAACTGTTGTTAGCTTAAAAGTATATATTTTTTTAAACCAATTTAGCCTACACATTATTTTAAAATTATTTGGATTTTTATTAAAAATCTATAAAATAATGAATTTTTCGTATTTGATCACGTGATCGAAAACACGCGGTTTGGCTGAATGACGTCACTTACTATTACTGCTTACTATACGCAATGACAGCATTGACAGCTTAGTATGGTTATTTGAGCAGGTCGTCATGACCTGTTTAAAATGGCGTATTAGCGTTTTGGCGGCTTTTTTGTTCATTTAAACTTTGATGGTGATTTTCATGGAAAATAGAGATATTTACAAAGAATTAAGCAAACTGCATAATGTATTATGTTATATTGAACAATTTGAGTTATTTTTCTAAAAGGTGTCAAATACCCTATTGACATTATAACTTTTGAACAATTTAGCCAGTCATAATATTCAGTTTGAGTCTAAATAACTATATTTTTGATTCGTACAGAAAATAGTCCATACAATTATTACCACAAGTGTTGCCGTAGTTAAATTTGTAATTTTGTACGTACCTCCTTCTCGTGCGTATATAGTAACACGGCGAGATCGAGGCGTCGACGTCGGCGGTCGACCCTCGCGGCGAAGGCGGCCACGTGCGCCTCCAGCTCGCGCGCGACGCCCAGCACCTCCTCCGGGTCGCACTCCCCCGAGCGCGCCAGCTCTTCCGCCGCCGCGAGTAACTTCTCCGCATTCGTATAAGTATTCTAAAAACACGACCGACATTATGACATCCATACATTTTCTTCTATAAACAAAATTTTAAACCCACAATTTAAACTTACTTGTGCAACATTTTCAAAATGTTCATGAGATTTCTGATAAACTCTGGCCTTGTGGAGGTTCCTACCTATTCCCGTATTTTTCTGTAGGAATACTTCGCCGTGGTTTGCAAGCCAATCCAACACCTGAAAATTTTCCATAGTAAATAGTCTAATAATACAAACAAAATTAATTTCGAATGACACCAAATAGTAAGAGAGGGTCAAACAAAAAATCGACACACACAATTAGGTACTGCCCGTCTAAACATTATTAGTTTTTGGAAAAGCTGCTTAACTGACTTTAGGCCTTCAAAATTATAGTGTTTGTCCATGGCACCCACGACACAGGGAATCCTAATGCTAGGGGCTATGATTGTGCAGCGTTATTTTAAGCTATACTAGTAAACCCGCGCTCGCTTCGCTTCGGGAAACCTGACCCTTAGTACCCAAGTCCAAAATTGTTTGCGAAAAACTTTAATATATTATACATATAAACTTTCCTCTTGAATCATTCTATCTATTAAAAAACCCCATCAAAATCCATTGCGTAGTTTTAAAGATCTAAGCATACATAGGGACAGAGAAAGCGACTTTGTTTTATACCATGTAGTGATGATTTATACTAGTAGTACAGACAGCGTAGCGACCTGTCGGCAATCCTCCTTGTAGAGCAGCAGCGCGAGCCGCTGGTGCAGCTTGAGCCGGGCCTGGTGGTAGCGGGCCTCGAGCGCGCGATGGTGGCCCAGGATCTGGTGGATGACGGCCAGCACGTGATTCGCGCCCGAGCTGTAATCCGCCGCCGGGTCGCCGCCGCTGCCCGTCGAGCTCACCGTGCCCTCGTTCTACCGGGTCCACGTTATATTACTTTACTACTTTTTGATTTATATTATACTAAAATTATCCTATTGTTATCGGGATAAAACTATCCTATGTCCTTTCCAAGGTCACAACCTGTCTCAATACCAAATTTCATCTCAATCGGTTCAGCGGATTAAGAGTGAAACGGTAGCAGATAGAGCTAATTTCGCGTTTGTAATATTAGTATCAATTGTTAATATTCTATGTATTCGTTTCTATTAGCGTTAGTCGCTTGAAATAAATGAATTTATAGATAATTTAAAGATAAACTGTTTATTTGTCTTCTAGGCAACTTTTTGTTCACCAGACTGGTCTCATTGGAATTATTTATTTTTTGTCATTAAAGATACTTGTATGTTGACAAAAAAACATAATTCTGCCGCACCATTTCCTTACCATTATGGAACAAAATATCATTTGAATTGGCATGGTATTTCTTTAATATGAAAAAATATGTTAATTTAACTTTAGTAACTCCTTTGACCACAGAGGACATTATGTTAATTATACTTCTATAGTTCTTTCAATATGAAATTGCTTATTAATAATTACCATATCAGCAGGGTCCGTTTGGTGGCACACTTGAACTAAGTGGTCCAGTTGATACAGCAGCTTTTTGCTCGTTGAGTGTACCTGTTAACAAACAATCATTCTCATTACTACCTACTATTACTGTGAGGTAGACATATTATATTGTTACATATTTATAAAATATAATTTGTATAAAATGCTACAACATCCATCTAATAGTGATGCAGCTGGTCATGTCTTGACCAGCTACATCACTATTAGATGGATGGATGGATCACTATTATAGGCAATACATATTGTATTCGATAAAACCTAATGATTGGTTTGTCGCAGGCACCGACCACACAGCCCATATACGCCTAATCTAACACATCTGAGTTATAGGTCAGATATAAATGTCCGAGCGGAAATATATAATATAATTATATCAGTGTGCGCTGCAAATCATGCAAACTACGAGCCGATGTCAATATAATATTTATAATGTAAAGTGTAACTGGCTAACCTCAGTGTACGCCTGACACATGTGCTCGTAGAGCTGCCTGTGCCGCTGCGCATGCTGCTCGAGCGCGCGCGGGTCGTTGCACGGCGCGCCGCCCTGCCCCGTGGCGAGCTGCAGCGCGACGGCGCACTGAGCGCCCCACCCGCCCACTGCCGACGCGTACGCCTCCGCCTTGTGGTGGAATACCACCGACAGTGACAGCACCGCTGATCGCTCCTCTAGACCTAAACAGTACAGCATTATTTATAAGGTTCGCATAAGGAAATCCTTGTGCATGTAATCAAATTAATGACGTAAAGTCATTTTTGATTTCGTATACTTCATGACGCTAGTTAAAATTAAAATAATATGTAAATTATTTGAGCATTTTACAAGTTTTTTGCTTTGCTAAACATATAACTTCCATGTAATATACACATTTAAATTTAAATCATGTATTAACATGACATGTGAGGTTACACAATATATTATAGTATATTTAGAATTACATCATCGTATATAGAATCAGTCCTACCATACTTGCGCCGTAAACCCAAGTAACAAATTTATGAATAGTACAACTCATCTGCGGGTCATTTGGAATTGCACGCATCGCATTGATCCATCCGTAGCAAGGTTGATCGCGTACTTTGATGTGTGATTCTTACAAAAGAAAATATTTTTTCCTCCCTCACACCTCACACACTGCGCAGTTAGCCGGTTCTATGGTTAAATACTAATATAATATACGTGCCCGCAGACAGTTGCTTGTAGGCCCTCTCGAGGCGGTGCGCGAGCGCGCTGATTTGCGCCTCGGCGTAGTGCCGCTTGTCGGCGAGCCGGCGCGCCGCCGTGGTGACGCGCGCCACGCTCGGCCGCCCGCCGCCCGTGCACGCCGCCGCGAACCTACAACGCGTTCACACTATCATTTTATGACATCGACATCGACGTCCCTACGAGGTCTGTGCTAGCTTTACATTTTATATAACATCAATAGAAACTATGTATGTCCTTATTTCATCTACAACGATCTACAGTAATCTACTTTTGTTTATGACCATGAACGAACGAAAATTGTTGCTACCAAGCCTATTCTCTAAAACTGGATTCAACTAATATTCTTGATAAAAATAATAAAATAAATTTGACGTTGACGTTGGTTTGTGAGATTAGCACGAACGAACATAGTAATACTTTTTATATATGTACTACTAGCCTTTGCCCGCGGCTTCGCCCGTTAGTCTGTCATATCTATCTTCAACCTTATCGTGATAACGTATAAACTATTCGTCCAATTTATGTAATTAGTGTAAAAGACAAATAACTATTTAAATTATATTTAATAAGATTTCAATAAGAATTTGATAAATATTCTTAATTCTGCATTGTATAAAATACCCAATTTAATTTTATTAATAGGTCACTATTTTTGATATAGTGGCTCCCAGGTAAAAGGTAGATAATATGTATATTATGGTGTTGCGGACTTTTATTTAGGACTATTTATGACAAAAAATCTTACGGTAATCTTCTTGTTACTCCAACGGTTTAGGCAGCGCACGGCAAGGTTTTTTCCAACTCATCGTTATATTATTTTATTTTATTATATGTATAGTCTTTATAAATTGTGTTATGTGTAATTCTGATGTTTAAGCTATATTACTTGACTTTCTCAGCATACTATAATTATACCATAACATCGCACCGTTGCTACGTTACAGAACGAGATACAAACAAACATACTTTAGCAAACATAATATTAATATGGATTAAGGTTACATCTAAACTAAACGAACCAATCCACTACTGGTAGTACCGCATCATATCCAACTTGCAACACGTGCCACAGAAAATTTTAATAAAAGAATACTTAGTTCCTGTCAGAAATGTTGTTTGATGCTACAATCGTTGATTTTGCAATAAAACAACCCGGCGGAAGAGGTAAATAACGGTAATCGCATAATTCCGCTAATAGGAATCTTTCCTCCTATTAACTTTGTATAAACCACTGCATTTTAAATTTTACAACACTGATAAAAATTATAATAAAGTTATTATAACAATGGCCATTAACATAATTATTATTAAACCATACTAATATAAATGCGAAAGTATATGTCTATCTGTCTGTCTGCAACCCTTTCACGCTTAATCCCTTGGATCGATTTAGATGACGTTTCTTATAGGGATAGATTGATGGGAAAGGACATAAGATAGTTTTATCCCGATAATACGTTCCCTTGGGACAATTTTAACAGTATTTTGTCGATTGCCGCAAGCTAATTTATAATAACAATATTTTTAGTTACATTTACAGTGTAAACTGTGATACCAGCAGGGGCGCCGACTACGTGGGTGCTCGGGGGCTCGAGCACCCATGACAAATAAACAGTGGGTGCCGAGCACCCCTGAGATTAGACATCAAGAAACAGATCAGTGATTGTTGTGTTCAACCGAAGAGCTGACCGACACATCATTTTTATTTCTTACCGCTATTATTAAGTACGCAGTATGTAAGTGGGACATTTATTTATTTGTCGGTAGATCAGTGTGCATTTCTCTTCTTACACTTCGCCACTTTTTCGAGTCATCAAATGAGCATGAGCACCTATGAGGTTTTCTAAAAGCCGGCGCCCCTGGATACCAGATTAGCAAGTACACTTTTATATAAAAAGATCTAGGTGGATGTGTGTAGGTTCGGTAACGGCTAGGTTGCCGACACGACTCAGTGAAGACCATAAGAAGTACTAGTAACCATGAATTTTGTATAAAAAAAATGCGAAAGAAATCGAGGGAACATATTGAAAAATAACTTACCGAGCATGTTCTTCTTGCAGCCGCTTCGCAGCTGCACACGACCGTCCAATCTCAACGTAAGTTGCCAAAAAAGCGGTGCGGTGATTGACGATCCATTCCAGCATCTAAAATAGATAGGAATGTGATTCATATAGAAATATAGATAACACTAATTCGATGACTGACAATGTGTCGATGATGTCTTTAATAGTTACTGAATCTCCATCAGGTGGTATCGATATCGTCTACATGTTTGTCGGCTTCTAAGGCGATACAGGTGGAAATGAAACCCACGCGTGCTCGAATTCTGATTATCCAAAAAGTATCAATTTGTATTTCTACCAGCTTAGTTACTGAAACATTACCTTTTCGCAGTCTTGCTCGAACAGACGGAGTTGAAAGCACTGGTCGAGTTGCATCTTTTTATGCTGCCAAAGTTTATGCGCGTGCGCATGTGCGGAGCGCACGGCCGAGAGCTGGGCGCGCACGGCGCCTGGCGAGCCGCAGTGGAAGGCCGCCTCGCCGCCGCTGCCACTGGCCTCGGAACAGGCTGCCTCAGCTGCTTCTAGCCTTTGTAGCACGCGTTCCCCTGATATCAAGACAATTACCTATTTAAACACTTTATTATCTACTACAGTCTTCTTACTTGCACTGAAGATACTCTTCTCTTATTCTGAAATATTCGTATCTTTAGTAAAAAAAACCCGTTAAGATTACTAATTACGAGCGGTTTGTTAAAGGCATTCAAAGTAACGCTTCCAAGATACTACGCCATACACTACAGATTGTGGGCCTAACGACCAGCCCAAATATTGGATATTCATTTGTAAAGGTCTCCGACGAGGACTACGGGCAACTATCTAACAACAAAACTGCAACAAACTCCGATGAAAATTTTAGCACCTTGCGTTCACTTATCTAAATACTGACCGAACCACAGATTGCTCAACTTTACCGACGAATTTATGAATTAATAGTACTTGAATTAATTATTTAACGATAAGTATATGATATAGACTTATCGTTAAATAATTAATTAATAATAAATAGTTAAATAATTACCGATTAGAAAGATGGAACAAAAATATTTTTATATTAAAATTAATCATCATACCCTGCTTCGCCGAATAACATAAGCAATCAAAACACATGATAATACACTAATACATCTTTCGATATATCAGGAAATATGTGACGTAAATTGGACATCTACATCTGTCGTACACGGCCACTAAACATGACGGCCAAAGAAGCCATTACATTTTTTTTAATGTATAAACACCCAGAATTCTTTACACCAATTCACCGATGATATACATTGTACAGTGCCTCAACATAATATGGTGAAGCCGACGTTTAAACGGCTCACTACTACCGGTCTTGAACCACTCAGCCGTGGTAAGTCACGTCATGATACACGAATACAAAGTGTCTGTAATCTTCGCATTCCACTGTTGTAAATGCTGCATGATGCTTGTAGGTCAGAATGATAACGCGTCGCAATACAATATATGACAAAACATTACATTATTGAAAACTTTCTTTGCGCATTGCTTACTTGAATGCAAAGAATTCTAAAAATTACGATAACAGAAGTTTAGAAACCTAAATATAACATAGATATTATGGATATAATGAATATATAAATAACATGATCAAAAAATCAGTAAGCCACAATTTTTTGGTATCAAATTTGGTTTAGACACATCTGGAGATTTAGATTTTTAACTGTTTTATATAAAATGATTCTGTCCACCTACAATATATTAGATTCCTAAAAGAATTTAATAAGGGCATAAAGCTACAAAAAAATCCCCCACGGGACATACGGACAATCGTAACTAGTAGACGGAACAAAACATGCCAAAAACCTAGAGCAAGGTAAGACGATAAACATAATTATAGCATTTTCACACAAATTTTAATTAATTTTCTACGTAAATTACACATTTGATTTTGAATTTATTGATTAATCCCTTCATGATATTAATTAGAATTATTCTATTAAAAATTCGGCACTAAAATACGCACCATATTGAAAAATAATTGATTTTCGTTGAAAATTAGACCTAATATTTTTTTATATAGAGATAATTTCTTTTGCTACGTTCTTGCTCTGCTCAATCCCTCAGTAATATAATGCAATATTACTATGTTTTTATCTAGTTACAGGTAAACTTTATTTACTACTATAAAATAATCTTAAATTGGCAATGTTTCTTTATATCCCCTCTTAATCTTTACATACTTATTATGCTAGCGCTAAATCTGTGATGAGTCCAACAATATCAATTCTCACCTTGCGCTTCCAGTTCGTCCACGGGCACCTTGGCTAGCCGCTTGTTGATATCAGCGTGCGCGTCTATGGCACGACGCGCGCCCGTGACGTCATCAGCAAAGTCCGCACGCGCTACGTCTTCCTGCAGATCGTCCAATCGATCCAGCAGCTCACCAGCTTGCCACATCAACTCCTCTAACGCCTAAATAAAACACATTACGCTTACGATACTACACAAATATGATTTAATTGATAATTAATGACTAAACAAACACTAGGTATATTATAAGAACACATACTAAACATAAATTTTTCTACATCGGAAAAACTAAAAATTTCGCCATGTTAACACACTTATCTCCTCGATACAAAATACTAATCTGTCAGATCTACAATGATTCCTTTAATAAATAGTAATTTTACGTCAACTAAGCTCTATCCCCACAATATAGTGATTCCTTCAGATGCTGTTACTTTCGGTCACATTTTAAATTTAATTTCAACTCTACAGAGTAATATCCTATTAATACTTACTAGTCTCAGATCTATCCACTGTGCGTGGTCATATTGTAATGTACCATCTAAATCAGGTGTCAGTTGTGTGCAATCTATCACTTTAGGCAGTGCTTCTAAGCTAATCATGGTTGTCTGAAACAATATATTATAACATATGGGTATCTATTATCTATTAACAAGTAATACATAGTTAATTTATAATGTTAATAGATTAATGTCTTAAATACATTGAGGTTTGACAAATATTAGGTTAGTCAATAGTCAAAGTTAATATTTAGTATCAAATATCCAATTCTACTATCGCTATTGTTTAAATTTACGTAACCAACGATATTTTGGTTAGTTTATAATGATGAACATTTTGATAAAGACTTACCTCAAACTTGTACTTATGTGCACCTATAGTTGTGCGTTGCTTTTGCCAAAAATTATCAGGTTTAACTACGAGTGCCTGATGGACGGATGAGGAGAAATGTTCTTGAAGAACTTTCAATATCGGTTTTATTGCGGCCCATGCCGAGCCACGCATATCAACTAAAATAGTGAAGCCCGCCGCTCTCACAGAATCGCTGAAAATGAAAAATAGACCTTGCTCACGTAAACTTGTAGCAACCTCAATAGGTATCTGTTGATTGTTCATCAAAAATTACAATTACCTATTGTTTTTTCTCATCAGAAATGATTTCTCATTTACTTAAACAACATAAAGATACAGCTATATCAAAGTTATTAAATGCTGAATAATCCCTAGCCTCAAATTAAAAATCTCAATCCAAAGTATATTTTGCTAAAATATTTTTTCCCAGAGTATTGAAAAACGGAAATTATCAAAGTACATTTTCCGTGTTAAAAATATTACTTTTTTTTAAACCTAATAAACTCGACATCGGAAAGGAAATTTTAAACAGTTCCCAAGAAAGATTGTATGTTGACGTTGGGACAAGGTTGAATTGAAAGTCGAGCTATTGTGCGTCATGTTCGCGTAGAGAAGGATGCTCGTAATTACGTGCTTTGTGCTCAAGTTCCACTTTAGCCGTTTATACCTCCTATTGATAAAATAGGAATATCATACTATGTCATATCATGTCATGCAACATCAACTATAACTGTAACACATTATATCTAAAGGATTTAAAAATATTCAACGACGTACCTATAAAAACAATCAATATAAATCTAATAAAAAAATATTTTTCTATTTAGTAAGATGTCCAGCGATAATTATGTCGTAGTAATTCAATATATTAAAAGCTTATTTCTCATCTAAACATAGATTCAAATTCTCGGAGGCATTGAAGCCTCGTCTCGGAATACCGGGAGAGTATCCCCCGATGACATCAGCGTGATTCAATAAATTCGATATTGCGGCACCAAGTTAATTTTAACCTTATTATACCCACATAATACAGCTCGAACCAGTGTTAAAAATTAATAATATTAATATAAATCGCTGTGAATACAGAGTTTACATAGTAGGTATCGTAAAGTTTTACGTAAAGAGCAAACCTTGGCCATCACTGTGATATGAAATATGCTTTTAAAAACTACATGTTTTGAAAACTAGTGACGCCACCGATGTGCTATTCTGATGTGTAAGCTATACCTATTATTGTAAAGTTTCATCAAAATCCATTTGTAAGTTTTTGCTTGAAAGAGTAACAAACAGACATACATCCTCACAAGTTTTCGCATTTATAATATACTTATAGGAGGATGTTCATACATTTTATTTTATTTTATTTAACAGTAATAATAAAATCAGCTTGCTATAAGTTGAACACGACAATGGTTTCGACAAGAGAAGTAATACTCCCGATCATATTAGCCGATCTTGCATGTAAAATAAATATTTAAAATTTATTTAGGATTTTATTTATGCAATTTTATTTAAATGCAATATAATTATTTACATTACTTTGAATGCAATGGTCTTTTATTCTTTCTTTCTTTTGCACAAATTTTTATTAGTCCCAAAAATATGTGCTTAGTCAATAGCAAATTCAGGCTACTCATAGGATCATAATGCCAAATTAAGGGCTATATACCTACTAACAAACAAATATAGTAGAAGTAAAATTCTGAGTCAAATTTTTAATAATGGCAAAGAAAAAGACAATTTTTCTGGATGTGTAAAATTTATGTAAACAAATTAGTAAAATACAATTGTAGACCACTGAAATAGACATGCAGAATTGAGGACTGCTATGATTGAAAATTAAACAGAAATCCTAAGAATGAAGGATCAAAGGCTAACTGAAATCTTTCATTTATGGTGTACAAATAACATCTTAAAATACAAATGTATAAGCACACCCTATCCCTAAACATTAAATTAACTATTATAAATTAAATTATAATCCAAGGAGTGGGTTTTGGTGTAGACATTGTGATAGGTTCTTAATACATAAATATTATCATAATTATGTACGTAGACAGTACTCCTAATTAACGTTATATTTGATTTTGCTGCACTGCACTGTTCTCTCAAAATGTGTGTAGCCAATATTATACAAGTACGATTATATAACATTAAGTGATGATACCTACCTTGGGATGCTGATAAGATAATGGAGAAGTCGCCTATAATCATCTGGAGCTACTCGATCGCGCCTTGAGTTGGCAGGAAACCATATGATAGGCCCCCCGCGGCGGTCGCGGCCACCGGTGAGGGCGGCCACCCGCTCCTGGAGGAGCGGCAGCACGTCCAGGGCACGCGCCCCGACCTCCATCGCTGACCCCGATCAGGGACGCGACTGGAAAAGCCTGTTAATACGACAAAAAAAAGCATTTATTTAGAATACTTTTCAGTTACACAGATTTGCACAGAACTATGTAATCAATCAAGAAAAAAATAATTATACATCTTAAGTTGATTAAAGCTCCTCCAAAGCTCCTCAAATAACTTACAACACTGGTTACAATTAATTTAAAATGGTATAGTTAGAATATGAATTTCGTTATGGACAGGGTATTTTATAATTTAGAAAAATTAAAAGTTTGTTTTAGTTTTGTAAAGAACAAAGAAAATAAAAAAACAACTTTATTGCAATTCAGAATATACAGACTATATAATAAATGGTTAAAATATTTTAGACATTATCATACAGAAGATATAGACAATGTGTTTATATTGCTGCTAATGAAGTATGACATTAAAGCTTTAGACATTTAAAGGCACCTTAGCGAAACGGTGGTAAATGCAAAAAATTGACGTTCATAAGTGTATGCGTCATACCTACATGAAATAAATGATTTGAGTTTGAGTTTGAGTTTGCTTTAAACAAAATTACTAACACTAACAAACAAATAAATTTTTGGGAAGCTCTTAAAGTATTGTTGGTCTCAGGTTTAATGTTATATTATCTTTAACTTTTAAACTAAATCAAAGATCAAGAAATATATTAAACGACACTATTCTATTTACCTCTACTATTTGTTATCATGGTTACAATTTCAATACGTATTCATTTATACTGAAGTTAACAAATTCACTGCGGAGCATGTTTATGTTGGGTTTTTTCCACACAAAAATAAGATCACCACAGCGAATGTCTTTTCCACCAAGATAGTTGTTTTGACAAACTCAACACTACTGCACCCAGCTAGGATTTCCTGCTGTAAAATTATTCATTTTCTATGCACAAGGTAACATTGTAATATTAGTGATTGAAAGCATAAAATATACTAAGGGACAAATTTATCTTTAACTAACATTAAATTTATATGCATAATTTTACAGAATAGTTATTGCAAATCAATATATTTTTGATATCATTATATTACACTTTTGATTCCCACATTTTTCATTGAATCAATGTAACATAAATAATTGATATACTTGTGATTACAATTATTAAACTAGATTTTAGTTTATATTCTGGGATAAACAAAAATCAACATTAATGTCTGTACCTACTATATTTACATCCGAATTTAATTTATATTTTTAGCCAAAAGAAAACAAAATATGTTGCACTCGTTTCGTGGAACGAATCCTATTATTCTTATTCTTTATAAAGCGTAAGACCAACGCCAAGTACGGAACCGTGGGGTGTATGCAGTGAAGGAACACAAACCTATATGGATATAACAGAAACACAAATACTTAAACATTGATAATACATTCAACACTCCGTTTGTAGTAGAATTAATTTCTAACAATTACCGATGACAAATTATTTCAGATATATAACTACATGTCACAACAAATAACCTCAGACAGCCATCAATTTAAACTAACCGTGGTGACTCAAAGGTGTCAATTAGTCAGGTTTATGAGGTTCGGCACGCATTATTGTCACTGTTATTAATTCTTCAAAACATTAGTAAAAAATATATTCATTTGAGCCCTGTAAACTTCTTAAAAACACAATCTGATCATAATGACACACTAAGGAACACCAACCAACCACCACAATGGCGCGCCAGGGATGATTTGTTCAAAAAACCGGTAAGCGTCTAACGGATAACAAAAGTTTTGTATTATCTGGCGGGTTGTCATGTTTTCCGATTATTAAATTAATAATGACTCTTTTTTTCAATAAATGTTTTATAGAAAATTATTGATATACCTACATTTTTACCAAAACGATATAAATAAATAGTGCCTAAATCTTTAAATTTAAACTTTCCTTTATACAGATTTCAGTTATTTCGGTAGTTTTCGGTATTCACCAAAGTAGAAGGATCATAAAGTATCTATAGAGTTAAAAAGACAATCGAGTTTTCCTCGGCGCATCGATTCATCAGGAGATCAACACATCGAGTTTTTTTTTTTGGAACATATTACGTAGGTGTAGTCTTTTGTATTATTTATAGTAACGGCACAAAATTAGGGCCCCTTTGACACATTATAATAGTGACGTGAAAAATGTTAATTTAGTATCGAAAAAATATGGTCAAGTGCGAGTCACATCGATACATTTTTGGAATAAAAATTTTAAGCACCCTTTTTAATTACATATTTGGAATGAGAATCGAATACTGAGTACCCCCTATTAATATCACAAGAGTCTTACGAATTACCTTATATTTAAGGTCTCCTCGGCTTTGAGCTCAGTAGTGGGCCTTGTTGGGTTGAGATGATTTATAGTATATTCATTTATGTAATTGACTTACTTACTTTATTAAAGGTGGCACTGTATTTTGTTAGTAAAAACGTAAAGGAATTTGTTCGCGGTACCATATACTTTGTTTATATGGTCCCGCATTAGTCCATAATATTTATATATATATTGTATCAATATCCATGTAATTAATTAACTTTGGGTCCTAAGTTATACATTCAATAAATTTTATGACTTTTTGCACATCACTATTGACAATGAAGAACAGCAATTTGCTCCTTCAAATTTATGTAATAATTTATACGAAACTTGATGATCGGACAGACGTCAAGTAAAAGTCATAGGGGCCTTCATTTTCTGCTGCTACTATAATGACTAATGACTATACACTACTTTGTCCTTTACGTGGCGTTACGTGTAGTTTATAATTTTACTATATTCTAACCGTTTTAATTTTTTTTTGGAGCAAATTATTCAGCTATAATAAAACAGATTAACATTGTCACATCAAACGACGACCCCGTAGCCTAGTTAGTAGTGACCCTGCCTGCGAAGCGAGGGGTCCCGGGTTCGATTTCCAGCTGGGGCAGATGTTTATGTGACAGATAAATGTTTGTTCTCGGTTCATCGGTGTTTGTGATGTGTAATTTGTGTTGTCCATGCCACCCGCGACACAGGGAATCCTAGTGCGGGGGTGTGAGTGTGTTAACGTTTATTTATTATTATTTATTTATCATAGGACTTGAACATGAAAAAATAAGAGTTACAAATTAATCTTACTCTGACTGGAGTGACTATGACATTTGTTCAACGCGATTAACGCTTTACTTGACAAGGTGACATGACGCCGATATTGGTGTTATTTGATGGCAATCACACGTTATATTATCACAGGAGTCGGAAAGGGCATAAGGTCGGTTTCAATTGACAGACGGACAGACAGACAGACAGACATTGTAATTTTGGCATGATATGCACCGTGTATACATCCATATGCATGTAGTAAAAAGAGGTTATTAAAATATAACAAAGAGACAGTCCGATTTTATTTATTTGTATAGCGAGGGCAGGATATAATTATGATCTGTGATAATAATTACATTTTGCCCATTCCTGCGCACTTCTGTGACGTAATAGTTTGTATTTTGTTTAAAAAAGATAACACATTTTACGCATAGTTGTCTAAATTTCTTTTACCTATCGATTCTTACAGAATATGAAATACCGGTATTGCGAAGTTAGTGCTGTGCGATTATTGTGAGTGATAATGGTACGATTTACAATTCTGTATTTACTATTTACCGATGGACTAGCCGAACATAAACTTCACATACAATCGTAGACAGAGAAGGATAGACAGAGAAGACATCTGGTGAGTGTGGCCAAAATAAGATAGCAAGAGAAAGTACAATTGTATGTGGCACAAGAAAGAAGAATTATCCTTCCTTAAAAGCAACTCCGTCGAAAAAGCTGGCACGCAATGTGAGACAAAACATAGTATTCTGAGTCGTTTTTTCATGTCATTTGCGTAAGCTGTTCCCTTATCTTGTATTAGTTAGTGTGCAATAGATGAGATCCGTGATCCGTGAGTGTATACTCTTCTCCATCCACGCTTTTCGTATAATCTTTTATGAGATGTCCTAGGACCTCCAAGGACCTGCGCCGACGCGACGCTGGGCCTATGCCCCGCGCCATCAAGACCAAGCATTATAATTCGATGCAGGAAACAGTGATACCGGTTTTTATTATCTCAAAAATAGTGATGTAATCTGTAACGCATTATAGTCGATGTGTTTAATAAAGCAAGTCGTTTAAAATACTTTATGAAAATATTAAAGGATCATTAATATCATCATCATAATTTAATAATAATCAATTTTCCTTTACTTTATTTGAATGTTAGTCGTCTTTATTTACTATAAGTAATAATGTCTGCGTGTGCCTGCCTCAATGTTTAATACCTACTTGACGTATACCATTTATTTTGATAACCTTTTGTGTAATTTTTATTAATTTAATTGTGCAGTGAAAAATAGGTATGATACAAAGGAATTAATCGAATAATTGAAATACATATTATTTATTTCGCAAAGTGGCATGAATCAGCATGCTGTGTATATGTGTATTATTAATAGTGGTGTACGCCCAGTACAGTATTATTTTGTAACTATAAGTAAGTATATTTGTAATATAGATACATAGCACAGCACAGCGCTGCTTTACAATGTATTAAAAAATAAATTCTATTCCGTTTATATAAAATGTTAAACGTAATAAAGTGTCACTTACATTTTACATAGGTAAGTTAACTTAACTGACGGGGGTACCCCGACCGCGCAATTTTTTTTAATAAAAAAATATTTTGAACATTATTTTGAATGTTTAATTGATACATATACATGTATGTTTAAATATCCATTTAATTAATTAACTTTGGGTCCTAAGCTACACATTCGATAAATTTTATGACTCTTTCCCCATCACTATTGACAATGAAGAACAGCAAATTGCTCCTTCAATTCAATGTAACCGCGGCTTTACACTCCTGCGAGACTGCTAGCCGAGTGCCGAGTACGAGAGTGTACATGGTAGCTCTCGCCTCGCCTCGTGATGTCTCGCCTGCTCTCGCTCCCATGACCGCGGCTTTACACTCCCGCGAGACTGCTAGCCGAGTGCACTCGTACGAGACTTCGAGAGTGTAATGGGTAGCGCTCGCCTCGCCTCGTGATGTCTCGGGCTGTCACGCTCGCTCTCGCCTGCTCTCGCTCCCGTGGCGGTTTTTTGCGCCCGAGTCAAAGGCCATAGATTGCCATAGATTATATTAAATTCCAGCCATAGATTACATTCACTTTGTCTATGCCGATACTACTTCGTTTGGCTTCAACCCATTAATGGCCCACTACTGAGCACGGGTCTCTCCAGTCCTCACACCTGAGGAGGCCTAGAGTATACTCCACCACGCTGCTCCAGTGCGGATTGGTGGAGGACTACTTCGTTTATATTTGCTAAATTATTTCTCCGCAATTAAACATCCATTAGAAATAATATTAGTATAATTTGTTTATAAAATATTGTAAGGAATATTTAGTGCCATATGAATTTAGTTTTCTTAATTAATATAATTCGGGTTGTCTGTAGCACTCTTGAATTATTCTCGGTCTTGTTGGTTTATGATGAATGACTGAAAGGAAATACGAGAATCAATGAGCTATGGGATCTTCAGTCTGTTTTTGCGTGTGCGCGGGATAGGCGTCCCTTGCCTGCAAACGATTTTTTTTCTTTTAAAATGTTAGGGGTGGATAACCCTTATCACTTAGGGGTATGAAAAATAAACTGTAAGAAGGCGATTCTCAGACCTACTGAATATGCATTATAAAATTTCATAAAAATAGGGCAAACCGTTTCGGAGGAGTAAGTAACATTGTGACACGAAATTTTATATATACTTATTGTACAATACACTCTAATCACTTCCAAAACTTGAATATTATTGCGTTAAACCAAATATAAAAAAACATCCTTATCAGTTTGTAAGTGATAGGCCTTAAAGTCACCTACAAGTACACTCAGGTTTTTAGACCATTTTCTCTGATTTCGTTCTGTACTCCAAAATACAATAATTATCTATCATGTTATTTATTATACTTTCCACTAATCAGCGTGATGGAGTACACTCCACGTATAAAAAGATTCAAACTATATTTCATTAAATTAAAAATAAGTATTTTAATTAATAATTATTTTTTTGTCGTGATATGTTTTGACATTCTTATAATAATTAGCGGCGCATATTGCAAAAGCGGATGCAATTTCTAAGACGTCCATCCTCTCGACGTCCGCAACTGCAACTGAGCCTGAGAGAGTGAGAGAGCCTGACCGCCTGACTGAAGTGTACGAGTGCGCAGCCGAGTACGCTCCCGACTGCGCATGTCTCGGCCGAGGCGCTCGGACGAGACATAGACGAGTGCTCTCGCACGAGAGTGTAGAGGCGCTATAATAATTCATACGCAACTTGATGAGACGAGAGACGTCAAATAAACGTCTTATGGGCCTTCGTATCGTATCGTGCCGCCAAAGAGAATTTAAATAACCACTACGTTAATCGTTTTACGTGCCGCTACTATAGGTAATAGTAGATTTTAGGTAGGGTTTTAAGAGTTATATTTCTGTAATATTCTGCCTAGTAATTTACGTTTGTATAAATGTATAAATTAAATTTGCTGGCATTTTCTAAACCACAGAACAGAGACACAAGACACAAGTTCTAAACAAACAGATTTGGCATATAATATTTTTGGGAGATGGCACTGGCAACACTGTGCGTGGTGCCTGCTATTGCTCGATAGCTTGAATATTGATTTTCTTTCAGGATTCTGAATATTCTGATTCTGACACTGTACCTACTGTTCTTTCTACCGTGGCTCAACATACTGAATTGGACAAAGTTTAGTGAAAACTAATAAATATGCTGGTTCCAATGCAGGTATTTATGTCGTGTGTTGGGTTTCAATTAATTTCTCGTTAGACTAGCAAAGAAATCAATTCAATTATTTTACTTAGTCCTCAGTACAATAAAAGTGCCCGACGTTTAGTATGCAGGTTTTGAAAATTAAATTATATATTTGAATTTATTTTTAAATTTTGATATATTTCCCGCTGTTGCGTCTCTATTTTGGACACCTTGGTCTTGATTTGAGCACTTTTTAAATGTAATTAGTGGGTACAAATATATAAATAATAAAACAAAAATTTCTGAAAACCATTTATAATAATTATATGGTCTTAAGGTTTTAGACTTTTGGTATGATGTATGATTATAAATTTTCTATTTGATGACTTTGCTTTTGCGACATCGCGCAGCGCTGCTAATGCCCTAAGTGCGATTTATTTTTGTTTGTATTTCACCAATTTCACCATCTATTACTGATGCTGGCTTTACAGGAATAACACAATATCAAAATGGCTATGAAACCCCTGATGCCCGATTTAAAATGCATGGATCCGGAGAATTACCGGAAGTATTTCCGTGCATTGTGTTGGAGCAGTCTAAGGTCAGCGATCTGTGTTTTAATTTGTGATTGATAGATATATTGAGGTTTATTATATTACTTAATTGATGTAATATTTTTTTTACAGAAAATCTGACAAAAGACCTCCTAGAAAGTTGGGTAGAAAAGAAAAATTGCGCAGACTCAAGTTACTTAATGTCCTTGCTGTGTGCTATGCTCCCAAACTTCTGGCCAATCCATCCCAGTTTGCTGTCTATGCTACTGTTCGTAAATCTATTCTCAATCGTTGGAGATATGCAAGTGGATTTGGGAATGACTGTTCCGAAGACAGTGATACTGATGACTATTCCCCACAACCATCATGTCATAAAATACCTAAGGTATGTACTGTGTGTTTTGTTTATAGATCCTACAATATTGTTTTAAAGTGTGCTGTAAAATTTTTAACCATATTTCATTTTCAGATCACAGGAATTGGTTTGCGTGCAGTGTTCACGCTCATATCTCAAGCCAGATTTACCGATTCACACTATTGTGAGCATGCCCTTAGAGCACTACTAGACGTTCTACAAGGACATCCTCCAGAGGATCTGGCCCAGGAGCCCCCAGAGGTGAGTTATCAATTATCCATAAATTAGTTCTGCAAGCCCAATGTCCAATCAGTGCAAAGAGTGCAATGCATTACATAACTGGGCTTTAAGTACTGTGCTTTGTTTATTTTATATTTTTACAAAATGGCAAATGTTTTAATAGGTTTTAATTATTAATGAAATGAAATAAAGTTTATTCAAATTTGGTTTTTTACAAACACTTTACGAAAGTCAAACAAAGACATTGGTTCAACAAATCCTACACTGAGTGTTCATGGAAGAAGAAGCGGCAAGAAACTTCCAAGGAGCTCCTTTTTCTACATAATTACTAAATGGCTCTTGTCTTTTGGGTGTGAAAAATTATATTCACACAAAATATAAAAATTATTATTATTCTATCCAATTTTTTAAACATTAAGTAATATAGTGGTAAAATTTTTATTTCATTGATCAATTTGTTTTTTGATAGATAATAGCAAGTCTCCAGTCCATGCTCATTGATATTGCGAGTGGCAATGGTCCAAGTGGGAGAATGGAATTGCCCTCCACTCTAACAGCTATTAGTAGCTCTTGTCTCATGGCGCTGTCTGTGGCACGAGGAGAAGCCGAGCTTATCCTTACATCAGTAGCATCCCTCATAATGGTTGTTCCGGCTCTTTCCGAACAACAAGTTAAGGTCTGTTTTTTCTGCATTGATTATACCATAACAATATTTTATTGCTTATTTTTGACTTTTTAAAATTAGTTTTGACTACTCGCTACCTTAGAGAACTGCTATTTATTTAAATTGTGTTAATTATTTATAATTCATCTTTATTATTTACTTAATACTTGATTGATCAGCTATCACAATACTGAAACATGCAGTTGCATATCATGGATGTTAACAGAATAAGTTTATTTCAGATTCCTTACAATTTGACAACACTCCAGCGCAGTGTACAATCTGTTATACTTGGCCCTCCTTCCCGTAACCAATGGCTACACTATGGTGTTCCTCACCAGTCATTGGTGACGAGTTTCCCTGTGGACTTACCACCTCAAGCGACAGCAGGATCTACCGATTTAGTTGTGCGCTCCCTTGTCTCGGATGGCTGCTTTCTCTATGTGTATACATCTAGGGGACTCCTGAAGATTGGATCAGGATATGGGAGTTCTATTAGACAACATGTATACTTGTATAAACCTGACTTCTTTGCTAGCGATCGTCATGGCTGGTTGGGTTTTTGCAGGGTAAAGTATAATTATTGACCGAATAAATAAACATATTTCTTTATACAAAGTCGTAATTACTTTTCTTTTTGGTAGAAATTCGCATGTTTTATTAATGTTTATTTATTTTTAGAATAAGTTGTATGTTCGAATTGGACGAAAGAAACCAGAGGTTTATGAAGTAGATAAAGAGACATTGGAAGTGAGAACTATGATACGACTGGATCCTGGAGGCCAAACTTCTGCAGACCAAAAATCAGCCGTATTCACAGATGGTAAACGACTTGGATTGGTTCTGCTAACAAACATTGTAAGAAAAAATTTGTTAAAATAATTGAATAAATATGTTGCAACCTGATAGCTGTAATTTATGTGAATAATTATTTTTAAACAGGATATCCTGACTATAAAAATGTATGAAGTTGACTCATCCAGTGACCGAGCAGACAGCAGTATACATACTGTGACTTCAAGAAAAGAATTAAATGTTCACCTTTTAAGAAGACGCACTTTAGCTTTAGGCAAAGCGCCATTCGAAGATGGGTTATCAAGGAGAGCGATGGATTTGGATGCTCCTGTGGCTTTGCAATTAGATGACACTGATGATGATCCACTTTTGGGGATTTCTGCTGGCCAAGACTTTGGTCTTTTGACTACTGGATCAGGCAAAGTAGGTGTTACTAATCTGAAGAAAGTTTTATATACATATAACTAATTGACCCGGCGAACTTCGTACCTGCTTGGAATTAATAAATATTGTGTTTAGATTTAAATAAAATAAATATGGATTAGTTGTTATATTCTATTCTTTCTAAATAAAAATTGCCACTCAAAATTATTTAATGTTCTCTTGTACAGCAAATCAAATTTGGCGAAATACTGATAGCTGCACCACCTACTGGGTCCAATTGTGTTTACAAACCATCCAGGAACCTATTGAAATAAGTGCTGTTCCAAAAACAAACATATCTGTCACATAAATATCTGCCCAGCTGGGAATCGACTCCGGGATCTTTGGCTTCTAGGGCAGGGCGCACTACAACTAAATAATATCCTGTGCGTGCGCAATAATATCCTGTGCTTTTATTATAGGTCTATTACACTGGGAAAGGTACCAGCCTTGGCTATAAAGTGTCAGCTTCTCATACGGGACGATGGACATTGATGAAGGAAACCTCCTTTAATCGACATGATCCAAGCAATCCGAAAAAGTGTAAAGTTATTCAGGTACGCATTAACAATTATTAATCATAATAATTTGTATTTAGAAAGATAAATCTTATGTTACTTGTAAGACTGAAGAAACCTTCCAAGTCTGGTTGGCTCGAATTTAAATAATATTTCGAAGCCGACTTAGACGTTCTTTTAAAGGTTATTTGACTTGTGTGTAAGATGTATAAATAAGGAGTTGCAGTTACGTTGGAAATTATCTTATAGGTGGCGGTGGGGCATGAGGGGGTTCACGCTATTCTTGTGCTCGACAACGGAACTGCGCTATTTACGGGCGTCGCTCGCAGGGGTGAAGACGGTGACACCAACAAGCATAGACGATCGCCCAAACCAACTAAGCCTCGGAAGATACTAAAGGTACATTTTATCATGCATCATCATCGCAACCCACAACTGTTCCACTGCTTGGCCTCGGTCTCGTCTCACAGTGTGAGAAGCACAGGTCATAGTTCACCGCGATGGGCAAGTGCGGATTGACAGACTTCACACGCTTTAGAGACACCTTGACGACCCAGGAGCATAGTAGGTGACCCTGCCTTCGAAGCGGGGGTCCCGGGTTCGATTTCCGGCAGGGGCGGATGTTTATGTGACAGATAAATGTTTGTTCTCGGGTCGTGGGTGTTAGTGATGTGTTATTTGTGGTGTTCACGCCACCTGCGATACAGAAAATCATAGTGTGGGGACACCCCCACACTATGATTTTCACATAATCACACGATTATGCTTGGGTATGACTGTGTTAACGTTTTAGTATTTTTAATGTGTAGATATAATTACTGGTGATACTTTCCTTATCTTTTTTTTTACCTTAGACAAGTTAATGCTTTCAAACAATCCCACCTGATGGTAAGTGGTGATGAATTCTAAGACGTTGGACGCACTAACTTATTAAAAGGCTGTTTACTCTCCTCTTGGAGACTTCCACATTATATCTATACATTTAAATAAAATTTAAGTTTCTTTCTGGTATTTCGACCTGTTTTTCCTCAAGTTCTTATGGTTACTTACAGGATACAAAACCTTTATAAAATTTGTGGCTGTTTTTCTGTTTCTTCGGGCTAAGCTGTAAAACGGCTAAACTGATTTTAATATTACGATTAGAGCGCAACATATAAGCTTATTTTTATCCCAGAATTGCAAGGGGATCAGGATTTAAGCGGGAAAAGCTTCCACGCGAATAAAATGACGGGCACAGTTTATTCCTAGTTTGTTAGTAATTCATAACTATTTACAAATGATTTAAATCTTAAAAATATACATACATATATGTTTAGGCTGACGGACACTACATAGTATACGCCGCTTGCAACTACGGATCCACTGCGCTGGTGACGCGACAAGGACTCCTCCTGATGTTCGGGAAAGACACCCAGCATTGTGACTCGAACGGCCTGGTTACCGAACTGCGACATGAGCGGGTTATACAAGTAAGTTTGTATATAAGGTTTTATACTTAAATCATTATGTTTATGGTCTGTTTGACAAAAAGTATTTTAAACGCAAAATACGGACTACTTTTAAAAGGGAAGTGGCGTACAACTTCGGTTTAAATAAGTGACTTTTATTCTTTACTCCTTCATTCTTTCGCGTGCCTCTTTATAGAAGTTTCACTTCAAAAATAGAAATTAACAGGTACCACGTAAAAATGAAATATGTATAAGACTTGGTACGAGTATGAAATTAGGTATGAGAATATCATGTTTTTGTTACAGATTGCTCTCGGTAAAGCTCATGCCGTAGCATTGACGAACTTGGGCCTAGTATACACATTTGGTATCAATAATAAGGGCCAGTGTGGGCGAGAATTCGGATACACCAAAGAGCGTAAGTTGTATTTTATTTGTTGATCACTGGAATCTTCATGGAAATGTGAAGGTGCTGTACGTGCCGGCTTTATTAACAGAGCCATAGCGGCAGTGTGTAAATGTAAAACATTGTTTTCAGGCCCATACCCGCCCAGTAAGCGGCCGCGGATGTACCGCGACGATTTGGAGCTGTGCGTGGTGCACACGTGGACGATGGAGTTTTGCCGTGTCTGCTCCATCTGCAAGGAGTGCACCGGCTACTTCAGCGCATGCGATTGCGTTCGCGAACCCGACAGGATACCTGGAGAGTATGTATTTTAAGTAGATAGCCTATTGGTAGTTTTTGTTACTATTAATTTCTTGGTACCTCAGATTTGCTTCAGACTCCGATACTGTATGTTAGTGTTCTCTATCATCCCAAAATGTATATAGGATTATAGCAATACCAAAATAGATATACCAATAAGTTTCACTTTACTGCCGCTGATAGATATGTGGACGAGGTAGACCAAGAAAATGAAGAAGTGTTTATTGTTATGTATTCTCTGTGCGTGTGTGCAGACATGAAAGCGTACATTATAACGCGGGGTGTTCCGCAGACGGTGCGGGTGCGGCGAGGGCGACGCCGGCTGCACCGTGTGCGGCGTGTGCCGGCGATGCGCGGACCTGTATGCGCCGCCGGCGCCCGAGCGTGCCGACTCCGATGACGACTCCGCAGAAATGGCCACTGACTCCGGTATACATCTTCAAAATACTTTTACAGATTGTTAATCCGCCACGTGTTAAAGCGTGTTTTTAGTTTTTTAAACTATTAATTTTTGTCGAAATGACAGTGCAGTTATATATTTTTTGTGACTAATCATTAAACGCTCTTATCAACCGTTTTGGAATGTTAAAGAGGTCTTTAATATGTACTATTATACTTTTATGGTACCTTCAATTTATTTTAAACTTTATCGCTCTACAGAAGGTACGAGTTCCCAGTACGAAGGGCACTCGTCCAGTTCGGACTCTGACAAGGACTCCAGTATCAAGCTGAGCTGCCTCCCGCCTGCGCGCATCGCGATCCCCGGCGGACATCGCATAATAGCCGTCGCTTGCGGCCTGCACCACACCGTCTTACTGGTGGAGGGGGGTATGTCTCAAACTAACATACTCGTGGTACTATAAATAGATCAGACGTCATTTGCTGCCTCGATGTGTGAACTTTGGAACTAACTTAATTCAGCGGCGTTACCACGGCGTCCTTCCTGGCCGATTGATCGGCAACGAAACGGTGAAGCACGTCAGCACGTGATGTGCTTGCTCTGTCTGGTTGCTCTCCTGCCCAGGGCAAAATAAGGATTTTGTAGTACAACTAATACATCATAAACAATATTTAATAATATCGTTATCTTAACATTATAATATTGTAAATGCAGGCGAAGTGCTAACATTCGGGTCAAACCAATACGGCGCGCTGGGCGCGGGCGACGTGTCCGTGCACCACCGGCTGGTGCGGGTGCGCGTGCCACGCGTCATCTCGGTCACGGCCGGCAGCAACCACACCGCCGTGCTTACGCGCGAGGGGGAGGTCTACACCTTCGGCGCCTTCCAGGTACACACTCGACGACACTAATAAATTGCGATTTTAATCATTCTTTTAAAATTTCCATGAATTGATAAAGTCACCAAGTCGAAATTTCAAACTCTATACTTTTTACTTGTCGTATTTTTAATAATAAATAATGAATACCTTACAGTGTGTTATACATAAAACGACCTGGTAGATGTAGCATTTTAAATATACCTATAACTAATTTTACTCATCCCAATGTTTTCTACTTCACAGAAAGGTGCCCTTGGACGACCACGCATGGAAGAACCGCGCACCGATCGCGGTCCGATTTGGTACGCAACGCCGGGCCGCGTGCCGCGCATCGGCCCGCGCTACGCAAACAAGGCAGTGTGGGTCTCTGCTTCTGGAGACCAGACCTTCGTCCAGGTCTCGCAGACTCTGATCAAGACCGATACCATCTTCAGTGCCACAATTACCGCTAACAGCAATACTATCAGTAAGTTCACTTTATCATAGTGTATCATAGTATTTCGATGTGACTCTTCGGCAATCGATACTCAGGCGATTTTTCCTTACAGTTATACTGCCAAATAGGCCGGAGCATACGTTCAAGTGTATAACAATAAACAAGATCGACGGCTCGTGCAATTCGTGGACCGGCCCTGAACAAGTCGACTTCGTAAACACGCTGGCCTGTCTGGATCCCCTTTACGACGTCCTATGGTGCTATCAGCCGGGAATGCGTCTGATGAAATGCTACAATATTCTCGCGTTCGATTCTCATAAGTTGCAGAAATGCTGCTTCAATGATCCCGACTCGTACGCCCCCGATGCGGATTTCGATTACCCGAATTATGGAACCATGAGAAGACTAGAGGACTTCAAGAATTTGGAGAATTTTGAATTTGTGTGCAATATTGACCAAAAGCAAACGGAGAATATGGCTCTGTCGAACATGTCTATACTGAACCAAGAGCTCGCAATTCCCTCTGCGCACGGCTGCTCTGTTACCAGAATGCATGCGGCCTTACATCTTCTAGGGTGCTTGGACTCCCTCACGTATGCGCACGATACCAAGTAAGTGGATAGACAAATTAAAATATTTTGTCTGTTTAGTTTTCATTATTTTCATTCCACTGTTCCCCTTTAATTAAGTTCTTATCCTGGCAGATTGACAACAGTTGAATGTAAACGAGAGAACCCATCGTCGCCAATAATTCCCGCAATGGAAGATTACCTTACTGTCAATCGGTTCGAAAGCCACGGAGGCGGTTGGGGATACTCGGGCCATTCCGTTGAGGCTATACGCTTTATGTGTGATACTGACATAATACTTGGTGAGTATATATACCTTATTTGTATGTTGGTTTAGTTACTTCTTAATTATTTTATAACGTTTAATATGATTTCTTCAGGGGGATTTGGTCTCTTCGGCGGTCGCGGCGATTATGCGGCCCGAATTAAACTCTTCGATATTGGCGCCGAAGGTGGTGAGCAAGAAAGTGACGGTGATCTATTGGCAGAATCTGATGAAGTAACGTACGAGTGCCCACCTCGTGATAGATTTCCAATACTATTTGAAAACCCTATTCCACTTGCGGTACGTAAGTTTCCTTATGGTCACATTAAACTTCAACTAGTTTTCCGAATATCCTTTCTTACTGCTCATTTGCGTCACTTGAGGAATCTGTAATTATAAAGTTACAAGTGAATCCATTGAATAAATAAAGTTTCAGTTTTTCCCCGTTTTTATCACGTTTGGAGGGGAATTTCCAAAAATCTTCTGTTATTCTGCCCTACACTCCCCAAGGAACATACATGCCAAATTTCAGCTTGCGTTGTGTAGTTTCGGCTGGTGTCACTCAGTAATGGAAGAGTTTTATATGTATTGATAATACAGATTAAATACAATTTCTCTTAGTGATTTATATTTATTGGTTCAAACAGGCTAGTCGCTGGTATGTAGCCTGGGCTTGCATCAACGGGCCCTCCTCAGACTGCGGTTCTTCTGGACAAGCCATGGTGGTCAACGATGATGTTGGTTTCCATTTCAAAACATCCAAGAAATCAAACAATGGTACTGATGTTAACGCCGGTCAGATACCTTGCTTATTATACAATGTCATCACCTCTGACCAAACGGCGCCCGTAAGGAACCTGGATTTTGGTGAACCGATAATCGTCCTCTCCAAAAACTTATCCCGGAAAGTCACGGTGCACTGCTTTAGATCTTTGATTCGTCTGCTGCAGTGGAGCTGGAATATATTTAAAGGAATCGTACTCGATACAAACGGACAAGTTTCGATAAATTACCAGAAACTGACTACTATGAAGCACCAGAAGAGGTTGGTGTACGTGATTCGAGCTTGCATTCGGCTCGTGAAATCCTACACAAACGAGATATTCCCGAAAAATAACAGCAGGCGCAACTCTCACGACTACATACCATACTTGGATATAATCGGGGAGGCGCGAAACTTTATACAAGACATAATGGCCGAGCCGACGCCCACCTGCTCGATGCTGCCGCGCAAGCAGGCGAGAACCAAGAGCCATAGGATTTGCTACGTTCAGTTCGCGCTCGAGATGACCAACTCGATCCTCAACGAGGCCCACGAAACAGTAGTGTCGTGCTTCCATGCGTTCTTTCCGACTCCAGCATTGAAGTGGGACTATCTTTGTTCCCTGCTCTATCACATTAAAGTAAGTTTTTTTTTTCAATATTAGATTATATTAGATTAGAAGCTGGAATTGCAAAACGCGAATTGCCGTTTGCGGCTTAGGCAGTTGTCCCACCGCCGGCGACTAGCGAGTGGCGAGTAGAGCTAGAAACTGAAAAAGAGTTGGCGAGTTGGCGAGTAGCGAGTGTGTAGTTCCGATAGTTTTGTCGCTAGGCTATCAGCGAGTGACAGACTGCGGCGGGCGAGTACTCGCACCACTCGCTGGGGCGATAATATATGTGTACTCGGCGTGTGTTTTGACTGCCAAGCGAGTGTCGCTGCCCAACTTACTCTGAGAATACGGGCTTTTTCTGGTAACTAAAACTTGTTTTTAATATTGTAGGACGGTGTGGTACCGCCGTCTCAGATGAGGGCGCTGACTTCGACGTGCGCCGCAATGTGCGACTCGCGTAGCCTCTGCGAGGTTTTGCAGTACATCGTACCGGTCACACAGGACTCCTTGCCCATCGAACGCCCACGACCGGAGAGTCGGGTCAGTACTTTCAACAACGAAAGAATCTCTTCAAATATTTTTATATTTTTATGAAGATGTTGTATTGAATTCATTGATATGCATTTATGTGATAAAATCTTTAAGTGGTTTTAGTGAAGGAAAGTTTAAGAAAATAGAAATATGATGCCCATAAGAAACTTATGGGCATCATATTTCTATTTTCTTAAACTTTCCTTAAGCATAAGAAACTTATGGGCATCATATATAAGCATTGTATCACAATGATGATAACAATCATTAAACAAATTAAAATTTGTTCTAGGTCATGAAGGATATCCCCTCAAAATCGGCCACTGTCCCACGATCTTCACACAGCCAAAAACCACCACCAATTCCGCCTCGATCCAACAAAGATAACAATAAGGTAACTTTCTATCAGTACCTGTTTATAACAATTTCTTCTGCTGTATAAAAAAAACTGTCAGCCAATAAAGTTGATTAGTATATTGTAGGTTATTTTTAATTATTTGACGTGCACGAATATAAACCATGTCGACTTGTAAGCATCGCACGGCAGCCGCGGCGTCGTTTGCCGTAAACTAATATTGAACAAGATAGTCAGCACGTGTGTTGTCGCAGGCTCAGGACGTGATCCCGGAGGAGGGCCCCGGCCACGAGGGCTGGCACCTGCTGGACGTGGTCGGCCGGCTGCTGGACGTGGTGCTCGCGCCCGTCAAGCAGCAGATGATGACGCGCCAGTGCGGGCAGCCGCACGACCACGGCGAGGTGAAGCAGCGCGACAGCCTCGCGGAGTACTGCTGCAAGTTCACCGCGCGGCTGGTGGGCGACCTCACCTACAACGCGTCCAATGTAAGTTGGTGCATCAATTTTTTTTTATAGATTTATGATAGCAAACGAACATGCAGCACCCATCTCCCGCTGCCGCTCATGATAACTGTGACCGACACAGAACAGGAATTAAATCGCGACTAGCACGGTTAGTCCAGTTAGTAATGTTAGTAAGAGTCTCATTTTAATTCGGTCACAGATGTGTTGCTTCCCTTTAGGACTTAGATGATCACCTCCAAACTCCAAAAAATTAACCGGTTCCACATATTTCTACCTGGAACACAATTGCTGTTAAAATAATTACTATACGGTAGAAATGGTACTCGACTCGGTGCCGTGGCGGGCGGTAGTACTAATAGAATATGGAACCTTTGATATTAAGGACATGAAAAAAGGAAGTTAATTAATAATTCGCTTGTCACCAGGAGGACATGGGTGCTAACACTGTGAGATATTTGATGACACCGTCGCGATTCATGCGCGTGAACCAGAGCCGCGTGTGGAACACCGGAAACGGAACGCCTGACGCCATTTGCTTCTCCATCGATCGATGTGGTATCGCTCTCGTAGGCGCATGCATATACGGCGGCACGGGAACATATGACTACACCTTGGAACTATTACATGACGTACGAGTAAGAAATTTTACTATATCGGTGCCGGTTTTACTAGTATGTAGCACTTTCCTCGTCACTTAAATTTTCTCTAGTGTTAAGTTCGGATGATTCAGTTGATAAAGGTCATGACTATCGAAAGTTTTGTGGCAGAGTTTAGACAAAATGAGCAGATTGACCATTGGTGACCATCAACGATTATATAACAAGTTATCACTGCAATTACCTCTGACCGATGAGCCCAGTTGATGTTGATATTACTCTGTTTGCCAAACGTGGGTTCGGTTCACGGCGGCGGTAGATATTTGCTCTTGGGTCGTGGGTGTTTGATTTTGTTAGGCTATTGTGTTGTCTGTACCACGCACGCAACAGGCAGTCCTAGTGCGTGGTTATGAATGTATGTCTGTGTTTATCATTTACTTTAACATTTACTTTTTGTACTTGTAGATGAAAGTACCAGCTGACGAGTCGAACCCGTCACACTGCTGGGTGAGCGTGGAAACCGTACACGGTACTTTCACTGGCGTAGACCTTCAACACGATATGGTGCAGGTCAAATTCGAGCGCCCCATCCCATTGAAAGTAAGTGAGAAATCGTTACTTTGAAAAATGTAAGTAATATAAACAAGCAATAGTCAGCATACGACTTTTACACAGCATACAGCATACCACTTACCATCAGGCGGCACGTTTCTCGGCTGTTTACATAAAAAAAAATTGTCCATAATATATTAGTTTGCTTTCGGCAAGTACAAGTCAATGTTTATTTGCAGGAGGAGTTGCGTTATGCCCTCCGTCTGTGCAACCAAGGCGCGCGCACCGCGAGCGGCGACTGCGGACTGCCGCTGGTCAACGGCCCGGACGGCACCACGTTCAACTTCTCCTCGTGCTCGCTCAGCTTCAACGGGACCTCGCTGGCCCGCGGACAGATCCCGTGCCTCATATATCAAGGGTCTGTTTTGTTTTGAATCGGTAGACCAATTGTTAGCGTCTTTTAGTACATTTCCCATACCTAATCATCATTATTCGCACCGGGGCTTTAACGTGTACCTCGTTCGCGTAGATCGTCAAAGTCGTTGACGGGCAGCGAGAGCGGCGACCGGCTGTACTCGGTGTACCGCGGGATCGCGCTGCGCGTCGCCGGCGAGGTGGCAGGCCGCGGCGCGGAGCTGCTCGGCGCGCTGCGCGCGGAGCTCACCGCGGAGGACCTGCGCCGCAACGCCGCCGTGCTGCACCACTCGCCCGTCGTCAACATGCTGCTGCCGTACGCGTTCGCCAACCTCGACGAGCTCGACGATCCCATGGTGACGTGCCGATGCCGTTCTTGTAGTACTCGACGTCTTTATGGTAGCGGTGTACCTATGCTGGGTCTACACCACACACCAATATTTTGTAGCCAACATAATCAATCAGACTGCAACATTAGATGTATGATACTAGTAGTGTGATATGCGTTTATTGCGCGAATCAACGTGTCTGTCCGTTGCCTTCTCAAATACTATATTTATTGTAATCTTTAGTAATTCACTTCCTTGCACTATGCTAGGCCATAATTAATATTAATAAAAATAAATGTTAATAGATAACAACATTTAAATATAACTTCAAATAAGAAATATAGGTACTGTTCTTTTAAGAATTATTAATTTAGCAGATATTGGAATTGACGAATAAAATGGGAGGCCACATACACTAGCTAACGAATCCAGCCACTTCTGTCTAGATTAGCAGTCAGCAACATAAATAAATTGAGTATATTGTAATAATAATTGAAATATGAATGTGTGTACAGAGTTCGGTGTCGATCCTGGAGATGATCCACGAGCTGCTGCCGCACGTGGCCGCCATGAACCTGCTGGTGCCGCCGGCGGAGGAGCCCGCCACCACCACCACCTCGCACTACTACACCTGGGTCGAGAGCGACCACCCCTACAGGCAGCCCGTCGTTTCCAACATGCGGTGAGTTGTTCGTTGCAGAGGTTCACTTCCCGAAAGCAATTCGCTTTAAATTACGTGTTACTAGACTCGCTTTCTTCCGTAGACAAGGGTAATGAAACAGTCGTGATAGAAAGATTGGTTGTATTGAAGTCAATTTACGATAGAGATAAGAGCTAAATAGCTTAAGATTTTGGTTTGTTTTTACAGTTACTTTTTATAGTAAAATTTAAATAAATATGGACATATTTGTTGGCACAGGGTGCTGTTTCCGTCGCAAGTGTCGTGGATGGTCTTGGAGATGGACCCGCGGAGCCTCACAGCGCAGCCCGAGGACAGCCTCACCATATACGCTGTCGCCGGAGCGCCCAAGCATAAGTGCCACTGTACTAACGAGATTCGCATCGCAGACCCGCCCTTCCGAAAGGTATACAAGGTAGAAATCATTCAACATTCATTCATTACCAAGTTTTGATTTCAAATTAGAAGTGAACGGTTGTTCAGGTAACCTTTAGATATTGTTATATTTTTATGTAGATAAAAGTAACCCTTCCCCTGCTACGTAAAGCTCACGCCGTTCACCTTCATTCATGCTTCCATAATAGAGGATAAGGTTATAATTATTATAAGTTATATTAAAAGACAGGTCATATTATACAAACGAGTAGATACTCGGATTTTACCTTATTTACAAATTACGTCTGAAGGGGGGTTTAAAGTTAGGATAAAGTGATTATTTTTATATTTATATCGCTTTTGATTAATTTTTTAATCATGCCCGGCTTTTAGAGTACCTATCGTGCTTTATATGTGTAATTGTGGACTGAGGGGGAAAGTAGGGATTAGTTAATGATGGTTTTGCCCGTTTGTGCAGCGGCTGATTCATCTGACGTCGGAGACGGGGGAGGCGGAGGAGTTGGAGGACGCCAACTCGGAAGCTCCGTGCACGCACTACAATTGCACTTACGTCAGCGTCACCCCTAAATTATCTAATGTGTGAGTAGATGTGCTATTAATTTGTGTGATGATTATCTAATGTGTGAAGACATTTATCATGTTGTTGTTTACACCTCTTCTGTGTGATTTATAATAGAATGGTAACGGATTTTTTTAAACCACTGGTTTATATAGTACTTTTCAAGTCTGTAGCCTATATCATTGGTTATCATAAAATTTATGTGATGCTTGATGTAATATTTCGGATGCGTGTACTAGGGATATATTTGCTGAAGTGGAGCGAAGGCGGATTACTCGTTAGTGATACTGGTACCGCTTATAAAGGCAGCAGTTACTCTATTATTCTGACTTCTATCCATATACATTGTGGGGAATGAGCTGATTATGTTGTACTAGATTTCTAATGGATTATGTAAATTGACAACGAATTAGAAGCCAAATACGTATACATAACGCTCTTTTTACATTAATGTTTTTATCGCATATTAAGTTATAGTAAATAAGTAAGTTATAGTAATTAATACTCATATCATAACAAAGATGTGTAGCATGATGTGGTATGTTGTGGAGAATTATAAATTATGCATGTGTTTCTTTGTTCTAGGCATAACGCGTGGCCGAAGCAGGCGCTGTTGGTGCCCGGCAACGAGGTCATATTCTCGCTGGAGACCGCTTCAGACTATTTGAATGAATACAATAAGCCAAACAAGTGAGTACATACAGAATTGTTAACATATTCATCATTATAAAACAATAACAAACACACGAATGTTATGCACACACTCATCAGAAACGGAATAACATACATTCTTCAATTATGACTTTAGTACAAGTGCATGATTTAATCATCGAATGGTATTTCACTAAATAAAAAGGCTAAATGCAATACAAGTGATATCATTTTTGTCCATAATATTATTTTTCATGACACTTTGGATGACGAGGAGAATAGGAGATAAATACCAGCGGTTGCCAATGCTCTTTGTTTCACTGGTTGGGTCCAAATACATGTTTTTGTAGCTTAATCGATAGGGATCCAGCCTGTCGAGACAGAGATCTTGTGGTCAATACATGGCCTGTGCAGATGTTTGTGACTTAGTTCCCAATGGCTCACTGCAGGGCACGAGTCTCAGAGCAGAGCGTTCTGCCACAGTGAAGATTAGTGGAGATTGCTAATATTTGTGTGGCTGTTAAACAAGGTGGTCGTAGTTATTATCTTCGGTTCGATGATCTTCGGTTTGCTGTATGTAACAAAACGTTGACTAATCGCGAACGTGCTTGCCGTCAGCGAGGAGAACCGGTTCGGGTTCCGCTGCCTGTGCGTGGGCTACGAGGACGCGCCGTTCACGTCGCAGAAGCAGGGGCTGACCGCGCTCGAGATGGAGCTGGTGTACGCGGGCGCCGCGTGCGCGTCGCGCCTGCTCGCGCCCGACGTCGAGATACCGCCCTTGCAGTTCTGTGAGTCTATTTTTTAATATTATTGCGCGTATTAACTTGAATGATGTTTCGCGAGTGCTCAGTACAATTTCCGAATCAATGCTTGATGATCATTTCAACTCCCAATATGATGAGCGCGCTTATTGAGTAAAATTCACTCTCCTCTTGAGTACCATCAACTTTTTTATTATTATTGAAATATTGCTCAATTGATTTTTATTAGGCAAAAATGCGTTATGCTTACTTTTAATAACTGTATAATCCGTAGAATAAAATATTATCCGATTATATTAATGGAATAGAAATTATAAAAATACACTAATTTTAACGGACCCTACACAGTGCAATGTAATAAATGGGGCAATAAAAATTTAACCTGCGCAAACTTTTGTTTAATCATAAACATACATTACGCAGTTCACGATACCCTTTTGCATTATAAGTGATACGAGTAGGTAATATTAGTAGGTAGTTTACAAGGTTGGAAGTTAGTGAACAGTTACGCCCTGTCGGTGTTTATATCTGAAGCGCGGGTGTCCCGGTGAGATCGTGACCGGCATGTTTACTCGCAGGTGTCGCACACTCTATTGTGCGCTGGACCATCTGAATCATTCCACCTGAATGTAAACGGATTGTTCATCGTGCTTCCGTTGTTATACTCCGGATAGGCTTGTGTAGCTATTAAGTAACAGAACTGGTAGTTAATAGGTACATTACAAATTTTTAGAGGAACAATCTCAATTTCGCAATCGCAATTTACCTCCTGTAACAGTAGTGAACAGTAACTCCTGATTTAGTTGCATAAATTAAAGAAACCGAGCCGAAACGACTGACCGGGCTTCCGTCACGAAAGTCGGGGCCCAGACTGAAATATCAGTGCTGTGCTCTCGCGCGGCTAAAGCTGAGGCTGGGCCCATTCGCCGGTCGTTACGCTGCAGCACGGACATTTGTCGAATAGATTGTTCTGTATCTACCCTTTTTTTATTTTTATTTTAGTTTTATTTTCTCACTTTTTATTTGTATTATTAATGTTGTATTTTTTATTTTTTATGTCTACCTATGTTTATTTTTTAAGTCAACTGTTTAATCCATGTCAGCTGCGGCTTCAACGGCGAATAAACATTTTTTCTTTCTTCTTCTTTCTTCTTTCTTCAATTTCCCGGGGTGGTACTACCGCCCGCTACGGTACTTAGTACTTCTACCGTAGTATTTCTACCGTGTAATACGAGTAGTAGTTTTAACAGCAATTGTGTTTCGGTTACAAAGGTGTGGAGCCGGTTACAATTTAGAGGTTTAGTTTAGAGGTGTTACGGGTAGCAACACAATCTGTGTCTTAACTTTCTTGTGCACGTTTGATTGGCCGTGTGCCTGATGGATATAACGCTTTGCAGCAACGATAATGGATCTACAAATGTCGGCGGTGAGCGCGTACGGCGCGGCGGCCGGCGAGCCGGACCCGGGCGAGGAGAGCGACGCCCAGCTGCTGGCGCGCGGGCTCGAGCTGTCCTCGCCGCCCACCGTGCACCACGTGCTCGACGGCCTGCCCCTCATGCGGTCAGTCGTACACACACTTCCGTACATCCGTAGACAGAGTGGGGTATAGACGACTGCTGGACGTCGCCAACGTGACATAGCAAGAGAAAGTACAGTTGTCAGATTTGCCTATAAGTAACTGTTCTTTCCATGAAACCGCCACACAAAGTGAAACAAAACATAGTATCATTCTATCTCGTTTTTTTCGTGTCATTGTCAGTGCGATGTATGACATCCATTAGTCTATACTCTACTCCGTCTACGCTACGTTCACACAGTATTGCACGACACGTTTTTGAGCCGGACAAATCGTATCGGATAAATACTGGCGCACACTGTAGGCACATAGCGTGCATCATTCACACTATGTTTGTACGATAAACAAACGTACAAAGCGAAAAATATTTATGGAATAGCAACCGAACAAGCTTTAAGTGTTCAGTTCGCAGTTCGCTGCCTATAATGGTGCGGATGAAAACTGCGACTATTGGTTTTTGTTAAATCTCTTTTATTAATGTGTGTTCTTGTATGTTGTCCATGGCCCCCACGACACAGGGAATCCTAGTGTGGGGCTATGAGTGTGTAGCGTTATTTATTATTATTAATTACTAGCGGTCCCGACAGTCGTCGTCCTGTCTTAACTATATACATATGTGTTAGCTATATTCTAAATTATGTGCACAAAGCAATTCGCTATCACTAAGACATTCAGTTTTTTACATCCTCTTTGACGACATTTGCAGCACGCATTCTGCCAATGTTATGTCAAACACCATAAGGTTACATTAAAAAGTTTATGGGTATCAAAAGCGCCAATTTTCTTAATTTTTCTTTCATAAGCTTCTTCTCCTGCCAATAACAAATACAACAAAAAAGGAGATAGCGAAATCTGTCCAGCCGTTCAGGCGTGATTCCGTGAACAAGGGAAATAGGGATTCATTTAGGTATGCGATTAAGTGCAAGTTCAGTATGGGTTGGTAAGTAATAAAAAAATACATATCTACAGCCACGAGGTGAACACGACCAATGAGACATAGTATGTAATTGCGGTAAGTAATTTGCAGCTCTACCGAAAGAAATGCAGACAACTATATGATACAGGAATAAGAATGAATCCATCTTACAACTAGGATGGACTTAACCCTAGTTCTAAAGTGCGTGACGGTTGAAACTGTGAAGCTTCCGAATCTCGTAATGTATGTAAGTAGTGAACGACCACAAAACTCTATCAATTCGGACGGGATCACCGTGGTGAAGAAGAATGCTCTAGGCCTCCTCGGTCATGAAGAGAGACCCGAGCTCTGTAGTAGGCCATTAATGGGTTGGAGCCAAGAAAACGACCTCGACTGCCGATTCGCTGATTATTATCTTTTGGGATCGTTTACGCCTGTATATTATTACAATACCCCACCAACTAGCAGTGGAGCCACCTGTTGATAAGTGGCCATTGTCGCTATGGATATTAGATTTATCAAAGGCACCGACGACGCGTTGCAGGCCTAAAATATGAAAGGGGGTGTAAAAACTCTTATAACTGTCATGTGTCCGAGGGTACCTGTGTAAAATACAATTTAGAAAAATAAAATTCAATGTAATAATGACTTTGTCGTTACGTCATTATGACGTGTGTTCAATGTCGTCACAAGCTGAACGGACTTTCAATTATATGCAAGAACATTCGACGTTTTAAACTGAATCAAAGTAGATTCATCCGTAAAGGAAATTCAATTTCACAGGTAGGATGTACATGTGTATCTAGACACATGTACATCTTATTATTATGTATTACCACTTTTACGAAAAAAGGGGTTAAAAATTTGTTGTTTTGTAACTTTTATTTAGCAAATATTTATAAATAAGTTTTACGAGTATACTTTAGTGCGTTCTAGTTTTACGGCTACGCACAAGTCACGTATCTTATTTTAAATCGAAATACAGCGGATGATCTACGTTAAGTTTCAAACAAATGTAACATAAATAACGCGTTGTTTGTTCAGGCCTCTTCGTTGCCTACCTTCGCTTTCAGCCAAATTAAATGCAAGTCAGGCAGATGCGTGATCGTTGTTCGAGTATTTGTGATCGGAAATTCGCAAAACGACAAATTGTATTACAGTAGGTTATGGTTGCGATATTATAATGGCAAAACACAAAAAAACTTTATACATATTTAAGTACTGATTGTTATCGCATATTGCACTTGCTTTCTAGCCTTGCATAATAAACAGCTAATGAGATTTAAGTAAGCTAGCATCACACGAACTGTTTGTTCCAAAAGTAAACGTAGCAATAATGATGCTATTGCTACGTTAAATTAAAATGTTAAATTCGCACAGATAATGGTTTTTGTTTTCTATGATAATAATGTTTTCGCCGTGCATGTCAATTACAAACCAGGATGATAGTAACAAGTTCCGTTATAATCCTAGAACTCCTCATTCCTAAACCAAGGTAATTTATGGGGCATGAGGCGGCTCCATCCCACTTCTAAATTATCAAATGAGTATTTAATAAATAACAATAAAACAAACTACTAAACCGATCATTAGGAAACTTTGTACACATTGTATACACAAAGAAGTAACATAGTTATCACGATAAGATTGAAGATTTATGTGACAGACCAAATTCCAGGCGGGCGAAACCCCGGGCAAAAAGGCTCTAGTAACACATAAATAATACATTTTATATAATACATTTGATACACTTTAATTAATTTGAAGGAATCTTAATATTGCGATTTTTCGTATTAATCCACTAGTGAACATAATAATTATATTTAATGACATAAATCTAATATTTAATTATTGCAATCTATATAAATACAGCGGTGGTATTATTTTTTGCCTATAGCGGTACCGAAAACGGAACTTGTTACATGATTATCATGTTACTTGATAACATTTCATGGCCAGTGGGTGTGGGTTATGAACTTAGATTATTGCAATTAAATTCAAGTAGCAAGTTGTTATAATAATTACAATATATATACCAATTAAAATATTTTATTGTGAAATTGTGTAATGGGAAATTGTAGTATGTTCATGAAAAAATTAAACACAAAAAATATAATTTCATTATATTAAGCCATAGTTCAGTAATAGTAGTTGAATGCATTGCAACATACTTTTGCTGTATCAACTGTGTAATACTGATAAAGTTATATCTAAAGTTGGCACAGTCGTGAATGGCAGTACATTGAGGTAGAGAACTAAACTAGTATCATATTATTATAGTCACTCGTGGAATGTCTGATGCATTGTTTACTTATATACGAGGACATCACAAACTCTATAATAGTATATATCACTGGTAAGAACGGTGGCAGAGATCAATTTGTTCTAACGCATGTCCCTCTACAAATCTGTGGTGAGTAGCTCGGCTCTTTCTACCACTATATGAAACTCCGTCTCCCTGTAAGTTTTGCCGTCAGGAAGGACTATCTGCAATTTCTTCTTTTTCTCATTTTCACGCTTCACTATGAAATATATTGCGATCGCAGCGCCGATCATTATTATGATAATGCCTACTACGACAAATATCCAAAAGTGCTGCTTGAATGATCCACATCTGCTATCGACAAACGTTGGCAGTGACATAAAATGTTCTTCCAGAGTATACCAACATGTTATTATGCCCCCGTGATCGTTGAGTATCCCGCGCCATTCCTCGGCTAGGGCGCAAGTGCATGTTACGTTTAGATTAAGCCCATCGACACGTAATCTTAACGATGTTATATTAAATATCAGCGACCACGGCGTCAAATTGGTGATTGTATTGTTGTCGATAAGGAGTTCTTGCCTTCCCATCACTGAAATTATTTCCGTGTCAACAGAGATTCCGAAAAATGCACCTTTGCTTAAATTAGTAACAGTATTATTTCTAAAAGTAATTGGGCCTCTAGTCGAAATATGGAATCCATCTCCGTCTATGGTTTCTATATTATTATTTTCTATTAAAACTTTCTTTGGTGAACTGACAAGAAATGTCAAACTAGACAAATATTTAATGGCGACTCCTTCCATTCGAAACAGATTAGTCACTTCTACGTCCGACAAAAACCTGCTCGGCAACGTGTTCATGATGCCGCCTCGCAACAAGAAATTTACAACCGTAAATTTCTTGAAGGCTTGTATTTCTATATTGTCGAACACATTGTTCGTGAGCTCTATATTTTTGACCCCGGTAAGGCTGGAGAAAGCAAACGGTTTGAGATTATTTATTCTGCTGTTGCTGATGATGATATCGTTGACGCGTCCTTGGACTGCGTGTGAGGCGATTTCGTTAATAGTGCTCCCGTGAATTACAATCCATATACCAGGATTCATTTCGTTGTCGCGTGCAAACGGTGACCAGGCTATCGCACGTTCGTTGATAACTACATGGCTCACGTTCCTGATTTCTATCGAACGTAATTGAATGAGGTTTCTTACTGCGTCTTGAAGAAAAAGAACACGCGCACATCCTTCTACGATGATGGCTGTGGCTGTGGAAGGGATCGCGTACGCTCCATCAGGCCTAAGTGTGACCTCCTGTGGACAATTGGCATTGTTCATTTATTTATTTAGATAATTAAGAACAATATTCACAGTCTTCAGTGATATCCTGTATATTGTGGAGTTCAAGTGCGAACTATCTATATATAACATATGAAAGGAGAAGCTGACTGACTGACTGACTGACTGACTGACTGACTGACTGACTGACTGCCTGATTGACTGACTGACATAATATCAACGCAGGGCCTAAACGAAGTTGCGGGTGTAGGCTTGTTTGTAATAACTATCGTATCAGAACTCAAATATCAATAATATGGTTTATGTGTCAGACATAAGTGGTAAATATGCTAAAGTTATAGAATTAAATAATACAAAATTTTCGGTAACTTAAGTGATGTTTTACTTTATAGAGCTCGTCTCAAATATTTTAGTCTGCAAGGTCGTCGGGTTATTTGAATAAATTGATAAGTTTCTTGTTATTTGATATGGAAATATAAACTTGGTATGTGATTCAGCTAGTGAGTTGCCGATTTTTCTCGAATTTTTTCACTTTTTAATTAGATTGGACTCATGTCAAAGGGACCACTGATGGACTTTCTTAACGAAACTCTAATGGGGAACTTGGGTTATAATTTGCTTCATCAATCTTGAGTTCTAGCCAACCTAGTCCGTTTCTGGTGAACTCTGCTGTGAGCAACTGACAAGGCTGTGGCGTTTTGGAGGTCGCTAGATGGGGCAATGTATCACCGTGTTATACCGATGGTCTACTCATGCATGGTGCTAGAGATTTTAGTTTAGTTGGCTACCAACCTACTTATAAAATAGACAGTGAATGTTTTTTTACATATTTCGGTTACAGTGCTGGAGAGCAAGGAATTATGCGGTTCATCCACTTCTATTTTGGCCGCAATGCATTGCCGATGCCTTGATTTTATACATGTCCATGGGAGCCGGTGACCACTTAGCACCAGGTGGTTTGTCTGGTTTAAATAACCCAAAAAATCTCTTATACCTTATAGTTGCTGTTTTATTAATTGTATTAACTTTTTACTACTTATATTATTGCTATTAAGGAATTAAGAATTGGTAATAAGGAGCGCGATATTTATAATTATGACTACCGTATGGTACTATCATCTATCAAACCGAAAAGCAGTAATATTGTATTGAAGGAAATTACCTCAAATTCTCGTGTGCAGCTGCAAATTACTCGGGTAAAAGGATCACAACGGCACGCCTCATCTTGACAGATGGTGGGCGTGATCCCTTGCGCCAAGGAACGCGCGTGCAGCACAAGGAGAATTTGCCACCACTTTGCCCACCGCATGCTATGCTGCTTCGCGAATCACGTCACCATCTCAAAAGGTTGTTCCGTCTGCAACAATATTAACGTTGTTGTTAAAAGGCTGCACTTTAATATCAGTCGTAGTCTCATATTACATCTAATAATCAAAATAACATGAATGTTGAGTACACCTCATTAGATAAGATAGTCCGACAAATAGTGGCTCCATCTATTTGTCGAAATATCTATTTACAATGGACTCTCCGTTCTTATTTCTTTTATTGAAGTGTTCTTCTGGGCTGGTAACGTGTCAGTTATACCTAGGTGTTACTGCATAAACCAGAATAATATTTAAATCATTTAAGTAAATATACGGGATATGCCCTGCACTTCCAAAAACTGTGTGCGTAACGTGAGGCATCAGACATCACGCACACAACGCAGCTTGCCCGTATTAGGTTTATTTGATGACGAAAAATGACACAATGATATCTCGCTTCCGCGTACTGTAATTGTAATCGTTCGCTCTCTGTCATAGGGACACGTGCCGGACCTCATTTTAACGGTGTAATATTGTTTTAGAAATAGTGAAAATAATAAATAAATGTGTATTTACATATGAAATGGAATTCCTTTTTTCGTACGTCTCAAGCAATATTTCCCAAAGTGGGCGCTGGAGGCCTAGAGAGGGGTGGTAAGGAGCCCAATAAAAAGTCAGGGATGTAAAAGGTGGACCTTTTAATTGCTCTCACTGGTAAAAAGTCTGGCTTAGAATGTAATTTAAACTCCAGACCAGACTAATATTTATGTAGCACATTATAATTAAATTAATTAAAGCAATTAATGTCATTGTGGTTTTTATGCTTTGGTAAAGTTAAAAAAAAATTGGTGGCGCTGAAAAATAATTGACTTTCAAAGTGGGCGGTAGACGAAATAAGTTTGACCACTTCTGGTCTAGAGTATGGTGAGGGCGTATACCGTATATACATCACTGATTTAAATGAACAATATATAGCCATGTTTTTTCAACGTTTCTGACAATTTGCAGTAAACTATTGAGTCATCTAGCCAAAAAACCGTTATATAGACAAAATATTTAATATATTTAGGCTTAAGAGTCACGCTAATAGCAGGTTATACTTACATTAATATTGGTATTCGTTTCCATATTATAATGGAACACTGACATATTATTTAATCATAGAGATAACATAATTGGAGCGAAATTAAGGTTTGTGTAATCACAAACCTTTCGTTCAAATTTCCAAACGCTTTATCATTAGGTACTATTCTGCATTACGCAGTATTATTGACATCTTTGTGTTTTTTTTATTTACAAAAGATTTAATATTTAATATAAAGTATTAATATTACCAGTTTAAGCTGGAAAAAATCTTCAACACTCCCTCGACGATTGTACACTTAACGTATTGAACACAAAATTATGACCACTCTTATTTTATAACGAAAATAACGAACAATATAATTTTTCGAATAACTTTTCCTGAGGCCAGCGTTCGCGAGGCAGGTATTTATCAATGTGAGTCAGCTCGGTATAGTCGGTTATCGAGTCGCGTTATCAGATAGCTGCATACTCATAGGTGCTGGCCGGCTTACGTACCGCACTGAAGAAACTCGCGAGTGTGTGATTTTAGCAAGGCTATCGGAATAGATAGCGCACCCTGCGCATACAGATAGATATCCACTGTGTTGATGACCTGTATTTTATGTTTTTAATTAATTACCACAAAATTGTACTCTTGGAATAATTAGAAGATTTCTTTCATTTTGTTGGTCACATTCTATTAAAATATCCCTTGCTTTTGGATTGAAAATTTATTCATAGCAAACATTTTAACTTATAATGGAGCAGAATTATATTTATCACCAAACGTAAATATAATAATAGGATACGTCTTCAAAACTATCCCAGTTACACATTGGTGGGATTTCACGGCCGCTCCCAATATTCTGTCTATCATAATAAAGTAGTAAAAACTAACACGATAATGTAACTTTGTGACTTGCTATTAAACTTACTGAGGGTTAATGATTTCTCATTAGTGATTACTGATTACTTTTTTTTTATACGATGCTAAGTTAATCCTTGACAACAATCAACCCACCTCATGTTGATGTTCCTGATTGACAGAATATTCGGAATAGCGACTGCGGGATACAGTTTTTGGCAGTACGTAGTGGCTGATTTAGATGTTCTATTATTGGATCTACACGATTTAGGGACATATCTGTCATCACGTAACATGAAGATCAGTTGGATACAAACAAACCGTAGAAGACTTTATGAAATGTTCTCAATATTCTTATATTAATTATTATTAATAATAATTGAAGGGGGTTAAGTAACGGGCGTAAGCTAGAGTTCCACGTTATAAATAACACATTTCTGTCAGTCGGCATTGGTTAAATGGTTAGTGCGTCATGCATCACATTCAGATCTCAAGAAGCCCGATGATTCATATGAATATGCAAGTACCGCTACCTAAAAGAGATAATCCATTTTGGATACTTTCCCCACTGAGCCACCATGTCTACCTTAAACATTATTTGTAGAAATATATTATCTTTATATTAATACGTGAAACAAAATCTTTGTACTTACCCTTTTTTTCGAAAATTGCGCGGCCGGAGGAGTAGGAAATTTGGCACACTTATGTTATGTTACTTACACTATATTAGAATGCTATTTTTTTTAATAATGCATAAAAATACATAAAATGAATAAATAATACATAACATACACTAATATACTCTATTCCACCGACTGCCTCTATTCACACTGCCATACATGACACGACGTTTGAAATGTGTCAAAGGGTCATAGTTCATAGAGTCAATATTAAGTAGCCCTTTGACACAATGAATGACGGTCGAATTTCGACCGCATAGCGGATAACTATTAGTTACTGTTTTCTGTTTCATACATAGTGATGATTTACACTAAGTTACTGCCAGATTACATCGTGCAGAATAGCAACGTATCACCAAATAATCAAAAACTATGTTATTACGTTAGCAATTTAAATTTAGTAAGCTGAGTGCTAAGGATACTGAATTTATTGTCTGGAACTTTCTTTTATTCTGATTCTATATGAATATAATTATATTAAAACGAAGGCACTAGTTATTGCCTTTAGGTAGACGGGTAAGGTTGGCTTGCATTCCTTAACCTCCGACCGCACCCCTTCAGATTACGATTGTGATATATTTATGTGAACAAGAATGCATATCAATAAGAGAAGTTAGAGTAGTGCATATATCCTTGACGCGTCTGTTGGATATGCTAATTACACCTCGTCTCGTGCTATTTTGGAGTTTAAAAGATGCTTTTGGGATTTATACGTGCATTTCGAGATCGCGGTGGTCTTGGAATTTGTGATACTTATGATTTATTTTTATCGTCTGCACCTGAACCTAATGGCCATAATAAAAGAAATCAATAAGATGGCTACTAAAATTAACATCTATCGAATTTAATTGATTGAACCAAACACTAAGCAAATTCAACAAACTCTGATTTCTGAAACCTGATTTGACAGGTACCTCATTACCTTATTAGCTTCTTAAAATTTTTAATTTTACATTTTTCTCTCAATTACTGAGTTTTCTTATCGAGACGTCTATTAAATATACAACTATATAATTATACATGTGTTCTCGAATTTCCAAGTAAAAATGATAGATATTAAGAGTCAAATATAGAAACGAGTAAGGTCTCTTAGCCAATAAACAAAACGATATTTATTCAAAAATCTTGCCCATACGAGGCAAGTAAATAGATTTCGGAATAGGAACCTATTTATTTTGGTTTAAGACTATAGACTAAAAAATAAAGATGACTTCAAACTATGTACATACATAGTTCAAATAATATCCATTGCTGCGTTACGTTCTATTACACGGGCTGTAGATTCCGAGTTTAGATTACACATTACGGTTACGTCATCATCAGTGTTAAATAATGTTTATTTTCGTAAGGTAAGGTCACAACTATAACGAATGCGTTCATTCAGACATGTGTGCTTGATTTTACATCACGTTAAGAAAATTTAATTACAGTTACTGGTCAAAGTAGATAACTACTTAACTACCTTACTTTAATCAAATCCTGTATTAAAGCTTATGGATAAAATCTAAATAGCTATTGGCTTTTGCATAGAACACTACTTCCATTCCTTCATAGATATTTTAACAAATAAACTATAAGGTTCGCTTCACTGTAATGGTTAATCTGAGATCCTAGGCATTTTCTTTTATTTGTCGATTTTTCGAGAAGATTCTCGCACCTACTCGTAATTACGGAATACGGACTATTGTGTATATAGGTAGGACATATCCGTTAAAATGGAAATATTTAAATTAAGGCCTTAAACTTAAACACAATAAACACCAATAATTTAAATGGAATTATTAGGTTTCCATTGCTTTCAGAAACCGATTGCCTTAAAAGTTTCCAAAGAATACCTACCTATAGTTTCGTAAATTTCATCCGCATACTGGGTGATTTTTAATTCACTTGACATACTCGAGGACATGAAAGAATAAGAATGGTCATAGGTAATGATTAAAAATTTAAAGTAAAAAATTCTACACGATAATTATTTTAAAAAATATATATGTATAAAAAATATCAATAAAGGTATCCGGAAATAGCGTCGCAGGTACATGTTTCTTATACAGCAAGGATTTGAATTATAAAATAATTGTGTTACGATTATACATAGGTGCAAGTATTTGTATTAATATTGCAAATCTAAAGCACAATACTTCTCGCTCCGCTCGATAAGTAATAGAATTAACATAACGCGGAACATGTACACGAGAGCACGAACTCTAGCTGGCATTGCTGGCCACAAATATTTCCAACTAGCAACTGCTCGCCCGCCATTCGCTCGCGCCACTGTTTTGTGTGAAACTCATTATTACTTATAGTTTTATATCACAAACCTTAAAATTAACGGGTTTGAGTGAGCTTTCGTTTACTGGTAAATTAACGGAATTTCTATGTGGAAAACGAGTGAAATTACGGGGCGGTCATAGTAAAGATAGTAACTTTCACTTAGCCTTCATTCATTCATTCATGGTGCATGCGGGCCTTTTTGCCCATGCATCCCCATCTGCACTTGCTGCACGAAGATCTGCTAAAAGTCGCCAACATGCATTGTGTTGCTAGGTGCCCCTAGTGGTGCGTGTCATGTCTACAATGTTTATGCCGTTTAGTGAAAAAATATACCATAAATATACCATTCACTTGTTGAAGTCATATTATTATATTTCTTTAATAGCCGACCTGGAAGACGCTGTTGATGACTTGTAAAAATATTTTTTTATTGAAGTATCTCTGAAACTCTTTGAATTGACACGCATCACTGCTAGGTGAGAACTATACAATTTCGTCATATTATCAATTAAGCTAAGTTTTCCTGAGTTTAATTGTTCTTTAAATATACGCATTTGACCATTCGACCTCAGCGATGACTAGTTGTGATTATTGAATTAACCTTTAACTCACAGCTTCCCGACGAGCCGTCACTGTACTCTGGAATAACCCGCGACAAAGAAAAACTTTAATCCTTTACTTATGCATTTCTTGCAGTTACTGATAGATTATAATTATCTTTACATTGACAACTACCTAATGTAATACTAATGTCGCTACAGCTAACTAATACTTAACTTAAGTAATACCACTTATTATTATAAACAGAAAACTCGCGATCAGGGCAGTTCAATAGAAATCGTTTATTTACATTAGTCTCTTATTTAGGTTTATGTTTACATTAACCGTCAGTTCTTAAAACTAAGCTCGAAAGGTCTGAGTTGGACGTCTCGGATTGCCTTTCGTACGTCGTTCATGTTTGCAGTATAACAGCACTTGTGGGACGCTATGTATGCTCGCAATCGGCCAGTGTACATTATGACCGCTAGATGTGCATAGATCACGCCATTATAGTCTTTACTACCTGGAAGTTAGGAACAGCAATGCGCAATATTCCAACGCCTGGTGTTGCTGGCATGCTGGCGGACACAAATGAAGTCGTCAAAACGATTGCTGTTTGATGTAAAAAATGACTTTCGTGCTCCCTAATCAGATAGTAGCGAGATGAGGCTTTGCGATACAACGTGTCACGGAGTTATTGCATAAATACTGCGATATTACATGTAAATACTTGATAAAGCTACAGGCCCCGCCATAATGAATTGGGCAATTATTATGTTTATCATAATTCACGAAATGTTTTAATGGCCCAAATCTACTTACATATTAAGGTTTACAACTTTTAGGTATTAGTTGATACTAATTGAAACAATGAATGTGTTTATTTTTTCAATATACATATATGTATTTGTAACACAAATTTATCATAACTTTTTTATAGGTACTTACCTATATATAAATCACGTGTTAGGTACTATGCTCCACTGTGCTATCTCCGAAACCGCCAAACTGATTTCAAGGAAATTTGGTAATTATTTAAGATTGTTTCCAGTTTGAAAGTTAGGATACCTACTTGTAGGTCAGATAGGTAGCGCTTTAATCGAGATTCACTAACGGATTAGCCAAACTATTGTAGGTTTTGAAATTAAAGGAACTTTCGCTGTATTATTAGATAGTTCAATAAAACAAAAATGATGATCATTTAATAATTAATGTCTTTAGAGGTTTGTAGACGAGCGAAGTTGACGCTTACAATAATCACTTTCCCAATATGTATAACCTTACTAAGGTTCCTATAGGTCTATGTAGGAAAACATGAATATTATTTACAATGCGCCCCTTGTGTCATATCTGTTTTGCGTTGACATGTCATGTTGCGGTCAGTTATTATGCCTGTTAACCTCTTAAAATGTTATTGATCTATAGCCATTGAATTATAGTATTATTATGTCAATGTCTATAGCGAACGTCACAAATTGATGCTTCAATTAAATAGGTAAGAACAAAAATGATAATGAGTCATATTCACTAACTTGTTAGTAGGTAAAATTTTCAAATTTTGCATGTTTTGTAGTAAACTTTGATCGCATGCCAAGTCGATCGGCGTAACACTGACGTTTAGTATTAGGTTATGTCATAAAATAGGAAATATTAATACCTCTCGAGCGAATGGGTCCTTGGGTAAACATCAAACAATTTAAAGCACCAACACAGCCTTAAAAAAATTATAGCCCCTACTGCATGAACGAATCTATTATGCGTTATGAACGGTAACAATTTTTTATATAAATATGTGATCGTGTATACCGGCGTATCGATCAAATGTATCGCGTAAATTGAGAACAATGCATGCGTCGAGTCGGTTCCCGCGCAAGCGACTGCGGACTGAGCACGAGCAGTGACTGAGCATGCGCACTAACTAACTGAGCAAGTGAGCACCAAGCGCCGAGCGGTGAGCGGTGACCGGTGAGCACAGCGCCTCCGATAACCACTAACCACGCAGCGTTGCGCGAGCGGTGAGCACTGCGCTGTCCGCACGACCTTCACAGCACACCGCCGCGCCGCCGCCGTTTGTCAGGCACTTGGACTACACAGAACAATCTGGACAATTATACCTACAGGAATTAATAGAAAAAGTGTTACAGCAGGCAACCTTAAATCTTATCTTTTATATAAAATTCTCGTGTCACGATGTTAGTTACCATACTCCGCCGAAACGGCTCGACCGATTTTTATGAAATTTTGTATGCATATTCAGTAGGTCTGAGAATCGGCTACTGTCTATTTTTCATACCCCTAAGTGTTAAGGGTGGCTCACCCTAAAAAAATTTCATTTTTGGACAATTTTTTTTTATTTTTTTTATAGCGTGACATAAAAAATACACATAGGTCCACAAATTTTTACCTCCCTACTTAAATTTAATTCACTACAAACGTTCGATGGGTCAGCTAGTAGGTATGTCTGTATAAAAAAAACAATTCACAGATATTTTCATAGAAGTTCACAAAGAAGTCGTTTTGCTGAAGCTGAACTTGCCCTCCGAAAAATAATTTAATGGTGAATGTGAGAGCATTCATACCTTTGTTTAGTGGTATACGCTGTTTCAAATAACGTAACAGATATTTACCGCTGTTTTAGAGAAATTCCTTCAGTAATGTGTTTGCATTGCATCAAAATATGGAATTCGTCCACCGAAGCTGGCGCTCAGCAGCTAGTTCATTTATAAAGAATGTGGACTATTCTAGAGATTCTAGAGAATCTAGAGTATCTATCTCTCGTGTAGTGTTTGTAGTTAAACAAAACATACCTATTACATCACTACACTGTTGTTCACGTAAGGTTTTATTAATATCGTACTGATGAATTTTAGAAGTTACCACAGTTCATAGCTACAGATATGACTCTGACCAACACTTAATTATCTCTATAAATTTCTGGATTCCTTCTAATCTACTGAATAACTTGGTTGCAAACGTGTAATAAAGCGTGAAAGCTTAATAGAACACTCTTCAGCTCTTATTTTTAGCTGCCTTTCTTACCTTACCGATCTACTTCACTTATTTTCACATGTCTGATTTTTATATATGTTTTGTAGAATATTATTCTTAAAAGCTTCACTCACCACGAACTTTAAAGCGTCTGACAAATGTTTTGGCCCATGGAAAGTGTCTGACACTTATAGATACTATTTAAGAATAATATTCTACAAAACATATAAAAATCAGCCATGTGAAAATAACTGAAGTAGGTCTTATTTTTACCTGCCTTTCTTACCTGGTACCTGCCCAGGTGTCACGAGGTGAGCTTCCAAAAGCACGCAGGGTATTCAAAGAACATGGACGCTACTGAGAAATTAAGGTTTCATCCATGCGAAAATAAGTTATGTCAGATCGCTCTGGGCTCTTGGACTATATCATCGTTGCGGTCGAAACTCACCAATGTGCAACTCATATTAAGATGTGCCATTCGAATTCGTTCGACGATAAAAATAATCTTTCCACATGCTTCGTCTGATGTTAGACGTCTGTGTAATTATTGTGATCACTGATCACACTTGGTTGTGATATGACAGCATGATCGCAAAAATGAGTAGGTACATAATTATGTAAAAAACGGAGCAAAGGATCGAAGTGATTTGGTATGGAGATAGTAGAAGGGCTACTTTTTTCGTGGTATAATATTCTATTTTTACGGAAAATCACCTTGAATCAAACAGTAAGGAATTAGTTTCCAGAAGCGAGGCAAGAGGGATTCACTAGTATTTATTATAATTAAGTTACGTCAGCGAAAAAGCGACACTGTTCATTGTAGATTAAACATTGTTTATTAATGTAGCAGATACTGTCTCGTTATCTTTCTATGAAATAAACAGATACTTAATGTGTGCATGTGTGCGATTCCAGTCTAAAGAATGATGTGAAATTTTCCAAGAATTACGTTTGGACGATAACTTGATTTAAGGACTAAATAATATAACAAATAAACGACTAAATAATATAAGGAAAAAATGTTAGCTTACTCTTAATAATTCAAGCATATTAAGCGATCGTACATTGGTTTATAGATGGTTAAGTTAGCTGGTAGAGTAATGCACCTAACATTACTCACTCACCACCTGTACTCACCATTTGTACCGTAATACTTATTTTGTTGTGATCATTACATATACGCATGATTAATGGCTTCTCAAAATTAATGTTATAAGCTTCTAGAGTCAGCGCTTAGCTTTGTCAACCAAGCACATTTAAATATGATCACTTTTAGTTCCATTACCTGTCATTCATCGGTCGTCGCAACTCATAACTGCCCCACTGCTTGGCTGGGGTCTCCTAAGGAACTTAATAATAAAATGGAGAACATTAAGGAGACCTTGCAGGCGCGTAGGTTTTCTTCCACCGATGCAAGGAATAAGGTGCGGGAAGTGCGGGGGACTCTTGTTTGAATCATTCGTTTTACATAATATGAGTAAAGCAAAGCAATTCCAGGGTCTCAAACTATCTCTATGCTAATTTTCTTCTAAAACGGTAAAGCAGAACAAGAGTGAAATGAAAAGGTAGCAGACAGAGAGACAGACAGAGTTACTTTCGAATTCATAATATTGATATGGACGATAGACATCGTTACCGATGCTGCATTTGTAAAAAAACATAGTCGGGTACCTTAAATAAATAAATATACAATCATATTTTATCTAAGTATAGTACGTAGTTACTCGTACATGTTTGTTGTAACCTCCTGATCACGAGGAAGAAACAAAATGAGTTTCCGCGGTTAATCAGTAGTATAATGGGCATAATAGAGATGCTGTACAGGCTTCCGATAAAGTAACCTTGTTTGAAAGATGCCGATACGTTTACGTAAGGAACGAGATGCACATAAAGGTTTGTTTATTCAATTTCGTACCACAATTCAAACGGTGCCCTCGCCTAGCAACCGAGTGCGATGAAATGCAACGATGTTCAGTGCAGCTGTAATTATTTCAGTTAAGTTAAACGTTATACAATTAATGACAGAAGCCGTTGAACAAATGATTGTATTGTAAACACACGGCTGCACGTGCGAGTCGAACGACCCTTTCCTTCGGTAAATCATCTTCTTTTTTAACTGAAGCGATGAAAGAAAACAATTTTTATCTATAATTTTTTTTTTTTAATTATATTATTACTTACATGATTATATATTTATACTAGCGACCCGCCCTCGCTTCGCTTCGGGAAACTTACTTCGGTTTGCAAAGATTTAGTTATATATTTTGGATAATTCTCATTATATCTTTATAAAATATATCGTATGTGTTATTCTGATGTGTAAGCTATATTATTGTAAAGTTTCATAAAAACCCATTCGGTAGTTTTTGTGTGAAAGAGTAACAAACAGACATTCATAAGTCCATATTAGTAGAATAGTCTATGTGTTATTCTGATGTGTAAGCTATATTATTGTAAAGTTTCATCAAAATCCATTCGGTAATTTTTGCGTGAAAGAGTAACAAATATTCATACATCCATACAAACTTTCGCATTTACAATATTAATTAATAGGATTATCTGCTTTGTTCTGTATGCAACCAGCATTTTTAATAATTTACTAGGAAACCCGTCCTTGTTTCTCTTCGGGGTACCTGTCCCTTGAAAATTGTTAGATTTGATTATTTAAACTCATATTTTTTATTTATGAACTGATTAAAATAAAACACTACATTTTAAGTGAGGCTTACCAACTCAATATATGAGTGAAAACTGCACTTAGTAGTAGTTGCTGCGCTGTGTTAGTGCTAAGCGCGCACAAATGCACAGATGAATATTCTAACAATCATTGTTTTCGGTTCTATTGCGTTAATAAGAAACAATTATAGTTTTTCTTTATCTTCCATGTTCAGACAGCGAACAGTTGAATTTTTATTATAATTATTTGTTTTGTATAATTATCGAGATATATGTACTTACGTGTAAGTGTCAATATTTCCGTTAACATCATAAATATGTAAAATGTAGCTATATTATTAATTATAATATACGATTAATGATTTTTAACTATGAGTTAAACTAGCGTAATGGTGCAGTATACCCAAGATGTCAACGTGGCGAGAATAATTAATAAAACAATATTTTCTGATGCAACATTTATTTAAATACCTACATTATATAACATTTAGACAACAAATATTTTAGACTTTCGTCGTATACATTAGACATTCTAATAATCTTATGTAATGTATTTTGATAAGACTATTGTATATTACTACATTCTATTTATAGTAATATTCATATATTCACTAACTATCAAATTTCGGCAAATGTAACTCAACGTAAGTTTTGTTGTTCCATTTCTTTTTATTTAATTTAATTCGTCGTTAGACATTTCATTAACCTGAGGAACATAAATTTAAAACATCATTACGCTAATTGAGTAATCTTAGTATATGAATAAATATTATATTTATTACATTACGTCGACTAAACATGATTAGGAGACTTCTTTGATAGACAGTATAGTCTTATAATATGTAAAATTCTCGTGTCACAATGTTAGTTACCATACTCTTCCGAAACGGCTTGACCGATTGTTATGAAATTTTATATGCATATTCTGTAGGTCTGAGAATCGGCTACTATCTATTTTTCATACCCCTAAGTGATAAGGGTTGTCCACCATAAAAAAATTAAATCGCACATTAATCATTCACTACAAGTTATCTATATGGCGGAACAACTTTCGCTGGGTCAGCTTGTAATAGGTATATATGTACATTTTCATGTTGAACCCTCCATATTGAGCATCTTGAGCGAAATAGTTTGTAGTAATATAATTAACTCGAGCTATTATTAAAAACCTATGAAAAATTAAATAAGATTCGAAACTCATCACTAACCTTTGGACGTTAGTTTTGAAATTAATATTAATATACACAAGATAATCCTACTAATGTTTACAGGCGTAATATTGATGTGATTATAAATAATATCAATGTCTTTTGTTTTAGTTTACAAGAAGGTAACTACTATTTGGTTTATACATATATTATGTTTGATTTTGTTACCTTAGTTATAGTTACATCTACTTACAATATAAAGCTTAAAATAATAGTCATGTGCAAATAAATGCAAAGTGTCGTTAATTTGTTATTTTTTTAATTTAAAACATAACATCTTCGATCAAGTGTAACATTTAGTTTTCCTTAATATTAAACAGTTGACTTAAAACTATATACTACAAATAAACATACTATGTGTCTGGCATGATACAATCATATTCATTAACTATATTAAACATAAGATAAACAAAGTTAATATCACAGCAAAATAAACAAATAAGCGAGAATTTCATTTATCATTTCGCGCAGAAGTCGACATGCAGAGACCGACTAGACTTGCAGGGTGGACTTGCAGGCTTGATGGAGTAGTAATATTAAAGTACGCGAGAAATAGTTGCGTAAACGATGGATTTGAAGTGCTTTCTTTACTCCGCGTCTCCAGCCCTCTCTTTTAACCTAATCGAAACGATGACCCCTCCCCAGAATCTAGAGTAGCGGGTTTTTGTGGTAATGGTCTATTGAACATTTTACCAGTTGGACTGTTATTTGCACTAGTAGAAATTTTTTCGCGCACAGCTCGTAAGTATGGTCCTCGAGGCATTCCTTGTTCAGCTACAACATCTGGAATAGCGCCCAACATTGGCTTTTTTTCTTTGTCATAATTAACTATTTCAGCATAAAGATGAACGGCAAAATCTTTGGGTTCAAAATATTCATGAGCGAGGGCAGTCCGGCGGTGATAGGGGGAGAGTGGCAACAGATTTTCAATTGAAGGTGTCTTAGTTCCAACGCTTTTCATTTGTTTTTTATTTTTACCAACTCGCGGCGCTGTATTCTGGAAGGGCAGCTCGTAAATGTTTTCCACAGCACTTGCCAGTTTAATTTTGGCATTGCAGTTATCTTCAAATTTTATAAGATCGTACAGATGTTCAATTAGTTCTCTTGCTTCTACGTAGTTTTCGGGGTCCTCAAGTTTAACTTTCAGGTTTTCCAATAATTCTCTCGTTAGTTCCTCTGGTAATGTTTGTGTTATCTTATCTGCCATTTCCACGTACTCTGTATGGTTTGACTGTAGGGTTAATGGAGCAGGGTCCTGTAATACATCTTGAGTACGTGGTTCGTTAAGACGCTGGTGTTCCGAATATTCAACTACAGAACGTGGAGATATTCCATTATCTGGGGCATTTCTTCCACGTATATTCGTGTTATTACACAGAGTTCCACAAGAGGTAATAGAAGAGATAAGGGCGTTTTTCAGTTTAAAACAATAACCTCGGCGTCTCATCCACCTGATTAAACTTATAATCATTACTATGATGATGCATCCTATTGCAGTAACTATAACGATACCTATTACTTTCTTGTCGCGTTCACTTAACCCTTCAACTGAGTCGTCACTTTTAGGCGGAAATCTGGGATTTTGTATGTCTGTAAAGACGGCTCCCGCTTTTTTACTGAGAATTTCTTCGCATTGTATTTCAGGTTTGGTAGTACACACCTTGTCGGTGAAAGTTTTAAACCGAATATTTTTTTCTGGTACGTTGAAACAAATAGCAAAGAAATAGTCAACTGTGCAAAAACTTTGATCTGCAAAATCGTCGGCTGAAGAAACACTCAGAGCTTGGGCTATCCAGGAGGTAATGTTACAATGGCATGGGTGTCCATAGTAATTGTATTTATACACAACATAAGATGGGTATAGTGCATAAGCTGGTCCTATAAATCCGAGGCTACCAGGATATACTGTCTTTATCTCGTTTTCTGAAAAGACTAATTGGTTTATTAAGCCACCTGGACCTGATATTGCGTTAGGTGAGAGGACGTCAAATTTGTTTCTTTGCATGTCAATTTTGTTCCAAGAGGATAGAACGAATCCTTGTTCCATAAATATGTGAAACTCGCTGTCCGTTATAGTTACATTGACTACAGTTGCGTTAATTGCGCCCTTATTTATGATGTCAAACCTGTAATAGTAATATCGTTATATGCTGGGTGTACAAATATACAACAAATAATAAAAAAAAGTGTGCGATCGGGGCGACCCCTGTCAGAAACGCAGTCCCTTACGCGTTTACTTTAACTCAACTTTAAGATTAAGATTTAAGGTTTGGAATAAAGTACCTAAACATTTACAAAATCTTTGAAAATACCAATATAATTTCGTATTATATTATTTACTATAGACGACTTCTACTGTAAAATTCTTATCGTAGGTCCCGTCAAGGAATTTTGATCCAAAAATTAAACTTAGCGCATTAGTTGGTACTTTAGTATACTTACTTAGAACCAGTTATATTTATTTTTCCTACGGCCGAGCGCATGGCGTCTACAGCTAGCTCATGAATGCGGCATCCATTTAAACTTAAGCTGTTTATGAGAGATTTCTGTGCAAAGGCCTCCGCTTCAATATTTTGAATGGAACAGTTCAGCGCCATTACAATGTTGTAGGTGTTAGCTGAAAAAGCTCCTTGTCGAATAGTGCCAATGTTCACAGCTTGCATAATCACCGATGCAGCAGAGGAACCGAAGGTTCGTGCGGGAAACTCTGGCACTTGTAAGTGGCTCATGTGGATCTGAAACATGTAAAATACGTATCTTTTATTTCATTTGTATAAAATAGGAGCTGGGCCAGTTTATGTAAATTCGCAAATTAAATATTAAAAACATTCGCAATGCTTAAGATAAATATTAGTAGTGCGCAAATATTTGTCGCTTAAGATTAAGATGTCTCCATAGTGTACAGAAAATAATCATCTATATGATACTAACCGACATTCCAGGTCCATGGTGACCTACGTTTCCTGAGGACGGATCCAACGTGAAAGACCTTTTACTAAGCTTTAATTGCTTTACGTTACTGATGTTTATCATTAGAACCCATGACAATGCTTCTCCTTCTATCGATACTGTATCACAATTATTGATTTTTATCGACAGTGGTCCTGTAATCAAAAAAATAAATTAACTATATTTGCATTAGACCAAAATGATCATAATAAAATTATGTTGGACATAATCTAAAATTTATGGTGTCATCTCAATAGTTATGCAAAACATTGCTATTGTTTTCGGAATTTATTTTTTTATACTATAACGCATCATTCGTCTCATGAGTCATTATTCTGTAAAACATGAATACCAAATCGGGGAAACGTTATATTTTTAGATGACGGTCCGCGGGGCTGCCGGCTCGTTTCCAGCCACCTATTGGTTTTGAACACGTTCACTATTCGAACATTTGTGAGAGATTAATGAATTAATAGCGAGCTATTTGGATTTGTACAATGTTATTGGGAAAATAAATTGAAAAAGTAAATTCTTTCATGATTGACATGCAACTGGTGTTGAATAATTGCTTTCTTATGTATGTATTTTATAGAAATGACCGACGTTTATATTATTATACGTACCTACATCATAATTGTGTAAGGTTATAATATTTGGGACAGAACTTGGAATTCACCTATGAACTTGGCAGTACACCAGAAACGCTAATTGTAAGGTCTTAACATAAAATATGTAAATGTTATTAGGCCTAGAAGTAAGATGTCATACTTTTTATTCTGATAAAGTTGTCGGTGGCCATGCAAATCCGTATGAGTAAAATATTTTATACTATTCAAATAATTTTATAGAACTCCTGTGTCATTTGTGAATTTATTTAGAAGAAATTGCTAACATTATTGAAATATTACTCACGCCGCCTGTATAAAATGAAATGCAATGGACCCGTCACTACAATGAATAAATTGCAAAAGGAAAACTTGATTAGTGATTCAAAATTATCTCTACTAAAGTCATATATTATGTTTCATAGTTTTCTAGTTCACTTTGATAATTTTTCTATTTCCATGCATCTAATAAGCCCATTCTCTTTGTGTTTTTTATGTATGTGAGACCCAACGTGCGTCATTGCACAGGCTCGGTGCACATGTTGGTTTGATTCATAACTCATAACATCACACGATCGCCATCGTAATAAACGTTGTCCTTTGTTCAACCCAAATATCACCTAGTAGGTGTAGTGATGATCATTTTTTTTTCAATTACGTTAAAACGTAAAACACACTCATACCCCCGCACTAGGATTCCCTGTGTGGAGGGTGGCATGGACATCAATCGTTATTTACGATTTAAGTAATGTTTTAGTGAAATAAGAATATCGAGAAGAACATGCATAATCACCTATCTTACCTACTAAATATTTCTAAATATGAAATACTGCATTCATTTTACGATTGTTATCATACGTAACGTACATAGGGCTTAAACGATTTGGATGCGATTTTCAATGACGTATAGTAGAAAGCTAGTAAGCTTAGGGTACAATGTAGTGTTTGTTTTATTTTAATCGAATATAAATATAATAAATTAAGAATTAAATGTAATTGTTAAAGTGAAATAATGTATTCGATGCATACGAACCAAAATGTCAACCAAACTGTTTTAAAGATACGCTCAGACGGAAACGGGAGAAGTGATTAAAATAGCATTCGCAGTCAGCCATTGTTTAGTTTTGGAAATCAATCAGTGCCGAAATATAATAAAGTCGTACGCAAGTCACGCTTGATTTTTGGGTAAGGAAGCGGAGTGATGGTTATCTCTTTATGCTTATATACCTACTGCTTAAAAATCCGAACAGTAAAATCACAAAACAACGCAGAGCATAATATGATTACCATGTCATTTTTTATCCGGTTTTATATATTCGACAAAAATATTAAGTATACGAATTAAAATCGCGCGCCAGCTGTCTTGTTAGTTATGAATGGTATGTAGTATTATGTAGAACTTTCGATTTTTAGGCGAGTTAGAGAGAATATTATACAGGTACTTAACAAATGAAAAAAGGTAATATTAGGTATGGTTCCTACATAATAAAAAAAACAATTAAATTCATCGAAAAATTAATATCGTGTCGAAAAGCATATAATATGCAAACTGTTCTTACCGTAGATCTCATACATATATCATAATATCTAGATCTAGATATCATAAATATTACTTATGCTTACCTTTTATTTTGCTAAAGGCCATCTCTTCTATTCTTAAGAGTTTACAATTTTCAATTTCGATATACAGGTTGATCGTACTAAGTCCCACTGCAGAAAATTTTCGTATCGTTATTTCTGTTATACCACGAAGGAATATTTGCCTGACATCGCTGAGTTCGCTGAATGAGTGAGCGTTTATGAGCAGAACATCGCCTCCGCTGACTATCAGGTCACTCGTGGCTGGAGGTAGATCACGAGCTTGGATACTGAAGCACTGTAACAAATTATAGCTAATTTAACATCGGCTCACATCGAAAAAGACAAAGAGCATTATTAATTAAGATACAAAAAATCAATGAAGCATGCAGCACGACGATGTTTTCATTTTTCGATAGAAATTGTAATTTTTGTCCGTTTATAAATATCCAAACTGTTCAAAAAACCCAGTGTTGTAAGTTTAAAATTAAAAAGAAAGTCTCGTTTAGTAAAGCAACAGATTGTTTACTATCTCATTCCAAGATTTGCTCGGTCAACCGTGTAATGTAATAGAATATTACTCAGTACTGATTCGAGGAATCACAAACAAATGATTCTGAAATAAACATGTTTACACCGTAACAAGTATTGTTTAAGCATTATTAGTGGTGTCCTGATGGACACAAAAGAGGGGTCTAAAGCGGATACGGGCCACTGATTAAATTATGTACTTAGGGTGAAAAGAATTAGGAGAGTGAGAGTATACATAGAAATATTTTGACTTTATTCAGATATTTGTCCTGGTTAATAATTGGTTGGTTGTCTCGGAATGAATTTCGAACGAGTAATAAAGTAAGTAAGACAATCGGAGTAGTGATTTGTCTTGGCAGCTTAGAGGTGGATTTCATCTATTTAGTTCTCTGCTTCCGATAACGTTAGCATCTTGAACTCGTCCATTGTTAGTTGTTATCAGCGTTCGAATTCATTTATACATTGCCGCAAATGTACAGTCGGCGTGACTCACTGTCATAGTTACCGTTCTGTTCTATTAGAGGACCGATATTAATTTCAATGTACGTTTCATATTGGCTATGATAGTTTTCAAATATTTTAAACAAAATAATGACTCGTCATGGAACACTCGGCTGATGTGAAAACTAATCGATTACTTAAATTTATTTTTTCGGATTATACTACTTATATTTGCGTCCATAAATGAGCAGATACATATCTAATATTTATGTACTAGTTTTTTTTCAAGCAAATAAAGGTAGTGTAAGAGAATCGAATTTCTGAATAATATTACAAAGGTTAAAATCTCGAAAACGGTGACACTTTTATTGAAGTGATTTTTTGTCATCTGGTAGGTCCACCTTCAAGGCATCTTCCGTTTCAGTTTTTGGTACAACTTATGGGATAGGCGGTATATATACATATATGTAGATACTAGAGAAGAAATCATACGTGTTTGAAACGAGATTGACAACTGTTAAGGAAGCGACGAGCCCCAAGGCTGCCCTAAAGGCATGTTGCAAGCACAAACAAAATTAGTTGTTTGTCATCAAAACCACTGGAACTGATAGAGTGATAGATAAGTGAATACACTTTAATATCACCATTGACTTTATTTGTGTAAGTTTGAAGTGTTTTAATATAACTGGATAGTATTCTGCGCAAGTGAGCCACAACTTTTCAAGTTCCAAATTGCGTGATTTCTGAGTCAGAATCAGGTTGGAGCAGTTTTGTTTTGCAACTACAACTTGAGATTTAATGTGCTTGCCATTTTAGGTATTTTCATAGTTTATTGATATACTTGTACCTACTCACCGATATCAATTATGTTCATTTATGTATTTCGTTTGTCATTAGGGGATTTAAAATATTTTTAATACATAATAATATATTAAAGTGACACGGGCTACCCGTTGCGATAGCGACTAACAACGTCAACACAGGCTACGGGCGCGGGACCGGTTTATACTTGTCTCGTTTTATAACAGTAAGTGATCACACGTATTTGGTCATCGATCCAATGGTTGATTCTTATTTTACATTTAACTCAAGTACTGGCTTAATACCAGTAAATAATTGTAAAGGGTTATATTCAAGACTAGCTTTCCCCCGCGACTTCGCCCGCCAAAAATCCTTGATAAAATCAAATAACTTTCACACTAACTTTGCGCTCCCCTTTTACCCTCTTAAGGAATGATTTTCGAACAAATATTTTATACATGTTTCATAACTTTCAATGAAAAACCTTCATACCGAATTTCATTCGAATACCTTCAAAAACGGCAAAGCTTCATACTAACTTTGCACCCCCGTTTTACCCCCTTAGAGGGTGAATTTTCAAAAACCCTTTCTTAGTGTTCCCCTACGTTATAAAAGGAACCCCTGTACAAAATTTCAAGTTTCTAACCCTTATAGTATAGGCCCTGCGTTGATATGTCAGTCATTCGGTCAGTCAGTTAGCTTCTCCTTTTATATAATTATGTACAAAGTAGTTGTCCCAGCGCACTTCGTACCGCTTTATGATTAAAAAATATTTTAGTGATGTATCGACAGCAACGCCACTAAAGAAGATATAGATGGATTGGCCAAATACAATACAATGCCCGGAGATCTTAGCATACCTACTATTGATAGGATTGACTTATGTCTATAAGTCGACGGAAACAATGGATGGGTGCGATCTCGTTTAGTTTGCCATCGTTTTTATGTCAAAGTAGTTAGTTATTACAGGAACTTATCAATCAATTTCCGCTTTTATGTAATGTGCAGATTCTTGAGGAACTTTATATTTCGATAAGACTAGCATTGCGTTAAATTTTCTTCAAAGGCAACCCTTTATTACTCTAGCTCTAGGTATATTTTCTTTATCATTAGTAAATAAACTCTTCTAAGAAAAAACGAACTTCGAAAAGTCGTACAAGAAGACCTCTAATCTAAATGGAATACGTAGACTGCGCCCCTAAACGAATACGCACCAGTTCAAGTGTTACCAACGCCAGACGCCCAGAATTGTCACTGATTTTCAATTGTATTCAATTACAATAGCCATCGACATCTATTTTTTATGGATATAAGGTAGCATACGAGCATGCAGTACCAGCACCATCTTCCGCTGCCGCCCATGACAACCATGACGGACTTAGAAAAAGACTCGAATGGGGACTGGGATAGTTAGTTCAGTTAGGAGACGGTGTTAGAACATTAGCTGGTTAGTTTGTTAGTATAGTAAGTATGAGGACTGGCACAGGGACTGTTAGTGGAAGTTAGTACATTACTATCTTTGTGGTTAATAGTCCAGTTAGTAGTTGTTAGGCAGGTGACATCTCGTTGTAATTCGGTCACAGATGAGTGAGGACTGAGATGGTCGCCACGCACTATGCACACTCTCTAGAGCACTCGAGAGAGAGTGTGCATAGAGCTTTAAAGCGTCTGATAAAAGCACTATGCACACTCTCTCTCGAGCACTAGACAAAAGTTTTGGCCATGGAAATGGTAAGTGTCTGACACATATGGATACTATTTAAGAATAATATTCTACAAATCATAATATAAAAATCAGCCATGTGAAAATAAGTGAAGTAGTTCTTATTTTTAGCTGCCTTTCTTACCTGGTACCTGCCCAGGTGTTGGTACCTGCCCAGGTGTCACGAGGTGAGCTTCCACAAGCACGCAGGTATTCAAAGAACAACGACGCTACTGAGAAATTAAGGTTTCATCCATGTGAAAATAATGCCAGATCGTTCTGGGCTCTTGGACTATTATTCTACGTTACAGAAAATTAAAAACGACTCTAGTATGGTATCATTATCGTTTTAACATTTTTTGTCACAGTCTATCTAATCTAAAATTATATTATGATATTGATAAAGATGTATGTAGTAAGTCGCGTGAATGTGAGTGCGAACTACAACTGGTTTTACTCGTAACCAAGAACGAGCCTGTGACGTACTCGTAGGTAATCGTAGTAACATCTCAGGTCAGCCGGTGGTACATTTATCCCTAAATAATGAGTTGTGAACAATCATAGAGTTATGATATTTAGACGTTCTATAATTATAATCAATAGATTATTGTTTTTAAATGTGACATGTATGTAGAAAAAAAAATTAACGTTATCTATTGACTACAAAGTGCGACGCTCTCTTTACATAGGATTTAAACGTTGAAATTGATAAAAGTATAGAGCAGATAGAACAAAATAAGAAATCAATAGGTATGTTGTTCATTATGTAGGTTTGTAATACAGAATTTGTATAACGAACAATATTATACAATCGATTAGTTTTTGTAATATACCTACCGTGATAACGGTCTCAATGACAAAAACACGATCATTGCACTTGCCTTGATAAAATATGTACCTAACCTAGTGCTAGTTCCTAGTAGTTGATTCTTTTTACATTACAATCACCGACCACACCGGTTATTACAATAATAATGCGGGAATACACACTCGCTCATATACCTACAATACACTTAATTGACGACTAGTAACTTCACGTTCTACACTTTTTATTTTATTTTTTATAACTTTTTATTTTTTATCTTAAATGCGCAGGATAAATTGAATTGTTTGAAATTGAAAATGACAGCGTATTAATTGTGACGCTTTTCATAATATTGATGAATTTAATACCTAGTTAATGAATTGTTTTTCACAATAACGAACTTTTAAAGTGGCAGCACTTCGAGGTCTCCAATAGTTTAGCTAATCTACCGGTTTCAATTGAATCTAAGCCATTCTCGGATCCATCTGAAGACACAAAAATTCAACCAAATCGGTACAGGCGTTTAGGAGGAGTTCAGTGACACACACACAGAAGAAATATAAATATATGTATATTAAGATATACATATACTAAGATATACATAATTATGTGTATATCTTATCTTATCTGTGTATATATATAAATGTATATTAAGATTGGTTGGTAAAAATATACATGTTGTCTTATTACTGTAAGAATTAAAAAGATATCAATATATAGATATTAAAATGTATTTTAAACTTTCACTTTTCTGTTGTAGATGTTATGTTAATTAAAGTAAGTAAATAATAAATCGCACAACTCTTTCAATTTCTCTTATTAAGTGGCCTGTCTGCCTCAATGAGTCAGGGGACGTAATGACGTAGAAAGTGGATGATGCAATTAAAATAAAAAACATAGTGGAATTGTCAAATTCTCTTGAGTAAATCGCCACGAATAATTCGGAACTACTTGATGAACTTAATCACAGGTGAATCACTGCATCATAATATACAAACTTAACAATCTATCTTTCAATACTAGGTAACATTAAAGTAGACAAATTTATATTTTTTGGTGATTGTGTCCTTAGTGAGTTGTTTATACCGCGCGTGAACGTGGTATAGGGCACGCTCATCGCAGGAAGCGATCTCTCATTACGTTTTTTTATGGTTTGTTCGTTGCTCCCGGACCGCTGCTCTCTCTCAACATGCGTTCTCGATGTGCGGCATTTGACTTGTAAGATTATTTTTTATGTTTCATCGGCTGGGTTCAATTACGTAATGTGTTTATTTAGGCTGTTTAAATAAGATTGTATTTTGTATTTTAAATGTTATATTAAAATCCGATCTACTGTAAAATATTAATAGCTGTATTATAAAGCGACCGACCCCCCCCCCCCCCAGAGCGCCCGGCCCCGCCCCGCCCGCATACCTCCTTTTCTAAAGGCAACAGGTGTAGGTGCGCTCTACATCAAACAATGTAAACGTTATACAGCTCCATAATTGTTGGGTATTCAATTATTTATAATCTCTTAATAAAACAATAATACTTTCAAGTTTTACATGTAATTATGAATTTATTAAAATTCTGCACACCCCGTGGATTAATATCATTAGAAATTACGTTGCACTGTATTTAACATTAAACACAAGATACCAACTGTTTTAAACATTGTACGCACACGTTTACACTTCGAAGACTGGACAATAGCTACACCAGGGACATAATGACGACATTAATTAACTTCCGGTGCTGTGCGACGACTATTGCATACATATATTTTGTATTGTATATTTTATCTGCAAATATAACCTCACTTTGAATATTAATTTATTTATCTATCAAATTTTACGAAAATGGTATTCGCCTTGTTCCACAAGTCACATCTTACAGCTCTTAAACCACATATTATTGTTGTGCCGGTCATCGAGGTTAAGAGTGAGCAGGATACACGTATTTTGGCTTATATGCGAGTGAGTGTGTCATTTGTGCGCGGCTAACCAAACAAGAACTAAATTGTTGTTTTTCTTGTTCGTTCACTATCCATCAGAACTTCGATATCTCACTTTAGTTACCTATATCAGCAAAAAAAATATTTGTATATTTTTTATAGGTATTTTATTATATGCATGTTTTTATCTTAGAACATATTTTGGAAAAAAAATGTCATAAAGCTAAGGAAATTACTTTTCTCAGTTTTATATTAACTGTAAGTATGTTATGAGTCATAAGTCATAAGAGTAGTCATAAGATAAGTCATAACTTATAACTTATCTTCAATTTCGAATAAGTATTAGAACTAAGTAAGATCTCAATAATACTTAATGTGCAAGGCACAAAACAAGAAACGGTCTTTGATATAAATGTATATTTATAGGATTTTTCCGTGACTAACGCAGGCGATGATCAGTCTTGGCAATAATTAAACATCTCAATAGATCAATATGACGACGGGATTCCGTATTTTAATGTATTATCGATATTTGTTAAATCGATTAAATTGTTGATAACCACTAAATTCTGCAGTGCATAAATGTTACATCGATGTTGGAGTTCACGGCGGCGCGGCGTTGGAGTCGCGTCAGTCAGATTCTATCTGAAGCTAATTCCCTAATGCAACATGTTTACGTATATGAATGTATGAACTAGTCAAATTTGCGACTGTGACGGCGCGCCGCGTGTCCGCAAATAACTCGTCCCGTATTCATTCGCTCAGTTTTATCTAACTCATGTGTTTGCTGTTCTGTTCTAACTATTAGCTTTTGAATGAGATGGAAATAAGGCACCAAAAATATTTGGGACAAGAAAAGCTTGCAGAAGTTTTGGTTTTTATACCATTCCTGTCCTAGTATCTGCCGTAAGCACAATGATCTCACAAGAGTTTTAAAGCGATTTATTGATAAAACATTTTATATAAAAATCTAGGGTTCCGTAAGGGTAAAAAGGATCCTTCTTGTTTTACGTTTCATTTATTAACACGCTTTTATAAGTTTCACCTGTATCTATGTATCTATGTGAGGCAATTTTTCAACGTTATTTTTACCTACTTCTATGTAGTTGTCCGATTTGCTTGAAAAATTGCAATTTCTCAAAAACAATCAACTATGTAGTGGACTCAATGGAAAAAAAATCATAATCTATGGCCTATACCCCTCACATTGTGAGAGGAGACGCGTGCCCAGCTGTGGGACAGTTATGGGTTGTGATGATGACCGTGTCTTACAAATACAGTACTATCAGTAAAATTTTAAATCACATATTATAACATGCTTCACTGCATTTTCCGAAAAACTATGATAATTATGAAGGGATCAATTAATCCTTATTTACACTGCACGAGCGCAGTTCGAAGTTTATAAGGAGATGTTTATCTAATTTTTTTTCGAACAGGGAGAATTAGAATTTATGTGTAGGTAAGTTTATATTTTGCATCAGTATGTAAAACCCAAATAGGCGATATATGCGATTAGTAATTTCCAAAACTATTAGGCCTCAAAATAAAAACATTTCCGGTATGAGAAAATTTGAAGGCTTATTCCATAGGAAACAGAAGATGCTATTGTACTGTCACGTTTAAAACACCATGCCCTTATACTCTTACCGCGCGAGCAAGATTCCGATTTAACGAGTTTACTATAAAATATGTATACATTTTTACCAAGTTATTGGTATGTGACGCGAATTGTATTTACAGTTTTCTAAAAATAGTAATAAAAACTAGTTCATGTAAATAGCAAGGAAAATGTATCGCAAATGTACAAAGTACAAAGCTTTGTTTTGTAATTAAATGAAGAGGTCGTGCGTTTCGTGTAAGGGTATACTGTATACGGGCGAAGGAGGACCACTTGTAGCTAGCTCGGTTTGCAAAGATGTCGCACGCCCGTCAACAAAGTACGCCCTATCCTGACGTTCACGTTTACGCCAGTTGAGACACTTCGACCACGAGAGTTAATGCTCTTGTTCCACCCAAATTAAAGTTATTAACAAGAACGGTTTACATTTCTCGAAGTAGAACATTTTTGGTTTATCGTAATGATTTGTGTATTCGGTACCCCGCATCTTTTATTATTGTTGTTGTTATATATTATGTTTGTAGGGGCGCGTTAAACGCTATCCAAAGGGTCAGCGGCAGGTAGAGCGTTTTTTACATGGTGCGTTTGAGAGTGCAGTTTGAACTTTGTGTTAATTCTGGGTCAATAAATATACTTAGTTTACGTCTTTTAATGGTAAAACGTGTAAGTAGTACGATAATGATATCATACTACACGTTTTACATTTCGGTAGGAAAAAATCTCAAATTACAATTTAACTAAGTACAATATAATTTTTACTTCTGTTTTTATTTTTATAGATAAAATACCTGCTTCCATAAGTACCTGCTATCAATTGCGGCTTTTAGTGACTGTTAGTTGAGATACATATAGTCGATTTGTAGGTTTAATAAACACCGACTCAAAAAGCAATTTTAAACTTTACCTAACAGGTATTGGGAACCAGATTGAAACGCGCGATGTATTAACTTTGACATTATATTGATATTATATAAGTCAATATTGATGCCCGATTATTTTGAGGTTTGATTTTACGACCAATAAATAAATTTGCGTTCGAAATAGTAAATACCGCATGAGTTTATGCGCTTAAATAATTTCAAATGATGAATATATTTTTCTAATTGATTTATTACCGACAACTTGTATCTATTAAACAAAATTAATTTTGTCCAATCAAAATGAGTATCCAGGGGACATAATTATAATATATTAATGTCAACGTAAATAAGGTATCTTCTTAGTATATAAGTAGATTTATTTAAAGTTTTATATAAATTTTAATGATTTAACAACTGCTTATTATTTCACTCCATTTTAATATACGCACAATTCGTTATGATAAAACTCAAAACATTGCAAATAGTTTGTTACCATTTTAACTGTTCTGACATATAGAACCATTTTACATATAGAAATTATAGAAAACCTTTGTTTGTACATCATAGAAGTAATACTAACATAAATTAAACGAATTAAAATTATAGTTTAACAAACAAGTATGTAGGTACTTACAAAGTATGATTTTTTTTACACTAGCACTAACATTTAATTTTTTTTAATAATAATTCCGAGTACAATTTAGATTCTATTATTTAAATTGAATGTCCATACTCAATATAATCATCTGAGTTATTACTTATTTAAAATCATACGTTGATAGAAAATGTATAATTTAACTATACATTTTTACTTTTGTGTCGTAGTTACCCTGAGAGAATTCAGTTCCTGGAAATTTTAACATAACTTGTGCCAAGTTGCGCTACATCTATAGATTTTATTGAAATCAAAATACTTAACAGAAATTTTCAAATTAGTGATTTGCAATTCTTGCAAAGTAGTGATTAAAGCAAGGTTTTTGATAGGTTATCTCAGCGGGAACTCTGTTTAGTGGTACATATTCCTTTCCGAGACACAAGTTGACCCTCGACTGTTATTACCGACTTAGAATGTCACCATCCACAAATGCACTAACTGCAAAAGGATTTTGTTCTAAATATACATACATCGAAGTACAGTCCGGGCTTATAAACACGAACAGATTTTGACTCATAGTGACCGACCTCAATGGCCCGAATAGCCGAACACTTTGTTTGCGAGCAATCATGGAGTACCAACCTGATTCTGTGGTACAGTACAGTTGACCGACACCCAGGAGGGATGAGCAACAGAGGAACATTTGCAGCTGCCGAAAGAGCAGATATCTTCTCGCTTCTCGGAGCTGGCCGAGCAGCCGATCACACACAACACGAGAAAAATAAGTGAGAGGCTCATGGTGGCGCGAAGGAGCGCGATCACCCGCGCGCGCCAACCGTCGTACGCCGACTAACCGGACTAACTAACTAGCACTACCCGGCCGGACTATAGCGAGTGGAGAGCTCGAGCCCGAGCGAGACGAGACGGCCGAGTGCGGCGAGTGCCACCGCTACGGGCGACTCTGCCGGCCCGCTACACTACAGCTCTGTCTCCGTAGGCGTAGGTAGAGAGATACTTACTAGATAACCGACGGCGACGCACGACGCATGAACGCATGACGCACGACGCACGACGCACGACGCGGACGGACGATACTTTTACTTGCAGCAGGGCATGGCAAAGGCACGCTGTTCTCGACCGGAGTACCTATGCTGTTTGTTCGAATCGAATGCTTTATCATTAAGTATACCTACTCATTTGCGGCTAGTTTAACATTAAGTAGTTACACGATCGTTACCTAAGTATGGTACGTATACCTAGGTACTTAGGTACCTCCTCCTTTTAGAAGTTGGTTAATAATTAAACCTATGATCAGATAAAAAAATACATGGATACAAAAACAAATGACCGACTGCGACTTTTTTTACGAACAAAAACAATTTTGATACTTTTTAATTCAATTGATATTTCATTACAAAGTGTTTAATAATTCAACAGAATATTATAAACACCTAAATCTTTCTTACGAATTATTCTATCTATTGGTGAAAACCGCGTGAAAATCCGTTCAGTAGTTTTTGAGTTCATCGCGAACAGACAGACAGACGCGGCGTGAGACTGTTTTATAAATAATTATGTTAAGATTAAGATAAGAAATAAATAAACTATTTGTTCAATGGTACCTACAATGACCCGTAGTAGATAAATGCAAAAAATGTTGTGCTGTATTGAGAACGAATAGTCTGCAAAATAAACTCAATTTTCTCTCTGTTCAGTCCGTACAGGCTCAGTGTTGTCACAGTCAAGTGTCAAACTATCGAGCAATTAGGTAATTGCATTCCCGTGATTCCCGTGAATGGAAACCGTCTGTTTTGTTGTATTTCAGTAAAAATCAACTGTATTATGTACCTTTATCTGTGCTCTAATTTGTATCGGCGCGGCGACATGGTTTGTAATTTTATTTTATGGGAAAAAGCTCTGTGGCTTCACTTTCTATGCGTCAACTTGTAGTCTATGGTATAAAATAGTTATAAAAGTTAAAATAACATTTTGGACAGAACACCGTTATTGATATTATTCTTTTAACTATAGATAATATTAATTTATAGGGTCAATAAATTTGTTGCCATACGAATTATACGAATATATTTGATATCAGCATAGCGAAACTAACCTCTTGCTTCGTGAGAAATAGTGAACAGTACCTACTTAATTATCTCCCTCTAAAGCAGTAAGAAGCAAGACTGATTGTGAAACGGGCATTGTAACGAAATTGCAATAAAAAAAGAATCATCAAAATCGGTTCACCCAGTCAAAAGTTCTGAGGTTGTTACCTCAGAAACAAAATACAGTCGAATTGAGAACCTCTTTTGAAGTCGGTTAAAAAAACATAACGTTGCGCAGTTATGAAAAAATATGGGGTTTCATCGGTGTTTCCACTTCCTGCACTCGTAGTATTAGTTTAAATAGTCTCATTGTCCTTGAACTGGTGTCCTGTTAACTGCATTTTGAATCTTGCGAACAGCCAGGAACTGTATAAACGGGTGAATTTGTGCGGCATTATGTTATACTAAAAATAGCTGCACAATGTGTGGTGAATGCACTCGCGCCTTTTCGTGCTACAGACTCCACGACACCAGTCATTTCAACGTAATAATATTCTTTAGTAATGTTCTTTAGGCAGGAGCAGCCCCGCCCGCCCTATAAATGCCCTGGCGCCTTTTTGTATCAAATTGCGCGAGGTGTCGCAGCGGCTCTTGGCGCCCCCTGACACCCGGCGCCCGGGTGCACCGCACCCCTTGCACTAGGTATAGGCAAAGCCCCCTGTCTCTAAGGGCACAACACCTTCACAAATGAAACAACCAAACAACATCAGCTTGGCAATATGTACTCCGGATTGGACCTCTGTTTTGATAGATTAAAGACACACTGTCATTTACTAATTTCAGTTCACATGCATTTCACACATTTCAGTAGGTAGGTATGGATTATTATGGATTTCCGCTGTCATTTAGGAACATAATGATAATTATATAGATAAAAAATAATAATCATTTCACTACTGCACTTGGGTACGTTCCTTATTACGGCGAAGAGTAAGGATAGTAAAATTGTAAAATACAATAAAAAAATCCCACTAGCTACAGCTTTAAATTTTGTATCATCATAAAGCGTATAAGATGACTCATATAATCAATGACATTATGTGTAATATCTCATTGCATATAATATATAAAATTTATTACTGGACAGTCTGGTACCACTTTGGCGGACCTCCTTTACTGCTGTCAACTAAATAACAAGACTAGTAGGTAGTTACTCCTATTCATCTATTTTAAAAACCCTTGTCGAATTCATCTGGTAGGCTTTTACCTTTGTTGATGTCATATTTTGTCAACAGATCGGCATCAACTGAACGCAAGTTTCTCTCGGATTTCGTCGCGGGCGCTGAAAGCACGGCCGGCGGCAGGTTGGCCTGCTGGCTGTCGCCAGCTTCTCGCGTGGTGCCCTCCAACTGCGAGATGAAACTTCCCACTATTCCCATTCGGCCCTGCACTAAAGTCACCTTGCCTATCGTCGTCAAGGATCAGTATGGGGAAGTTGTTGCATCGTCTGCTCTTAAAGTTGAGGTAAGAAAGGTTAATTTTTAATGTCATAATTAGCCGTCAAACGATTTACATACATGTCATCGCTAAAATACGGTAGGTGTATACCCGCCAGCGCTCCACATCGGGTTACAATGCCTTAGTACATACCATAACTCGATTAAAAAATGTTGACTGGATTCTTAAAATTTACTAATTTACTATTTTATATCTGTGATATTTTCTAAAAAACAATTGATAACGATTTGCTGTAAAGAGAATATTTTATCTACATTAATTTAAAATTCCTAAAGTAACCAACTGACTTAGAGATCTTAATTGACTCTTATTGATCATAATAATCAACATACATGATAAAAACAATATCTATCTTAGAAAAATGGTCACTCTGGGTTATCCAATGAGTCTAGACTCCGCGGATTTTTTTAGACTTTAGATTAGACAGTTCTATACCTACAACATCTTGATTTATCTCGTAAAGTTTAGTCAGCGTTAGCAATAAAAGCGCTCAAATACATTTTTTATGAAACAGTCACATTTAAGTTGTCTGTAAATGTTAATAACATACCTCATTATTATTATTAAATGTGTTGTACCTTTAAAAGTTTCAATCATCCGTTGGTATCATCACGGTAATAGTACCTATGATATTATCATAATCTGTTGCGTAGTTTAAAAGATCTTAGCGTACAGAGACTTTGCTTTCTACTATGTAAAGAAGACAGAAATAAGTTCTCCAGATAAGAAGTTTTTGATATTGTATGTAAGTATTTACAAATTTAATGTGTATGCGTACCTATATACCATATATAAGGTATGGTTTGTGATGATAATTGCTCTTGTTATCGCAATTGTTTCCAAAAGGTATGGTAATTATACAAGTCAAAAGAATGCGCCTTATTGGCCTTCATTTTATGCGAATTTATTTAACATCGCAATGATAATTTCTTCCAGTAAATTTTCATGAATTAATCTATCACGATCGTGACGTGTAGCTGGTGCGCCTGATGTTATTGATGGTTTGATTCAATTAACCTCAGTCAGCCCCACGATGGTAAGGATTGCTTTTAGTATAATTCAAAATATGATATCGCCTCTTTAATAGATTAGATACCTACTGTAATTTCAACTAGTACAGTAAGTGGGACGTATGAAAATGAGTTTATGGCAAATACATTTACATAGAGGAACATACATACGTAAATCATTAATTTCATCATCACTGTAATATAACCCATAACTGTCCCACTGCTGCTCGGGTTTCCGCGCACAATGTGAGGGGCACATTCCACTGACCACCACGCTGCGCTGGCCGAGAAGATGTTTTCCTTCACTTTAGGAAGTGATGAGGTGGCATGAATGTTAAGCGACGAAACCAAAAACTTTTGGACTTTTTAAGCGTAATCTCAAAATGTTCCAACGTGATTCGGATAATTTTTGCCGTCGCCTTGTCACAATGGATGAAGCGTGAGTCCACCATTTCGATCCTGAAACTAAGAGATAAAGTCTTGGAAACGTCCATCCATTAAGTAATTTCGGGTCGCTCCTACCGCTGGGAAAAGTTATGGCCTCAGTGTTCTGGGATACTGAAGGAATCCTTTTTATTGATTACATGCCAAAAGGCTAGACGATTACTGGACCCTATTATGCGAATTTAATTCGTCGTGGAAATCTGTCTTTGGGCGTGTTGTTTCTTCAAGATAATGCTCCTGCTCCTGCTCATCGATCGTAAGTTTCGCTCAACGCAATCCGCTGTGCTGGCGTCAACCACCTTGACCGTCCAACATATTCTCCTTACTTAGCCCCAAGTGATTTTCACTTATTCTCATAATTAAAAGACGAAATTCTTGGAATGAAATTTCACGATAATGACGCGGTTATGGCAGCCGTAGAGGAGTTTTTCGAGACTTCAAGAAAAATAGTTTTTTCGCAAGGAATAAATAAGATAGAAACGTGTTATTCTAAATGCATTGCATTGACGGGAGATTATGTAGAAAAATAAAATATTTTGTTAAAATTTTTGGGTTTTTAATATTGATTCCAAGAACTTTTTGATTCGCCGTCGTACAATATAACGTTTATTAACATAACCTAACGTTTTAAAATTCGACTATCATTTTCGATTTATTTCGCCTTGTTTCTATGTTGCATTTTCTTTTGCAGTCAGGCTTATAGTCTGATACATAAAATTGATTATAAGTATATTTGAACAATACTAGAAGTAAAATTTAGAGTTAGTTTTCAAAAGACCCTTTAAGTCCATTTTTTGCCCTATCATCATCGGTATTACACGAAAATGGTGATGATTTTATTTGTCTTGCTGTACCTACTTGTTGATAACAATGTCTTATATCCAGCAGCGATACTATGCAGTATCTGTTTACTAACTGCACATGATTTTTTCAGGTGGTGGTACAAAGATTGGAAGACCAGAGGCAAAGCCGTTCTAGCAGCGCCGACCGCAACGGCGGCGCTTCCGAAGCTCTGTACAATCCAGTCGTGCGCGAAACCATGACCTTCAAAGCTATCACAATGATGAAGGTTAGTGGGACATTTAAGAAATAATAGCGCCTCAATAGACGTGCCAAGTCAAAAAAAATACATCCAATGTCAAATAATTTCAGTGATCGCTTCAAACGACATCTTTCCGTAATGTAATAGTAGGAGCTACAGCTCCTACATGCCAGTACAATGTACGTACTCGTAGTTACTTAGCGCGGACGCCACAGAAAAGTACTATGCATCGGTACTCTTTGTAAATGATTATTTATAGATACATTTTATAAAAGTTACTAGGTAAGTTCTGAATTCAATTACCAAATCCCATTTAACGCTCGCTAATGAAATTACACTACAATTTATAAGTATCAATTTTAATTTCAATAACTACAGATAGAGTGGTCCTATAGAGAGACAATCTGATAATATCTTTATCGGTTTTCATTGTAGCTATTGGACTCGAAACCTTAACTACTTCTTTGAGTTGTTTGTTTCCTATCGACATCAGTGTACGTAAAGGAGCTCGGCCACCGGCGGCGGCGGTTAGTTGCCGTTGCTTTCAAGCTTCAAATTACAGTTATAGAAATGATTCTGTGGAAAATATATCAGAACATTTTTATCACATTACCGATCTTCGAGGATAGGGGTTTGTCGTACCAAGTTATATGTTTAATTAATACTTCTACGGTCCTTGTTATTTCAATCGCGTTTGTGTTTTATAGTATCTATTATGTACTCGCATGTGATTGACTTATAACCTGACCGGGATCGGGTTCACATTTCGCGATTTCACTCATATCTGCATTTATTAAATACATCATAGCTTAAAACGTCACATTATTCAAAAAATACTCTATAGCTACACTATTGCCTATACAATTTTTTTTGGTTATTTTTTATGGTGTGGATAAAAAAATACACATAATCCCAAATTTTCACTTCCCTAAAAAAGCGCGCTTTAATCACATAATTTAACAATATTAATTTTATAATGTAATGGAAAATAAATCCACAAGATTCAGAAAAATACTAATTTTCGAAATTTTTATGTGAAATTAATATCTCATCGAAACGAAACTACTGAATTGAATATAAGTAATTATAATGTCCGAATGATGAGTCCTTAATATTATTTTGTCTTTATTTAATTTAAATTGATATATCCTATCAAAAGTTATTATCAAAGTAAGTTATTAAACAATGACGCCAATGACTATGTTATTATCTCGACGTCCCGACGACGACGACCGAGTGGCGTGGAGATGGTTACCACCCAGCTTTGAATGATGAGTTTAAATTTCTGTTTTGGATTCAGGGAACCCGAATGTGAAGTGGGAGTATAACGTTATTTACTATTTGTTTATTACATCCACGCGAATGAAGTCGCCTGTACAACATGTTATTAATAATCATGTTACTCATGTGATCATGTCTTTCAGTTTAAAATTGATATTTCGCAGTGGGTAGGTAGGTCGTGTGAGCTTTCTACTTTATTCGCTGGTACGTACGAGTGACAGCTCTAACCCAACCAACTGGTTCTGCGTGTATTGAACGTAATTGCAAATGAAATCGCATAGCGAAGACTAGTATCATAACAGTAAAAAGGTTAAACTATTCTAAAACAATGTCAGTTATCATTATTTGTAGTCTTTATTATGGAATCCATAGAAAGGTGTAAAAATTCAAGTGTATACTTATTGCGGTAAACGAGATTTGCCCTTTGACACAGGGAGGACGGATTTTAATTTACTAATAGAAGAGCCCAAAATCTTTGCAAGCTTAATGAAATGCTTGAAAATCGGCATGGGGAGTTATTGCTTGCCCAGTACAACACAGTACACCGCGGCCTTCAAAGACAACATAATCGATGCCATCGGTCAAATTCGGCCTGATTTATGCGCCAAAGTCATCGAAAACTGGACTTTTCGAAAGCACGCCACCCAGCGAAGCCGCGGCGGCTATTTGAATGATGTTATATTCACCCAAAATGTCATTGATAGGGCTCTCAAATAAAGATAAAACCTTATTGATATCTCATATACAACTTGTTTTATTCAATTTTAAAATCGACCCGCCCTTAATGGAAAACCCTATATTATGCTCTGTCTTCTTTGTTATCATAGAGTTACATCACAAGATCCACTTAACGTAACGAAACGTAACGCAATTATTAGAATTAATTTAAATAAACTACATAGTTTTCAGATTAGACGGACGTACAAAATTGCAAGCATATTCCTAACATTAATTAAGAGAATTACATTATTTTGTTCCATCCCTTCCTCTGCACAAATTCAAGAAATGTAAACATATCTTATCTATCTTATGGTACAACGTTATGGTTGTACTAAATTAACCCAATTAAATCAAATAAATTGAATCTAACAACGTGTATCTGTATCCAGATCCAGTTACTTAGCTTTCAGTGTATTAGTAATACCTTGCCGTACAGTACATATATCACGTATCTGTGGCAAAATGTTTTTCATCTTCACAGGCTTACCAAAACTTTTCATTCGAGGAACTACGGTTCGAGAGTGGTGTGTGGGGCGCCGCGAGCGCAGCCGCGGGCTTGGCGGGCGGCGGCCGCGTGCCGGCCGAGCGCATCTGCGTGCAAACACAGCCGGACGGCACTTACCTCGCCACGTGGACGCCGCGCGCCCCCGGCTTGTACGAATTCCGGTGCTCCTTGGACAATGTCTCTTCCAAGCAGGTTAGAATGTACATTTTACAAGCAATATGTCTGATCTACATCGTACGAGGCTCATTACGATAATTCATTTTCTAAACCATGGAAGCGTAGCTATCATCTATACTGGGTGATTTTTAATTCACTTGCTATACTCGAGGACATGAAAGAACATGGTCATAGGTAATGATTAAAAATATAAAGTCAAAATTCTACACGATATTATTCCAAAAATGGCAATCAAAATTATCTAAAAATACGCGGAATGTATGGCGAACAGCTGTGTAGGTACTACGCCCGACCCGCCGGCGGCTCAGCGACCGGGTTAATGACCTTGTTTATACCGAGTATGTCTACATTATCGGTTTTTAATGGATAATTACGTCAAATTTTAAGCACCCTTTTTAATTACGTTTAATTATTTTAGGATTATTATAAAGTGAAGAGGATATAATATCAAAAAGATCATATTAAGCACGTGATCAGTTTAACAATATTATTCAATATTTCATTCCCACGGAAAAAACGTTTTAATGAATATCTATTATTTGTAAACCTAAAGAATAAGTTTCCTGAAGCGACGCTAGGGCAGGTTCACTAGTTTTACATGAAGAGGTGCATGCAATAAGTAACCTGTAGGTTAATGCATGTCCTTACGGTTCGACGCACGACGGCGGCACCTATCACCAAAGTGTTTCATTCTAGTATTCATACAGTTTTCTCATTGTCTTACAGGAGGTCACAATTGACGTGGTGGAGAGTCCTTCGGAAGAACAAGGCGGTCGAACGCAGGGCATGATTGCACCAGTGGTCCCGTCGAAACTGAAGAGCGTCATAGCTGAGGACTCCGCCGGGCTGCGCGTGCGCGCGAGTCCCAGCCTGCAAGCCGAGGAGATAGGCCTAGTTCCTCCAGACGCTACAATCGCCTTTATTGAAGAAGTATGTTAAATTATTAATTAACGTTGGCTTCACCAAATTAATGGTCCACTACCGAGCACTGGTCACCTCCTAGGGCATACTCCACCACGCTGCTCCAGTGCGGATTGGTGGAGGGGTCAACCCATATGTCGGAAGTTTTTTTGTTTTTGCCGTCCGAAGGCCTTCGACGTGGCTTAATGAGTGCTACCAAATGGTAACAACCGGGACCGACGGCTTTACGTGTCCTCCGAAGCACGAAAGCGACCAAGAATTTTTTCCACTAGCGGTCTTCAATCGAACTACCGACCGCGCCCGCTGATGCTTAATTTTGTCGATTACTTGAGATCGACGCAAGTTGCCGGGCTATAAGCGCTTCGCGCCGGGCTATGAGCTCTTCGTTAATCAACATTATTACTATAAAAAAAATCCAAGAAAGTAATATAAATTTTATTCAAAATAACGGAATTCTTCAAATACCAAACAACGGAAAAAACATGCTGATTAGCTGATCGTGCCAAAAATGAGATTATAATTTAATAAAATCCGAAGTGAATTCGTATAGATTAGGTTCATATTTAGTATATAAATATGAATCACGTTCATGCATTTTAGGTATCTACATATATTCAATATTTCCAAGACTGAAGAACAATGCACCAAACATTCAAACAATTTTCCTCAAATACATTATTTCAAACAAAATAAGATATATTAGCCTATTTGGCTTATAAAATTAAAAGAAAATATCAAGTATAATTATTATTGTCATGTTTTATTGATTAATTTCATATAATTGTGTAGGGCATGCTCGTTTGATGTTGGTATTAATCTATTGCTAATTGCCTTATTGCCTCTCGCTATTAAATGTTTTTTCTATTGTTATTAAACAAGGCATGTGGTGTTAGTTAATGGCTTCAAGGCCTTTTTATCAATTCGTTATTTAGTTGAATGAATATATATGTTCATATGCATATATATGTTGTCCGCATTGGCTACTGTCGGCTGCGATCGCATGCTGTCGATTGAGAAAGCATACTGTCAAATACTAGAATAATAACAAAGTATAGCTTTATAAAAAGTGTACACTAACGGCGCTATATTATGAATTTATTGGTACACATGCAAATGTTTACAGCATTTCCATCCGTGTATAAGAGGCCGTTCGCGCTCCTGTACATGCGTTCGTATCCTCGTACAAGCAAGCATCTTGAAATATTAAAAATGTTAGCTTCATTTATACGCATTTTTAACCAACTTGAAACAGGAGGAGAAATGAGGAGATAAATAAATGTTACCACCATTTATTAATCTCCTCATTTCTCCTCCTCATAAAATAATGGTGTATAAATAAAAATGCGGATTAATGAATTTGTTGTATATCTAATTGTTTATTTGCAACTACATATTTATTTTCAGGATAATAGAATATACCGTTTACCATTCTGAGATATGCCTGTATGTTGGGAGTCTAATTGTATTTTATTGCATACACGTCATTTTTTTAAATATTTAAGAGTCTTTTACTGAGCACAAAAATGTAATGTGGCTCCTCGTAGTGTATCAATAATTATATCACAAGCGCGCTGATAAATTATTTTGTTTATTTCCATTTTAGAAGGGAATTGACGATGCACAGGACTTTGTATGGGAGTGGGGGGTTGTTCTACGCCTACGGTGTTCTTAACGTTGCACGTTATGTATATTTTGCAGGTGGTAAACAAAGATGGTACATGGGTCCGGTTAAGTCCGGAGTCAATCGTGGCGTACGCCAACGGCGCGCCCATCGCTTGGTGCATGCAGTATCACCGTCCATACGACAGGACTCTTCTGCAAACCTACGACCCCTCACCCAGTGTACGTAATGTCTGACCGAGTAGGTTTCCAATTACGTAAGCGAAAACATAACGGTGAGCAGACAATAAAAGTCCATGGAGAAGTGCACGCCAGAATGGACAGAAACAAGTGGTTTGGTTTGAAACTAAAAGGATTAGCGCTTATTCTTTTGTTTATTCGATTTAACTTTATTTCAATAAATTAATAATCGATATAACACGGTTCATACAAGACGGCGTAATAAAGACGTTTTGAATAGTCTTTTTATTATTTGCATTCATTCCATTTTGTTTGGACAGCGTCTATAGACATATCATTGAAACCGAAACGTGCTATATCGAAGTAACCTATACGAGTATAATCCTCACGGCTTGCTATGGCTATGGCTTGGTCCACTGTTCTGTAACGGTCGGGTTAAGCAACACACTATGCTTGTATGCGGGGAGACAGCATTTCAATGTCATGTCCTTTTACAGTTACAGAGTTGTTTTTATATTATTTATTTTATAATCTATCGTACGTCTTGGTTTTTGTTAGTAAAAATGCCAAATCTGTGTGGTGTGAATTGAGAATTGTGTGAATTGTATGTTCCCTGTTACTAACGTACAAATAGATGAGAAATAAAGATAGATTTTATTATACATTTGGTATTTGTACTCTTTTACGGAGTATCAGCTGCCTCATCTTAACATTTATATATTATATTTATTCTGTGCGTGTACATATCACTGAACTCCTCTTAAACGGCTGGACCGATTTTAATGCAATTTTGTGTCTTCAGGTGGATCCAAGAATTCTTAAGATACACAATTGGACCCGCAAGGTGGCGTTGATGTCGATATGTCACCAAATTTGATTTGCTGTACATGAGAACATTACATAATTTTAAGCGGTACATTTTGTTGCCTAGCGAGAAAGCATAGAAAATTATAAAACTAAACACAACATTTATTAATAATAGAGTGGTACGAAGCGGCGGCGAATGGCGGTACTAAGATCTTCGGTATATACTTTCGTGATTTTAATATGTTTATTTGAGCTTGTTTAATATTCCAAGGTGACATTTTTTTTCATTTTTCTTCATTGAGAATTTTACATAGGTACAGTGAATTTTGACAAATGAATATTTTATTGGAATTTGGTATTTATTATTTCGAGTACGATTTTTGACAGCAGTTAGGATAATGTAAATATTGTTTGCAGTGGATCAATGTCATTGAGGCGTGTGAGATTGGCGGGTCGTCGTAATGACGTTGCATAATGTTTGTGTCTGTGTTAGTGTAATGTGTGCCGTGATTACCGACCATACGTACCGGCATCAATAATAGCATATGAATCAACGTTGGTAATGGTAATGGTGGTGTTATGAGGAATAGTTAAATTTTTGTGATTATCAATTAATTAAATTGTGTGAAGGTATTGTGAAATGCTACTATTCCTAAATAACTTTGAATGTTGTGCATGCTTGTAATATTTTTGAAAAGGTCAACATAACGTAACAAGGATAGCATAGTAGTTTGTACATTGGTCTTCAACATAGGCAAACATGATATTATTCACTCAAGATTTTTCCCTATTATGTTCTCAAAGGTTTCCACACCTCTGGTAACCGTATTTGGTCCGCATCGAATTATGGTTAAACGTCAAAGGTTAAATGTCCACGTCAATTCTCTTCATATAATAAAGTAATTATGACTTAATGAGTAATGTCATTTTATACTTCTTTCTTTGTGAAAAGCTAGACCGTTGGTCAAATTTATATATGTACATAAAAGCGAAATTATGCTTTCCCACTGATTAAACACGAAATCACTTAAAGCTCGCCCACTGATTAAATACGAAATCTCAAAAATTATTATGAACGGATTTTGTTATATTCTACTTCCAAGGGGGCACGGGTAAACTAAGGGATGAACATTTATTTGAAAATCAGTTAAAAGTACATTGGCGCGTTCCAACTGCAAGTGACAGCTTGTGAATCATAAAAAAAGACGATCCATTATAATCAACTACCACTATCACACGCACATCTTAATATTAGCACTTCTCTCATAAAAGTGATTGTGTACGAAACTTAATATTTGTGAGACCATTTATGGCCAACGGTGTGTTAAAAATAGTTTGTTTCATCATCATTCATCACTTACGCTAATCCCTGTTTGACTGCGCAGAGCAAAAAGTTACAAGTTTTGGAGTCTTTGAAATAGGGTCCTGTTGGTACCCTTTGGGTCGGAATAAATAATTAAAATTACAAATTATGATTTTGTATTGTGTTTGAATTGATTTGTTGCTGTACATTATACCTTTGCTGTTCACTACTAGTTCGCCGTGATGTAGAAATTTGAAGGCATCACCTTTATAATGTGCACTAGTACATATTAGTGAAGATATCACTAGGTACATCGACAGATTTAAATCTTGTCAAAAATATTCCGAAAATGTAAACACACTAGGGAGCTTTCTGTTTTTTTTTTGACAAGTGCAATCAATGACAATGGTAACATTTTGAAGGGTATGCAACTCATAAACAGTGATAGTGGTATGCTTTGAACATATGACAAGATGTTTGTAAAGGTAAGATTACATTCTATAGTCACGCATGTGTTAATGATGTCATGTTATTGATTTTGTTTGAGCATGGAGCATGCTCTTTGTATATTTTCATGGGCGTTTTTAAGGTAGAATATATTATGTATAGTCGTCAATAAATAAATATAATGTCGAATGGTAGTTCGGTAAAAAGCTACAAACGAAAAAGTCAATTTATATTTAACAGGTAAGTAAAAATATAGGGGCAAATGTATTTCGTGTAGGTAATGAAAGTAATACACATCACGCTTTTGACTGTAGGCAAAACACACAAACACATTACTGTCTTGTTTTATATATAAAGCTAGCTGCTTCCGTGGAGGTTGTTTAGTTCGTTGATTATAATGGTTCAATTTAATGAAAGAAGTTTCAGGGGACCTGTGGTCGTTATCATCATATCGTTGTGGTGATCGGAGCGGCTCAAGATGGGACGCTTACTGGTCGATTTAAGTGTTTAATTATATTATTTCACATTATTTACAGGAGGAGGTCGAGGGAGCAAGCGGTTTCGGGGATGCATTAAGTACTGAGCTGCAATCTTGGACCACCAAGGAAGACGACGATGGAACTATTGGCGCTTGTGGTAAGTTATCACTTTGGTTTGAATAGTAGATTTCTAATTAGAGACTGTTTCAAACTGATATTTTGGAACCATATTGGGCTTATAATAGAGGACTTATAACCCTATTAAGGTAAGGGCAGTTTATAAGGAAATATAGCGTTTATCATGTGCTAGGAACGGATGTTTTATAGTGTTCATTGAAATAAATGGAATCTTACTATAATGGAATTACGATTTAAGTTGATTTGCGAGCATACTTATAAATTAAATTAATATGTCTCCATTGTTATAGATTTAACCCTCGAAGACAGAAGATTCCCATTCGCTATTGGAAATGATGCTGATGAGGTACATACTACATATTTCCTTTATTTAACACATTTAGTTACACCCACATAATTACGTTGTGAGAAATTAAATTACACAAGCAAATTAAATTTTAGCCCCAGGGAGACGGCAGTTCAGCAAGTCCGTTCTTGTTCGGCCTGGAGCCCAGCAAGCGAGGCCGCCACGCACGCTACGAGTCCGCTTCGGCTCCCACGCCTCGGTATGGATATAACTTTTAAGCACACGCATATTTTTTTGTCAAATATCATTATCCCGTGAAGATAGTTATAAGTAAGCCACCATAAAGTTGGCCTCCCCTGGTATGTAGGACGCGGGGCGGCAGTACGCTCATAGCACATAGGGTTCATTTAAAGGGCTCCCTTACGCCATATCAAGTTATACTGCATGGAAGTTCAAATGATTATGTAACTTTCAGACAGGTTTAATATTTCTAAATTCCTATTTTTTTATACTAAAGTAATGCTTGGCTACATGATGGTAAGTTGAACGTTGATGCGATGAAGTTTTGTTTGTTGAGCGCACTCACTTTTTAATGTGGACGGTACCTACAAGGTGGCAATGTTTCTTTTTCTTTCCTATCTGGCGGACTACTTACCTCGCTTCTTTTTTTGTTATACGATGCTAATGGTCCGGGATCCCTAGTACATTTTTTTATCTGATTACTAACAAGCCAATTTTTCGTGAGTTGCTTAATTTTGATGAGACGCCCAAGAATTTCTGAACGAAAAATCTCGATTGTGGGAGCTAAATTTAAAAATAACAACCCGTTAGTAATAAATTTTTTCGAAACATGAAATCGACATATATCCCTGCTATTGATGTTAGCTCCCACAATCGAGATTTTTCGTTCAGAAATTCTTGGGCGTCTCATCAAAATTAAGCTACTCACGAAAAATTAGCTTGTTAGTAATCAGATAAAAAAATGTACTAGGGATCCCGGACCATAAGTGCTATGTATTAAAACATTCAAGCATCGTTTTAATGTTGTAGCAATGCCTTTTGTGTTACTAATGTCCATGGGCGGCGTTCACTGCTTGCTAGCAGGTGCTCGGGTCACATGCCGGTCATTGTAATTAATTATTATAATGTGATCTTCTAACGTGGAATTTTCCATAACACAAGCGAGATATTTAATATACCGAAATAATATTATTTTTGTGTTTCGGCAAACACCCACACAATAAGTGTGAGTGTTACACGTGGCACACTTTCCTTTCATAAATTTTATTCGCCGGCTGTCTGTCTGTCTGGCTCCAGCCAGACAGATAATAAGATAATGACAATAATTATTATGATCCCATTTTGTACGATTCCAATGGAAAATTTATGGAACTGTAAACATGTTTTCGTCGTCTATATCTGTGTTTCTTAACCTGTGGTGCACGGACCCCTGGGGGATCCGCAAGTGTGTGTATGGGGGTCCGCCGATTGAAGATTACAACTATTCTAACATAATCCAAATATTACTAATTTATGTGCGGTAAAGCAGTACCAACCTCACATCAATAGGTACAGTATTTTTACTTAGGAGGGGTCGTTGAAATTGTGTTTGATTTTTTACTGGTCCGTGGACCGAAAAAGGTTAAGAAACGCTGGTCTATATCCATGGTGAGTTCATGTCGGGATTTTTGGCATAAACAAGTATTTATTTAGTATTGAAATTCCTAATTGGTGCTGTTTGATGTCTGGAGGTCGTCTAAAGAACGGATGGCACGAGTCTCGTTCAGTAGGTAGAGATTATTTCGGGTCGTTGAGGTGAGTTTGTCGTCGCCAGGCGGTTCCCGCGGCGTAGCAACGGCAACTCCGACGACTGGTGGTCGCCGGTCCGCTACCGCTCGAGCGATAATCTGCAGGATCTCAGCTCCTTGCCCGAGGTACTTTTGTGATTAGAACATTTGTTTGATGCGCTTTCGATATTCGATGGTGGTTATGGAACTGTCGATTGTCTTTTACTCTTATAACTTAAAAAGTTGAATAAAGCATTACATCCTCTATTCAACTTTTAAAGGTTAATTACATAGTACTCAGCTTTTTTCAAACCTGGCAGGTACTGAAGCTTACTTTACCACGCTCCCATATAATCTTTATCTTAATATATATAATTCGAGTGTGAGTGTGTATGTCACTGAACTCCTCCTAAACGGCTCGACCGATTTGGTTGAAATTTTTTGTGTGTCTTCAGGTGGATCGATTTGAATGAATTCGAGGATGGTTTAGATTCACAATTGGACCCGGTAGGTGGCGTTGCTGTCGATATGTCACTAAAACATTTTTTAATTATAAAGCGGTATGAAGTACGCTGGGACAACTAGTAATAATATATTATTTGACACGTCTGTCGTAAAAAGGTAACAAATTTGTTGAATAATAGGTATGTGCTTATATGATTCGGCACTCGGATATCGGAATCGAGATTTTTTTATAAAGCGTAAAATATGCAACTATTTGTTACCACAGCTGTGAAAAAATATGAAAAGCAATTATTACAATATTGTATGTATGTATATAGTGTAATAAGTGTATGTAACACTTCAGATAGGGAAAGCTTTCGGTTCTTTTCTGAAAGTAGAGATCTGTGCCAATTATTCAAAAAAGTGGATATAGGAATAGGAACCTACCTAAAACGCCGAATACGATTGCGAAACTGGTTTTTAAGCATGCTGAAGAAATTAAAAATATCATAGTTATAATAAATAAACTATTATTGTTTAATTATTGTTTAATTGATTTAAAACGTTTTTATTACTTAACAAATTCAATTTTATAATTAGAGAGTTGGTGTTCGTTATAAAACTGGTGGTCCGGGATCCCCAGTACATTTTTTCCACTTGATTACTATCAAGCTAATTTTTCGTGAGTAGCTTCATTTTGATGAGTACTACAAGAATTGTCATTTTTCGTTTTCCTATTTATAACCATACATGTTGCCGCGCCTGTCAGTTCCTGCCGTGCAAAGTTTTGCATCTTTGTGTTGCTAAGTAACAAAAAAAAATCACCTGGTTAGTAATCATTTTTGATGACCTCGTTATCGATACATGTTGGAAGTGGGGGACTCTTCGATCAAACCATACATTTTGTAGGACAAATATTTTTTCAAATAATTTAGATAATAATCTTGAGATTTAAAAAAAACAACCAGTTAGTAATAATTTTTTTAGAATCATCAAATCGACATATTAAATCCCTGCTACCCGTATTACCTCCTACAATCGAGATTTTTCTTTCACAAATGATTGGGCGTCTCATCAAAATGAAGCTACTCACGGAAAATAAGCTTGATAGTAATCAAGTGGAAAAAATGTACTGGGGATCTTGGACCATGACATAATCAGCATTGAATAAAATATAATAATATTTCACAGTTCCGATACTGCTATCGGAATTCCGAGATTAGGTTCCAATCTCGGATCTCTTCAATATCTTCCGAGATGCTGTGCTGTAGTTAGTACACGAATATAATTTCAGGGGGAACTAACGGAGGGGGAGATGGAGCTTGGCGGGCGGCTGGCGCAGGGCACGCAGACTTCGCCCGACGCGGACGAAACCTCGCCCATACCACACTTTCATATAGGACCTCCGAGGGTACGTCTTTACGAGCTGCATATTAATCACAGCTCATTTATTGGCGCTATAATTACTACTTACGTAAAGTCTGGTAGCGTTCGCGTAACTAATAACATATTATATTATTTTTGAGAGAAAATTAAGGTCATCATCCTGAGCAAGTAGAGACGGAGGGACCACGTTACTGATTTGATTGTACATACACATATAGGATGGCGTGGAGGCGTCCCGGTCGGGCCGCGAGCGCAGCCGCGCGCGGTTCCGCCGCTCGAGCTCGCCGCCACCGCTGCCGGCGCGCGCGGGCGTCGTCGTGCCGCGCAAGCACGCGCTCGCGCCCGCGCAGGCCGAGTGCCTGCGGGCGGTGTTCGCCGCCATGCTACGTCATGAGGGTACGTCGAACACTGCTGGTGCCGCGGACTCAACGGGCGCTTCAGTTCTCCAATCGATACAGTCATTTGAAGTATTCAGACGGTTGATTTTGTGACCAATTGATTGAACAATTGGTTGATTTGAATACACGGTTGTTGGGACCATGCAATTATTATAAATGTTATCTATTATTATTTCATTATATATAACGGTGTTGCTAATTTAACTGCAGTGTCAAAAAATTTCCTATACTTGATTCAATATTATTACCAATCAGAATGCAATATGTAACAAGGTGATGTACTTGGTACTGATCAGGCATAGTTCCGGACGCAATAGCGTGCGCGGCGTTCCTCAAGTTCCATCCGCATCTGCCCAAGTCGGGCACGCCGGTGGTGACGCGCGGCCCGCACGACGCCGCGCCGCCGCGCCCGCAGCGGCACTCCGTCGAGGTCTCCAACGCCGGTGAGGATACAGTTGATTATCATAGCTAGGAAAACAATATCATATCATGGTTATCACCACTATGTCACTGAATTATTAGAATTCGATAACATTTCTACGCATCCGAAACATTCGTACCATGGTGGTGTGCTACCATTTTCGACTTTTTGATAAAACTTTTTTGATAAACGGGAGGTTAAATAAATTACATAGATTTTAAATTCCATTAGAGTTGTGTAAAGGCCGCTCCCGACTTCATGCCACTTATGCAGTTGCTAGGTATATCACTGACGATTATTGTATTATGTCATAAACGTGCAGGAACATACTTGCGCATCAACCCGTCGACGCTGGAGTCGCTGACGCGCTCGGGCACGGAGGCGAGCGCGAGCCGCGCGCGCCGCGCGGACGTGCCCGCCGCCGCCGCCATCCGTGAAGACGAGCCGCACTCCTCGCACGCCGAGCCAGGTATACTTAACTTACCACCCTCCCCACTGTCCTCCGCCTATTGTGTTATATTATGTTTAATTTATTTTACTACATAATGTAAGTATTTTATTGTGGTTTATTCTGTCATAAGATTACTATACGCGTTGTCCCCATTTTAATTGGTTGAATTACGACAGGCGCTTCGTCGTCGTCGTCGGTAGTAAACGTGTTGCCGCCCGCACTGCGCGCCCTCGTCGCGCTGTGGGACGCGCTCTGCGACTCTGAGCAACTGGCGCCGGCCACTGACAAGTACGTTCTGTATAAATACTGGTATGATGTGTTTAACGTCATATCTCACTTCCACTTAGATCCTACAAGTTTTGTTCGTATTTCTAATAGGTACAGAAAGGATGCTGAAGCCAATGAGAACGAAGAAGTGAAACCAGTTTGTGGCGTCCGCAGGAAGAAGGACTCAAAGTACTGGCCCAGTAGGACCCCTTATTCAGGTGCGTTTTTGTTACGATGTTCTTACAACCCTGGCTATCATCTCTTCTGATTTGGTGCAGCTGAAAATCTGGCCAAAACACTAATAACAGATAAGCTTTTTGCTTTGAATGAATGAGTTGATTTTATTGTCATTATAACTGAATATACCGTTACTATACAATATATATTTAATTTGTGACATAAAGTGCGGTGCGAGTTGTGCGGCGGTGCGAACGTGGCCCCGCCGCTCGCTGGGCACATGAAGCAGGCGCACCCGGGCTGCCGCGCGGTGACGTCGCGCGGGTACGACCGCGCCGGCGCGTACCGCGAGGCCGCGCCGCCGCCCGACGGGCCGTCCGCGGCGTGCGGCCAGCTGGCGCAAGGTGAGCGCACAACGCAATGCACGACGCGCTTTTGACGTATTAACGAACACCCGCGACTCACTTGGAGCTCCGGCGTTGGACGTTTGTTGGCGTGTTATTTAATTTACGTACGTTCTATTTTGCGACTTTAATTTTCCTGTTTCTTACATTACCTTAGACTTGATCGGCGTGAAAATTCGAGCCACATTATCAGCGTACCAGCTGTGGTACATATTCTGCGAGAAGTGTCGGGAGAGGTCCCTCAAGTCCACCACCTCGGCCAAGAACAAAACAGTCACCATCATCGAAGCGTCGGACAGGGAGGAAATCTTCGACACTGATGTCGATCATATTGTCATTCGAGACAACGCGCTGTTCCTGCTCGATTTGGTGCCACTCAATCACTCTGGTAAGTCAAATTAAAGAATCATTAACCATATTAACATACAGAATCATTCAACTATTACAGATTATTATGATTACATTAATATAAAAATTAAATTTAAAATAATGAATAATGTTGAAGGTGTCATTCAGCTATGTAGTTTATATGTTTTTTTTTTTTTTTTAAAAAGTAATAATAAATAGAGAAGATTACAGTTATCCTTGTATGGCGCTTTGTTAAGTTGCTGGCAAGGTTATGACAGACTCTGAAAGTTTTGATGTAAGTAAAGGGGTGATTGTCAGTGTTTATTTTTTAAAAATGCAGCGAGTAATAAAAGCATACCCCGTGATTCCCGTGACGCAGAACCGCTAAACATGTCGCCGTACTGCGAGGCGGCCGGGCGCAGTCCGCCGACGCCGCCGGGCAGCGTGTGGCAGCCGGCGCCGCCGTTCCAGGTGCTGCCCGCGCTCGGCGCCGCGCCGCGCGCCGCCGCCAGCGCCGCGCCGCCCGCGCGCTACCACTCGCTCGGCCGCCCGCCGCCGCCCGCGCCGCCGGTACGCCGCCGCTGCCAGTGGATAGTTTTTTTAAAGTGAAACTTCTCTATCGACGTACTCGCGGAAAGTTTTTAAGGGGTAAAATAAAAAAAAAAGTGCACATATTTCAATGTTTGGTTAGTTATATTCATTTTCTAGTCACTTGTTTTGCTAAGGATTAAAATGAAGTGTATAAAGTATGACATAAAATAATCGATGAGTGGCGAGAGGTCAATGCCCTAACCTTTGTCACGACCTTGAATTTTTACCCTTAGCGTGCCCAAAGAAGTTTCACTTTTAAAAAATCGTCACTTTTCTTTATATGAAGTTTGAAAGAGTCGAAATCTTCTTGCAATGTTTTACGTCACGTGTGGGCCCCCAAATCTTAGCATGTACTTAGTGCATGCGTGTATGTGATCCCTTGTGTTTAGGTGGAGGAGACGGCGGGCCCGTCGCGCGTGCACCGCTCGGTGTCGATGGGCCAGGCGGGCTCGCTGGCCTCCGCCGCGCTGCTGCCGCTCGCCAGGACCGACCCAGACCCCATTGACACATTTCCCGGTAAGAACATCCCGTCTACGTTTTTTATTGATAAAGATGACAAAAGCTAGTCCTCATAGCGCTTTACTGCATCAATAATTATGGGCGACCTACTGCGGGCTTCATCGGCGTCATTTGTTTATTATATTCATAACAATTTATACAATGGTAGGTGCAGCGGGCTCATCGCTTCTCGCGCAGCCGAGCCCAGCGCTGCAGAAGCTTGTATCGTGCGGGGAGTGGACGAACGAAGGATGCACCCTATCGGCATTCGAACCCCCCACCCTTGACATCGAGGCGTTGATGCGCAGCCCCGTCATGAATTTCGTCCTCGTCAGGAAGGACCTGCATGGCTACCGGCAGAAAATGGACGCCGCAGTACGCGTCAATACTGTCAGACAGTATGGATTTGAAGTAAGTGTTTGTTCGAAACAACTTTCATTAAAATTAGTTTACATTTTGTTTAGTCATGACGTTTTAGACGCAGTGTGCCCATGTTCGATACTTGGTAAAATCATATTAAGCTGGATTCGTGTATGAAATGATAAGAGAACATTGCTATTATTTGCTTGTCAATTCAAAATACAGTGTTGCAGCATTTCTTAATATGAAATATAGCAAAACATGTAATGTTGTGTAGGCCCTGAACTGGTTGCTGAGGTCGACGACGCAGCCGACGAGCGTGCACGACGTCATGTGGTGGTTCTGCAACACGCTCGACAAGTACTCCCGCATCATGCCGTCGCTGAACCTCGACGACGACAACAAAGAGGTAGGGATGGCGTTCGTCACCGTTATCATTTATTACACACATTACAATATTCTACATGACAGTACATTGTAGTTCGTATTATTTTATAAATTATTATTTAATGAAACAATTATTACATTCAGTAAAAAATATTCTTTAAAACGTCTACTTCCGAATCGTTTGCTCAACTATATTGTTACTAGAGCAGTAACAAAAGCAGACAGAGAGCAGTAAAAAAAACATAAAACAAAGATCGTGCGGTTTTGTTTATTATTTTCTTACAACAAATGATCACACATAGTCATGTCATGTTAACAAAGAGCGAACATTCCAGAACTCGGTGAACGAGGTGAACCCGCGCGTGGTGCAGGCGGCGTCCGCGTCGGCGATATGCCCCGGCGGGCGCGCGGCGGGCGGGTCGCGCGCGGCGTTCCACTCGTTCCTCGGGTCGGTGAGCGCGCTCGCGCCCGCGCTGCCGCCCGCCAGCGCCGCCGGCCTGCAGGCCGTGCGCTGCTGGGCGCTGCACTACTCGCCCCACGATCGCGCCTTCCTGCACAGGTCGGTCGCACCATTCATGCTGCTACCTACTAGATGGGACGAGTCTCAACCCATAATCGAGGTGGCCTTTTTTTCTTCGAAAGACACACCAACGATATCAGGTTATTTCGGAGATGCATTATAATAGAAAAATCTACAAAATATTATTTGTTTAGTGGATAATGAACAGAACGTGTTATGTGACAAATATGAGGTTACAATGTTTTAAGTTATGAAATGTGTCGACGCATTTGTTAAACAATAATATTATTTAATGTGTAGAAAATTGAAGTAAATAGTTATATCATTTGAATATAAATGAAGATAGATATTTGAATTGTTAATGCTGCACGGAATTAGATCACAAGTATTCAGTGTGATCAGCAAGATTTTATCGCACGGTGAGGACGGCGCCTACGAGGAAGGACTAGTCGGTGCTCTCCACGAGAGCTATCATAGCTACAACGCTAAGGTACAGTTGCGCGGAATGTTAATTGTACGTTCGTAGATAAGCTGTTTTGACAAACTTATTTACATAATTTAACCCGCTTTATGCTCGAAATTCGGCCGTAAAACATTCTGTCAAAGGGTTATTTTTAATAAATTTTCAAAAATATTTCTTCTGTTTTTTTTTAATCTGGTGCTTAAGTTTAAAGTAAATAATAATTTTATTTGATTATAACCTCCAAGTTTACTTGTGTTGTTATACGATTTATTATTATATATATACTATAGTTTGAGATGGGCTGGCAACTCATCGATAATAGCTTTGGTGTAACGGATGTCCAACGGCGACGGCCGCCTCGGTTGGCTAGTCTGCTCCATTGTGATCTTGCATTAAAAAACATAAATCGTGATCGATCCAGGCGCCGAACTTCGTATGGAGCTGCCCGGACGTGACCGAGTGGTGCGACGTGGCGGTGTCCTCCCGGCAGGGCATGGCGGGCGCGCTCACCGACGGCAGCACGGAGACCTTCTGGGAGAGCGGCGACGAGGACCGCAACAAGGCCAAGTGGGTCCAGATCTCGTACCCCGGCGGCTCCGCCGACGACCGCCCGCACCTGGTGTGCGTGCACGTCGACAACACTAGGGACACAGCGGTTGGTGCATTTACATGAATATTTTCGACGCTGTCTATTTATAATCTTCAGTAGGTTGCCTAGCAACAGAAAAGTCGCGTACATTTTAGTTTTCTTTTTATTATTTGGTCTCATAAATTAACTAGAGATATGGATACTATGCATACATAGATCAGTGAATACGGCCGTTAGTGATCTACTTACATCTGCTCCACCGCACAACCACTATTGCAGCCGACGGCATTAATTACTGTAATCATAATTATAATGATATAATCTAAAAAGCTGGATTCAAAAGGATTAGTAACGTTAACGATTTATTTCAGAACAAGACATTGCTGGTTTCGTTCCTATTTAGCGGCGGAACGACTGAATTATTCCACATGCAAGATGTTGAAGTCGACACCAAGTCGGCTACCTGGCTGTGCTACACATTGCCAAGTGAGTGATTTAAAGTGGTAGTAGTTTATTGTTACACTTATTTTGATAAGTACCACGTCATTTTGCTAGTGGAAGCTATGTTCACTATTTATGGATTAACTTTACGTTACAACTATTTTAACTTGTTATGTCATCTGATCTTCACTGGATCGTGTTACATTAAATTTGTGAACCAAATAAACGAAGAAAAAATGTAAGTGTGTAATTTCCATCAGGAATGGCGAGTACAGCAGTGCGCGTGCGCTGCGAGCTCCGCGGGCCGGAGGCGGCGGTGCGCGTGCGGCAGGTGCGCGTGCTGAGCGCTCCCGCGCCCGCGCCGCCCGCCGGGCCCGTGCCGCCGCTGCACACGCTCGTCGAGAGAGACACGCTGCGGGTGTTCCGCCTCTTGACCTCGCAGGTAAGCACCTCCTTACTTATGCATTAACAATGATGTATGGTACTTGTAATAATAATCATGTTTGGCGAACAAACACATCACTCACGAATAGACGACGCACGCGCGGGAGATATATCATAACTTCGCGGTTAGCGTGGTGGTGGTAACACTCGGCCGTGTACCTCTGGCGATGGATGAATTCATAGTTTGTATTCTATTTTTCCTGTAGATGTGCTGCATTTTACTGAAAAAACTGTAACAAGTTATATGATTTATATGATCTAGCTTCGACAAAAGAGACAGTCATTTTATTTGCAGATGAGTGGTCACCGGGTACACAGTTGTCAATAATAACAAATTCATCGCTGATCTGTAAGAAAGATTTATACGAACGTCCTTTAAAAGATGAAATTTATCGAAATTCGGTGGTATTGCACGCCAGGTGTTCGGCAAGCTGCTGGAGTGGGAGGAGTCGGGCAGCGAGGCGGGCGAGGGGGCGGCCGCGGGGGGCCCGGCGGACGACACCGACCTGCGCGAGCATGTCGTCGGCATATTGTTCTCCGGACACAAACTGACCTCGCTGCAGTGCCAGGTACTACCACACGTCATGTTACACGCAACCGAAACAATTGTTTTTCGTTTTTTACAGGCATCTTATAAATGTCATAATACCCACATTTTGTCGTCTTACTGAACAAATGTGTCAGAATTCGGATCGCGGTTTTCATTAGGTGTTGAAATCATAGCCATTTACCGAGGTCGTCACAATTACTGGGCTCGGATGATCTCTAACGATGAGACCGGTCCAGGCTGCAATCATTACACTAGCAAAATACACCACTGGGTTCAAACTCCCATGTATGTGATGAAACTTGGAAGGTGTTTGTACAGAGCAACCTTTCAGGTGATGGCGCACATTGTGATGGCGATCGGTTGTGAGGCGGCGCGCGTGCGCGATGATTGGGAGACGGCGCTGCTGTGCGCGGAGAGCGTGTTGCGCGCCGAGAGCGATGAGGCGCCGCACTTCACCCACCACCTGCAGGACAACTATTGCTTCGAGATGCTCTCCATGGTGAGTACCTGCTCGGTAGTTGGCGGTGTCGTTGTCGCCGGAATGATGAACCGGAAATGTATATCGAATTGTTTTTGACACTGAATCTTCGAAGTGGTTATTAACATTGATTAGATTTTTTGTTTGTTCGGAAGATACTCGATATCCCTTGAATATGTGTGGGTTAGAGAGGAGACTCCAAGATGTTATGTCAACGCACCGTTAACTCCCATAGCGAATTATTATATATTATTAGTAGACACTACCTACCAAATCATTAATTCATGAGAAGGATAGGATAAGACTAAATCAACTTTTATCACCACTCGTCCTATAAATAATATAATTTTACAACTGAAAGCATATAGGACTTGATATTTTTACATATTATATTTTAATGTTTCTCTACAATCCCACCTCATAGTAAGTGGCTATGTAGTCTCGGTAAAGTGCACTAACTTAGAAGAAGTATATTCACTGCCGACTTGAAGTTATCCACATTGCAATGGAATTGGCGCACCGACGCGGTGTCGATTTAACGATGTGTTTCGGTGTACAGTTGCTCGCGTTGAGCGGCAGCATGCCGGGGCGCGCGCACCTCGCGCAGCGCTCCGAGCTGCTGCCCGACCTGCTGGCGCTGCTGCACACCGGCAGTGAGCGCGTGCAACGACAAGTTAGTATGCACTGTATACGTCTGTATATAAACGTATGTTGAGGTTTTATGATAAAAAATATTGTGTTCAATCCCTCGAGCTATAAAGGTGAAGTTCAAGAAACTAGAATATTAGTATATAAAAGTAATTTATTCATTTTTTTGTAACAACGCCATCCAGGCACTCTCATCTGAACTAATTTAGTAAATTGTAAATCAGCGTTGTACTGTGTATAATATGCGAGTGTTGTAGAAATCCTTAGGTGCTTCATAATAGTTGATAATGTGTAAGGTTTGGAACATTTTGCAAATCGTTTTTAATTTTGTTTGTTTTTAGGTGATATCTTTACTTCGTCGCATCATTATTGAAATACCGCCACAGAAAATGCTTGCGGCCCTCAACAGCGGCAATGATATCGAGACAAGGTATTCTTTATAGCTTTTTATTACACGTAATACTTTTCATTCACGAATGCAATGTATTTACGTCTGCATTTTTGGTGGTAACTAAGTCAATGGGTGTCAGTCAAGTGTATCAGTTACTTTAAGCATTTTATAATCAACGCGCGATGCTTAGAGACATACAGACTATAAATACTCTATCTGTTTTCATCCTATTCCAAACAATAAACAATTGGGGCCTCAAGTTTATTAATTAAATAAATGAGCCAGTACTTTGTCATTTCAAAATCATCTCAGGTTTTATTGTAGGTTCTCAGGCTAATATTTCAGTTTTCTTGATTTTATTGCACGCCTCATAAGCGAAGCGTTGAGGTGGGTGTTACTGTCAGTTTACGCACACCGAGTGATCCACGTGTGATTCACGTGATGATTGATTGGTTTGTGTGCAGGGTGACGTTGCTCGACCACCTGGTGTGCTACGTGGGCAAGGCGGTGACGGTGCAGGTGAAGGTGAAGGGCGCCGCGGGCGGGTCGGCGGGCGCGGCGGGCGGCGGCTCCGTCACGCTCGGCGGCAGCGTCACGCCCGCGCCGCCCGCCCACTGGTTCATGCGGGGCGCGACGCTCAAACAACACTCGCATCTCGTCTCCAAGCTGGTGCTCGATATGGCCGAGGTATTGCTTTATAACAATTGTTGTGTTATTCGTGTTTAATAAAATAAGACCCAAATGATAAAACATGGAATATTTATTTATTCAGTTAATTAAAACGGATTAATCATATCAAAAATAATTTATATCAAGCACTGTCTGTCCTCATAATGGACGATATCCAATCTACGTAAGGACTTACTGGAGTAGCCGAGCCTACATTGTATCCAGTTTCGTAGCGATCCCGCCGATAACGCGATCCTGCTGGCATTCCACAATCACGGGTGTCCGTCATAGAGTTGACCGATACGATGCCTGATGCGTGTACAGCGGGCCCTCCGGAATCCCCCAAACAAATCGCCTTGGCCGTGTGTATCGCACAAGATGGGGCAAAGCACATTTCAGGATATAGTTGATGAACAGGACATTGCTTAACTACCACTTCTAGGACCCGAGGAAGGAAGGGAGGATCCTCGTTGACATGATTCATCATACCGAACCCAACTAATGCGACTTCTTGACCTTTCAATGCGGCGTAATCGATTGGACTCAATTTTCCATACTTAGCAAAAAGCACCGGTTGCGTATGGAGTAGACCGATATCATTCATCATCGTTTTTAGATTCATTGTGGGGAGCACAGATGAGGACATAATTTCACTGTACGCAACATCCGATTTGGGCGACGGCAGGTATTCGATGACCGGTTTAGTTTGTACCATCCCGGCGGACGCCATTAGGCTTTGCAAGCCGATGACGCAGTGTCCCGCGGTCAGCGTCCATCTGGATGTCAATGCGGACCCCGAACACATAAATACGTTACCATGCGCGCGTGTCGCCACTGACTGCAACATTAATTTCACCACGTAAGGAAATTCATCTTCGGTTGCATTTCTACCGCCGACTATCCGCAAGAAATTTTTATTCGTTTTAATATTACCAGCTAGACACATATGCGTGCATATGACTAAACACGACAGAGAAAATTTCATGTTGAATTTTTAGAGCCGTTTATGATATTGGGTATTTTCAACTACGATAACCAATATAAGCATCGAGAATAGGAAATCATTTTTTTACGATATTGTGCTCCTATTGAGTTGAATACACAATCGCATAATAAAATAGTGCGATAAAATGCTCTACAGGTTTAATACTTCCTTGATTTATCGTTAGTTAATACAACTAACACTGACAATGACAGCATTTACTATATTTATCAAGATACTATGAATATTTTAACATGGGAATCGAAATACTATATACATATTTATATTTATTGCTTAGAGAAGTAGAAGTACGTTGCATCGGTCTTTTAGTAACTTTTATTGGTGTCAACCCATTAATGGCCCACTACTGAGCACTGGTCTCTCCTCATACCTGAGGAGGCCTAGAGCACGCTGCTCCAGTCCGGATTGGTGGAGGGGTTAGTGGCCAACTCAAATGTCAGAATATTTATGCCGCCCGGCGTGGCTTTACGACTGCTACCAAATGGAAACTTGGAAGAATGGAAGTTCCCAAGAAATTTAGCCACTAGCGGTCACCCATCCAAGTACCGACCGCGTCCGCTGTTGCTTAATTTTGTCGATCACTCAACTCACTTAAGATTAGGGTTTTCGCGTACCCGGACTTTTTTGATACCCGGGTATCGGGTATTTTTTTCTTAAATACCCGGGTATTTTCAATTTAAATAAAGCTTCACGTAATTTATGAGTTTCACACATTTCAGTAAAATATTTTTCAAGAAAAAACGAACAAAAATTCTTTCTTCTCCATAGACTCTTATTTTAGACTACGTATTTTCAACTCTTTGTAGGAATACTCTAAAAAATTATCCATTCAAAATCACACAACACAACAAACTGACAAAAATAAACTTTTATAAAGATACCTAAAAAATTCACATCTTATTAATATGACATAGAAACGAGTTATCAAATTAAACTGAATTAATATGACTGTAATGAAGGCACCTATCTATTTTGAATAAAATAACACTTAAATCTTATTTAATAACGCAGAAATGATATCTCACATTTAAGAGGGGGTATAAAGCAAAATTGGCAATTAGTGGAGTGCCGAAAGACGTAAAGATGGTAAAACCTCGGAATCCAGGGCCAGTCAATGAATATTCATAAAAACTATTGAACTGCATTGTTAAAAGCTCAAATAAGAAAGTTAAAAAAAATGCCCGCTCATGATTACAACAATTTTTAACAACAATTTACTGAAAAAAAAATTTCATAAAATGAAAACTACTGAGCCAAGCTATGTTTAATATTTATGGGACCAAGTGGCAACAATTCCGCATCAAACTAAAGAAGAATCACGTAAATCGGATCATAAATATCTGCGTAATCGATGTACAAACATAAAAAAAACGATGACGACGACAAATATATAAAAATGAACCCCTACTTCCCTTGGTCACAGCATCATGCGTGAATGGCTGGACTGATTTCGCTAATTCTTTTTTGTTTTGTTTGTTATTGTCAGGGAAAGAAGCTTATGAAAGAAATAAATTTAGAAAATTGCGCGAGAAATTAGAAAAATTAAAAATACTAAATAAGAAGAAGAATAAACCTTTGGGTATTCCACTAAATCTTAGATTCAATTTTTACAGTAGTAGATCAAGTTTCTAGAACCTCAATAAAAATATAGTAATACTACATTATATTATCGAGGGATTAAACTGAGAAAAAACATAAAAGAAGAAACTTTATTTGATAAAAAAAATCACGAAAGTTAACCTAATGTTCAACGAAAATGAATTTATTTTCAATATGGTCTATATTTTAATATAATTATAATGCTGATTAGTATCACGTAGGGATTAGACTAGCGATTTTAAAATTAAATCTATACTTTAGGTATAATCAAAAGAAAATGCATTTGTCGCGTATTGCATCCCTATTCCGTGCAATAAGCTTATCGTCTTTCTCAGCTCGCTCAAAGTTTTTGTTTCATCTACCAGTTACGATTGTCCGCGTGGAGCGCGGGTGAAATATGATGTTTTACTAGCTTTATGCCCCCTCTTAAGTACTTTTGTTCTATCATTTTCTTAAGGCGTTATTTTATAACGGAAATGACAGAAATATAGAATAATTTTATTGATACCCGGGTACCCGGGTCTTTAGTCAAATATTACCCGGGTCCGAAAACTCTTAAATACCCGGGTATACCCGACCCGGGTATCCGGGTCCGAAAACCCTACTTAAGATCGACGCAAGTAGCCGGGCTATGAGCACTTCATTATTATACTCATTATTTTATTTTTTATGATGGGTAGTTAGGTGTCCAGTTCTATAATTATTATGTAACAACTGCTTTAAAGTCATGGATTTGGATAATGTTTTTTATTTAAATAAAGGAAAATACATTTCAATCTAAGACTTCTCGGACCGTGCACAGTTTGCTTTGATACGGTTGTTCACGTATTTTGTAAGCCGATACTATGTTGCCTCGCGGTTGTTGAAGTGATATGTTTTATTTTCAATATTATTTGAACGTCAGCAAAGTGCATAATGATAGAACATGTTCGATCAGGACAAGATGACGCCGGAGTGGGGCGCGGAGACGCGCGCGGCGCTCTCGCGTTACGTGGCGGCGATGGCGCACATGCCCGACGGCGACCGGCAGCCGGCGCGCTGCCTCGCCGCGCCCACCATATGGATGGCGTTCGCTTCGCTCTGCGTCTGCGAACAGTCGCATATGGACCTGTAAGCAACATCCGCGAAAAAAATAATTAATCATGAACGTCTGTTAAATCGTCAAGTAGTCATCAACGAAACTTCTCTATTACAGCATCAATAATGCGAATCAAGCTCGTAAATGTAAGATCGATACAGTCGCAGCGGCACCCATCGCCGGTGCCGCAGCGTCACGCGCCTCGTCCGGGGCGGTAGAAACACTGGACAGCCTTCCCGGTCCCTCCACGGCTAGCTCCAGGGACACACCGGCACCGTTCCCCCCGCTACGACCCCCGAAGCGCAAACCTTATAGAACGGTAACGCTTGCCGAAGTAGTTGTCGAGAAGCCATCCGTGATCCGGGTGCCGTCGACCGGTCCCATCCCGGAGGGCAACGAGTCGGAGGCCGAGGGAGCGGTGGTGGTGCGTCGCATGTGCGTCAACCACGACGATAACTCAACGTGCGCTGTCATCGACTGCCGCACTTGCGGTGCGCTGTGTACCGAGTGCGATCGCTTTTTGCATCTTAGTCGTGTTTCCAAGAGCCATCAGCGACAGGTGGGTTTTATTTTAAATTAGTGTGTACACATTGCTTTTGATACTCATTCACATAATAAACATAACTGAGTTATAAATTACTTACCTACTCAATAATTAACTTAACTATTAATTATTGGTAATTATGTTGATGGTAAATTATTGATGTTGTGTGAATAATCATTTGTTTATTTGATGAACATATAGATCTGCAAGGAGGAAGAGAGCACGATCCGCGTGGACATCCACGAGGGCTGCGGGCGCGCGAAGTTGTTCTGGCTGCTGATGTTGGTGGACCGGCGCACGCTGAAGGCGCTGGCGGAGTTCCGCGCGCTGGGGGGCGGGCTGTGCGAGCCGGCCGAGCCGACGCGCGCGCCGCTCGCCGGCGTGTGTCGCTACTGCGGCGTGCGCGGCACGAGCGGCCTGCTCGCCATTGGGAATGTCTGCGCTGACCAACAGTGTCAGGTGCGTTTGTACAATTGTATTGTTGTAAAATGCCCAAAAACGTAGCTGTGTATGTAACATGTATTGCTACTACATTACATACATTGCTATTGCTACTACTACAGGAGCACGGGCGCGAGTCGTGCTCCCGCGTGCTGAGCTGCGGGCACGGGTGCGGCGGCGTGCGCGGCGAGCGCGCCTGTCTGCCGTGCCTGTTCGGCTGCGGCGGCGGCGACACGCTGCGACAGGACGCCGACGACATGTGCATGATCTGCTTCACCGACCCGTTGCAGGCCGCGCCCGCTATACAGGTGGTGTATAAACCGTTGCCGCGTTGGGTGTTATTTTGCGATAGTGAGATGTGAAATATAATTATATTGAATTTTTAATTTTGCTGTACAATAATCTCAACTAATTTCCGTGACTTGTTGAGTATTTGAAAGTAATAATTATTAACAAACTTTTGAATTGTTCCAGTTGAAATGTTGTCACGTGTTCCATCTCCACTGCTGCAAGAAAGTGATTCTCAATAAATGGAACGGACCTCGAATTACATTCTCGTTCTCGCAATGTCCTATTTGTAAGGTAAGTTATTTTATGATTGTAGTTATGAAGTGTATTGTAATAAAAATATTATTCTAATTATGGACTAATTTTTTGTCACAATTTGAGGTTGTGTGTGGTCTCAATCAACGTGTGATGATGAATGTTGTATCGCAGGAGGACATGAATCACTGGACGTTGGAGGAGCTGCTGGCGCCGATCAAACGGCTGCGCGAGGAGGTGCGGCGCAAGGCCCTCATGCGGCTGGAGTACGAGGGGCTCGGCGGCGCGGCGGGCGCGGGCGGCGCGGGGGGCGCGGGCGGAGCGGCGGGCGCGGGCGGCTCGCGGCGCGCGGCCAGCGACCCCGCCGCGTACGCCATGGAGAGATATGCATACTACGTGTGCCACAAGTGTGGCAAGGTACCTACTGTTACATGTTACACTGTTGCAACACATTTTTTAAGTGAAAGCTTGTATAGCATAGTTGTGATTTGGAATTTGATGAAACGGAAATGACGCGCAAATGAAATGAAACAGAATCGAGGAAGACACAGACACATTTTAACGTGGGAGAAAATGAGAAAGGAAGTAACGGCATAATGGCGGCTTACGTAAGCAAAGCAAAACATCAATATTTGGACTGAGGGCATTCTTTTTTTAAGTTTTGATTTTTTGAAACAGGCTGAAAAGGCGTTTTGGTATAATTTGCTTACGTCTATGGGATTACAGTCCTAAATCACACTGACCTCATTTATTATTAAACAGTTTTAACCAATGTGGAGCAAAGAAATAAATGTATGTTTATTGTTAATCGCAGGCGTATTTCGGCGGGCTGGCGCGTTGCGAAGCGGAGACCAACGGCTCGTGGGAGCCGTCGGAGCTGGTGTGCGGCGCGTGCAGCGACGTCGCGGGCGCGCGCACTTGCCCCAAGCACGGCGCGGACTTCCTCGAGTACAAGTGTCGTTATTGCTGCTCTGTAAGTACCAACTCATACATAATTACGTTATGTCGACGTGCAGTTGACAAAACAACATTAGGCCATTTTAACACCCGTTAACGAGGCTGGTTTGCGCGCGCCGTGTACGTACGTCACTATACAGAATATCCATCGGAAAAACAGAATCGTTTATTTATTTATTTATAAATGTAATTATTGTTTCATCGGTTATTACCAGGTGGCAGTATTCTTCTGCTTCGGCACGTCTCACTTCTGCAACGCGTGCCACGACGACTTCCAACGAGTCACCAACATCCCGCGGCATATGCTTCCGCAGTGTCCTGCTGGTGAGTGGTATTGCACTTTATACCGTCAAACTTAATCTTCAAATTATTAATTGAATGTTGTGTAAGTAAAGTAAATAAACGCTAAACACTCATACAACACAAATAATACTTTACTGACACCCATGATCTCAGAACAAACATTCATTTGTGATATAAATATCTGCCTCGTTCGGCAGTTAAACACATCCCGTCTGTCCGAACTGTAATATAGTATGGCGAGATCGCGACCTGAAATAAAGATGTTGTGTTTGTGTTGTGCGCGCAGGGCCCAAGGCCGAGCAGCTCCCGGGCTCGTCAGACGAGTGCCCCCTGCACGTGCACCACCCGCCCACCGGCGAGGAGTTCGCGCTCGGCTGCGGCGTCTGCCGGCACGCGCACGCGTTCTGAACCGCCGTCGATATCGCCGACAGACTCGGAGGAAATATGCAACTGCAGAGGTTATGTTGTGTCTAAATATTAACATCAATTTTAGTGTTGTATGATATGTCCTTCCTCCGATTCAACAATCATTCGCAACACGGAATGAATTACTATTCTATTATGACTTTACACGGACTTTACAAGTCGTTAAGGACTTCTCGGTCTGGACTTTATAATCTCGGATTGATGATTACATTTAAAAAATTGACGGAACCAATTGTGTTGTGTCGTAAACTACACGCTCGTGATTATTGACCATTATAACCGCAGGGCTTTGATTTACTTGTCGTAAATAACTTTCATCTTGAAATATTTGTAAACCACTAACAGATTAATATTGTAAGAGAATGGGGACACCGGAGATTTCACGTCCTTCTTTGTAATGTAGAGCCTTGAGACCAGCCTTTATTAACAAAGATGGTCTCATGAGATAAGATCTCCAAGTATATAAGTATAATAGACTTATTGAGAGATAATAATAAGTAATGTATTTGATACGCTCGTTAATAACTGCTTACACGATGGCGAGGTAATGTTTTTTGTGCTACGCGTGCCGAGTTGTACACGACGACTACTACACAACGCTATTGCTATAACGAACGTACCGGACGAACCATCGACGACTTTGGGGGTAACGTACAGTGCACGGTGAATAAACAGCGCAATACATCATTTGCATAAACGATTGGTAACGATCACAACTTAAGACATAACAGAATTGACGCTACTGAGTAATGCAGCTGTGAAAAGTTAATTGAATTTTACTACATTCCAAATTAATATCTTATGGCTTTGAGGCAAAGTAAGCCTTTTTCTTCTGCTTGTACAGAGAGTAGTTTTTGGCAATTACAAAATAAATACCTTCTGATTTTGATGTTCTAAAACGTTTCCATCGCACGCTGCTCACTCGTTTAACTTTAAACAAGTCTCGTAATATTTGATGGACTCGAAATAAACAAAACATAGTTTTAATCACTTTTACTAATATTGATATATTTACTATGTGTATTAGTAGTTACGGAAAGTACATTGTACACAACAATATCGTTATATTATGAATTCTTCTGTATAGAAACAGTTTACTATTCTGTGCTTATCGCATCCGTGAAATTCGTATGTATTTACTTCAAGTTTGTAACAATTATTGTAGGCGGTGGATAGTTATTGGAAATTGAAATGATTTAAATAGAAAAGTCGACCCGAGACAAGAAAAAGTATAAATGTGCACATAATGCTAATGCAAACACACGACCGACGTATGTAAATTTAAAAACTCCCTAAAGACCCACGATTCATCTCATAAGAAGATTCTTATGAGATGAATCGTGGGTCTTTGATCGTATATCCACTTCTAACTGCATAACCGTATAATACCAATTTATAATGCAACCTTGCTGGTACGACGCTCTTTGGCAAGTTGTGATTTTGACTACGACGTACTATACTTTTCTGCTCTTTTACTAACTTATTCACTGACTAAATCTTCGTGAAATTATTTATGGGAAAAAGAATCCAAGTCATGTTATAACTTGTTGTGTTGCTATAATATTTTTTTTCAATTATTTATCATTGCATTTTTTTTATCTTTGTATTAAGTGTATAATGTTTAATACTACACTTATTGCACCGTTCTCAGTCAGTATTAAAATAAAATGTGTAATTGATTCACTATCTTAGGTCTAAGTTTAAAGTTTAACTAGCGGCAAGTATCGTTGGATAATAAAATCAGTCTTTATGTATGTCTATCTTTATATCTGTCTGTGTACTATGGTAATATTCCCTAAATGTAATATCGATGTATGGATGTTGTAGTAACAGTCGTGTCTACGTAATATAATGTTAAGTTAGTTTATAATAGTTTAGTTTATATAATTATGTTTATTGGATTTAATTGCAGTGTTACTGGCTGTATCTAAAATTCTTTGTATTTTCGAAAGATTTCAGTTCGAAATTATTCATAAAGTTCGTTACAAAATGCATTCTATCTACATTTCTAATTTATATGTATTGCTTACTTCTGAGAGTTCTATCTCTATGCGCTATGAGAAAATTTTAAAGGAACTTTCTAAAACAGATAATGATTATCAAGTCTCATTTGGTTGCGTAGGATTTATAATATTTTGTAAATAGCAGTAACATTTATATGTAGCATTTTATAATAATTTTACTATTTTATTGACCGAAATCGCTAAAACATAATAATATACATTATGTATTTCATAAAAAAAACATACGTAAGAGTGTAAGGTAGTCAAGCGTATCGTTTTTCGAATCTATGTTATAGCGTGTTGAGTTTCTCGTACATATTAAACTTTGCAATACTTTCCCTTACAACTTAAACTGGTGTATCACCGCATCGTTTTGCTTTGACTAATTAGTCATATCATAACTATTAAAATTAAATTGATTTTATTTTGAATGAAACAAAGATCGCGTCCATATATTATTATACTTGTAGCTATAAGCCTTCTAAAGGCCGGTAGAACTCGCATAGTTTGGCTGCAACGAGCTGATCTCCAATGTAGATTCTGCTGTCTTATTCCTACTGATCTTCCTATTTTCCGTTTTGGTGATAATGTTTATTGTTTTAAATGAATAGATCTGTATTTGTTATATTTGGTGGAACCTTATGTTTTGCTGCATCTTTTGTCTATATGAGCACTGATAAATATTTGTTTAATAACTTGACATCGCTTGCTGTGTTGTTAAATATTGTAGGTTTTTCAAATTTGCATTTATATTTATACCGATTTAAAGTTATCGAGGTCTGACGCGGACGGCTCTTAGAAGAGTTAGGTTAGTGTAAAAATAGCAGAACAGCGATATGGTTGAACACTAAGCATTCCTACTTCTTGCTGCTTCTATGGCGAATGATTAGTATTAAAAACTGTCCTGCTATTTGGTCGCGCTTTTTATCCTGCGTTGATCAAACTCTCGACTGATCGTGTAGGGGGAGTAGGCTATAAGGTTTAGGATAACTGCATATTTAATCATTCATACCTCGTACAACCTACGTACTTCGTGGTATTTAAATGTTTCTTTTTTCCCCTTTAATGTTTACTTGCTAACTCTTGGCCCAGCTGACATCAAAATGTGTTATGGGGAACATGAAATCAAAATGATGTTTCGGTATATTTTGTTACTGAAAGCTGGCACCAACAACACAATTGCAGTTGATGAAATCAAAATGATGTTTTGGTATATTTTGTTACCGAAAGCTGGCACCAACAACACAATTGCAGTTGATGAAATCAAAATGATGTTTCGGTTTATTTTGTTACTGAAAGCTGGCACCAACAACACAATTGCAGTTGATGAAATCAAAATGATGTTTTGGTATATTTTGTTACCGAAAGCTGGCACCAACAACACAATTGCAGTTGATGAAATCAAAATGATGTTTTGGTATATTTTGTTACCGAAAGCTGGCACCAACAACACATTCATATAATTGCAGTTGTTGTGTTGTCTTTAAAGAAGTCAAAAATCGATATGTCTCTTGCACAAAGCCATGCTTATAAATTTGGCAGAAATGTTCTAAAGAAGTATAGCGTGACGTATGGTTTGGAATGATAGACAGTCAAAGTCAAATTACTCATTTATAGCTTTTTTTTTAAAAAAAGCTTGATGATCTATTTTGAATTCATCTGATGTTAGAATAAAATATTTTCTGATATATTGGATCTAACAGTAACGGGTTGAAACCTCTACTTACGAGTAAATGGATTATAAAGAATTTTCGTGAGGAATATTCTTTATAATCCATTTACTCATTAAAAATATGATTTTTATCAGACATGTGGCATAATATAAATTTAATGTGTGGGTACTGTACAGGTGCCAACTATCGTCAACCGAACTATACCTGTTTCTTTTTTCTAATATTTTATTCATTTATGTTCCCCGTAAGTGTTGATATCAATTTCATAATAGTGTTTTACTTATCAAATAATTTTACCTATCTATATGTCAAATTGCATTTATAGCACTTGGTAGTACATCTGCTTGAGACGCGACTACCGTGACATACAAATCAACGTTTCAACTGTGTCGTTTCATATATTAATAAACGACACAGTGTGTATGGGCGGTTTTACGAAGTGAAAATCTATTTTATATAGCATACCTATTAGTTCATTGTCGAAACGAATTACAAATTTTAGCTATGTTGTTGTGCTCGTTTTATGCGTTATCTTAACTATTATTTATTTCGGTACAATAACACAAATTTTTGCCACCTCGAACTAAAATTTGTGTGATTTTCCTAATAAGTTTAATTGTAATTTTTGTATGATTTTCATTTTGAATGATCTTACGAGTTGCTACGTCTATTTATCTGTTAGCGGTAACGTTGAACTCGTAATAAAAGTAATTTTCGTAAAATATTACATTTGTGTGTCAATCATTTTTCGAAGTCGTAATATTGTTTTGTGCAAAAATAATTTGACGCATACATTATTTATTATTGAATGACTAGTGACAAAATATATTAGTCCGTGTCGAGCGTTTATGCATTGTGTTGAAACTCAATTATTGTATGAATCAGTAAATATCTGTGGTCCGGTTTAAATGAATCTTTAAAGTAGGTAATTTGATGATTGTGAAGTTGTATTGCTTACGGATTACCAACTTTGTTTTCGTTTATCGTCGCAATTGTTTATTTGTAAACGGTCAAAAGCTGTTCAAAAATTAATAAATAAGCAACCAGGGCTTTCAATATGATTTAAATGCACCTTAGACGTATCTTCATCAATGTATTGTAGTTGTACGCATTTTATGTGTAAGAAATTAAAAATAAAGCTTCAATAAAATGTTTGTTTTATTTCCACATTTCCGTTTATCTCCTAGTATTTAGTGATTATGAACACTGACAAATTAGGAAATTAGAGAATTGTATTTTCAGTGGCGAATCAATTATTTTAAGATCGTTTAAGTTCAGATATAAATATCTGTGCACTTTTTCATCGTTATCAAACTGTAATCGGATATTATATAAGATACTATTATCAACACAAACACGCAGAAGGGTTTCCTCCATACAATACAATTATTACTCCTGTCCTGTCAATGATGAGATGTTCGCTTTTGCTTTGGAAGATAGTGTTACCATGACAACTTCTCTAGTATAATCCATTCGGGTTTATAAACTTTAGCTTGTGAACAAAACATTGTCAGCCAGCCAGTCTCTTCCTTAATTATCAGCCAAGTAGTGAATTAAAAATAAGTACAGGTTTAACGTAATAACTACTTAAAATTTTAGTAAACTTCGGTCGTAATCAGAGACTCATACCTAGCGCATTATTGCGCAAGGAAGACTAGGTGTTTTATATTATCTGTAAGTAAACAAGTTCTGGGCAAACCACTTGAAACAAACTGATAAGTATGTTCCGAGAGATTCGTTCCGCATCAGATCAGATACTAAAGTATTATCTCGCGTCGAGTACTGGGCCGCCCTACATTGCAATTCAAAACTGTTGCTTGCTTACATACAGACTCAGTGGACGCAGGAGTGATGGACAATTTACCGCTGAATTAATGTGCGTAGTGTGCAAGTGATTTGTCGAGGACAAAAATGTTTAATATTTATGATATAAAGGTGTGTATATGTTTGCAAAAAAATACTGTTGGTTGTTGTTGTGTTGGTTGGTTGGTTTCTGCCTTATTTGTACAGTATTTATAAAGTTTTATTTTTATTATCTACATTCAGGTCCGATTAAACTGGCCCTCGATTAGAGCTCATATATGTACAGTGGCGGTAGCCTTGGGTTTCAACTCCACATGGCGCGTACCAAGAGAAGCATTTCGGTATGGTGGGGCTGTTTACGGACTCGTATGGTCGTTGGCAATGGTCACGGTGGCTCTCCCAACAGCTTTGTTACAATTATCAGTAGGTCAGTTGAGCCAACAAGATGCGGTGGGGATATGGAGAGCAGTACCCTTTTTCAAAGGCAAGTTCAAAATTATTATAAGTACCTACCTACTAGGTATATCTTTTAAAATATGTAGATCTGCCAAAAACGACAAGAAAAAAGTAGTGGTGGACTATGGCCTGTACCCCTCATATTATGGTTTGCGATGATGATGATAATTATTATGTACTTGATGTGCATCGTCTTTCAGTTCAGTAATTAAGGGGTCACTTGCTAAAATCATACATGTCACCTCGGCGATGGATATTTCTCTGACTGTAAGCAATAGGTGATTCATTTGATGTACCTAGGTTATCATTGAAAATAGCAAAGCAGTCATTACTCAGAGCTTTTGACTTAAGTATGGGCACCATCCTTGACGCCAATGCAATGCCACGTGCGTGATATCCTCATACGGCAATTGGTTGACATCCTTATAATTTTTAATACGTGTACGATTTAATAAAAGAGGGCATGTTGATTACAAGTTACACTTAGTTGCCCTCCAAAACGTGAAACTAAATATAATGGCTAAAGGGTAAAAGTTGATAAAATTTTTTAGACTACTTCGGTTTTAGCTTTACTATACTGCTGCCGGTAATAGCAGGAATTGGCCGGAAATAGACGTAACAAGGCTAAGGACCCTTATCACCGCCAGCTGCGTGGGTCCGAACACTGTATACCTTTCGGTCGCTAGGTCGCCATCGTAACCCGATATGGATAATACTCACTAGATTTTCGTTGGCGTTGATTTGTGTAGTCGCCTATGGTTCAATAGAGGTTATGTGTGAAGACAAGTTAGCCCAAACTGTACTAGCGCGTCATCTTAACCGGAGTAAGTACTACGTAGCTCGGGTGCGCCGGAAATAACTATCTACTACCTACTTGATTGACTTGGTTAGGTACAGACTGGTGTTATTACCTAAGTGTTTATGAATAATGAGTGCGGCATTAAGCATAATTATTTTTCATTGAACCGTGCTTATAACAACTTCCTGATAAAGACGTTTGCTATTAAATCAACGGCCGTGTGTTTCGAAACAACTTTTTTTTATAAAAATAAAAATAAAACTCATAAATAATATTTTTTTTTAGGTGTCGGATACCTGCGGTTATTGATAACGTTTATAGGTTCTGTTTACACAGTTACCTATGGGGGCATTACAACAACAGCTTTCTTTTACTCATTAAATAATAATACAGTTCCTTTTATTAATACAGGGGCCACTATCTTTACTCAGGTAGGTAAATATACAACCTACAAGCATTATAGGTACGCGTGCTTTGCTGAACGTCATTAATGTTCCTACGCAATTTTTAGTTTCGGTTGATCAACACACCCCTTAAATAATGCAAAACGATAATCATAGGGGCTCGTGGTGCACGACTTTGAAAAAAGGAGGTGGATATTGCGTTAGGTCCCTGTTGGAGGCCATTGAGAAGGACTCCCCAGTTTAATTCCGATGCCATCTGCTCTGAGTTTTTATCCGTCAAGGCATTCTTTGGTGTCCTTGATGACCATGGGCGACGTTGACCAAGTTGTCACAAAACACAACATGAGCTACTTGATTGTAAGTACAATTAGGTAAGTATTTACAATCGAGTAGCTCACAATCATTTATTAGTCAAAAAATATAAAGTTGATAATTAATAGGTACAATAATTATATTTAGAAATGCTTAATGCTTATTGACCTACCTAATAACATTACAGATACTAATTATAAGTATACAAACTCATGATACAAAAATAAATTGCAGGAAATTAACGATAGTTACGTGAATAACACTGAGTGCATCAAGTAAGTGAACGTAATATCATATTCTTAGTATATAATAGGTATCCATGAATTTATTTTGAGCTGCACTGCATTTATTTGCATTTATTTACTTTATTTTCAGTGGAACATTCCTGGCACCCGTCCAGGAACAGCCGGAACATTATATAGCGATGGGGTTGATCACATCAGTGCTTTGGGTACTGTTTCCTGTTATGTAGGTTCTATGTTTAAGTATATTTCAATAAGTGTGTTTAATATTTTTCCTCCCCATCAACTATTGAACCTCCAAATACTTCAGTCCCGTAACAAACTCATCATTCAAATTCCTGTCTCTTGAAACATTTTATTTAATGTGTATTATTACAACTGTACCCAGTTTACAGTTTCTCCTAGTAACAACTATCGAGCGATTACCGACATTTGAAGACCCGTATGGCGGATGCCGTTCCAAGGGTCCCGGGTTCGATTACCAGCGATGCGGAAATCTGAATTAAATTTCTTGTCTCGGTCTGGGTGTTTTCTTGTCTTGCGTTTTGTCCATGGCAACCACGATACAGTGATTCCCAGTGTGGGGCTATGAGTGTTTAACGTAATTTTTTTATTATAATTAATTTTATTATATTGCTGTATTTCAGTCTCTACAGTCCAGCAAAATTCATGAAGAAGGCGTTTTATGGAATGGTTCCCGTGGTTTTTGTACTGACGCTTACAGTAGTTTCATGTTTGGGAGATAAAGACGATATCGGACTTATCTACGACCCGGCCGATTGGATTCATCTGGCGCAACCTGGGATTTGGTACAGTGCAGTCATTCAGGCTTTATGGTCCGCTCAAATAGCAGGAGGGTATCTTATATCGTCCGGAGGTACTGTGTACTCTTGCACAGACGTCCAGTGGTAAGTTTATAATTGTTTATGATTGTGTTATTGCTATAGAACAGATTGGTGGTCTGAAAAAATTGTCAACAAATTGTATAATAATATAGTCTTATACTTAATACAATAAAGTGCATTGTAGGTATCTACGTGACCATTTTTTTATAACTTAGAATTGTTATAGTAAGCTATCCTTAAAAGATAGATATATGCTATCGCGTAATTTATTGAAGACATTCAACAGTTATCGTCATATTTCAAATAATTTACACAAAACTTTAATAAAAACTCTAAACGTTCCTCATGAACCCCTCTGTCTATTGGTGAAAATCACATGAAAATCAGTTTAGTAGTTTTTGGGTTTATCGTGGACAGACAGACTCGGCGCGGCGGAGGACTTTGTTTTAAAATTTACCTCGCACACCCCTACGTTAATTTAATTATCTTTTTTATGTTATTGTTTACTTTTTGCAGGACAACGGTAATATTTGTAATTGTAAATATAGTGGCAAGTTGGTTAGGGATGATCCTTTGGTACGCGATTGGCGGAAGTGGTGAAAAAGACACATCGGTTCTGGCCGTCCTGGAGCAAACGTACAAATTGATTGCGGAAAAAAATTTAAGCGCTTTGTGGCCGTCTGTTGTATTTGCGTTGTTGATATCGTCAGGCGTTATAACTCTGGTAAGACTTTTCGTAATAAGCTAACATTTCTGTGATGAAATATCAAAATGCTTCAAAAATAGGTTTATAAAAACATTAGTATTTACTATAGTTCGAAATGTGTGGACAAAGCAGAATAGTCAAGTCACCTTTGCCTACCAATGTACAAGCTTATGAACAAAGCTAAATTTAGCACTGACGACCGACGCACTGGGCGAGATTTCTACGATGGCGCTCCTTATTTGCTGTCCAATTCTGTCTCAAGCAATCCTATTTCTTTTGCCCCGGATCGTGGCTAGACCGTGCCTTTTTTTAAAAGTAGGTACATCGCTAGATAGGTACGTTTATTTGCTGGAAGTGTTGGCTGCAAATTCGCAAACAAATTCCGCAATTTGCAACTCAATTTAATGGGCAATGCGGTCGAACACCATATTATATTTTTAACGTTCGACACTGATGCTAGCAGCGCAATTGCTTGGAGCGTTACAGCTCGTGGCGTCATGGCCCTTCCGTAATGCTGTAACTGATTTTTAATGTGTGCTATGCAATAATACTAAAGTAGTCATGCTGGTACTGAAGGAGAACTTGGGTTTCTTAAAAACCTCACATGATAGCGCTCTGAGAAAAACTTCGAACGAGGATCATTCCGTACCTAATATCCACCACACACGATTGAAGGTAATTTCAGAAACTTTTTAATATCTACCTAAAAATACTAGCGTAATAAACCTACTCACGTACCTATATTTACTAAAAAAAATATTTTTTAATTGTAGATACAAGTGCAGTTTTTACGTATCATTAGATGAGTGGTGAGTTTTTATTTAAAAAAGTACATACTTGTATGTTTTGCAAACAATTGTTATATTGTATTAATTATAACAGATGATCTTTTGCAATATTTTCATTATCATCTCATGAAGTACAAAATAAGTAGGTACATTTATGTATAATCACGGCAACTCAATAAGACGGCATTTTTTTTAACTAAGTTGTTAGTTTTATAGTAGGTAATAATATAAAGTTGCATTTCCAGTTTACATTGCTGTATCCATTGTACGAACGGTTCAAGCGAATCGGTGGTAGCAAGTGGCGCTACCTGGCGATGGGCAGTTCGGTAGTTGGTGCTGGAGCAGCGTGGACCGCGCTGGCCATAGGCCTCCCTGCCCTTTGTGTTCTGGATGACACCGTTGTACCGATACTTATAAGTATTACAACAGTAATGGAAATCTGCCCTTTCATTTTTATTTATGGTACCTACTTATATTCAACACTATTACATGAATACTTTAATGTTCAACTGTGTTATTATATTAGTAACTTCATTTGACGCCTTCCTCAGATATCTCTATTTTTTGCAGGATGGCGGAATCTAATTGAAGATATAGATTTTTTGGTTGGACGTGACATTAGCAAGTATTGGATGTGGGGCTGGTGTGTTACAATTGGTATTATCGTTTCCTCGACTGTATGGTGGCTCGTCTCCTACATCTTGAGTTCGTCCTGGCCGGAGCCAGCGTGGACCAGCGGCGGGCTGGTAGCCGCAGCCGGCGCGGCCCTGGCCATCGTCGTCACATTGGCTACGATATCCGTAGTTCGACAGGTCCAATACGACGTGATCGGGGTAAGAATGAGTCACCAAACGTGTCATTAGCTTTGCGAATGTTTATAGCGAACGCTGCGATCTTTTTCCTTCCTCTGTATGTAAATCAAGTAACCAATTACCCGTTACCGCTGTGCCAAGACCTCGCGCTGTCTTAGATTACCAAAATAACGACCGCGGACTTGAACATTTCCTAGCACATTAGCGACACTGGGCAGGTAATTTCTTGAAGGTAGTTGTTATAATTTTGCTTGTTCGCAGAAGCTGAAGTCATCTTTTAGACCTTCGCGGCACTGGGGCCCTCGCGACCCCATCACGCACTACTACTGGCTGGCGAGAAGGCGCGAGGAGATGCAGCGAGACCAACCTCGGACGAGATACAACAGGCGGCAGTTGGGACAATTTTCTGGAAACACGAGTTTCTTAAACATAAACAATGCGCCAAGTAACATAAAAGATACTCGTAAACCGGTAGAAGGCAAAAGGAGATCCAACTCTGACGACTGGCTTTACACTTACAGAAAACGAAATCTGGCAGAGATATATGAAGAAAATAAATCAAAAGACAAAAAGCGATCAAAATCTCTGGACTTGACCGTTTTGGATAAAAAAAATCCTGGACACACCAAAGAGTTGAGTACGGCAAGCTGCGGAAACATTTCCGCGGAATCTGTAATATCAGTAGTTGATAATAATAAATACATCAAACATTTGTAACATAAATATTGGGCTTCTATTTCTAGTCACATTTATTAATCTTATTGTAGTAGGTATCTTTAACATTAAACGTTATGTTATTTCTGTGACTCGGTTGATTTACAGCGATGGATTCTACGACTCGGTGACGCAGAATGAAATGGATCTCCCTTATTCTCCAAGTACCTAGTAGCATAAAATGGTAATAGTGACCTGACAAACTGCTCCAGCCGGTTGAAGGAAACCTGTAATTCTTGGGGTATAAGAACTCGTTTCGAGCAGAGCAGGAAGTGAATCAGAGCGGGGCGGGCCGCGCCACTCGTAGCTCTAGCAGGTTGCTTTACGTGACTTAAGTTCATGTTTCTTGACCTTCTTTTAGGAAGATGACTCCTCGGCGCCTTATATGGCTCGTCTATCCTTTGTTAGTACGAGATTAAGCGATAACGTATTCCCGGCACATGCATACCTAAGGCGTCACCGCGCGCCGTGTATTGATGGATGTGGTGAAAAATAAATAATAGCTCATTAACTCTTTTTCATGAAATTAAGGTTCTTTCTATGCTAGGCATGCGCTCGCGACTGGTGTCATCAAGCTTAGTGTTCTCTAAACTTTAATGTAAATTTCAACAATATTCCTTTTTTATTATGTTTTTGTGTGGATATTAAGTAAATTATTGTATAATAATAGTTTCCTCGTTATTATCACGTTTAAATTCATTTATCGAGGCCTGACGAATCGATTGCCTATTTCAAATAAAATTGTTAAATAGCCGTAAACAGGAATTGATACACTTCAATGGACCACGACATTGGGTCTAGATAAACCATTAACTTTTTTTAACCTTTTTTACATGAAAAATGTCAACAATGTTAGATTTTTGTTTACCATTAAATCGTTATCGTTTTGATATTACTACAATTTGCTTTATGTAAATAGATTACCTAAAGCTACTTGTAGTAAGAATTGAAGTATATGGATACTAAAATATAAAATTGTCTATAACGTTGAGGCGTACCGTTAGGCGTCGTCCTAATTGGCAGCGATCGTACGATGGCGCGATGCGTTTTCGTCGTGCGATGGGTTCAAACCTTAGAGTATTTATATACTTAATATATATACTCTAAGGTTCAAACATACAGATTTCATCAGAATGTCCTATTTTAACCTCGCAAGTTTTATTGAAATACCCATCGCACGACGAAAACGCATCGCGCCATCGTACGATCGCTGCCAATTAGGACGACGCCTTAGAGGCATGGAAAAGGATAGGTACATTGACATATGATATTAAGTATGTTGTAATGACATAGTTAAGGAATATTGTCGTAGTCTTGACTGAAGAGATTAAAGGAGTAAATATCCTTTTTCTTATTTTTTTTCATATTGCACGGTGCAATGTTTACATTTTGTGTAAATGTAAACATTAATGAATAAAAATGAAAACCTATTAAAATGTAAATGTCGTAAGGTTCATTCAATTTCGTACGATCTTTTAAATTCTTTGGGCGACGAATCGTGCCAAAGAGTTCATAGGTTGAGTACAGACATGAGACAAAAGTAAAATAAAACCGTGTGATAATAGTGCATACTATGCATAGGAATTTATACCATTGAAAACATTCATATAAACAATGGCGAATATCATGCGAATAACAAAAAGAATCCTGTGCTCTCTTAGCTCTGCAATCAATTAAATGAGATCACGTCAGTTTAACGATCAGTGTAAATATCTTATTCATCACGTGTCGATGGCGGTGTAGCATGTTGGGAGTCGGTACACGGCGCGGCTGTATTCAAGTTTTATTTTTATTTACTAATTTTAGTAATAAGTAGTAGGTAGGTACAAACGTTATACTTAATTTTAAATAAAATAATTCAAAATACTACATATTTTGTCCGTGGTCTACATTAATAGTTTAAGAATTTTCTATAAATTTTAAAATACACAATACATACATGCATGCCTACACCAGACATTTGAAATACCTACTTATGTATGTAACTTGTAAGATTAGTATCAAAAGTAAATAGTAAATACCAATTCGAGTTAATCACCTACATTTGATGTCACTATCTCTGAAAGGTAGGTATTACGCATTTGCGTGCATAAAGCTACGTATTCACTGCTCGGACTGGTCTCGCCTACCGCTACCACGTACCGTCGCGCCGCGCGACGCAACACCAGCATTCGTGTTTGTAACTGCGCTCGAAGCAGATCGCTCTGCGGTTACGGTCGTGCGCGAAGTGTTGCGTGAGTTGATTCGTTAGGTAGTGATGTCCAGGAACAGTCCCCGGTTGAGCAGGCTGGGGGTGCTCGCGCCCGCCGCGCTGTCCGCCTGCATGGACGCCTCGGTGCTCGCTGTGCCCGCCGCCGGCGCCATCGTCTCCACCGTTCTTAAGGAACTCAGCAAAGCTTTCATGCTGAAAAAGTAAGTTCCAGGGAGTGTCAACAAATGATATTGCGCTTACCAATCTTTACACATTAACGCCACTTATCATCAGGCTGGATTGTTACCTATCCTACTTTACTATAATTATTACCTTTAAACGAGCAATTCTTTTACCTGTATCTGAATCTCAGAAACGGTCCCAACAATTATCCTGAAATTTTGTATGCAGGGGGTTTCGGGGGCGAAAAATCGTTCTCTAGGTTTCATTTTTAGAAAACGTCGGTTTTGCTACAATATCATTAGAATAATATACTACTTATATCATATTTTTTTATTATTATGCCGGTAAGATCGAAAAATATTATTCATATTAGGTACATCAGTATGTAACTTGTATCTAAATATAATTTCCAAAAACACGCTTTGCCATAAATAAAATACCGAGCAAAGCGCGGTCATCGAGTTACGTGTAAAAAATCTTACCTACTTTTTCTTAATCAACAATAAACATGTTTATCTATGTATAATCTCTATAAAGTCTATAATACCGAATAAATTAGAAATCGCCGCACAATCGACAAGATAATAATAATATTATACATAAGTGGGTCTAGCTAGGTCTACTTGACTAAATCGTAAAAAGTATCGAACCCATTGTTAAAGTGTTGTTGGTTTACACAAATTATAGTTTGTAAAAACCTGTTCACTTACTAAGCGGGAGAAATCACTATTATGTGAACTTAAATTATAAATTAAAAGTTTTCAATAAACCTGACAACAGGGTTTCACCCTAACTAACTAAATCGAGACTTATATTCCACTTGATAGTAATCAAGTGGAATGCCTACCACGCATAAACTATCATGAGTAAAATGTAGAAACCAGCTAAAAATATGTAGGCCCCCTGATGGTAGGTGGTCACTGGTGCCTTTAAAATACTAAGGGAGTCATCGTCGAGTGGTCGCCCAAGGATACGTTAAAGTGGCTGGTAAAGAGAATTTTGCCCTACGACTTGCCAATGTGCCATGCAAGAATGACAACGACGTCATACTGTGCAGAAATTGCCCAACTACCGCTGAAACTCATTGCATTCTACGTCGGACATCTGGGTGTAACCCTCGATATATACCTAACAGACCAGGGTACCTCCATGTAGGCTCAGGAATAGCTGGAGCTCTTTACACTCCTAAAGCAAATCAGGTTTTTATGTACCTAATATACATGATATTAAAAGTTGCATCCAACGATGTAAAAAGTAGAATTGCACTCTGGTACAAGTAGAAAGGTCTCACTTAGTGTTGCACTGTCGCACATGTTGACAGCACACGTTGACAGCATATTCAAAACAGGTGTGATTACCCAAAACAGTGACAAATATAAAATAAAAAGAGTCCCCTGGATGCAGAAACTGTCAAATGTTGAGGGACAGGAAACTGTCGCCAGGGACTTTTAGACTACATTCTGCGTAATTTAAATTATGGACAGGGGAGGGAACTGTTCACAATATGTGGAGACAAATTTCAATTAACTTTTTTAGTATTATAAAAGTTTTTGTAATAAAATACAACATTTTCAATAAATTATTAATCAATAAGATGCTTTTACCGAGTACTCTACAGAATACTTGCTTCATGTTTAATTTAACATGATACGAAGGCAATACAACTGACTGAGCTGACAAAAATAAAACAGCACTAACAGAAAACCCGATTATGAACAATGTATTTAAGAGACATTCCTTCAAAAACGTGTTTCTTACTCAATTATTTTGCAAGAAAAGAAAGGAATTCGGCCCTGTTGGGCAATACTATCACTTCATTGCCTTACAAAGGATGTTTCTCCGAACGAAAATAATATGACGGTGCGATGACGAGCTTATTCTACAGTACCTACCTATAAGAAAGAATTAAAGTGTCCGGGTGTAATTAAGTGAACCTGCCAATTAAGCCATAAGCAGAATGCAATCTCCTCGGACTTCTGGCGTGCGTCTGGTAAGAACGTATTAACGAATCCAGTCATTTATTTTATTTGCTTCAATTTTATTGCACGAAAGTACTTACATGTTTAGGTTGTGGTGTGGGTATAATGATATTCAAACTGACAAGAAAAGAAAATATGTTTATACCTAGTTTTTTAAATTTTGGTTTTACGCGAAGTAGTTATGCGTATTTTGAGAATATTACAAAAATTTTGAATTCGGATATTTTTAAATAGAAAATGTTATAAATATAAGAGTCAATAGGTGTTTCCAAGAGTTCGCCCGTGGTAGTACCACCGCCCGCCACGGTACTTAGTACCCTTTCTACCATGTAATAATGGTTGTGTTGCAGTTAGAAAGGTTTTTAGAGGCAACCATTTCAATCTGTATCGATATCTGTAATAGTTTGGTTGGGAGATCCCTCAGATCCCCACTTTTCTCGTAGTATGTTTACATTTTTATTTATATAGATCATAAGCATTGACTTATTATTACTAAAGTCAATTATCATAAGCGTCTACGTCGTCACTACACTACTGAGTGATGATTGAATTGAATTCGGCAAAAACGTAGGTTGGGGTTAGTCTTTGTCACCTATAAAACAGCTGAGATCTAATGAAAAGAAATTAAGTACTTACTATTGCAACTGTTGACCTTTCGACTTATAGCAGGAGCTCCCAGTCAGTAGTCAGATGATGAAGGAGGAGGATCTACCAGAAGCCCTGTATGAGGATTTTAAGACGAACACAGGGTTGTTTGTAGTTATATTAGGTGTGACCAGGGTTTCCATGTGCCTTATTAAGGACATAGGATGGGGGAATTCGAGCTCCATTCCAACCTTGAGGGGAAAATCCAAAAGAGACCCTAAAGGTCGAAATCGCGGAAGAAGGCCAGAGCACACCCCCAACAACCAAAAGAAACACCCATGTAGGGTTTTAACCACTAGAAAAAAAGAAAGAAAAAAGAAAAAGAAGCTCAACATTGAATCTTTCCGACGCCCCCGCGATGGAGATGTATCCATGAGGATTTCCCCAAGTTAAAAAAAAAACTATTTATCCAATGAATCCAAATTGAGCTGGTGCGCTGCACGGTGTTTATTTAATGGGTAACGCATTATACATTGCAAACCTACTTCATCAGAGGTCCAGGGGGGCATCTGCTCCCCCTGCCACTACCTGGTTACGCCCATGATAGAGTAAGTTTATAGTAAACTAAGTTTTATCGATTATCATCTATTAAACATCATTTCATTGTAATCGAGAATTGTGTATAATAATATTCTCATCTGTAACTTACCGCCCGCTTCCCCGCTTCTTGCCACCATATTTTAGTCAGTCCGTGTTTCAGTAAACGGCACAGCGCCATCTAGGAAGCAGTAGGAAAATCTATTCAGTATAATGCTAAAACTTGTAGAAAACACAACCAGGAAATGTGGTATGATTATTGAATTATGATATTAAGAAACGTGTACTGTAAGTTACAATCAATATGGTTCTAAAATTTTCCATACAAACTTTCATCGTGTACCTATCTGTAACTTACCTTTTTATTCGGGATTTAAGTTATCCTAAATGTTGACCCGTGATTTATGTACCTATCATCCAAATCTGTTCACAGATTTTCACGTGATACCCGGATTCCAAAAAATACATATTTGGCATCTGTTTAGGTGCCCCCAGTCAACATTTTGAAAAAATATATAATGTGCAGATAAAGTGCTTCTACAGTTTTATTATTGTATAGATAGATGTATGAAGCGCTCATGGCCCGGCGAGAAGCGCTCATGGCCCGGCGACTTGCGTCGATCTCAAGTGATCGACAAAGTTAAGCAACAGCGGGCGCGGTCGGTAGTTGGATGGGTGACCGCTAGTGGCAAAATTTCTTGAGCGCTTCCGTGCTTCGGAGGGCACGTAAAGCCGTCGGTCCCGGTTGTTACCATTTGGTAGCAGTCGTTAAGCCATGTCAGATACCTTCGGGCGGCTTAAAAAATTCTGACACTTGGGTTAGCCACTAACCCCTCCACCAATCCGCACTGGAGCAGCGTGGTGGAGTATGCTCTAGGCCTCCTCAGGTATGAGGAGAGACCCGTGCTCAGTAGTGGGCCATCAATGGGTTGAAACCAATAGATAGACTGATGTATAGTATACATAGATCTTAGAGTATGTATTAACTACATAGATAGAAAATCACAAAATATCTAATTCTATAACTAACAACAATACTAGTATTTACATAGTGTGTACATAAATAAATGAATATAAAAATGTATATAGGATCCCCAACGACCGTGACAGGACTTGAACCTGCAATCTTCGGATCCGAAGTCCGACGCCTTATCCATTAGGCCACACGGCCTCCTAGTAGTGTGGAGAAAATTTAGAATACGTTTATTCAATAGTACCTTAACAACTAGGCTGCTGGGTGGTTTAACTCCGGTGGCTCGTTTGCGCTTAGAGTAAAAAGTAAAGTAACTCTAAGCGTTTGCGCCAAGTCCTTACTAAATGTATGAAAAATGTCAACTGCCTGCCACAGGCCACCGGTGGCTGTGGTCGCGGCCAATTTGCGCGTACCCTACCTGGCTTTACTTTTGTCAGCTCCGGATGATTCGCACAAAGTATTTTAACTTTGGACATCACGGTCGCTACACACATGTTACATTTCTTTTCGTAAGACTTCTAATATTGAAAATCCTAGTTGATAATTAAATTACTTACCCTGTTGCTGTCCCGAGTTTGGGAAATAATTTTTTTCTCGATTGAAATTAAGTATTTGTTTGTATTGATATAATTATTATGATGAATATCCGTTCATGATCACAGTTAGTCAAATTTTAATCCTTGTATGCCTTGTAGGCATATAAAGCAATGTATTTTCTATTGGATCACACACTGGATCATCGTGGTGGAGTGTGTACTCCACCACGTCGTGTGGATTGGTGAAAAGTATAATAAATTAAATGATGATCATTTTACTTATTTTGAAATCAAGAATATTTAAATATTTGAATCATCATTTTGAAATCAATCAATAAACAATCAAGAACGAAATCAGACAAAATATTCTATACCTGGGTTTAACACCCGTAAAGGACTGCGCACATTACACCAACTCGACGTCAACTCCACTCCGACTCCACTCCGTTTCAACTCCGACGTTCTGTTCCGCGATCAACGCTTCATCGACGTCAACTCGACTCCGTCTCCACTCCGTTTCAACTCCGACGTTCCGTTCTAGGTACATTACGTCATTGTGTCGGTCGACGCGTGGACTACTCGTCTACGGTGAGTCGTCAACGCAACGTCGACGCGTTGGTCTCGAAACGGAACGGCTATGGGTGTAGGGCGGGGAGGGGCCGTACAGGGCTTTTAAGTATAAGTTCGAAATTCAACCTTACCTTCAAAGATATAAGGCTCATAATTGAATGTTAGCTTTGTCAAGGTTTTAGTCGCGTTTTCGTCTGTCGGTCGTGGAGTCGTTGTACTGTGCGCAGTCCTTAACACAGTTACGTTTGTGTAGCGGTTGTGGTAATGGTAACAACAAGTTCGTTATTGGAGTAGAGTAAAATCCTAGAGACAGGCCCGTCATAAAAAGGTATGCCTAGTATCTTTTCGCGTGATATTCGAACTGGCTTTTAGACAATAATTTAAACATGTGTTGGTTATCACTACATAGTATAAAACAAAGTCGCTTTCTCTGTCTCTATGTATGCTTAGATCTTTAAAACTACGCAATGGATTTTGATGCGGTTTTTTTTAATAGATATAATGATTCAAGAGGAAAGTTTATATGTATAATATATTAAAGTTTTATGTAAATTGGTTTTCCCGAAGCGAAGCGAGGGCGGGTTTACTAGTATTAATTATTATTCACTTTAATAATCCACTAGGTACTCGCTGCTTCTTCTACTAATATTATTAAGAAACCACTAAACTTGAATAATTACGGCCTAGACTTAGGAGTTGGAATGTGTCTTTGATGCTATCAACGTCAAATAAGTTTTAAAATAAAATTATTAAAAATCGAACAAAATCCAAAACCGTAGTGACACTCACGCTTCTGAACTAAAAAACCGATCTTTGAACACGTGAAAAGTTTTCGAAACAAGATTAGTCGCATGGCGAAACTGCGATGATATGACAAAACAGTGCGCAAAGCTCGGTTCCTAATCCGGCGATAGTGGGCAGCTCGGTCGCGATCGTTACGAAAACACGATCGCGCAACCGAGGTTACTGCCGTCGTCAGCGGTCACGCCGCTCGAGGCCATTTCCAAATCATTCATCACCAATATCCGATCTATTGACTTATCCTATAAGAACTATGCCGTATTTCCACTTGCGCTCTGATAGACGACGCGTCGATCTGTTTTTTAGGCATCTACTGTACCTTCCTATTAATATAACTTTGAACATTAACTTTATGATACCCAAAATACGAAGAAGTAACCTACAAGAATAAAAGCTATAATTTTCGCGGGCTAGTACCTAAATAATGTTTAAACGTAAAAGTAGACACATTAATTATGATAGTTTATTGATAACTAAAGTACCTATTTATATGAATGCCACGAAGATCGAAATGTGATCCATACCAAGTTCCCCAGGTGCTTCCAAACTGCAACCGCAAGTTTGGTTTTCTCAGCCCGAGCTGCATTGAAAAACGCTGCAGCAGCGGCTGCAGCGAAACGCATTCCTAATATTACAATTGTGAGAAATTAACTTTGCTACAATTAATATCAAAAAGAAATAACATCAAAATCAGAAAGAAGGAAGTTAGAAGCCTTTTATGACACAATCCCCAAATTTTGTTTGTTTACAATGACTATGTCGCCTTTTATTAAGCTTTATACGTTGAGAGCCTCAAGGTGAAGGTCACTAAAACGGTTGAACTTGACACGAAATTACTACTAAACAGCGTGCGCCCAGAAATAAAGAAACGCGTTCGCCCGCTACTCCGTTCGTGTATTATAATTATTTACCGAGATTTAAAAGTTCCTTGAATATAAATGCAATTAAATAACCAATTTAATGTTTTATTAAAATTTAATGTTTTCTCTTCATTAGTACCTACCTATTTCCAAGAATAATTCAATTGGCTAAGTAGAGCGCCATGACCGATGCATACCCTGTAGTAGTCGTCCGTTAATGAGGTGGAGTCATTATGATGATATAATACTTATGCTTATACGGGGTAGGTAAGTAATAAATTTAATCCAAAGTTTTGGTCCTCTGATCACAATAAGTATGAAATGATGAATAACAATTCAATGTGTTATAAGCATCATTCATTTGAAGCTATATTATTGCGCTTTGTTCTTGATTAGGTGGAATTAATTGTTTGTGCTTAATAGGTAAGTTGTAAGTAGGTGGCTCATTTTAATATTCATATTATAAAACTTTATAATATCTCAGTGACGTATTGACCTCAATTAAAATATTACGGTACAAATGGGGAGCTTAATGTATAAGCATAACCAGTTCACTTTTTATATTATGTACTAGTGGTCCCAGCGTACTTCGTACCGCAAAAAATGTTTTGGTGATATATCGACAGCAACGCCACCTACCGGGTCCAATTGTGAATCTAAACCATTCTCGGATCCACCTGAAGACACACAAAAAATTTCAACCAAATCGGTCAAGCCGTTTAGGAGGAGTTCAGTCACATACACACGAACACAAGAAATATATATATTAAGATTTATCCTGTTCTTTCTTATTTAAATTTTGAAGGAAATTTTTGGATAATTACCTACTTGGTACCTACTTTGTAGTTAGTAGTGACCCTGTTTGCGAACCTAGGTCTCGGGTTCGATTCCCGGCAGGGGCACTCTTTTATGTATGTTTTCGGGTCGTGGAACTCGTGGATGATCGATTGTATATCTCATTTTGTGTGTCCTTGTTCGTGACGCGATCACTCGACACAGGAAATCTACGGCGGGGTTGTGACTGTGTTCTTGTTTATTTATTATGTTGGTCCGAAACATTTATTTCCTAATCCATGTATAAAATCCAGGCAGTAAAAATGTGAGCCGTCACACGGCTGGCAGATATGAAACATTGAAATTATTTTGTACCAGTAATAGGCATAAAGGTACAGATTATGACCGGAACTAAAATTAAATATGGCATGATGAAAAAATACAATATGACGATTTTTGTCCAGAAAATGATGACAGTTTTCAAAATGAGATCTAATGATTATTTTCAACACTCTCTAAACTTCTGTATTCCGTGCTCTAAACTAATGTAGCATTAGTTACTTAAATGTAACGAATTAACGATAGATGTCACTGTTTAAACAAATTTCTCGTTATTAGATTGCAAAAAGGTTAATAAATTATTACTATCCAAAAACTACTATAGTAGCAGCACAAATCGAAGGCCCCTTTGACGTTTACTTGACGTCTGTCCGATCATCAAGTTTCGTAATTATTACATAAATTTGAAGGAGCAAATTGCTGTTCTTCATTGTCAATAGTGATGTGCAAAAAGTCATAAAATTTATCGAATGTATAACTTAGGACCTAAAGTTAATTAATTACATGGATATTGAAACTATATATATAATTAAATATTATGGACTAATGCGGGACCATATAAACAAAGAATATGGTACCGCGAAAAAATTCCTTCACGTTTTTACTAACAAAATACAGTGCCACCTTTAATAAAGTAAGTAAGCCAATTACATAAATGAATATACTATAAATCATCTCAACCCAACAAGGCCCACTACTGAGCTCAAAGCCAAGGAGACCTTAAATTAGAAAATGTATCAATGCGACTCGCACTTGACCATATTTTTTCGATACTAAATTAACATTTTTCACGTCACTATTTAAAGGAGTGCGCACATTACACCAACTCGACGTCAACTCCACTCCGACTCCACTCCGTTTCAACTCCGACGTTCCGTTCCGCGATCAACGCTTCATCGACGTCAACTCGACTCCGTCTCAACTCCGACGCTATTTACATTACGTCATTGTGTCGGTCGACGCGTGGACTACTCGTCTACGGTGAGTCGTCAACGCAACGTCGACGCGTTGGTCTCGAAACGGAACGGCTATGGGTGTAGGGCGAGCCGTACAGGGCTTTTAAGTATAAGTTCAAAATTCAACCTTACCTTCAAAGATATAAGGCTCATAATTGAATGTTAGCTTTGTCAAGGTTTTAGTCGCGTTGGCGTCGGTCGGTCGTGGAGTCGTTGTACTGTGCGCACTCCTTTAATGTGTCAAAGGGGCCTTAATTTTGTGCCGTTGCTATAAGTACTAGCATTTGTAATAATGTTCTTTCATCGGTGTTTACTCGTGCAAAAACGATTAGTAGGTGTTTCTTGGTAATAGATATCTGTTTATCAATGGCAGGCATTTTTCAAACTTATGCGGGTGTTTTTCATACTATACAATTATTACGTAGTATTTTATTACCCTTTGTTTTCTGTTTTTAACGTGTAACTTAATGATTTAAAGCCGTGGATGCTATATATAGTTCCGGTGTGCTGTAGCGTCTCAAGGAGCCGTAATGTAAAGTCATCGATAACCGACTGTAACTAAACTTGTACATAATATATATTATGTACAAGTTTATATTATGTACAAGTTTAGTTACAGTCGGTTATCGATGACTTTACATTACGGCTCCGCCTTTGTGTACGTGTAAGCTGTTTCATAATAAGGGTCAGCACATACCGAGCAGCGACGCGGCGCGCTGCACAATATTGCTTGAAGTGTGTCTCACTTGATCGCAGAGTCGTGCGGCACATCGAGCTTAATAAAAGCTTATCTCGCAGGCTTTTGGTGCGCAGCGTGATGCGGCGAAACTTTACGCGCAAATCTGTGGAACCACTTTTTCGCTCTCCCTTATCTAAGGAGGCCTAGAATGTTGTCCCCTGCGCTGCTCCAGTCCGGATTCGTAAAGGGCTTAGTGGCCAACCCAAGTGTCAGTTTCTATGCCACCCGAAGGCCCCTTAATATTATGTAACTATATTGTGTAGTTGATAAGTCCTATATTATATAGCCATTAAAAATAGTGCGTCGTGTCTCGGTGTGAGCCGACCTTAAGCCTTGTTTGTCTCGGTCCTTTACGGTCGTATTGCTCATAATCAATAATCATCACAGGTATACGAATGACTCGTAGGTATTTACGTACGTACCTATTCTGTTTATCGATTTACTTAAGCACCGACTAATAATTATTCATGCACCTCCAATTATTACCTACCATTTTATTAGTAAGTATAGTAATTACGTTTAACATGGTAATAACATATTATCCATACTAATGTTACCTATATATAAATGCGAAAGCAACTTTGTCTGTCTGTCTGCTACCTTTTTACGCTGATTAAGTGACCGTTGACGCTTGACCGATTCAGATGAAATTGAGTATGGCGATAATATGAAACAAGTCAATTGAAAGCCTTTCCGTTATGTCAATTATTCGGTATCAAGTTTTATTCACCTCGTCAGTGAATAAAGCCATTGCCGTGGGCGAAAGCAGAACGGTGGTGCTGCACGCTGGTGCTCATATCTTAAAACCATAAAAAGTACCTACTTTTTACATATTTATACGTTCTATAGTTGTAAATTAGTGTTATAAACAACAGAAATAATTTAATAATTCAATTCAATTCAATTCTTTATTGCGATCATTAATGGTGTACAATTAGGTGTTACATAGTTCAACATTAGTTATCCGCACTTATGAACCCTATTTGGGTATGGCAATTCAACTATAAGTTATTTTCAAGTTTATTCTCAGAACGAGAGGCGTTTAGCTAGGCTGCAGTCACCCAACACTATGCAGCTAAAACGGTTTGGTAGAATTCCATATCGATGAATGGAGGTGGACATTAGGAGAAAATGAACATTATGTAGATTTCTTTACCATGTTTTCTATACCATTAAAGCAAGTCATAGGAAAATAACATGATGCGCTTGATGTTCTTGATGTTGAAATAAACGTCGTGGAAAATATTTTAGACTAGCTGTGCCCGCTACTTCGTCCGCGTGGAATTTTAATTCTTACGAGGAAATTTCTAAAATAAAAATAGCATAAAAAGTAGCCGCCAGGTTATTAGCGTTTTACTTCACCTAAATTGTATGTTGCCTTACATAACTAAGACCCTAAATACCTCTACAATTTTAATGTCTTATTATTTACACAATATATCGATATTCCTCAGCACTTTTACAATGTTAGATATGTACCTACTTCGTTAAGGATTTAATTTATTCTGCTTAAACCATTTTATTAGGGTCTAATGATCTAATGATCTCATTTTCAAAAATAACAACATGCTCATCGGAATTCGGCACTGCGAGAAGCGGGTGGACGTAAACGACAAACGTAAAATGGTCTTTATTGAACTCAGGGATACACGGTAATATAGTTTCATACGTAATACAATTAGGTCTAAAATTGGCTTTCGCAGCAATATCAACAAAACCGGAGACCCTGGTTTAGAAACTTCTCTTCATCAACGATCTTTTAATACGAGTACCTACCTATAATCATAATGTCGAGGATTATCTTCTATATGCTACTTATTATGGGAGTGATCTCGCAAAATCTCCGTAATTTGTAATATTATTACTGTACCTAATTGAAGAAATTACGACATTAGTCGATATAAAGTACCGCAACGAAATGAACCCCATTCGAATGAATCATAATATGTTACGATTGCCTGATACTTACAAGATTATTTTGAAGCGAAAGAAGCTTAATCATGTTGTAATGCAGATTTTTAACTTTATATAAGTTTGAACCACAATCTCACCATATTTAATATCTACTTAATAGTGGGTGTAGTGCACAGCGCTATATTCTCTTTTTCCTTGAAAGCTTTTTTTAAGTAATATTGTAATGCTTGACTAAAACCCCACCTGATGGGAAACATAAATAAAATATAACAAAGTATAAACCTATAAGGAAATATATTACGTATTCTATGCTTTTTGTCCCCCAATCCATACTACAGCAGCATTATGCTCTAGGGCTTCCAGGCCTCCTCAATGATAAGGAGAGAGCCGTGCTCAGTAGTGGGTTGAAGCAGCGGGTGGAAGCCAATAATAGGTAATAATGGTCAAAAATCAATCATGTCGAATGTCCATGTCACACCCGTACCGATTGTTGTTGACGGCGGCGGCGCTGCTCTCGAAGTTGTAGACGAAAACATTTACCTGGAACAAGTCATCCGAATGGGTAACTCCAACTAGTCCAGTTAGATTTAGTTCGAGAAAGAATTCACTCGTAAACTCCAATACGAATGGGCAGCGTTCGGGAAACTGCGTCATAATTATCTTGTCGTCCGAAATGCGTCAGTGCCGGAAGTCGAAGGTGTTCGAGCAGTGTGAGTTTCCAGTGATCACATACGGCTCCGACACGTGGTAAGTACTTCACTATTGGCCCGATGTATTATTAAGATTATTGATTCCTGAGAATTTTGAGAATAAATTTTTGTGGAAAATCCGCAAAAGTAAAAAAAATATAGTACTACTGTCGTTATCAACAGACTTCCTCACCCCCCATGTCAATCAAAAATAAGCAGAGCAAAGACCCCCCCCCGCTCCCCTTTAGAGCTTACGTAAGACTTGAATGACCTCTTACGTAATAAAGCAATCATGTCATATTATGGCTTTGTACCTTTTTACATTTTAGTGGGGTTTTTTAATAAAATATGGATTTTGACTAATAAAATGGGCGATTGTTTCTCCTCTTGACTACATTCGTCTAAGCCGAGAGCACTGTTAACTGTGTAGCCGTTGGGAGAATCCACAGGAAGGTGGGATATCAGGAAAAACACGTGGCATCTAGAATGAACATTGAACAGTGAAAATACACAAGTTCCAAGAACTCGGGTACATCTTCGTTCCGAACGTTCACCGCATTATGGATAAAGATGGTCCTCTCTTGGGAAAACCGACAAATTATCCTCTAAAGCAATTTTATATGACTTGACGATGACGCGCAAAACTAGTTATCAATAATATCTACGAGTATATTATAATAATCAAATATTTTTCCATTTTGCATAGAATATTCCTTAGGAACATCCGATTAATATTCATATTTATTTAATTAAATAAGTAAGTTATGTTGGGAATTTAGTATCGTTATAATATTATTTTTAGAGTAAATCATTTTTATTAATATTTTAGAATATAAAACATATAAATAATTACAAAAAAGTGGTCGGTGGCCAATTTGCGTAGAGATTTATTGAGGGAAATATTGTATGATAAGTCCCAACACATATTAAGTAGGTACCTTACATCATGACTATCGTTTGTTTAACTCGGCCATAGATAAACGTTTTTCTGCATGTACAGATTTCAACTATCGACTGTATCCATTGTTAAAACTTTTTTTAACAAAACACCTTTTTCTATTTTTATACAATAATATTTTGAAGTAAAACCCACGCTACAAACCTATCAATCATACATGCAGTATTATTTTAAATATTTTCCAGTTTAATATTTCAAAATGAATCTAAAATCATTATTTCAATATCTATGTCATTTATGGACGGATTTATTAATTGCATCAGAGATTTTAATCGTGGCTAAAATCTAAAATAAATCGTAAAATAAGCGTAAATGTCAAATTAATCGCCCAACAATTGAAAATGTAATCCATCCATCCAGGTGGTTCCACGGTATCATGTCGGCGAAAGAAGCGGAGAATCTGATCATGGAGAAGGGGCGCAACGGGTCTTTCCTGGTGCGGGAGTCGCAGACGCACCCCGGCGAATACGTGCTCTCGGTGCGCGTGCGCGGCCGCGTCAGCCATGTCATGATCAGGCGACAGGTGAGTACCACACAACACAACTCACCACCAACACCCTGCTCACCTAAAACCGTACACAGAGAACGACAGACACCTGGCCAACATGAGATAGCAGGAGAAAGTAGTATGTGGCGGAAGAAAAATTAGACGGTCATTTTGTCTTGTTTTTTTTCTCGTGTGAGTGCGATAGATAACATCCACTAGCTAGTCTATACTATTCTTCCTCTAAAACTAACCTCTAACTACGACTAAAACGGGAATTAACTTTCCTGTTCATCCTTATTTAATAAGTTACTACAAACTGACAAATTTGATAAACATAAGAAAACAGTAAAACTTGAGCTCATGTGTGTCACAGACTTTTTAATAAGAAACTAAATATTAATAGATGAGAAAAGTTGAAATTATAGTCATCAACACATTATGTAAAATTAGATAATCTTGTGGATGGAAAACAATAATAATAGAAATTCGTCACAGATAATTGCAGTCTTTCAAATAAAAGTAGTTATCGTAAAGTACTTACGCGGAATAGGAAAATAACAAACCGGTAATTTACAGAAAAGGAGAAAGTAAGCAATGGAAACTTCTTCTTACCCATGTTGCAGAGGCGTGGACTAATTATACTTATGTATTTCTGAACTGTCTCGTAATGAAGGAGAGAAACCCATTATATTCACTCCTTATGTACCTACCTAGGTATTAAGGCCTATTTTATTATTATTTTTAATAATCGCTTTAAAATATTCGTATTTCACTAACATCGCCACGATGTCAACCAAAACACGACGAACACAAAGAAAAATGACGATTGATGAGGTACCTTCATGTTGTGAACTAATAAAGTAAAATGCATTGTGAAGGACAATAATGACAATGAGCTGAACTCGTAGGCAAATATACCTATTGTGCGGTGTGGACTTTAAACAATAAGCACCGCCCACTAGGTAGGTATTGTTATTATGTTACGAATAGCACTTGTGTTACTTTTATGAAAAGAGCTCTTTTGGTTAAAATTTGAAAAGTATAGGTACCTACATCGTTATGCGTAGTAAGTAGTTAACCTACACACATGTTTTTTACGATAGGTAGTCTTGTCGGTCATTCGCAACAAATATGGCAGGGAAGCACTATAATAGCTCACTTCTTACACAAGTGACCGTAACGAACAAAAACTTCACACCAATCTATACGATGCCCCAGGTGGACAAATGTGTTTTTGCCACGTCAATGGCTCACTGACTCCCCACCCACATGAGGATTAAGCTAACAAAAAATTTGACGTATTGTTCAAAATTCATCACGTCGACAAGAGAATATTAATTTCAGATTACTACGAGTATTAGTTGTTGACTGATGACGGAACGATGGGTGATCGGCACGGTGAGTGCAAAATAACTGCTAATTATTAAGATATTTTTATGAACATTGAACTTTGAACACACATATTAAATGAAATATCGTGTTAATCTCCTTATCTCTCTCTTGGACGAAACCGCATCCGTAATTTCTTTAGTGTTTTTCTTATGTTCATGGGCGGCGATGAACACTTACCGCTTGTGGCTACTAAAGCTAAAAAAGGAAAACTATTTTATTTGACTCATATAATACCTACGAATGATTGTAATAACTGCAATTTTCGATAATATTTTTTAATAAAAAACATGAAAAACATTAAAAAAAAACAAAATTCAACACTATCTGATCAGAAAATCAAAAAACCGCTTTAGACAATGCTAAATTATTAATAGGTTTTTCGCAGCGAGAGCGGGTTTACTTGTATTCATTGACTTATTATTTATAAGTCAATGCTTGTAATGAATAAAATAGTACCTGATCTACATTCTCATAATCTATCCTTAGGCGTATAAATAAGTCTTTATCCGGATGTATTTAAAATTTCACGGAAACGTTTAATTTTTATATCTGCAAGGAACATAATTGACGGTTTGGGGATGAAATGATTCGTGGTAAGAGCAAAAGCTTTAAAGTTCCGAGAAGGATTACAATGCAATAACCAAAGATATAATTTGATGTTTTTTGCCCAATTGCATGCGTGTTGCAGGTATCTAATTACAGAGCTTCGCAGTTACAGAAGAGAGAAACAAGTTCACAGTATCGGAGTCGAGTTATGTGTACAAAGTATAGTTCGTGTGTACTTATAGATAGTTTCGACGCGGACTGAATATCAGAAAATTAAAACCACTTATGAAGAAAATAATTACTTATTAAAAACTTGAATTAAACTATTTCATGCCTGAAGATGTTAACGAGCACATGTCCTTTGAACAATAAATTGGTAAATTCGGTCAAGAGATTGATTAGACGAGCCGTTAAAGTTGCGTACAAGAGGTGCCAATCATTTTCATTTAGCATTGAAGTGATATTAACGGTTATCATAAGTAGGTCTAAGTAGGCAAGTTTTATATTTGTAAGACATGATTAGAAAGAACTCCGTGTTCTTTGGGTATAGATCGTCAGTTTGTTTCGACTCACCGGACCGAGCTATTTATTTTATATAATAGTACGGGGGATAACGTAGTATTTTAATGTATTTTTAATCTTTGCAAACGCAAGTAATAAGTTACCCGAAGCGAAGTGAGGGCGGGTCACCAGTGTAAAATAAATCGTTGACAAACTCACTTTGAAACCCATTATAAGTACGGAGTTGTAGAGCCTACTAGTTTATAACAGTAAAATCATTTTAATAATTAAATGTACACGTATAAAAATAATCATACGAAGAATAGTAAGATCTACGGTCGGGATCCATTATTTTATAAATTAAAATGAAATAATAGTCCTGCCTGGACTGGCCATTATTGCGCGCCCCAGAGTATACGCCCTGTGCCTGGGCACCGGTGGCATCGCCCTATTTACGGCACTGGGTAGTGTCACAACAGATCCCGGGGCCGCCACATATGCGCCGGATGACTGCGAAGGGGCTTTTTAGTGGGTAAGAATCCCACATAACCGTTACTGTAGGTTCGGGTATCTCTAGATTTCTTCCTCGAAAAAAATGTACTTATCTGTTTTTTAAATGGTTGCTTTAATTACAAAAATTACTTTTTTGGGGTTCGCGTAATTTTCGTGATAGAACTGTGTTTCACTCAAAGGGTTGTCTAGTACTACTCATTATTGAAAATGCCAGTTTTTAACGCGCTTTGAATGTATCGCAATGCATAAAGTTTTACTCGAATTACTAGGCAGGCATGAACCAATAGCATTAAGGCATATTGTTCAAATTACTTATCGATGAACCTACATCAACGAAATAAATAATTTCTTAAAAAATATTTTTCATTAGAATCATCTACAAATAAACCTGAGAATAAGTGATAAACAACTATTTTTAATTATTCACATTTGGCAACAACTGTCACCGTACATTGCACTAACTATATGCAATTAAAAGGACTGGGCAGTACCCTCATTCTGTCCTCAGGACGTATCGGTCTTTAGTAAATCAAAAAATATATCTATATACCTATATCGTGATTACATAATATGTATTAGAGAGAAACATAGCGCGATTGGTATGTGAAGTACCAGGAAATCAGAAAATGAAACTATCCTATACTAAATATATTATCCTCAGTACCCGTATTACAATCCACGATGTGTTAAAGGTTGATTCAAACAGCCGACGGGCCGGGACGGGTCTCGTCGCCTTTATGCGCTCGACGTGACGCGTCGCGCTCGGCGGGTCGAATCACGTCGCGCGCAGTACAAAGGCGACGCTACCCGTCCCGCCCCGTCGGCTGTTTGAATCCACCTTTAGTTTAATCCTATTACTGTACAAATAATAGCTTTTTTTATAAGTTAAGTGTATCAACGGTATACAATATTCGCAAGCATTAACAAGTACCCTGTGGCCTAATGTGGTAAGGCCCGGTTCCTGGAACCGGAGATGTGGGTTCAAGTCCCACCAGGAAGTTTAAGTTATACGTTTTTGCTTTTTTTAATAATAATTTTTGATTATTGTTATTATTATAAATCCATTTTGTATGTTGTTAAAGCAGGTAGGTGTTTTTTATGTTGGGTACAATTTATTATTTGTCATTTAATTAATATAATATTTATGTAAACACAATATGAAACATAATAAAAAAAACTAATTTTGTTTTCGCAATCTTTGAACATAAATCATAGTTTCTTTGATTTTTTATTTTAATGTTTATTCAGTTAAGACAAAAAAAAAACCCTATTATTTGCCCTTTACGGGCTGAATTTTCAAAAATCTTTTCTCCCTAATAATATAAGACTTATAAGGATCCGCTATTAGTCTAGTGTTATATGTATAATTATGTAACTTTACTAATCAAAGCAGTGATAGCGGTGTGGTTGAACGTTGGACTGCCGAACCGGAGGTTCCGGGTTCAAACCCCGCACGCACCACTAATTTTCAAAAATTATGTGCGTATTAAAATTTAATTATCACTTGCTTCGGTGAAGGAAAACATCGTGAGGAAACTTGCACACCCGAGAGTTCTCCATAATGTTCTCAAAGGTGTGTGAAGTCCACCAATCCGCACTTGGCCAGCGTGGTGGACTATGGCCTATACCCCTCACACTGTGAGAGGAGACCCGTGCCCAGCAGTGGGACAGTTATGGGTTGTGATGATGATGATGATGATGACTAATTCAAGAAGCTCTTATTAAGGCCATTAAGGGTACCAAAAATAGCACAACGCACAGCCGAAACTACTGAACGCAAGAAGCTGAAATTTGGCATGTACTCGTATGTTCCATGGAGAGTGTACTAAGAAAGGATTTTTAAAAATTCCCCCCTAAAGGGATAAAAAGGGGACTAAACTTTTTATTTCTTCAATGGATTCACTTGAAACTTTGTATATGGGTTCCTCAAGTGACGCAAGTGAGGACTAAGAAGGGATTTTTGGAAATTGGCAGGCGAAGCCGCGGGGGAAAGCTAGTAATTATATACAAATGAATCTTATATGTATGAAGTAGCATCACGTCTGAACGGCTGAACCAAATTGGATAATTATTTTCATTAGCAGTGCAAGGCACATTATAATGAGGTATCTACATACGTGATAATTTCTATGCAATATAGTTCATCGGTAGTATATTAAGAGGTGTTGTAGGTATTGTTTTGGATAAGTCTATCTATACTCGAGTCCAAGCCAATTCATTGATTCGTCTGTTTGTAAGAAGAATGTACTTGCAGGATGACTTGGTCATTCATGGCATACAATTTTTGTTAGGCTGGTCTTGATTGATGACTGTGAAGCTCGAGGAAGAAGTCCGAGTCGAAATCTTCCGTGATATTTAAACCACTTCCTTTAAAGCCATCAAACTCAAATTATGGATACTTAACACGTTATACAATTCTGAGAATAATGCAATGAAAAAAAACTTGCATTCTTTTTTGGCAATATATTAGTACATAACCAGTTGTTTTGGCCATCCAGTTCCACTTCAAAAGAACGGAATATGTTGAAGAAGCGTTTATTTAAAATTATATTTTTGCGTTTAATAAGTACCTTAGTAAGCGGCGTTAGAGTAGTAATGTATGTAGTATGGTCGTGTACATCCAGTGAGACATCCAGTGGTGGCCTGCGATCGCCCATTGGTCGCTGTACTGTCGTCATCAAGAACGAATTAGCATCCGGCACGGTGGTCAACTGCGTTTGCTAGCTGGATGGCAGTGCTACGCTGTGCAATCTATGTAAATAGATTGCATATGGACTGCTGTAACTGACTTTTGCTCGAATAAGGATTTCATTCATCGCCAGCTTCGATCTTTTGTAGAACATCCTCAACTTCCAACACGCAATTCGACTCTCCTCGAGACTGCCGCCATTTAATTTTATACATCAAGCCATCGGTTTCTATACGCACGAAACATCTGTATGGAATTATTTCGAAGTTATTGTATGTTATTATAGCAGTGCAGTTTTTTGCTCTAACTGGACTCAAATAATATCGGCTTGCGGACTCGCGTGGGTGGTATCAATGACTCGTTTCAAGTTCTTAGTCTTAGTCGCGTGACATACGGGCCGGAAATATGCGAATTCTTATTTTATTAATCAACAATAAAGTGGAAGAAGAAGCGATTTTCTAGTCATCGTAAGTAGGTATTCAAACTATTTTTATATTCAAATCATGCTTATGTTTACAAGTATAGTTTAATGTTTTAACTTTGAAACTAAATAACAGGTCATCAAGCAGTTTATTTAATAATAAGTACCTAATAATATAACACGGATAGGTAGGAGCTAGTTGCTCTCCTAGATATATAAAAAACAACAATATAACACATTACATGGTCAAAACAGGTAATTTAAGGTTATTTAAAATATGATACATTTTTATCGATTTCCGCACGAGTTCTCGTTCACCGAAGCAAGTGATCCTTAATTTAAAATAAGTACATATAAATTTTTGTAAGTGTGCGTCTAGTTTAGGGTCCAGCGTTCAAACCTGAGTAACCTGGCTATCATTGCCAATATTCTCCTACCCTATAAAATTAAGGTCACAAACAAAGAACAAAAAATTTGGGCGTACGCAAAAGATATTACTGGCGCGTTAACTTTTTAATTAGGTAGGTACATAGTTATGCAAGTAAATTGCATTTACGCACTTACGAAATGTAATACTGTTTGTATAAGCTTTTTACTTGTAACATTGCGTAGTTCTCTGCTGATGTAATGCGTGCTGCGTGAGATAGTCATACAAGTAAGGACAGCTTTGTGTAGTTGTGTACGTTTACAGAATATCGATAAAAAGTGTTGACTATTGAAGTGGACTATGCGGTGGCGAAGACTGTGTGTGACATTATACATATACAAACACGTACTATACATACGTAATTAGGGGTCTAATCATGTGTGTGACGGCGACACGACTTCACAACGACAAAATGTCGCACACTATTTTGGCAGACACTTGTATGATATATATAACACATAGCTCTATTCATTCGGACGATATTGTCGACTAATTGAGCGAGGTCGTGCAACGTCGTCGTCGCGTCAACTCAGCAATATCACAACGACTATCGTCAGGCGTTGCCACTATTATACGTAACTACGATAACTTTTGTGCTTGCGATAACTCAGGACAGTGATTACCGATACTTTGTCGTTGCGTCGTCGGTCGCCGTCGTGTCAACAGACACTAACACTAATGACTTGATAATGCTAATTTGAGTACATAAATACAAATTAACAAAAGTAAAGTAAATGTAATTGTAGGTACATAGTTATAACTAGCATGTAATTATTTTTTCTGTTTATTTAATTGCATTGACCAGTTTTGTACTATTTCTGAAGTACCTAAAACTGACTATTACTCATTGGAACTAGTTTCGATTATGGAGACACTATCGTCACTGAATTGATTAGCATGTAGCACACGCTAAAGCGTATTCTAATTTTATAATATCGGATGTAGGTAAATAATCTCTGTATTTTAACACGAGTTAACGTTTATACAATTTTTATGCGAGTAATTCCATAATACTAATATACTACATAATACTATAATACTATTTCAAAATAGTTCAAATAACAAAATGTGACACTAAGCTAAAAGAAAAATAAATATACAATTTTTTTTAACGTAAGTTAATGCTTGCAAACAATTTCACCTGATGGTAATTGGCAATGAAGTCTATAGATCTCATCCTAAGATAGTGAACGCACTAACTTACTCACAAAAGCCTATTCAATCTCGTCTCGAAGACTCCCAAATGATACATAGGCGGGAACACTAACGCGGGCTGTGTATGTTTTTATACTTTTTTACATTTGCGAATAGAACACAACATTACGAACATTTCATAACTTACAACTGTTCCAATGTTGGATTTGTTTCCTCCCCAATTTGGGGCATAACACCAATCACACCGACCTCGTGTGGTTTGACAGATATGGCACAAGTTTGAGAAAATATAACAACAACTTATGTTGCCAATTCACGAAATAGTATTTCTAATACTATTCTTCCATTCATAATATCCATTTTATTTATTTTTTCACAATGCATTTTGGATGAAATTCCATCATTAATTTTCTAATACTTACATTTTGCTCTTCGAGCAAAAGAATGCCGTTTAAACAATATTCAATTATTTAATGAGATATAAAAGATACAGTCATGATTCATATTATTAAGAGTTTATTGTTATATAATAGTAATTTAAATTTTATTTCTGAATAAATGGATATTTACTTATTTACATTGACGACCTGTATGGCGCAACGGTTACCTACCACGCCGAACCGCCGTTCGAAGGGTTCCTGGGTTCGATTCCCAGCGGGGTGGAAATTTATATGATTAGTTTAAATTTCTATTCTCTAATATTTCTCAGAAATGCAATATTCTTATGTTACTAAATAAAATCAAGTATAGTATGTTCTATGCTATGTGACATATAATATTTAATAACACGAGTATGTTGTTTTATTGTACAATGTTTTAATGTAGAGATATATTTCCTTATCAACCGGCCAGAACATTACTTTAATATACAAATTAATAATGGATATTGCATTTTTACTTAATGATGCAGTAGCATGTGGGTGAGCAGTCTTGTGTGTTGCTTAATGTGAAGCACGTGTTGGTAATTAACTACCTCGTGTCCGTGTTGATCTTACAACTGATGAATTACAAGACGTCCACACTACTGTATGAACTTTGAGGTCTGCGCACATTACATCGACTTAACTGCAACTGGACTTAGATTTAACTCATAGGAAATCCTTATATGAGCTTAATTTCGTGTCACTTACGGTAGAGTTTAGTGGGCCGTCCGTATACAATGCCTCAATCGCGCGTAGACATAATTTTTCAAGTAAATGATAAAGAACATATCCACCCCGCAGCCTAGTTGGTAGTGACACTGCTTGCGAAGCGGGAGTTCCGGGTTCGATTCTCAGCCGGGACAGATAAATGTTCGTTCTTGGGTCATAGGTTATTTATATTGTCCATGCCACCCATGACACTAAGTATACCAAATTTTGAGGCTTCTACTTTAGTAAAAAGGGGTACAAAAGAGTTTCTTTCTGAATTTTTACTCGTAATAATTTTTAACACATTCGACGAGAATGACAAATAAATTTCTCATGGTATGCAATAGCACGGTGTTGGTTGCCTAATATTATGGCTAATTAATACGTGTATTAAAATTGGTTTATTAAATTTGAAAGTGTGTCACTAATATGTAGGGTCGGCCTTACCCAAGCGGTGTCAACCTTCACTGAGACAATCGCAGCAAATAACTAACAAATACTCGTAATTGGAGCGAACCTGTTTAGTTCCAATTGCCCTAGAAAATGAGGGACACCACTTGACTAGACGTATACACTGGTCAACAAACATTGAAAACTAGAGTTGAAAAAGTCACTAAGTGCATGTTTGAAAAGTACCTATTGACTTTCAGAATAAACTTTATGGACCAAAAATTCCTTAGTATCAGTCAATCTATCCATTCCCGGAATTTATGTAAATGAAAAAATTTTTACCTCTGAAAGTAAAAGCATCCTCCGGGACAGTGTCAACCTTAAAGTGTGGGGTAAGTAGAACCTTATTCCAAATTTTTATGAAAATCAATGCTGCTTGGCAAAATACACGGCAAAACAGGTTTAAACTGAACCATTTGATATGCAATCACTGCACTCATGTCAATGTACTATGCAGTTTTAAAACACACATAAACACACAAATGCCTTTAATTCTAGTGTCGTGGATCATATTACGAGTATAATTAAAATTGTGAAAATGTTACGTCATTAGACGATAAAAATAATTATTTGCTTTGCGTAATGCACAGACCATAGGTTAAGTGGTCTGTGGCGTAATGCAAGTAAAATAGTGCACTCTCCGAATGCAGTTTAATGTTGCTCTACAGCTGACGAACTGCATCGCTTGTACTAGGAGTTCATAAACGATAGAGGCAAATGCATGAATGACGATAGGGGCGTTTCTTTCCTCGAGACTCGGCGGCCGGCGCTAACTGGACCAGTGCATCCCGAAGAGTTGCTCAGTGCAGTCAAATGTCGCCACATACCAGGAATGTGATATTTTGTGTTTAAAAGAAAAGTATTATATTTATGCGAACTGAATTTAATTATATCTTTATAACGTGTTACGGTAATATGACGTATGAGTGCATTAATAATATAAATTACAGTACCTAATTGTGAGCCATAGATACAAAGTAAATTATTGAGTGAATATCTCGTACAATTTTATCACAGGTTTTAGTTAGGTTGAGGTGCATAAATAGAATTGAGACTTTTATAAACAGTACTTGATTTCTGAGATATAAAATATTCTTCGAAATTGGTAACGAAATGTCAATACAAGTAGTGTCAGAAACCAGTCGTAAACAAATAAACTAAGTAGGTTTCTATTATTAAATGAGACGGCAGCGATATAGAAAGAAAGCAGATGGAGCGCGCAGAACACTAAAGTTAGGCCACCAAAGCAAATACAAATTCAAAAGCGAATACAAACTCGCATTAGTGCTATTCAGACCGTCGTACTGTTTAGACGTCACGCGTGTCATTACTATAACTTAAAAATGCCGTCTTGTATATTTAAACATTGTAAAAGTTGTTCCCAAACACATAAAAACGAAGATGGGACATCTTTTCACAGATTACCAACCAATAATTACAATGTAAGTTTCTTAGTGTGAATAATACGATTAGCGTTGTCACGCACACATACATGCTAAAGTGGCCTATGTTATGTCTATTGAATATTCCATCTTCTTTCTTTCTATATCTGTGTGAGACGGGTACAAAATATGCACGTGGTGACAGCTGACGTCAATCCATGCAGTTGGGTCCAAGTGGCGTGAAGTCATTTACATACATTGTAGATTGTACTCAAATAGGTAGGTATTGTAAAATGGCGGATTTTAGATTGTGTTGGATGATGTTACTTTTTTATATTCAAACGACACCATAGGAGAATGATATCTGTTTTTCTGCTATTATCCAAAAGACTAGAGCATTGGGCAGCAAGCATTGTAACAGCATAATTGTATAAGTAATTTGGCAATAACCTTCGCAGTAGTCGTTGATCTTTCCACGATATTTGATGAGGCTTGCACCTAACCCAACTTCGACGCGAGCGTGCATGCACCCACTACTCGAGCGCAAACGTATTTTATCTGTCACTATATAATTCTGCTCTAGCCGGGAATTGAACTTGGAACTGCTCGATTCGCAGGCAGGTTACGTCGATCTACCAACTGGGCTACAGGCTTACTGTTCCAAAAATCGTAAACATAAATAATTATTGCTTAATATCCCATTATTATAACATTTTTAATTAATTTCATTATCATTTAAGATAAACAGATTCCATTTATTTTAGTACACGACAATGTGACACTATTTATCGGAAACAAATTACAATTACGTAACCTACATGCAATTGAAATAAAATAAGATTAATTTTGATCGATCGCTATTGGGTTGAAGACACGAATCAAAAACCTTATTTATAAAAAATATTATTCTTTATCAAATTGTTTTATTTTAAAAATAAATGTTAATGATAATTAACAACACCAGGGTCGTCACCAAATCGTTGCGGCCAAGAAGGAAGCGACGGATCATGTACTTGATGGACATAAGGTCATTCACTCTTGACTGGAGACTGGAGCATCTACGCGGGGAATTTGTACCAGTCCTTTGTAAATGAAATAGTAAACCAAATGCGCGCAAAAAAGATGATTTATTTATTCGGAGATTTATTCTTGAAATGATCATCTAAGTACTGTATTATTCATAACCCGACCAAATCAATTAATTAAGTCATCGTAATTTCTTTCATAATTAACATTAACTAAATCTTTGTTTGTGAATGCAAACATCGTCTCATCTCATCTCATCTCATCATAAACTCATCGGCGAATGAGTGACCGCAATTGCCATGAAAATAATAAGTAACGGACAATCACCTGTTAACTTAGTAAGTGTAAAGATATTTTAAAAGACATTCACTGTAAGTACCTGAAAATAACTACATCATAGTTTTATAAAATTTAACGCATTAAATAAAGAATGATTATAATTTGGAAATGAATTGATAATACAACATGCAAACACTAGACGACCGTCCAACACAATCGTTACGTCACTTGACCGATTTGATAACATGAGGTCAATGCAATATTTGTCACTAGTGAAATTAAGTCATTTACTACCAGGAGTGAACGAATTGCAGAAGATTTTATTTACATATTGATAACGATTATAAAAACAATGTATTGCATTTACTTATTGATAACGATAATAATAGTCTGGGGAACATGATAAGGTGACAAGGGTCATTATGAATTTTAAGAATTGGCCAGTACGAAAATTTACTAATAAAAATGTAAGTATCTGAAATTCGAGTAAACTCTTTGGGATTACAGTTTCCCAATATATAATAATAAAAAGTTCATTTTTGGAAAATGGCGCCAACCGTAAAAAAATAATATAAATAAGCAGAGATTTTTTTTGTTTTCTTCATCCAATCTGGGTAGGCAAAGGGAACTATGCCCATACAGCCAAGTCTTCAGTAGATTTTTTTTATTGATATGAAATGAAAATGAAATTTAATGAGATGAAATGAAATGAAACCTAAACTAACTCATTGAATCAAATCATTTAATCTGATATTAAACAAATTAGTAGCTTCTTTTTAGAAATATTTGCATGAATCATAAAAACTTCTGATTATTTTGACAGTTGGGAAAGAGAACGCACGACTGCGGAAAAGGTAAAGAAAAAGCACGAGTGTGTAATAGCCCATTTCCCTTTACGCTATACGTCCCTGCACTTTTTGAAGAACTGTATTAAAAAGTATATTTACAGTTTCCACAATTCATATTTTTAAAACTTGGCAGCAATTAAATTCAAAAAGCCGCTGCTGTGTTTTTAAACAACTTGTTTATTATTTTTAATTAATGACCTATAAAATACCTGGTGCAAAAAATATTTTTATTGACAGAAGAATAACGACAGTTTTTACCCAAAGTTACTAAAAGTTTGTATGGTTTTATGCGATTGGAAGTGCACATTCAGTGCACCGAGGTACTAGGATAACAAACATCGTAGGATGTTCCATGCTTGGTAAATTTTATAACACTGTATCATGCACTACTTATTTCAAGAGACTCGACTAAAAATATGCTGTACGATAAAACTCTTTCCTTTATTGCAGTAATAGGAAATATTTTTAATAATGATAATATTTATAATACTTTTTGTTCATAGAAGCGTATAATAAGATCTCTCTGTTCCGTGAATAAGACAGATGTCTATATCCGTTTCACATCCGGAGAAAGAAGGCGGTGCCTGAATTGAATTTTGTTTTCAGGTTAACCAGCTTCCGTTTATACGTTTCCCGGGTTTTTATAAAATCACGCATGCATTCAACCTTAACCAAAATATACCACTGAAACAAATTGACATATTTTACTACAGTTCGAAGAACAACTTCATTTGTAATAACTAGCTCCTATGAAAATAATTTTGCTCTAGCCTCTAGACTCTAAAATAGGTATAATACTGAATACCGAATTAATAGCTTAAAAGCTTAACCTATTTTATAAACGTTATGGATGGTATTTATCAAAGTCGTTCAAAAATGGGAGCAGAAGCTTCATTGGTTGTAACAGCACGCGACAGGTAAGGAGTAATAGTGATTATTTTAAAATGCATTCTTCGTTAAACCTCGAAGAATGTCTTTATCTCTCACTGGAAGATGGGCGGAGTTTCATTTACCGTCAACATAATATATTTTAATTTCACATTATCAGCGACAGGGACTATATTCGCCATTGCCGTTTCATCTCTTAACCCCTTCATCGAACCTATGTATGTAGAATTGACAATCTAGAGTGTCGACGCGTAAGCCGTATACGTTATTTCTGATATCGAATGCAAATTAATTAAACACACCGTTTTTTATTTGAATATTATGTCCAAAATATAACTGTTTTGCATTAAAACAAAATAAATTATTATCATATTAACAATTGTTATGTGGATATGTGCGAATTGTCTTTGATTTGTCGACGTTTACCTTCCTTGACAACCAGCTGGCGCTACTTGGTGTGTTATCCGACACAGAATAATATTGTTTTGATGATACTTAAATATATGTATGGAAAATATATGTATAATGGCGGAACAACGTTCGCGGGGTCAGCTAGTATTATCTATTAATGTAAATAGTTTTGTAAGAAGAACAGAAAGTTTTCGAAACACGGTCGTAAAAGTATTAAACATATTTTCTAACATTCAAATGTAGATACACAATATTTGCGGTATGCAATTCTATCTGCATCATGAGCTGGTTAGCTAGTTAAAAGTCGAGTTCAGAACCTTTAAAATTGCAACTTAGGACACTGGGTCATTGTATTTTGTGCTAAAAATTCGCAATGTAAATTAACGTATCTATCCGTGGATTGTAACATTCGTTAGTATTTAATCAAAAAGGCGTAAAAAGTACAAGAGTGCCACAAAGACTACGATCTACGATACACCTACAATTTGTTTTCGGCTAGAAGAGAATTAAAATATATAATTATTATAATAAAAATATAAAATATGAAATGACGTCTACATTGCGCGTACCCGTAATGTCGATAAGGAGATTTTAATAATATTATTGTTCCGTAAAACTATAGCCGTTCCGCATAGCAACATAACAACAATATAATTTGTGACTGTGATATCCGTCGTCCCTAAAACTTCATCTACTTGCAACCCTTAGTGCATGTTCTTACTAGGGTATAATAAACGGCGGAGTTGAGCACTGAACACTAGACCGAGTGAGAGAAAATATAGGTATCGTAGGGGGCGGAGTGTGGAGAACGTCACTGGCTTAAATAAAAAAAAAAAACATGATTGAGCCCTCGACTCGATGCGGCGAGAGTAACGCGACGCGATGCCATTGATCTGCACCGATTATTGTCTTGGGGTATCATCAGTGCAATAAAATATAAATATTACTGTATGATAATAACAGTGTGGAGCATTTGATTCGCCCGATACAAGCGAAACTAATTTGTTCTATTGTTATAAGTTTCTTAGCGGCTTTTCCTATTAGTGCAGGGGGTGCGGTGCACCCGGGCGCCGGTTGTTAGGAGGCGCCGAGAGCGTCTTGTAAGTATGTGCCTATTCCATTTCGACCGCGTATTTTGATACAAAAGGGGGCCAGGGTATTTATTGATTGTAACTTTTTTAGAATTATGATTATTGTATTATATTATGTAGGTACATTGATTGTATCTTTTCAAAAACTTTATGATTAAGTTCCTGTTCCTTCAAGTATTTAATATAATTTCCTGAATAAATTTTTCTGATCGTCTTATGACCAATTTTCCATTCGATAAATACCTACATTGATGCCACATCTCTAAAGTACGCATTTTTATGATATAACATGTTGACAACAGTTTAATGCATTTTATTTCATTTTTAATGAATTTTAAAATATGCCGATCGTCCAATTGAAATTATATTAAATAAATAAATAATAAACCTAAAATATGATTGGCATATTTAAAAAAAACGTAGACTTTAGCGGATATTGCTTTCCTCGGAATTCCGCATATTTGAAAATGCATTTTCCGTGCATGGCAAAGGTGCAACATTTTCGCGCACCAGGAATGTATAAAGTAACCGAGCTATCGCATCGGTACGACTGTTAAGTTAGCTAGCACCAAGAAATAACTTAATGCTCTTTACCACCCTCGACTACATCGCTGTTTACCATCTGGTGGGATTGTAGTCAAGCATTAACTTAATGTAAAAAAAGGAACAACTTACGCCTATGACGAAAAAAAACTAGACAGAATGATTTGTTTTGAATCACTTTGCGGTTTTTACAAGGAAAGCACAGTGACAAGCAAATTTAACAGCTGACCGCATTACATAAGTCAATGGCTGACCGTCAAATTTTTCTTGTGCCACATAAAATTGTACTTTCTTGTGCTATCATAAGTTGGCTACGCTCACTAAATGTCTATTTCCTTCTCTTTCTACGCTGGTAACTTTGCTAGGAAAATATGCAGACTTCACTGTGTTGCAAGTTAACGCCCAACGGAAGCATAATTATGGGCGGGCCCAGTTATTGATTAGAAACGCTGCAAAGGCGCCAACCTCACAAGCACTAGACGTCAAAAAGGAGCGTCAACAAAAATCTAGATTCCTTGATTGTTTCGAAAAAAATGCCTGGCATTCATAAATCAATCGCTAAACGCCATGTTAAAATATATTATCCTGTTATTCCTATTCCACGAGTACCGTTTACTATTTTATAACACGAGTGACATAAACCCGCCTATACTGAAAGTTGGGTATTATAATTACATAATTATATGAGTTGTGTTCATACATTGCGATGCGACTTGCACTTTTTGAACTGCTCCGATGACATCATTGTAAAGTGAGAGAAAGAGACATAAAAGAGAAATAAAATTTATAACAATTAGCTGTATTTGACTGCCTCAATTTTCGCGCGCAATTAGGTACTCCTTTTTACTGACAATGTCTTTTCCTATGGGTAATTTTTAAATGTGGGGTACGGGGAGATCGGGGGGCAGAGTCCCCGAAAACAAAAGGGGGGTTTGGAAGCGAATCCCCCCGAAGGGAAATGTTTACAAAATGATTAATGTTTATATTTTTTTTTCTAAAACATTAAACTGTATTCAGGGCTCTGGCCGTTAACCAATGTTTACATGACAATTCGAGAGAAGTAGATAACAATTCAAATATTTTTTTACTAATTTTAGCAAATAGCGTCAGCTGTCTTTTATAGGTAGTATTTTCTTATTGAGAATCATACAATCATAATTATTTCCCTTGAAAATTATCATAAAGCAACAGCATCAAGCTGAAGACGCCTGGATTTAAGTACCACTGCTTACTCCAATTGAGATCGTATGAACCGATTGTATATAATTATGTAAATATTTTTTTGTAGCCCGTACCACTTAAAATTCTCCATAATGGGATATTTGATGTTAACAGGGCATGCGCCAATACGCTAGACAGGTCTCCTGTCCGTGTGCAATTTTCGCGAGTCGGTAGACGTTGCATTTCGTGCAACAGTGCATGAAATTGCAACCTGGATACTAGGATATCAGAAAGACGAAGAGCTAGATAGTGTGTGACACGTACAGATATATTCCCGTAAGATGGAAATGCACTGTACAGCTGCGCAGAAACAGTTCAGTTTGACATTTGTTCAGTGATAAGGAAAGGATGGACGAGAAACAATTACTACACGGCAGAGTTTATATGCGAAATTAAGTGTCCAAAGTGAAAAAATATAGAGAAATGGTGTAAGTTTCAGGTAAATAAACTTTAGAAGTTTAAATATATAAAATTTCCTAACCATCGTGGGTCAAAGTGTCAGATATTATTGCGAGGTCATTGTTGATAACTCCGTCGGTCATCAATTGCGGTTATTACACTCTGTTATGCATTCGCAATACTTTGGAAGTGTAAGATTATAATAGTAATAGTAACTTATTTCACCTCAAATCGGAAAATTAGGTATAAAATTGCGGTGTTCAAACATTCACAATAAATTTAAAATTATAATCATTGTAGATCTGAATGTATATGACACGTCGTTTGGGGGAGAGCCTAGGTGAATTAGTCCTGTCGTCCCGATAATCGCTTCGAGTTAACTATCTTTGGATATGATGTTTTATATTATTTACTTTATTGAATTAATGTAGCAAACGAGCATGCAGAAGCACCCTTCCGCTGCCGTCCATGACAACTGTGGCCGATCTAGAATAAGACTCAAATGGGGACTAGGATAGTTAGACCGGTTAGGTGACGCTGTTAGAACATTAGTTGGTTAGTTTGTTAATAAGTATGAGAATCCGGACAGGGACTGTTAGCGATAGTTAGTCCTGTTAGTTGTTGTTATTAATAATCCAGTTAGTCATTGTTAGTAGGAGCCTCGTTATAATTCGGTCACAGATGTGTTACTACCCTTGAGGACTGAGATGGTCGCCTGTAAAAAAGTGTAGCCGGCTACTAGTGATTGTGTTAAGTACTTATAATTGTTTCATTGGTGGTTTGCTAAGAAGCTGTGCTGTGGTTGGATACAATTTGTGCTCCTAATCTCTTGTCGCAGGTATGTGAAAATATTTTTACAAGGTTTTTTATTCTTACAGAAGTGATATCATCATAACTCATAATTTTTGATTTTTTACAATAACTTTTACATTCTCTTGGTTTTAGGTATCTATGAGTTCTAACTAAAATAGTGTAAGGGTAGTGTAAAATAGTGTAATGTAATCTTACATTTATTTGTATCAATGTAGTTAGTACACTTCTGATCACTGTAACAATACCTACTGTATTAATTGTTTCTCTAAGCATTCTTAAGGAGATAGTTTAATTTTGTCTGTGATATAAATATTTGAATATTGAGGCTGAGCTACAATCCTCAGAACTGATAATAGAACACCAAATTAATTCATAAAAGGATACTGGTTCCAAGACCTTGTGTCAATGTCAGTTGTCTATCGGTATCGATATCGTTTTAGAATGTGTTGTAAACATTAGATTAATAAAATTATAATTAATAGATATTAGGTACATTTTAAATAAAAATTAACCAAAAACAAAAATATTTTTATTTTTGGTGGCTTCGTTAGCGTGGGAGTTTTTCTCGCGTAGGTAAATCTCGATCTCGTGGGAATTCCGGATAAAAAAAATTTTACCTCATACCTATTTTATCTTACACTAAAAGTCCAAAGAAAATAGCTCAGTCATTTCTGAGATCAGCCGAAACAAACTGAAAGAATCAGAGAGTAATAAAAATAAAATTGTGTTTTAGTATAGTGTAAGTAATTACATATTATATAAACACTTCAGAAAACACTTCAATTTTATTTATATGTATAGATAAAATAAATTCAGTGTATAATATGGAATTAATTAAGTATCGGTACACTACTACCTGTGTTTATAATCAACGCATGTCTAATCGAACTGAATCGGTCATATAATCGAAGTTACACGATGAGTAATAAACAGTTGAATCAACATTACTTTGAACCCGCCCACGCTTAGCCTACGGTTACCATAGCAACGAAGTATTATTATGTTAAATATATTAGTCTTTGATTAATTACTCTCAGAGGTTAACAAAGAAAGATTACTCAATGGCTACAACCCATTAATGGCCCACTACTGAGCACGGGTCTCTCGTCTAACTAATATTTTTGATTATTTATAGAGTAATTTGTCAGATTACTCTATAAATAATCAAAAATATTAGTCAAACCAATGAGTCATTGGACTAATATTTTTGATTATTTATAGACTATGACATTATAAATTTGCAACAAAATAAGTGAGACTTCCGAATGTTTCACTTATTTCGTTGCTTATTAATATTTAAATTTAGTTGCCAATATAAATAATCTGAATTTGTAGATTACAAGGTATAAATTCAGAGTAGGGAACTTGACTGCAACACCATCTTTTTACGGTCGGAGTACTAATAGTAGATAGTTTATGTTCACCGGCTTTGGAGTCCGTAAAAGACAAAATATCGTTAAAATTATCCCAAGGTCGGTCACAGTTGTCATGGGCATCAGCGGAAGGGTGGTGCTGCATGCTCGTTTGCTATCTTAATACCAAAAAAAACAAGTACATATTGTGTAAAATTGTGACGAGAGAGGGGGAGGGGGATCTCCTAGTAGTGAACGTGACTCTTCTACTTTATTTATAGTTTACTAAGTGTTCCGGTCGGGAATGCATGACAACCATATTAATTACAGGCACACGAGACCAAGGTAGTAACGCACCGTGACCGGATAATAGTGGGAGTTACTTTTACATTCTGGAAATCGTCGACCAACAATGGGGTAAAAACATCAGAAATATCGCTAACTACATTTAGAATCCAATTGTTTGACACAGGGTTCCTAGAAGCACGGCGACTAGATTACTTTATTTACAGATCCAAACATCTTACAGTATTTCTTTGTTTTATTAGCGAAGTTTTCATCTTTTTCGAGAGCTGTCAGAAAGAGGAATTAAATTGGATGATTATAATTTTGACAATATTATTTAATGTGCATTAAATAATTATACATATAACATCCACTTGTGTTTTTCATAACGCAGCATAAGCAGTTTACTTCATACGGTGTACCCTTAACGAATGTATTAATTACGTGATAGCCGACATGAATGCTGATCAAAAGCGGTGTAAGAGCGAACCTTAAATCGATACTCAGCTGTCTGGGGATCCCTACGCGTCCCCTCGTGCATACACCTAGTCTCGGTGTGGAGGGGCTCTTTGTGCCGCATGTTGCCTAAAAGCTTCCTTGGTTTTATTCGGACTTTGCGACGAACGCGCTGACAAAGTTTGTGTCTGTATAGTGTCCCGGTTTTGAATTCATCAAACTAATGGTGCAATTCTGAGGAAGCGAGGTGAGATGCCTTGTCATAATAACTTATTATTGTCGTTTATAAGTAGGTATATTTAATTATTATGGTCACAATATTATTCACCCAAATTAAAAGATTAAGAGCCGATTTCACCAATGTCTTATTCCCAGGATAAGTAGTCAATTACTCGCGAGTAAGCCCATTTTACGTTTCACCAATATTTAACAGAGGGATACAATCTCTATATTAAAGTATAATAAAGTAAAATCGTATACCGCCGATTTCGGCCGAGTTAGCTGCTATTCGCAGATAAGTAGTGTCACTGTCCCTGCCACTAGTCACGGTCAACTTAACTGTCAGGCACGTATTTACTATTTATTTATTTTATTCGAATAAATAAAAGAATACACAGCGCTTTGCGCAAGTATACGTCAAACTGTCTATTTTACATCACGCGTTTATTCAATTCATTCGTTCAAAGTCGCAGAGTAACTATGCGAGAGTAAGATAACGTGGTGAAACGAATTTGAAGTTAACCATCACATAAATTGACAGAGTTAAGTCGCACTAGGCTTCCCTCTGCCGAAGGTGGCGTGGACAACAAAAATAACACATCACTAATAACCATGACCGGAGAACAAAGATACTTTGCCAAATAAATATCTTCCCCGTCCGGGAATGTAACCCAGTGCCTCTCGCCTCAGACGCTTCACAGGCAGGAGTAATGCCAACTAGGTTAGGGGGTCGTCACTAAAACTTTGTTATATTTTGCGGACTTACTAAAAGGGCAACAACGTCTGCTGGACTAGTTAGTTAAGAGACTGTAGGATTTTATTATTATAGGATTCGATAAACGACAATTTAGTCTTATTTAAGATTAATCATTAATCAAATTTATAAAAATGGTTCATATTTAAATAGGTAGGTACTTATATAATCTATATAAGGTCTGAAAAAATAGGTAGCAAGGGTACTTTAAATACAAATTAAACCGGACGTTATTGCTGACGACAATAACAGAGGTTAATGTTGTTTTACACAGGTTTCTCCGTAACTATGTGTTCTAAACATACTTAATTGTAGTGATGAGATTCCCACGAATGATAAAAGAATTGATTTACACCAACGTTAACATCAAAGCGTAATTTATGATAGATTGACTTGTAGGTAATGTGTTTTATAATAGGTTGTGAATTCTTTCCTCCGTTCCCCCATTTTGAAGGGAGCCCTGCCGTACTATTGAGTTCTGAAGTCTTAAATATTAATGTCTCATGACAGTACCTACTCATATTGTTTTCGGTTATTTTCAAACATGGAACAATAGACTTATCTATTTAAATTTCCGTTATTCATACAGTAATCATGTAGCTTAGGGAATATAATTCAATCACACCGAATATTTTGAACTCTATTGACTTTATGTCATTGACATTATTTTCGTAACCTCAAAAAACTAGCTCAGTAGGTACCTATAGTTAAAAAAAATAACTATCGTCGTCAATTTAATATACATTAAAAAATTGTGTTTACATACTTTGTGATAAACACGTTAGACGGACAGAGAAACAACTATCGTTTAATTTTATTTTAGAAAAAGAAACAGCTTGGTCGTGCCGTCCAATTTATAACAAAACTAGCTGACCCTGCGGACGTTGTTCCGCCATATAGATTGTGAATGATTAAAGCGAGATTTAAATTTGAGGGGCGGGGGAAGGGAAGTAAAAATTTGGGATTATGTGTATTTTTTTATGCCACACCATAAAAAAATAACCAAAAAAAATTTGTTCAGAAATTGAAAAAAATTTTTTTAGGGTGAACAACCCCTAACATTTAGGGGGTTGAAAAATAGATGTTGGCCGATTCTCATAGATACCGGATAAGCACAAAAAATTTCATCAAAATCGGTCAAGCCGTTTCGGAGGAGTATGGCAACGAAAACTGTGCGACTGTTTAAAACAAACAAACTTATTAAACACTTGACGTTGTTTGTGACAGACATGCAACAGATTAACAGTCTCAAATAAATAGCCAAATGCGGGTCATAAAACTTGGTTTAAGTACGTGACTAAATTATCAAATTATCTAGTTGTAAAATTCGTAGTGGCGTACGAGGAAACGCGAGATCACGCAAACCAACCATCTGCCGTCGCCATGAAACGTGGACGTGACCATTGTCATGAATGATGATGATCATAGCCTTGAACCACAAAGACACTTTATGTTAACTTTATGGTCATGATGACGAATTATGGTAATAGGTAAGTACTTGTATTCTAGCACTCAGTGGTGATATCAGCTAGACTCTAGAGATTCTAGTAACTACGCATTTGGATGATGATGATGATGATGGTCACTAACGATTTTTAAGCTTAGATCCAGTGGCTATCAAATCCCGTATGAAAATAGCCTTCGACAAGTGTCAAGTTTTTGCCACTCAAAGCATGTCACGTGACCGTGGGCTTAAACGCATTTTTGGCAGTTTCTCAAATATACTACTGTCTTATATAGCTGCTGTGTCCATACTATATAGCTACTGTTCGCGGCTACGATTGCGTTAAACTTTAATGTTTTGTGATATTGTCTGATTTGGTTAAATGTAACATTCGCGTCCGGCGTTTGTTTCACGAGCAGAGGAACCACCTGATGCTAAGTAGTTACCGCCCTTATTCATCAGCAACAGCAAACGCATCAGTTACTGCGCAATGAGCGTGTTCGGTATTTGCGTATCAATAAAATACTTTATCAGTAGCCTGTTCATAGTCACAACACAAAAAACAGTAATGACTTTTACGGGTTATGATCAATAATATCGTATTTTGGATTCTTTCAGCAAAACAAATACGACGTTGGCAGTGGCGAGCAGTTCGACGACCTGGTGGGTCTCATCGAGCACTTCCGGTCGTATCCAATGATAGAGACCTCTGGCGACGTGCTCCGGCTGCTGCAGCCCGTCAGTGGGACGCGCATTCGGGCACACGACATCGATCAAAAAGTGCAGGTGCTTAATCATTTTGGCCCTTTTAAGGCGTCCTAGAATATTACCTCAATCCCATGGCGACGGAGGGTGTCGTAAGAGGTGAAAGAACCCCGCCTTTGCTTGGTGGTAGGGTTAAGGACGGCTTAGGTAGTCGCAAGTTGTTTTCATATCAAACACCGACTAACGAGCAAGCTGTATGGCAACCATAAGTACTTACTTAAGGATAAATTGCCGATAAACGATTTGACCAGGCACCTGATAAGATGGTGATGGTAAGCGGTCACCATCGGCAGTAACGCCAGAGGCATTACCGATGCGTTGCCGGCCAAAGTACGAGTGGAACACCATTATTACTGGGTCTCAGACACCTGAAACACGTTAAAACGTTTGTTTAGAATTACGAAATATGTGTTTCAATATACCAACTGAGTTACGAACACCTCATCTGGTTTGTTTCCGTTTGTGACACCAACAAATGAATATTAATTGTTGGTATTGCTCGTAGAATTAATTAATGATCGCAATCGTCTCAGTCATTTTAATACCTGATTAACATTCATTATTAAGTAATGTAATGTCTTTATTGTTGATCAGACCCTGCGGTGTACAATACAAAGGAAGTAAAATAATTAAGATTAATTGTAGTAAAGAGTTGCTGAATATACCAGAATATCTAATTTTCCTATCTTTGTTTTGCCACAAGTAACTTTTGCATTTTAATTATATTTCCAGTTCATACCAATCTTCAGTTAGCCACGAACGTTTATCGAATTGTACAGCTACTTTGTAATACTTATTGCGTTAAATATAAAAATACAAATAAATAAAAGTTAGTAAAAATACAATATAAATTACTTTAATATTTTATCAGCAGGAAATGGAAGAGTTTCCAAAGCCGGACCGTAAATCTGGGTTTGATGGAGAATTCTACTCATTGAAAATGGTCGACGATGTTCCCCTATTCACTATCAATGAAGCTATGAAGATAGAGAACGCGCCCAAGAATAGATATCGAAACATCCTACCATGTAAGTTAATATATTTACTTAAGACACATTTTACCTTTATACAAAATACTCCAGCTATGTTGGATTTGCTGCATTTACGACGCAGACCGTCAGGCACAATGGTATCACAGTACCGGAAAGTCGCGATCCTGCGTTCAGTTCTCGGTCTGAGTGTGCGTTCTGGTTGTGTGTGTTGTCCACGACAAAGGGAACCGTGGAGTGGGGTCGTGAGTATGTAGTGTTAATTTTTATTATTAGATAAATATACACACGAATTCTATTACCTTGCAGTGGATGGATGTGTTGATTGGTTTTGATTGGAATAATGAGTTTGGCTTAAAGAAAATGCAGTTGCGTGAATGTACATACAAGATTATACTCGTACCGTCATCATGACCATTTTATTGATCTAGCATGAATCTATCGGTCCTTCCCTGATGGGAACATTACACTACATACATTACATTACATTAGACATCATTAGTCAGATCACTGACTAATGATGTACATGTAGTAGCAAATACCGGGCTCCCACTTCCAATGTTGAGTCAGTCGCCAAACGACTCGTCGTGTTTCGACTGGCGGCTAAAGAGTCGGTACTTCTCTTATCTCTCTTCTTGGCTTTTAACGAATCTTTAATGGCTTCGGTGTTACAGATGCCCATCGGCAACGCTGATCACCTACCATCATGGCTCGTCTGCTCGTTTATGAGCTGTTTACATAAACATACTATGAATAAATCACCTACTACCCTTTATTACAGATGATCAGACCCGTGTAGTTTTACGGAAAAGTAATGATCATCCCGAGACTGACTACATCAACGCAAATTACATCCGATCCTCGCGCCTTTGTGATTCCACCAGCTCCGTGCAGTCTTCCAACGAAAGCTTAGAAAGCGTCCACTGTAAGTGTACTTTTCAATTAAAATATTTATCTTCCTGTTAGTATTTCTTATATTAATCATAATTACTTATTTGGAATACGCCATATTGACTCGAACGCAGTGAAGAATTCGTACGCAGTTTTTACTCTTTTAGACTTATCTGCGAAATTTTCTTTCCGCGTATTCGGCTACTGCATCTGGGAATCACTAATGAATGGCTTCTTGGATGGCGGTGATTCTTTTCACGATAACAAAAGCTAATATCGAACACAATGATGGAATTCGATGCAATCAATCATGACATAGATCATGGCATCAGATCCTGTTTTTGGTATCGCTAATACAAACGGAAAATAACATCGAGCGCCGCATGCCTTTAGTACGTCGGCGCAATACTAATCAAGTGGAGTGTCGACACAAGGACCGAGTAGCCCGCTCGGATCACGTCCGCATCTCGTTATGCCATATTAGTCATGTAAATACATTGGATGTGGCCGAATGTTTTTGTCCCGGGGAAATGGATTTGATCATCAACTTTGTTAATGGCTGATCCTGAGTTTTAAAAAAGATCGTTGAGGTCGGTAATTATTGGCGCAATAACGACAAAAAGAGAGTTCCTAATTTTTATAGTTATGTATGTATATTTTAGTGCATTTCTTTTTTGTATTTAACGGCTTTATTCATCCTTGATAAGAACATTTATAAAATGAGCGGACAATAATCGCTTAAAAACTGGTTCAATACTGCAGCCGACGCAAGTATAAGAAAAACAAAGGTTTTTCTTTTTAGGAGTGTGGTAACTACCCATTAGTCACAGATCATTATGATAAACAATTTATTGACATTCATTTAAATTAAAATCGCTTTTAACACCGTTACTTTTATGGTTTTTTTAGCATTGGTGTTAAGAAGCGAAGCAAGAAAACCAGTACCTCTCGTTGCAAAGTCCCTTTCCGATGACGCCCTCATGGAAGTTAAGAGGTGTATCAAGATGGACAAGGTCAATGGGAATTTATTTCGGAATATAAGTAAGTGTTGTTGACATTACTTACCACTTCAATAATATGTACAGATTAATTATCACTTGCTTCGGTGAAGGCAACCATAGAGAGGAAACCTGCACACTTGAGATTAAGTTCTCAAAGGTATGTCAAGTCAACCAATCCGCACGTTGCCTGCGTGGTGGACCATGGTCATTACCTCACATTGTGAAAGGAGACTCGAGCCTAGTGGGACAGTAATGGGTTATGAGGAGAAGGATGTTGGTTATTTTAGGACGTGTTGTTAGAAAACCGTGCTAAAAACCGTACTTCTTTACGGGTTAAACGTGTCATTGTGTTGGTGATGTTATGTACGTTATTGTAAACTAGTCTACCCGCCATTGGTTCCGAAAATATAAGTATCAAATGTCGCACTCGAGGTCAATATCTATCGCAATCGGATCAGAATAGTTGTGTTGAGTTTATTAATCCTTAGTAGACAAATTATTGAATCCCTATGCAAATTTTCATCCCTTCACCTTATAGGATTTTTTTTGAGATGTAAACTATCCTATGCCCTTTCCCGATTCTCAAACTATCCATACCAAATATAATCTAAACCGGTTCAGTTGATTAACCCTCATTGTAGCAGACAGAGTTACTTTGTCATTTATATTAAAAATATGGATACATGGTTCCTTGGTGTCCTCGCATGTCTAAAAGTACAACCATACAATATATTTTCCCAAACTATCCCAAAGATAATTAACAACGTGTTTCTTATATTTCCAGTTAAGGATAAAGTGTACATCGCTACGCAAGGTTGCCTCCCCAATACGATGGAGGATTTCTGGAGGATGATTTGGCAGGAGGACGTTAGGGTAATTGCCATGATTACTAACGAAGTCGAAAAGGGAAAGGTAATTTATATTTTTTGTAATTATATATTTGTTTGAGTGTAATTTGAGATCGATAAACTTAAATTATAACAATGATACGTTGGCATTCCCACTTAGTCCCACATCGGAATATAATAACCATAAGTAGCCATTATCCACGAGCCGAAAGCAGTCTTGTATCCATGTACTTATTGTTAACTGTTGACTGTTTTCAGAAAAAATGCGAGCGTTACTGGCCGATGTCGGGGCAGGAGCAGCATTACGGCGGTTTACTAGTCAAGTCTATATCAGAAACATGTTACGAGGACTACTTGTTGAGGGAATTTGATGTCTGCGATGAAAGAAACTTTTGCAGGACAGTCTTCCAGTACCAATTCACAGTAAGTTTATACAACTATGTGTACCTCAAATAACTGTGTCTCAATGCGATAATAAAATAGAGATTATGTACCTGAGCTATTCACAAGGAAGGTTTATTAAAATATTCATAATGGCGTTTGCGCCAATTATTATCGTTAGGATATTTGTGATAAGGAGGTCAAAATAAGTTATTAGACAATCGGTGATATGTGGTAGCTAGGTCCTTCTACTTTAAGGATAGTCCAGAGAACACAATTTAACGTTCAATCAGTTTATTTGTATTTCTAAATACAATGCTTTCTTATGTCTACAATCTTATGTCTTCAACTGACTGTAATCTTCATAATATTCTTGTTTTTTTAATTTTAGTTATCGGCTTGCTGTTATTTTTATATTTGCTAATGTTGAAAAGGAGTTTCCTTACACTATCTACGTTAAAACAATTATTTTACACATGTCATGGGGCGTAATGGTTTTAACTTTCGTAATTTTTCTTTCCTTCAAGACTTGGCCGGACCACGGCACTCCGGCAGAAGCAGAGAGCGTGCTAGCATTCATGGACGACATCAACAGAAAAATGTACCAGATTTCACAGAAAAAAGATGCCCCTGAACAGGTATGTCGATTAACGTATATGTGTAAATGAAATAACTCCCGAGCATAATCTATACTACTCGTAATAACAGATCTGTAACTGGTCGCTGTCTGTGGGTACCTACATAGAAGAGATATATGACAAAACTTTTACTGGGGGTCCTTATTAACATGCTTTTTAGAATTTGTCTGTTTGTCTGTGGTTTTAGTGCCTAATACCACTCAAGTTGCCTTCTCACCGTGTGAATACACGGTAACTGTGGCTTGCTTGTCGGTACATCATACCACACACCAGTTTTTGATGGAAATTAGAAATATTTAGGTACCTACATGGATGGAATTAAACACCCGCGGGATGCAATACACGCAATTTGTAAGAATGGTCAAGAGAGACAGGGATATAAACGTACTTATTTTGGTATACATTTTAATAAAGTATTGATTAACAATGATTTTGTCGCTCCCGGCATATTCACGAATTCTTTGCGTCTTCCCCCATTGGTCAGGTATACGGTTGACGTCGGCTCGGGGACCAAATACGTGGTCACCGACCAAGCTTTGCTATTGGCTAAGCCACGAATCATCGTTCATCGATCAAATTGGCGGGAAATTTGAAATGTTTACAAATTTTTTACGAATAGTAAACAAACTCATTTTACTTGCAATTTTGCTAACTTAATTAAGTATAACGTTTACACATTCCAGAATGTGCTGTGCGTCCATTGCTCGGCGGGTGTTGGCAGAACTGGCACCTTCATTGTTCTAGATATGCTCATTGATAAAATAAAAACTTCCGGTGAGCTTTCCCAACATTGCTTTTTATTTATTCTAGTTTACTGATTGATGTATTTTTGCATGATTGATATAATTATTGTTGTTCATTGGTCACATCATAATGTTAATTAATTTATTAAAAAACTTTAACAGACACTATTCCTGTTTTGTAATACTACATTGTTTTAAATTAGCTGAATATATTATGCATAAACATACGTACTACTGCATGATATGGCCAAATCCAATTAATCCTCTGGGAGTGCTTGCACATAGCACCTAGTGCACACTTTTTCAGGCGGACTGTGCTGCGCTGGCCGAATGCAGTTTTTCTATGTTTTTCAATATTGTATCTTTACAATATCAGTATATGTGTTCTATTAGTAAATAGTAATTATGAATTGCTATAGCGATTTTGGAGCTTTATAAATATAATGCAACGCAATCGTTTATGTTTTGTCTAATCATGGCAGATATTATCATTTCCAATTTTGATACTTTATGTGATTTAACTTTGTTCGGCAGGCTTTAACTGCGATATAGACGTGCACAGCACTGTGAAGATGGTGCGAGCCCAGCGGAACGGCATGGTGCAGAACAAGGCGCAGTACAAGTTCCTCTACCTTGCACTGCAGACCTACATTGAGAATAAGAACCTGAAGATTCGAAAGAAGGTTTAAAGTCATAATCACAACCCATAACTTTCCCACTGTTGGGCACGAGTCTCCTCTCACAATGTGAGGGGTACAGGCCATGGTCCACGCTGGCCAAGTGCGGATTGGCGGACTTCACACACCTTTGAGAACATTATGGAGAACTCTCAGGTGTGCAGGTTTCCTCACGATGTTTTCCTTCACCGAAGCAAGTGATAATTAAATTCTAATATTATAATTAAATTTTATTAGGTTTAAAGTAATTGTTGCTAATTGTCGAACCCGTAGCCTATTTGTTAGAAGGGTGTCCTGCGAAGCGAGGGGTCCCGGATTCGATTCCCGGTCGGGGCACATATCAGCGGGGTCCTGGATGTTTGTGGTGAATATGTTATCCATGGTACCCGTGACAGACGGAATCACGGTATGAATGTCTTAGCGCTAATTTTTTTGGCCATCTTCTTGTAAGGCCACTGGAAACTGTAGTGACTTTAGGTGTTTGAAGTTGTTTGCAAGTTAGAAATATTAAATGAAAGCTGCCAGCGGGGCGTGTTGTCAGGGCCGGACGCGCCAAAAGTCCACGTGTTAAGAACTTCAGTTTCCATAGGGGCTGATTTATTTATACTTTTTTTTGTTTCATTTCAGGTGTACACCTCGGAGGCATAATTGTGATTGTGAGTTCATGAACCAAAGTGCGTAATAGTGTTGTGAAGTGTAGTCTAGTGATATGTATTATAGAATAATAGTATTTGTAGTTGTAACTTCGTTAATTTAATTATTGTCGTGATAGTCAAAGCACTGTTTACCATTATTGCAATGAAGACACTGATTACAATGTATATCAGTCATTTTATACTTAAATAAATAGTCATGAAATTATATTGTTTTTTATGTACCAGTATTTTAGGGTCATTAACCCTAAAATACTTTTATACATACTTTATTATAGACCTAAACAACTGTTTTATAGGTCTACAATAAAGTTCGCGATGGCATAATTATGTCTATCTTTTATGAATAGCTTCATAAACCCATTCCAAGTTTTAAAAAAATGGTCACGTACACAGGGGTAATTGGAAAACTATTCAGAGGGATACAGGATTAATCCTTATCGACTTAGAGCCGATTTCACCAATGTCGTCTAAGTCTAATTCCCGGGATAAGTAGTCAATTACTCGCGAGTAAGCCCATTTTACGTTTCACCAACATTGAACCTAGGGATAAAATCTCTATATTAAAGTAAAATCATATACCGCCGATTTCGGCCGAGTAAGCTGCTATTCGTAGATAAGTAGTGTCACTGTCTCTGCTACTAGTCACGGTCAACTCAACTGTCAGGTACGTATTATTCGAATAAATAAAAGAATACGCAGCGCAATTGCGCAAGTAAGTACACATCAAACTGTCTATTTTACATTGGGTGCATTACGCATTCATTCAATTCATTCGTTCAAAGTCGCAGAGTAACTATGCGAGAGTAAGATAACGTGGTGAAGCGAATTTAAAGTTAACCATTGCATAAATTGACAGAGTCAAGTTATACTGGGATAGCTAATCTAGTTTAGGTACCCTATACTCGGATTTTTAATTAAACGGAGCTACCTGACAGTAGCTAATGTCACTTTTTATTATAATCATGCCATATTTAAAGTAATAGTGATGCGTTCAGTTCTCGTTCAATCAGATGATTGAACAACGAGTGTCAATAGTTAATCATTTCAAACTATAAAATAATAATATTTCTATTTTACAATAAATAAAATAAAAGTGCTCTGATATAAGTTACTACAAAACATTATTAACGTCATCAAGACATATGTTAACCCCAAAATTAAAACGGGTTTATTTATTAGTCCTTTCAGAGCTATGTATTCTGTAATACCTATCATACAGAGAACTTTTAAGAATTCTGCTATGAAACTCGTTTTGACTAAAATTGAATTGGAGAATATAACGGACTATTACCATCAGCAAGACATTATAGGCAAATACCACGATGGTAAAACTAACCATCGCGGTATAAATGAATGTTACTTGGCTCTGTCACGCAAATTTTATTGGCCTAGAATGCGTGAGCATACATACATACATGCATACGACATAGCTGAAGAACTGGAAATTGACCACAAAACAGTTTTGACCCAATTGAAAAAAGCTGGGTACAAAAAAAAACTGGATATTTGGTTGCCAAACGAGCTCACTGAAAGAAACTTAATGAACCTTGTGCTCATTTGCGATTCTTCATTGAGACGTAACGAAACCGAGCCTTTTTTGAAGAGATTGATAACTGGTGATGAAAAGTGGATCACGTACAACAAGAACGTGCGAAAACGGTCGTGGTCAAAGGTCTTCCAGGCTTCACAGACTGTGGCAAACCTCTAGTAAACTCGCAATAAGGTGATGTTGTGTGTATGGTGGGATTGCAAGGGCATTGTTCATTACGAGCTTTTACCATCGGGCAAAATTATCGATTCGGTTCTCTACTGCCCACAACTGATGAGATTAAAGCAAGAAGTTGAGAGAAAACGGCCGGAATTCATCAATAGAAAGGGTGTGGTCTTTCATCACAATAACGCTAAACCACACACATCTTTAGCCACGCAGCAAAAATTAAGAGAGTTTGGCTGGGAGTTGTTAATGCATCCGCCATATAGCCCTGACCTTGCACCTTCAGATTTCCATCTGTTTCGGTCTTTACAGAATTATTCAGGCAGTGTCATGTTAACCACAAGAGAGGACTGCCAAAAGGACTTGTTGCGGTTTTTTGATCAGAAGTCCCAAAATTTCTAGAGCAACGGGATCATGTCTCTACCTACAAGATGGCAGAAAGTTATCGAACAAAATGGTATATATATACCATAATTATATGTAAATAAACTTTGAAAAAAAATGTCTTGTATTTTTATATAATATGCGAAGAAACTTTTTCCCCAACCTTATATTTTATACATCTATAGTTTCAACTACATGATGTATTGAAAATAGGACAGTCTTACAAGTTTCCTCGCAATGTTTTCCTTAATTTTTAAAACACTCAGTATTCAGTATAGGTAGATATATACTATATAAACATAGTCGTCGAAAACTGGGTATGTACAAAGCGCGACTAAAATTCGAACCCCGTACCCGATATCGGCAGTTCGGCACACTAACTATTCACTAGACAATCGAGGCAATTTCATTCATTCAGGAGGTTTTTCAATCATTCACTTTGTCACAACACTATTTTTATTTCATTAAAAACTGACAACACAGTAAACTTCATTGGACTCCGTCTAATTAAAAATTCGACTTTAGAATGTTAGTCAACTCAAGCATTTCAGGAATATTATGACATATTATTACCCTATATTATAATTTAAATGGATAATCTAGAGAGTTGTCGCAAAATGAAAATAACGCGCGTGATAATAAATTCGTGCACGAGTTATTTCAAACAATTTTGGAGTGAAGGTACTATGATGCAGTTTTCCCGAAGCGAAGCGAAGGCGAGTTTACTAGTAAGATATTAAAATGTGAAAATGTCGTTCTTCCGCATAGAATAGGTATGCTGTGGAAAATCAAAGTCAATATTGAAAGACAATATAAGTAGTTATTTATGTACCTACGCAAAATTTCAAGAAACTTATTACTTTAAACATAAATGTTCATTGTATTCATTACTATGCATCTCATTGATCCAATCAAATACAAATTGAATTCATTTGGCACGGGTTGTGTTTACTAATTCTGTATGTTCATTTGCATTGCAAGATAAAGTTTGTCGGTTATGGCAAGAAGTTTAGAAATTCAGCGAAACATACATAAATTAATCATGCTCAATCATACACATGCGGGTAGAAAGAAATTGTAAGTATCACTCCTTTAAATTAAACATCTTGACTGTGTCTTCGACACGAAAGTATTTTGACTTTTGAGGAAATAATTAGGACGTTACAGCTGTAGCTGTAATTTAGTCCTGTCAAAAAATGATACTAGATACGACTATTTATGAGAGTGCTGTGCAAGGTATCTCGGCTGACTTATACATCTTCCAAAGACCAGTCGTTAGCGTGATTCAGGAACAGGAAGAGCGCCATCTGCTATCAGTTTAGAGACAATTTTGCAGCCAGAACCCGTTCACGTTCTGTGAAGAGACTGAAAACTTGTTTTGATTGTATTCATGAACAAAATCACAGCTGCGAACTCGACTACTGGCATTGAATCGTTACTTAAAGCTCGTGTAATCAAGTTTAGTTAGTCCAACGATTAACTACTCTGCTATCACTGCTTATTAATAAAGCAGTGATAGCCGAGTAGTTAAACGTTGGACTCCCTGCAGGTTCAAACCCCAGCAGTCACTTCTAACTTTCAAAAATTAGGTATTAGCGTGTTAGAATTTAATTATCACTTGCTCCGGTGAAGGAAAACATCGTGAGGAAACCTGCACTCCTGAGAGTTCTTCATAATGTCCTCAAAGGTGTGTGAAGTCCGCCAATCCGCACTTGGCCAGCTGTGAACTATGGCCTGTACCCCTCTCATTGTGAGAGGAGACCCGTGCCCAGTGGGTTATTGGTATGGGTATATGCCAGTTATGGGTCGTGTTGATGATAATAAATAATGAGTTAAGTGTAGACAATAATTGGACTCTGTCCAACTCTGTGAATATTCAAAAGGCTTAACTGATTTACTTAAGTGGCAAAAATTAAAGCTCATTTCGATGCTTTCCTACCAGTTGAATCCGAGTAGAGTGAAAGGTGATTTACGGTAATTTGCGCAGACCTTCAGTCGCTAATGATTAAATTATGCCATGTACAAACAATGCGCACCTACCTTCCTCATCAATTTAGTGAATGAAGTGTATCTTCAACGGATTGGAAATAATATATTCATTCATCAAAATCGAGCTACTTTATCAGAAGATACTACGATTTAAATAATCACGTCATCCAAGTGCACGAACTAGCTTATAACTTATGTATTTAATTTGGGTTCAATTTAGAGTTTTATTTTAGTTGTACCAAAAATAATCTTTCATATAACTTTCAAACTAGGTACTTTATACATCAGTTCCATAATCTAATCAGCTTTTCTACTCAAAACTCAGAGTCAACCCATTTTTATATGCTTACCTACACTACTTCTCGACCAATCTGCCATTAATAGCTATTAATGGGTTGAAGCTAAACTTGTTTCATTGAACGACAAAAGGTTTGGTGAAATCAAAGATTGATCTTCACATGTATATATTTAATTAATTCCACATTAAAATATTTTTAAGCTGTCCTGACTTGAAATTGTACAATAACAAGAATATTTAAACTAAACAGGAATCATAATTATAATAAACAGTACCTAATACAAATGTAACAACGAATATTAAAATAGACTAAATATATGTAAGTTTTGTAGTTTAAGCTTACCTACTCAATAGGTATTACATAGAAGTACTTAAATAAACAATTATAAATGATAATGGTTAATTATATATATTGATACGACGAAAAAAATATTCAAAACCTTAGTCACAACGTTAAACACTGAATGAAGAACAATTAAAATGAGGACAGAATAAAATAATTTTGGTAGGTTTATAATTTGGCACATTTGGGTACATTATCGATCAGTTGTTACAAAAACATTTGTTACAAGGTATATATGTTAAGGATCAAAAAATGGTCGCCTAGTTTGAAAAATGCCCAAAATGAGAGGGCAATGTGATATCAATTATTGAAATAACCAAATCATCTGGGCATGTTTATCACGTTGTTGTAACACGAAAGATAGTTGGGCTACCTTTTTTCGTTTTTTTTTTCGTTCAAAAAAAAATGTTAGGGTAGGTAGGTATTTTTATGAGAAAAAACGGACCCCACGAAGCGGGGTTCTGCTGACATCTGTGACGTAGCCACATTATCATGTCGTTATTTGTGTTTTTCTAGACGTAACTGACCTCATGCAGGTGTAAGTTCTTAGTTTTAGAACTTTGAGGCTTGAATCGTTGTTATGAAAAATGCCGCGATTTATTACTTAGTCCTTAACATAAATACCTCATAATATATGTGCCTTAAAAGTAAATCTTGCCACATTTCAGGAGCTTTTCCGATATTTGGAAATCGTTAGAAATATAGAATGCCTTGTTATTGAGAGTGTCTTTGCTCATTTGCATCAAATCTCCACTTAGGTATTGACAGTCATTTTTCAATTTGTTACATCTTACATTAATCATAATTTATTAATTACATCGACGACATTCTTTATGACTGGCGTAGATTTAATTCCTATTTTATATTTACACATACTTTGGTGTTATAATTTCACGTTACATATTGATTTCATTCTCTACTTGCATTCATATCTACGTCAGTGCATAAGCAAAAAATAGAAATAACATAATTTAATCTGACCATTTAAATAAGCTCGTAAATAATTAAAATGTGGAATACATTTTATTTACATTAAAAATTAAAAAATAAGCTAAAATAAATGATATAAATCTTAAAAAAATGGTAATAAAAATAAAAACCCAATTAAAATATTATTATAAAGCGTTATCAACTATCGTTTGTTTTCATGATTGAATATTATTTTCTTTGTGATAATTTTGAATGTTGTTAGTACGTTCGTCAAATTAATTTCTAAGTGCTGGTTAATTCGTGCATTATTTTATAATGAAACGTGTACCTAGCGTGAGATGTCTGTAAACCACGTGGTATCGGCAACAGGTATGGTCAAAATTTTCGATATTTTTTATGGAGTTGTTATAAATGATTCGAGACACATTTTTGTCAATAAAAATATATGTTTTTATAGTACTTATATGCCAAAAACGAGCACACATATTTAATGTCGAAGGCATCTTTGATGCGTTGTCGGTCATGATAGAAGATAAAAGAATAAAAAAAATCTGCGTAATCTTTTATCATATGTAGGTACTTATGTTTTTATCTGTGGAAATAATATGACATGATCATAGCTGGTAGTCGGCACACGTGGTTACAGGAGAGCTGTCGTGACTTGCAACGAACTTTAAGAAGCGCAAACATTTAATATAATTTCATAAGTCTAACGCTAGATCTTGACTCTATACATTTTTTAATGCAGATATATTTTGAGTCTAAAAATAAGAATATTTTAACACATACATTTATTACAACAATATCACTCATAGTTTTTTACCATATTTATGCTATAAAGTTAAGTGAATGAGTGAAAGTTAATGACGACATTTTTGAAGTGAGTCATTGCGAGTAGCAGAAATATTTTGAAAAGTTATAGCATACATTTACGTACGTTTCTCATTTACTTCGGACTAAATCAGATTGAATATTATTGAAAGAAATAGTAGTGAAACTTAATTAGTAAAACATAGTTTGTAGAAAGTTAAAAATTATCATACCAAGTACCACGAAAGGAAGAAGATAAGAGAAGTTCAAATCATTCAATAGTTTTTATTAGGTAACTTTTTATCACAGACAATTTAAATTTATGCTAGTTTATTGTGATGAAATTATGATCAAATTAGTTAAATGAAAGTCATGTTACGGAAATTGTTTTTTACTTTTGGTTTAAAGTTATAAGTACCTAGGTATGTATGTGAAATGTTTCAAGTCCTTGTTGCAATTTTGAGCAGATTTAATTCAATGTTGTAGGTTTACTAGGTATTTACAGCCTATTCACATTGTACGATACGACGCTGTTACGATATAGCTTTAAGTAAAATGTAATATTATCGCACCTGATAAATACATATTAGAATATGCGATATTCGTCGTAGAACGTGAAAAAACGTTTTTTCGATTAAAATATTAGGTGTGCTTGAATTTCAAACAGTCATATTTTATTTTCAGCAAAAACTTGGATTTACCAGTTTGACTTACCAATTGGTGCGCAAATCCAAAGTCTATCTTACTAACGATCGATCGCAATCATTTTTTTCGTTGTGAACAGCCCACGTGAGCAATATAATTTACTACTAACATAAGTACACTAAAAGGTGATTTTTTGAAAAATAATCTAAAATGGTATTATTACATAGTCACGAAGTAAGAACGCCAATTATAAATAAGTTTGGCACTTAAGTTGTGGAATTCTTATAGGGTAAGAGATAGGTATAATATACGTATACAAATATAACTACAGTTGATAGTATCTAAAGATATCAGTATAGGTATGTAGGTATATGACGTCAGTTATATAGAGTAGGTATATATTATATTAAAGGTAAAGGACAATAAAAATTCCCAATCTAAGGTGCCCGTTATCATGTAGCTTAGTGCAAATATCATTATTAAATTGTAGAAGTATCTTTTCCCATTAACTAAATACTAATAATAAATCGCAATACTAACTACTACACAAGTAACATTGCAGACTATTGACATTTCGTTGTCTTGTTCCTACATAGTCAACGTTTGAGGATCAATTGGTATCACAGACCATTAAGTGGTCTGTGATTTGTATAAAAACACAAAGTTCCAACAAACGAAATACATAGCTACACGAACTGGGCACGTAGACGTGAGACACATTGCAAGCATTTTATGTAATTCAAACTCGGTATGTGAAAGATGATTCGACGAACGAAGGGAAACTTAACTCTATATCGAACTTAATAGTTAACATTTAACCTCAAGTAACACGCACCATGATACGACACATTTATTTCATCTCTCCAATCATACATAATATATCTGCGAAGACACGATAGCATCGACGAGTACTTGCATGCAATATGATATTAGACTATTCTTATTTTATATGGGACATCAAGCTACTTTTTTTTTGTTTTTTTTTTATTTGAAAGACATTTAGATCGATTAACATATTGTCTTGGAATCCGGTATACTGGCCGTGTTGTTGTTGAAATTTCGTTTGGGTTCTATGATTTATGCCATTTGAAAGGTCTGTTGGGATTAATGAAGAAAATAAACTTTGCTCTGGCCTTGTTTAATTATGTAAATTCGGTTGATTACGTAATAATATTATTAATAAAATGTAACTCATGATCGTGTCGATACATGAGATTATGGTTGTGGCTAAACTATAGAACCCATGGGAAGAAAGAGTGGGTATTTCAGCGGAAGGTTGGGACATTAGCGCTTAAAGCTAAACAAAAAAAATTCACTACACAGATATACTATGCGAGGGGCTGCTGTGTCACAGGATGTCAGTCTCGTAAACTTTGTTTGTCGTCGCCACTACGTCGTTCGCCAAGGGCACCTTGCAACCAGTCTTCTCAGGCGCGGATATTTCTGCATTCTTCATCCGGTCGATGTCGCCGGCCAAATGCGTCATGCTGCCCGATATGTTCGCCGGGGCGAGGTTCAGGTTCATTTTGCTCAGCAGGTTGGATTCGCTGCCAGTTTTTTTGAGATCCGGTTGCGCATTGGGGGGCAACGCGGAACCGCTGCGCTGGATCATTTGAAGGCGGGCGTATTGCTCCTGAAGCGCTTTCTGTTTCTTGAGAAGTTCTTGGTGCCGTTGCTCGAGGAGGGCTTGTCGCGCGGCGGCGTTTTCGTCATCTGGGTCTCGGGGAGGGGACGCGGGGGAGGTGGGCGAGGCGAGGGGGGAGCGGGACGTGGTGCGGGGTGGGGGCGGCGGGGGGGCACGGCGCGCGGCCAGCGCCAGCAGCTCGGGGTGCCGCTCGGGCACCGGCGGCTTCGGCGGGTGTTGGCCACGCGCGCGCACAGGTGGCGACGCATCCGTATCGCTCCCGCTCGGATACGAGTGCAGACGCCGCAGTTGTCCGTCGCCCCTCCCTCCGGAAGGCTTAGCGAAGGTCTGAAGTTCGTCTAGTAGCGCATCGAGGGCGTTTTCTGGTCGTAGTTCTCCTCCTCCTCCTCCTCCACTTCCTCCTCCTCCGCTTCCTCCTCCTCCGCTTCCTCCTCGGGGCGTTCCGTTTCTTCCGGCGCTGGTTGTCTGCATTCCATTAAATTTATGTTTAGCTATGCTCAGAGGTTATAATTTATTTCAAAGGCGAGGTTGCGAGTTAGCAAACGAATTTATTACGTTCAATCATATCATTAATCGTTTGATTATCATACCTATTAATCATCATCATCATTAATAGTATTGAAATAGTAGGTATAATGCTGGTTTAGTACGATGCTCGCAACCGCGCCCTTAGCTTGATTTAAACATTTATATGACAGAACACTGACAACCATTCAGGAAAAAAAATCACGAAAAACACTTAGTATTCACATTAATATGTAATAGCTAAGTATTTGATGCGTCCACATACATTCAAAAAACAAAGAATAAAATAGTTACAAAAGGCATTTGCCGTTAAGTTTTGTCGTGGAATAACAATGGAAGTTTAGGTAGTAATAAGTTACTTCATAATTATGAACTAAGTATTCAAATAAGAAATTCGATGAAATTATAACTACCAATTGGATACAATTATTCCACGACAAAAATAAAAAGGGAGTGTCGAGCGGCCGATGGTTTGTGGAAGTAGAATCTTAGTGATATCTGATAGATATTTCAGGCGAAGATATGAATGTAAAGTTACTTAAATACGTAAATTTAATTGATTGCACGTGAAAAAATATAATATAGTAAGTAACCAGAATTTGTGACAAAATATTAAAAAGAAAAATTTCACTCTTAACAATTGTGATGATTTTGCCATTAGTCAAAATTTAGAATTACGTGTTGTATATTGTAATGTGAATAAAGTTCAACAACTGACTACTGAGTAAAGAAACTAAAATAGAGTGTCATTGTTATAATTAAATTAACAAAACGTAAGCACGTTGAAGAACTGCAAACTATGAGCTAACTGCCTACGCTATTATATTGTGCTGAATACTGATGAGAATATAATTGTTATTATGATGTTATAAAACTTAGGCAATACAAAACAAATTACCTGTGCTCCGGAGGCGAGGGTTAGTCAATTTGACAACTTTTCGGTTACGAGTTAAGTAGGCTAGGGGGTAGGATTGAGTTGTGATCTTGAATCTTATTTAATCTACTCATGTAGTGTCTATGGGAAAGAGATGAAAATGAAATGAAGTAGCTTGGGAAGATAAACATGAAATTTTAGGTTTTCTTTTTTCAATGGATAAAGAAATAGAGTTGAAGAAGTAGATGGGACAGTGGATGGTAAGGAATTAGGGGATGTCATGTATCCCGGAAGTTCTATATTTTGAGCTGCTTCTGCTATCGAGTACGTGCTGCAACAAAACAAAAAACAGCAAGATGCACTAACTATTACAAAGCGAGGAGAAAAACCGTGCCTGTTATTTGAAGAAGGAATAATTGCATTCATTTCAACATGATAAGGTATTCAATTTGTGGATAATAAACTTTTAACTTGTACAATAATAAGTAATAATTCTTCAAAGTTGTTTAACAGTGATAATTATGTATATTTGTACGAATTCAAAGCAGTAAATATCAGTTTTAGGCATTTTGTCTATACGCTTTTATTTTGTTTTTGCTTGTATCATAAAAAACAACATCCATAAATTGAATGCCTTTTATATACTACCTAGTGATATAAAAACGTGCATTACACCTACGTACAAACCTACACTGGACACACAAGTTCTTTGTTATAGTTACTTAAACATACATACTAAAAGCTTTTATGTACAGTTGTTATATGGTTAACCAAATAGTTTAATACATTTAGTTTTTTTCCTATGTAGCACTCTTGCATAAAACATTCACAAAACTAAGTAACATATCAATTATCTACCGTTTTTCATAAATGCACCAAGTTTTTTATATCAATTAAAGGTTACGTGATACTTTCGTCTTTTATTCTTCAACCATGCTCTGTACAAAACATGCGTCGTAAATATATATTGGTACAGGCCTGTAGGTAATTACAACATTAATTATAATATATTTTGATATGAAGTAAATAAAAGTGATACTTACAAGAAATAAAATTAATGGTTCATAAACAAATTTCAGCTGTGGAAACTGGTGACTTGTTAAATGTATACACCAAACAGTATCCAAAGTGAAGTAATACAACCATCAGATGGAGTTTGCAAAGTATGCACGACCCTTAGAATAATTACTATAGAAACCAAGTCCGCGCAGCCATTTTGAAGCACCTTAATTGGAGTCAGAAATGACTCCAAATACCGGGCAGCTCCGTAGTGTTCAATGTCAACGCACGCCAAACGTGTCTCGCGAAAAAAAAAGAATTATGACGATTTGTCCAGTTAAATCGTGTCACAAAATATCTGAAAAGCTATTCATGTATTATTGCTAAAAACATATCGACGGTTAAAAGGCGACTTGATTCAAGCGCCATTTTGAGAACTTTAAAGGAGAGCGTTTTAAAGTTTAATTTTTGAGAAAATAAATCACTATTCTTAAAGTATACAATAAAAATTGACGAGTCTCCCCAATCATAAAGCGGCATATTTTGTGCTAATTTTTTGTATATATATATAACAAATAAAAGGTGTTTTTTAACGGAGTTAGATGTAACTTGAGCCATTTTGCACAATTCTCTGATCAGGGCAAAAGGAATCTTAGTACACGATTACTATTTATCTGTTCAAAGCAAAATAATTCAAGTGTACAATGACTTCTTTAACAGATCATGGATAAATGATTTAAATCACTCAACTAGTTGTAAACTGTTCATGGATAAATGTTTTAAATCACTCGCCTAGTTGTAAACTGTTCATGGATAAATGATTTAAACCGCTCACCTAGTTGTAAACTGTTCAAGGGGTAATGACTCAAATTACACAGTGATGTAATAAGATTTTAAAAAAATTGTTTTAATCGCAAGATTTTATACAACGAAAGAATTAAAATAAAACAATTCTTTTCATGAATCAACTTTTGTTTTAATTATTCATTTACTTAAATTTAAGTATATTTAAACGTTGGTAATATTTGTAATAATCAGCCTTCGAATATTGGCACTACTCGTAATTCTAAATGATATGACTTAAAACTGGTCAAGGAAAATTAGCACAAGTCATATTCTTCAACATACTAGTTCAGGTAAGATTGATTCAAGCGACAGAGATAATGTTTGAATGTTCAAGGCAAAATGATTTAAGTTACATACACTAATAAATATGGTTCAAGCAAAAAGGAATTAACATCCTTTGTTTAATAATTTAAGATCAAGTAAAAATAATTCAAATGCCGATACCATTTCATTCCATCCGAGGATAAATGGCTTAAATTACAAATAGTAAGAAAAACCCTTTTTTTTCGTGGGTCTATATACATGCTTTGAAAAAAACAACCAAATTCGCTACACTTGATACCACGTAAGCAAAAATGATACCCAAATTGGTCATGGAGCCAAGCGCCAAAAAAGTGCTCAGATTAACCTCAAACCTGGCTCAATCGAAGCGGAAAAATTTGCCGATTCCAATGATGTATATAACTCAATATCGCCCAGGATGGCGCTTGAATCAATTCGCCTTTTAACCGTCGATATGATTATTATCCGCAGCCAAAATTCGGGAAAGTTTCGGTTTAGTGCTTCACTTTAGACAGAGCGCTTGTATGAAGACTGTCTTTCTATACTGTAATTATTCTAAGGAACTACCCATAAGTATCGGATTACTGAGAAAGGTATTCAGTCATGGAACGTTAACAGTATTTTAATATATTTCCTTAGCGAGAGTTGAACCTCCATTATATATAGTAGGTACCGTTTCCAAAACCGACATAATTAAAGTACCGTGAGAATTGAATGATAATATTGGGAGTGATATGAAAGCATGCGTGCCAACTTTTATAATTTTTTTCGTCAGGATCTTTTTTATGGGGGAGGAAATGTATTGTAACAGCGGAAGCATCCTGTATCACTGTGCATCAAAATGCCTACACAAAGATAGCGATATCGTGTAAAATGACAAAAAAATGACAATAAAGAAAACCATATTTAGAAAAGTAAATGAAAATACTGATGTGTAATAAAAATATACAAATAAAATATTGAAACGTAGTTGATGAGTATTAGAATATAATATATTACGAAGAGATTCATTACTCGATGACAATAGCCTCTCTGAAGTAGTTGCTGTTCCGCCAGGCATACTGTTGCGTTCATCACATAAAAAACGACGAAATTCATCATTAACATAATACGATTAAAAAGTTAAAAGGAACATAATTCACAATATCCCTGGAAATATTATATCTAATCGGGCAGACGGCAGTCAGGGGCCAGTTGTACGGTGGTTATCAGATCCTTAGTAATGAACGGGATCGATACCGGCCGTAGACGGGCTTTACCCATTAAGTCCACATCGTAATTTGCCTGAGATAGATGTCATCAAAAAGCTTAATTGCTTATGCAAAAAAAATAATGAGATCAATTTCAAACTTGCTCTCCTTATAGATATGGGCCATAGATCGACTTCATTCATAAATTATTACAGTTAAAACAACCAATTGAATATAAGGCTGAGATGTATAGACGATACTTAGCCTTAGCTCAGACTTTACTTACGACTACTACTTGACTTTGCAAAGACTGCGATTTGGTATTTATAGACATGTCACGCTGAGATTGTGCTCAGCATGAGCTAAAACCGCTACTGCCATAATTGATTGCTGTCATCTATCTGTTTGTGTTAATACGAACAATTTAAATGTCTTAGAAACCGACTAATATCAAGGTTCTTTTGGTACCATTATTTTTGTTCGGATAATAGCCAAAGTCGTCTATTTCATGAAATTATTAGACTTTGCTCAGCTCATACTCAGCCAAGTCAAAGATCGCTTTATAAATACCAACGCTGTCTTAAGTCAGAGTAAAGTCTGAGCTAAGGCTAAGTATCGTGTATAAATCTCAGCCTAAGTTTTTTTAGTTCAATTTATTTTAATTTTTTTTTATTTTAATTCAACTTTCAGAATGTAGTCACCTACGGTGAAAATCAGATTTCAAATTTTACCCTTATTGAACCTTTATACTGCGAAGAGAAATGATTTCGACTTGGTCATCTTTCACAACTGATAATGTTAAATAAAGTATATGTATAGCATCTAAATATAATTTACTAAGTTATCTTACGTGAACTAATTAATAGTCAGGACGAGGTAAAGAAGTTGGGATATTTCTTACAATCCCCTATAACTTACTATTTCATATCCGTTGATTACTCACCGTTTATTAAAATTGGCATTATTTTCCAAAAGCGAGGATTAAAAACGCAACGTTTATGGACAGTGCTTTGGTTGCAGGATTGTGCAAAAGAATTTCAAATTTTGCTGTATTCTGTTTTCATTAAGGTCATCACACTCCGTCACATCTACCTGTTAATTATATAGAGTTGTCTATTGCTTATACGAGTAGGTATACCTACTAACAATTGGTAGCCAGTGGCACGTGATCTAAATTTGGATACCTCATTGCTAAGAAAGTACGTGATAAACGCTAAGATCAATGTGCCAAACAACAGTAGAGTAAAACCCTAAACTAAATTGTTGCTTCGATATAAATTCTACACAATATCATTTAATAACGAATTGAATAGCTATGAAGTCAACATATATTATAAAAAATTGTTATAAACTATTATATAATATATAAAACCGAAATAAAAGGGACAGAGCGTGATGCTAAAATTTTGATACACAAATTAGTTCTGCCAATTCAATATTTACTATCGGTAAAAACATAAACAACATTTCGTTCAGATAAAAATTTTGAGGCCGAATTGATGATAATATTCAGAATACATAGGATAATGAACAATAAATAATCGAATAAATGGAACACGCAACGCTTACCTACTGGTCTATTTACCTTAGGTCAATAAAGTTTAATATTACTTCATTTATTAAAAAGCGGCTACTTATTAGGCAAGGGTAATACTAGGTATTAAGAAAAATGCAGCACAATTCAGAAGACGCATATAAACAAAAGGAGGTCATGCAAGATTTTTTAATAACCTTGTAGGTATTCTAATCGTGGGAAATAACTAATTCTAATAATTAAGCTACTAGGGGCTACTCTGGAAGCAAATAATCGATTGAAAAATAACAAACACTCCGCAAAAGAACCGAAGTGTCGGAAAAAAATGCAAATTTTAAACTTTTGGCAAACCTGCAATTGTTAAGCGAATAATTTGTGTTTGGGCGAAATAAACATCTGAAATTAATCTATCCTAAAATGGAGATGTCTGCTTAATCACTCTGAAATAAAAATCTCTTAAAACATTAGCCATTGTATTGCTCAATATTACGTGATAGAAGAACATTTTCATTTCACAAAGTAGCCGTTCCAACATACTTTAGATTATAGTACGTTTCAAAAATGTTCTTCTAAAGAGGTCTGCCGTGAGATCTGAATTTATCTGATGATATTAATAATGCCGATACCTTGTTGTGTGATGTCGCCATAGGGCATACACTCTCTGGATTACATTCTTCGGAGGAAGGGCCCGCAGTGAACGAGCTCTGCGATGATTCTGGCGACATTCGACCATCGTTATGTGGTAGCCGCTGTTCCTGAACGCACGCGAGGCTGAACGAAAACGATAACAACTTGTAAAGTTAACTTTGACCTACCAAAGGGTTTGCTGAGTTATGTTATTATTTAAATTCCAACTAACGTATCATAAAACCTACCGTTTGAGTGTCACAAGTGTACCCGTTAGTTTTTTGCAGCGACGCAAGGCTAGCTCCAGACGTTCAGGCTCTTCTTCCAACATTTTTTCCTTGCGTACCATCTAAAAATCATAATATACATATTTGTTACATCATACTACTAATCATAATACTAACAAACTAAACAGCTTGTTCTAATGTTCTAACACCGTCATCTAACCGGACTAACGTTCCCAGGCCCCATTTGAGTCTTGTTCTAAGACGATCGCAGTTGTCATGGGCGGCAACGGAAGGTGGTGCTGCATGCTGGTTTGCTACCTTAATTCCATAAAAAAAAAATCATAATCAACTAAATATATCTAAATTATAAAAAATGTTAAATAAACTTGCTTTCTCCATCTCCGCCGTCAATTTTGTCTTCATGGTGTCATGCAAAATAGGGAACTTCAATTTCCAATCGGCAACGGTCTTGCTGCTTTTAGACAGAACCATGGCAATTCTCTCGATGTCAGCCATGTTTACCCGCGTCTCTCTGCAAATAAAAATTATAATATAAAAATACTGAAAAATAATGTGAAATGTTTATAAAATGTTTCACTCGGACCGTTGAAGGACGCTGAAAGCGCTTAAACATGTTCTATCATGGCTGTCAACGGTTGGCATAAGAAAGAAAGAAAGAAAGTGCTGGTTCACAAGATAATTTTTACAGCCTAAGCAGGCAAACATGCAGACGAGTCACCTGATGGTAAGTGCTCACCGTTGCCCATGGACATTTGCAACACCAGGGGCGTCACCAACCCATTGTTGGCCAAGAAGGAAGCGATGGACAAGCTTCTTGTAGGACTCAATGTCATAGCACTGATAATAATTAATAATGTCATAGCATGTAGATATCACCCGGAACACGACAAGACTTTTGAATTCAAGCAAGACGGTGGCGGCTGGCCAGGCTCCAGCCCTACCACTAAGGATGGCGGCTTCTGTCGCCTCTCACGATACCCTGATGTACTGGTATAGGATTGGGGTCAGTATTCAAGGCCGCCAAAATATGGCTGAAATAATATTATTAAATAATTATTATACGTATAAATCCTTTACCTATTAGCAGCTTGTCCTCGAAGACGTTCTACGGTCGCTTCAAGTTCATAGAGATCATTTTCCAGGAGAAGCATTTCTTGCCTATATATCTCTTCTTCACGTGTAAGCTGCGGGAATAATATTACGATATTTCATTTAGTTATTTCTTCGCGACAAAAAATATCCTTTACAAGTGCAGGTACACTATTATCTCACCGATTCAGGGTTATCCTCAGAGAATGATGCCGCTAATGCGCCTATTTTTACTATGGTGTCGGCCATCAAAGTTCGCATTTGCATCGCGTGAGACAGTGTAGACCGGCGGAGATTACGGGTCTGTGGATCAAGTCATGTCATAGTTACGCGATGAACCTAAGTTGTAACTGTAGCAAAATGCTGTTGTCGTTCGCTGATGCGGCCGTGAATTCGCAAGAAGCATAAGGTATGTTGCATCACTGCAAATTCTACGCAGATTACCTCAATTCGAAGATCGCGACTTTGTTTCAACAGGTTCTGCAAATGGTTGAAGAAGTCGGGCGTCACGTTCAGTTGATAGGTCCTCTGTGGGGCCAAAACATTGGGTTGCGCGCCCAACCCAGCGGGCTTGGGTGGTGGAGCGGGTTTAAGACGGTCACGCTCTGTCAATTAACATAATTATATAAAAACCTTGTCTTATTGTTGATAAGCAAAGTACTTATTTACAAATGGTAGAAAGCTGGGTAGGTGAGAAGGTAATTTTCCTTTTTTTCTTTGATAACTTTAGTAGAGCAACGTTATATATTGTATATAAAGCAATCACTAGAATATTTTGATGGGAATAAGTGCTATTTACAAGTATTCTGCCGTCCTAACGAATAAGTCGAGTTTTTGGGCACATTGACTTAAGACCATATTCGTAATCAGGAAAATGAGTTCTTTATTTTCGTCTTAGACGTCTTTTTTGTATCTTCAAAAGATTCTGAAGAATGAAAAGAAAATGAGCTCTTTATCTGATTCTTCTTCTTAGTCGTTACACTCCTGATATGAAGATTTGATATGAAGATACAAAAAGACGTCTAAGACGAAAATAAAGAGCTAATTTTCCTGATTACGGATATGGTCTAAAATCAATTTGCCCAAAAACTCGACCTATTTCACTCTTCGTTAGGACGGCAGTATACCTCACCTAATGATATTGCAATTGTGAAATATACAGGATTCAAAATGTTCTAGGGGTATCTATTAATTTTATACTTGGAAATGGAAACAGACAGTAGGTATCACCAAATCAACAAAATTTGAGTTTCTGTTACACTTAGGCTGAGATTTATAGACGATACTTAGCCTTAGCTCAGACTTTACTCTGACTTAAGACAGCGTTCGTATTTATAAAGCGATCTTTGACTTGGCTGAGTACGAGCTGAGCAACCAAAAACTTTGGCTATTATGCGAACAAAAATAATGGTCCCAAATGAACCTTGTTATTAGTCGGTTTCTAAGGGCCTGTTTCACCGGTTACATATAAAGTTCCGGATAGTTATCTGACATTTAGGGCCTGTTTCACCGGTTACATATAAAGTTCCGGATAGTTATCTGACATTTAATGCTATCTACCTATTATAGGCTGCTAATAACTTTTTTCTGTTTCACCATCTAACTCCCGGATAATTTAACTGATACATAAAGTTGACAGTTGACGGAACGGCAACGTCGCTTTTTTGCGTTTCGTTACTACTACGTAAATTATCGTCATTTGAAAACAATTTTAAAAACCTAAATAATAAAATACTTTTTGATCAAAATAATCCAAGTCAAGTTTTATTATATTATCAAGTTTAATTTATCAATAAAGAACGGAAATATTTAGTTGGATTCCTATGCTTTACTAGGTATTCAAATTCTAAATGTGTTTATAGAAACAAAACGCAAGACATGTGTCATTTTATTTTTTTCGTTTCCGCCATTTGACTTGACAGATTTTTTATCCGTCGCATAACGCCTCTAACAGCCACTTGAAGTGGCAGTTATCATAACCAACACTTTATTTGTCAGATACTTCTATCCGAGACCTGTGAAACCAAAAGTTGTAGTTTATTTGGGAGTTAAGTTCCTAATAGGCTATCCGGAACTTTATCCGTAACCGGTGAAACAGGCCCTTAATGCTATCTACCTATTATAGGCTGCTAATAACTTTTTTCTGTTTCACCATCTAACCCCCGGATAATTTAACTAATACATAAAGTTGTCGGCCACTTGACAGTTAACGGAACGGCAACGTCGCTTTTTTGCGTTTCGTTACTACTACGTAAATTATCGTCATTTGAAAACAATTTTAAAAACCTAAATAATAAAATACTTTTTGATCAAAATAATCCAAGTCAAGTTTTATTATATTATCAAGTTTAATTTATCAATAAAGAACGGAAATAGTTGGATTCCTATGCTTTACTAGGTATTCAAATTCTAAATGTGTTTATAGAAACAAAACGCAAGACATGTGTCATTTTATTTTTTTCGTTTCCGCCATTTGACTTGACAGATTTTTTATCCGTCGCATAACGCCTCTAACAGCCACTTGAAGTGGCAGTTATCATAACCAACACTTTATTTGTCAGATACTTCTATCCGAGACCTGTGAAACCAAAAGTTGTAGTTTATTTGGGAGTTAAGTTCCTAATAGGCTATCCGGAACTTTATCCGTAACCGGTGAAACAGGCCCTAAGACATTTAAATTTTTCGTATTATCAGACAGATAGATGACAGCAATCAATTATGGCATTAGCAGTTTTGACTTATGCTGAGCACAATCTCAGCGTGACATGTCTATAAATACCAAATCACAGTCTTTGCAAAGTCAAGTTTTTCGTAAGTAAAGTCTGAGCTAAGGCTAAGTATCGTCTATACATCTCAGCCTTAGGCTTATAAGTTATATATAGCTTAAAGAAGAATATTTACAGTTGAACTTAATCAAGAAAAATGGAGAATGGAGTCAAACTTGTATCTAAAAATTATGAATAGTAAATTTACAAACAATAGAATCACATAGTAACATAGTACCTACCTGTTGAAGCGTTTGTTAAAATTTTACTAATACACATCATAGTATACCTACTATAAGCAACACGACGGGACTGTTAAGATATCAGTGCAAGTGACAGTGCGAGGTGAAACAGAACTAATTGTAATTGATATCCTAGAACACTTTGATGATTGATTTGATACATAACACGTTAATACTGTTATCCTAGGCTATATTATTTCGTAAGCGTAATATTTAAAAGTAGATTTCTTACCATAACCGATTTGGATCGATATTATAATTTACCTTGAGACGATGTCCTTGGCAATGTAGATGATTTGATTGCCGGTTTTGTCGGCTTTGTATCGGCTTGTTATGGCAAAGAAGAAAGCGGAAAGAAACCAAATACAATAATTATGAGTATGGTTATGATATTAACTACGAAAGTCTAGAGATAGGATTATAGCAATATATTTTGTTCCAGCCGAGAATAAAATCAGTAGACAAACATGTGAATGAAACATTTTAAACTGAAAGTATTAAGGCGTAGCAATTTATTGATACTAATTTAACTCTCGGTTTACATAATGATAATCACACACAGTACGAGCAAAAAATATGATATATACGATTTAGAATTGACAAAATTACGTATGGCATATTCCACAATATTAATATGGAAAGTTAAATGACTTAATATCTTGGTGGAATTCCAATAAGTGTGTAGGTATAAATTAAAAAGATATGTTTCGTAATAATATAATTTCGATTTAGTTCCGATTAATATCCACAGCACACTACTAATTATAATGTGGCTGTTTTAATTAAAACATTTGTGGTACTTGGTTGACCTGTATTTTATTTTTGGTGAATCGTATTTTTTTTGGAAATTATATTTAGATACAAATTACATACAGGTGAAATATTAATAATATTTTTATACTACCTAATACTAACTAATAAAAAAATTCTATGATATTCCTTATTCCAATGATATCATTACTCCAATGATTTTCATTGCCTGAAAACATCATCATCGTGGATACATCATACAATTACATAATACGAGATTTATTTAATCTTATTTATTAAGACGTATGAGGCTTTGAATCCCAGCCTATTTCCCCTGCACAAGTCGAGAGGCAAAGGTAAATTTGCACCATTAAAATGTCTTGCATCTACAATAAAAATAATGGGCCCTTATCTTTACCTACCCCCAGAGACAAGTTATCAAAATAGGCATATACATTAAACCCTTTAAATTTTTTTGTCTGTCTGTTTATTAAATATTAATCTTACAAAATCAGTAAAGCCACAACTTCATTACAAACTTCAATCAATGAGTTGTGCCCATTCAATGCTGTATTCAAAGTAAAATATACGAGGAATTTTTAAAAATTAATGGAATATACCATACACATGAATAATATGTAGTTGTATTTGATGGACGTGAGGATGCATGATATTATGCAATCACTTTTATCCAAGACAGATATTTTAATCTCGTATTCAGCGCTTATGTACAAAAATAAATACATACCTATTATATCCAAGTAGATATACATAACTGATAAACTCATAATATTTTTGTAACTTTCTTAGAGTTAGCGGACATTAAAGGTTATAGGTATATCATTCAATGTTAATTCAATAGAGATAATTATGTCGTAAAATTTTATTGATTAGGTCACATGCATAAAACAGTTTAACATTTGAAATCGCCACTTGAAGTATGAATTAATATTTGCTTTCAAAATATCATTAATCGTTTAGAGTCCAATAATAAAATCGGATACAAAAAAGTAACCGTGGCAATAAAATTTAATTAAACTAATTAAGAAGGACCATATCACCAATTAAAAATAGGAGGCTCGAAGACAAGCTTTAAGAGTGCGGGACTTGAACTCGAAAAGTTATTCTACCAGTATTCTACTAATAATACCGATAAGACAGTGAATAGAAAATTCCTTTTGCTTCATGTTTTCATAACCCATTGTTTATTGGCTTGGATCAAGTTTTATATTCATTGTTCCGTTTGTTTTGCGTCAATAGTTATATTAAGATTTATTACGAGACACATAATTGCATACCTGAGTGCTGGGGCGAATGTTGTTTTGGCGAATTCATGTCTGGAGGGTCATCGCTAAAGGATACGGATTTCTCAAATGAGACTGATTTCTCTGAAATTAAAAATGTTTTTTACCGAATCAATGAATACTCAGGTGCATGCCGTCTTACGGTTTATTTAGAGAGTTTAGTCAGCATGTAATAATTGCAGTGACCCTGAGAGGTGACCATATATCCCAAGTAATAGAATATCCATGTTTACTTATCAGAAATACTAACAAAAGAAGGATTTCCAACAAATATCAATTGTTATATTCATATAAATATTACATCGTTATTAATAATATACCTCAATTTTAAATTACCAATTGAAATTAATACAGAATTGCAAACAAATTTTATATTAAGTTATTTTAAAACACCTTTATCTTGCATATTACTCAGGAATCAATGTTTATTGTAAACGGTGGGTGTTTAAAAATGTATAATCAAGTCAAATCAAAGACGTCAATAAAGTGTAAACATGTATACTCTTTCTCATATATTATTATCAATTGTAACAAATTCAGTCCTCCTTGCGTTCCAGGAAACGTGATCTCGGCGTTGCACTCGAAGCAATTATTTACTATATTAAAGGGTTTTACTTTTTATGATCTTATGTATTCATACTTCCTAGTTAATCTTTTGGTGAAAACTATATGATCGCTGTAAACTAAGTAGACAATGACTTTGTTTTTTAAAGGATATCATGTGAAAATAATAGAAGTAATATAACTAATATCTTAAATTTATCATGTACAGTGGAATAACCGACGTTAAAATAAAGTCTATTTAGATGGAGACCAAACATCTTAATTTGATTAGGAATTGTTAACTGTGTAACGAAGTGTTCCATCTAGGTGATTGTTCACATTTACGTCTAGAAACCACATTGAGGTAAGCAGAACACGCAAAAAATAAATTAGCAATATGATTATACACAGTAAAGCAACTTTGCGACAGCCGTAGTCCACAACGACATTGTTTGCAGAAAATAAAGTTGTAGTTGTAAAGGTTTTTTACTTAAACAAGAGGGCGAAGTTATGTATTTTTATTGGGTATTAAAATATTAAACCTGGAACTTCTTGGTTGCTTCACGTAGTCTTATATTTCAAGCTCAATGATGTGATTGAAACATAATTAGCTTGAGAGTAAACAAGACCTATTTCACTTGGGGAAGAAACTTGTTTCCACCGGGACTGTCGTTGCATGGTGACTAAATTAAATATAGGAGTTATGGCATATTGCAAGACTTAGAGGAATTAGAATTCATGGTGTGTCATAGTAATCATCAATAAGTGATAGGGTTACCCGGGACAAGAGCAATTATATAACGCTGACTGTTTAAAATTATAACAATAAAACAATATAACGTAAAAAGATCAATATAAATTTGGTCAAAATATTCAACAAGCTATGTGCTCAATATTAAGGAAGCAAAAAATATTTGTCACCAAATGATTCTATTTTTGGAAATATAGAAATGTTCCTAAAAGTTTTAACTCTAATTACGTTTGAATTCAAAGTGCGGAATACTGTTTTATCATACCTACATTTTAAAGTTTACACAAACGTTATGGGTATGTGTAAAATGAACAACTACGAAAAGGTCGAATATGGTGCGGATGTGACAAAATGACCATACATTTGATAACTGGATAGTGAATAATATTCAAAATAATACAAACAACAGACACAAAACAATGTATCAAACATCGATGTTGTACTTGTAACATACGGATTTCTGTGGAAGACAATGAAATGATAAACCTTTTGGCAATTACCAAATCGGGCCAAACAACTGCAAATCAAGCATGATAGTAATATTTCAATACAAACCTTCTCTCGGTGACAAAAACTGTAATTAACGTGCTATATGTGTTTCAAAATGAATCTATACGTTTATGTGAAATAACAGAAACACAATGACAATGAAGATAATTATACATAGGTACGCATTATGAATAAGGTCAAACAAAGGTCGGTTAAAGAGGCTGAAAAAAGAAAAATCCACACGAGTTAGCAAGCAATCTTTCTGTGTACTATCTTCAGTATGGGCAATGCATAATGCATTGCGAATGTTAATTTTGGTAGATGGGAAATTTCGCTTAAGACCATTGCATTGACACATGGTGCACGTCTTTTGTAATACAGTGAAAGTGGCTTTCCATTCGAAGCGTTCCGAAAGGTGCGGAAGAGGTTAATACTTATTAGGTCCTTACTTTACTCGTAAGGTAATGAGATGTTGGTGAACTTAATACGTGCGGTTATCATTACTCCTTTTCGAATTGCATTTTACACAAGCGAAACTCAAAGTAAGATGACCACATTCATTTAAAAATTCAATATAAAAATTTTAGAAGAATTATTCTACGCAGTATTTGAGATTATTCTTTTAAATTTCTGTACTGACATTAGCAATGCATTAGCAAAATTTTGGACCGCGATCAATTACACTTACGAAATCGGTCTTTCCCTAATTTGGGAGGTCTCTCGTAGCTGGCATATCGCACTGCATCTGAGTGTAGGAAATTCAATTTGTTTTTAGCTTTCTACATTCAACGAATACGTTATATAAAGTTGTGGTCGTAAATAAATTTACGAGTTAGTCGAACACCATTAACAAACAAAGCTTGCACTGGTCCTTATTTTTGCTCTACTGACGCATAAACCATCAAAACAGAGGAAATAAAGATAATTTAGAAGTCGTAAGAGATAATTTATTTCTACATTTAGCTTCTTCTTGAGGTTCTTGCTCCTGAAAGTTATTGTAGAATAATGTCAATATGGCGATCTTACCTTGAGAAACTGTTCTGGTAGGGTAGGGAGGCAGATCAGTACGGGGCGCAACAGCTGGAGCTACAGGCCCCGGTGGTACTTGCAGGGCCTGCTGCACCAATCCTGTTAGGTTTGCCAGTTGGCGTTCCATTTTTTCGACACGAAGTCGCTGAATATCCTCCACCTGGCCCAATCTAAAAGAGCGGACAAGTTCATGCAAATTCTTACAAAACAACTCAGCGACATTTGATTTTGACAACAAGATATGGAGTTTTCATAAAAGACGGTCTCCTTATTTCACATTTTATACATTCGCAACATAGCTGAAATGATGAGTCGCTTGGCTCCTAAGATTGTGGCCACAATATCGCACCGCATTTTGGGCTTAATATCTTAATCTTAATCTTTATCTTTTTTTTGTGTAAACGGACTCAAAAGACAAGTTTTTCAGATAAGTGTTTCTAAGCTACTTCTTCAGTTCTTGAAGTGTTTTTTCTAGATACCTGGCGTCGTAAGGAGGTCGCCCCATGGGGCGCGGTGCAGTCGTTATGGGGTACACGCCATAAGCGTCGTCGACCAGTACACCGTCACTAGAAAAAGTAATACAATATTAAAAAGTTATGTTAATGTTATAAATGTTAATATAATAATAACTAATAACCACTAAGTACAATCTTTGCGTAACAAATATAATATATGTATCTCAGATCAACATCAAAGAGATGTTAATGCTTTGTCAACAAATGCTGGTCAACCTTCACACACCTTTGAGAACATAATGAAGCTAGGCAGGTTTCCTTGCAATTATACTATTCACCAAATTTTTAGAGTGCGTTAATAAACTGCTTGCATTCTAATATATTTTTATAATAAAAACTAGTGTAGTATTTCATAGAGTGATTGTAATTTTTCTCACCTAGATTCCTCATCTATGACCGGATTGATGGTCGTTCGGCTTGTGGACGGTCCAAGGAACTGTGTATAATACGGATCTTCGTAAGGCCCACGAGGAGCTGTGCGCTCTGGCGATGACATGTAGCCTTCACTCCCGTGCACTGCAAGCAAATTGTGCAGATATAAGCTTCAGCAACATATGCAGCACATGCAGCAAACTAGACAAACCGAACGTCGTTTTTACCAAACTATTAAAAGGTATCCTAAATTGTCCGGTCTGTAGATAATAATAAAACAAAACTTTATTATTCATATTACTAAAAAGAAAATTTTCACGCTCTTTGATTCTATAATACCGCCGAGTTAATAATCCACGGCAACGAGATGAAATATAGTGAAGTTTTTTTGAGGTCATAATCAATTGAACAATTAAAACGATTACAATATGTGCATGGAAAACACTCGGCATTGGAATTAGGAGTTCTGGTAATGTAGGAAAATAAGAATATTTACGTTTCCCTCAGACCGAAAATTTTGGACGTCCTCATATTTTTTTTTATTTGATTATGTATTTTTATTAAAGCAAACCTGAGTAACATATACAAGCATGCGATAATAAATGTGATATAAAGTATACGACTATGCACGTGTATATTCAAACCAACAGTTTGAATTAAAACTTCAGTGATTTCAATAGAAAATGCGATAAGAAATGAAACTCTTCATAAAACATCATCAAAACCATTTAATCCAGCGTTTTTAATTAAATAAGCTGAAGACGGGAGAGAAGTAGTAGCAATAAGACCGCGAGGATAATAATAAGTAAAAAGTAAACACCAAATTTTATTCGCCTTTATAATAATACTCATATATTTTTTGGATTGGGGATTGTGAGATTATTAAATAATTGTTAGGTATTACAACAAGTTTACCACGACATCAAGCGTCAAGCAAATTAAGTCATGGAAGCGGAAGTAACGTTTTCAAGCACGAGGGTCTGGTTACCAGGGATCGTGTAGAGTTGATCGGCGCTTCGGGGACATTCGACACCAAATGGGAAGCACCGTTCCGAGCCGACTGGTAGTCCGTACGAACGCGTCGGCTTTCTCGGCACCGACGGACCTAGACACACACCTCCTTGTACCTAATGCTTTTGACCCTAACACCGCTTGTCCACACTTGAGCTTTTAGTCTTCGGAGCAGGACTGGATTGTAGAGTAAAAAGGATTCATGATATTATAACGATGATCGCGGTTCAGGCTGAAGGAAGCGGAGATAGCTCATATTTACCTGGTGTAGGAATGGTCTTAACACGATCAGCTGGCACTGGAGGCGTGGCCGGAGAATAGGCACGCAATACTGAACCACCTCGCGGTAATGTACTAGGCGCGGGGCTACCCATATAATAAGCAGGAGCCTTACCCTGTAACAAAAGAACAGGAAATGTTAAAGTTTTTAAGCAAATCAACTTTAATCTCTTATATTTTCTATATCTATAGATGTAGTTTTACAGTATTAGTGAAAAAAAAATTTTCGCGTTTGGAAGTTTTGTTGTGACAAATCATGTTCCAAAACATTATGATAGCACAGATGATAGTATGTAAATAACGTATCCCTAGATCCAGCTCGAAAGTTTCGCCGAAGCGTTATTAATCAAAGAAAATGAGTATTGTTGACCGTTGGTATATATTTATGGACAAACAAATCATCATAATATGCCGGTTTTTACCGCCGTATCGGCCATGGCTACATAAATAGAAATAAAGTATCCAATCATGAAATAAATAAAGAAACATTGATATTCAATCCAATGTTAAATAAATAACATTATAAGCAATCTGAGTAATCTATTATACTTTGTAATATTGCTGTTAGCTCGAAACATAATTTACATGAACGATGCTGATGTAGTCAGGGAGCAACAATGTATTGTGAAAATATTTTCGCGGTTTACAAACATAACATCATAGCAATAACAATTGCGGTGTAGGAGTGAAAGAGATCTCAGTTGTCAGTTTGTTTTAATAGAGAAAGCATTCATTGGAACGAATAAGTTTTTCCATTAGGAGCTGCTCTTCTTTGAAGTAAGGTATCAAATGAATTTATCTTCGTGGAAATACTAAACGGTATATTCGTTGCAAAACAATAGTGCAGTAGTATTACATATTATATTGAAACGTGCAGTGTCGACGAAGTGAAAACTATCTATCGGATGTGAAACTTTGTCTGAATTTGAGAAAAATTTTAAGCACAACACATAACATTTTATGTTTTAACAACATCTGTATAAGTAATGCTTATTGTGATTAGAACGATATTTTAGTACTGAACGATTCGTGAGTGTCTGAATACATTTTACGAGTATATCACGGCTTACCTCACGTATTTTAATTGTCGGATTCGCCCGACTAGTTTCGGTCCATTCCGAGGTCCTTTATCAAGAGCCGTCGCCGACGAGAGCGCGGTTCCGACTCCATTCCATACGTGAGGTAAGCCGTGATATACTCGTAAAATGTAGAACGATATTAAAAATATTCGTAGATTTGAAAATATTTGTGTATATAATCTTGTTGTAATTAAAACATTTAAGTGGGTAAGTTGTAAATGAAATATGTATGTAGATACAAGTATAGAACGGGGCTGGTTAGAAAACTTTCATCCTTTTCTTCTTTTTTTCATCTTTCTTGTGTGTGAAATTGTAGTTATGTTCAATTTAAATATTTATATAATGTTTAATTGTTTAATCATTCAGTATTCCATCTTTTTACTTATAATGTCATTGGTATTCCAAGTAACTTTTTATTTTGTTGTTTGTTACAGAACAAACTATGCTGTGGACAATTGGCTTAGTTATATTGACCGTCATTGTGAATACTGGAAATACAATGAACAAACCAGTTTATAAAATAGCACTAGCGCAAAAGGGATATGCACAGGTTTTTATTAAATTATTTTAAAAATCTGACTGATGTTCTATCGAAACATCATTAATGACGTTAATAAAACACGGTTTTAACAGTAGAAAGTCACTGACAGAAATCGAACAGTAGGGCTCCTCTTACATTGACCGAGTCCGTAATATAGTACTAAATGTATGCGTACTAAATGTATACTAAATATAATGTAGGTATATAAGAAAGCGATCTGCTTGCCGCTATCTACCGGTGGCTGTGGTCGGTGACCAATTGCGCGTACCTTAAATGAAAAAGGACACGTATTAGGGTATTCGCCCACGTTCGATAATAGGTGATCTATTTTTTGTAGGATAAAAATAGAACGTACAGATATAGCAATAAACAAAAAAAAGTCGGTCAGAAATACGGTCATAAGAATAGGAGGAAAAATCGGTCCGATTATCTGTCATATAAAAAGTCTGACGTGGGCGATCAGCCTTAGAAGAACAAGACATACGTAGACGAAATTGAAAATATTTTTGTGGATTTCAATTAGTTTTGCCAGGTTTAGTATAGGTTATAATGTAAGGTTAAAATAATCGGGGTATCAAATCGGTACAAATAAAAAACAACATAATAAATTATTTACTCTGTTTGTTGAGAAATATAAAAACGCTTAATTACGCATTTTCGTATTCTCCATAAAAGGAACGAACTTTGTGAAAAATCGGTACAATCGGCGGCGGCGACAAGGGAGCATTTCTTAGATTGTAACAATATTAAAATTTTCATTTTTCTATTACCTTACATGTTTTACTATACTTGTATTTTAACATTGCAGTTTTTGCAGTACGACGTAGAGACACCACCTCTAAGAGAATTTACGTTCTGTGCTTGGGTTCGCGTGTTTGATCTCGACAAAGATCAGAGTATTTTTACGTATGTTGGTAAGTCTAATGACGGAATTGTACCCACCCGAACACTTTTAATAATTACACTTTTGGTTTTAGTTTTGCTGGATGAAAATAATTAGAACTCTGTATACAGTTAGATGATACAGTCGGACATTTATGGAGATAAAAACCGGTCAACTGCTAGTCGGACTCGCACACGTAGGGTTCCTTACCATTGAGCAATTGTACTTATAATTATATGGTCAATGCCAAGATACAATATATTAAAAAAAATTAAGGTTATTTGTATGGAAACCTCTTTATGATTTCGGTATACCGAAAACGGAATTACCTACCTACGTACACTTTTCACACCTCAGATTTTGAACTGACTATTTTTTACTTTTGTTTCAATCTGTGCTTTGTTACATACAATTTAATATACAACCGAGTCAACCATTACGACAAAGCCATAACACGAGCTTTTATAAGAAATAGCAATTTAGTAGTATAATTAATTAGTACAACATAGTTCTTTGTTCGCTTCATTTTAATCCTCTTTAGTAAAAATGAAGAAGGATTTTTATACGTCGCTTTTGTAAGCTGAAAATACTTTATATGAAATATACTTTATATTTCATTTACTGCCTGCCATTTAATTTTTTAAATGAGGCGGCAGATACATACTTCTTTATTTTTTCATCTGCTAGCTTAATAAAGATTCAAGTATAGTACTAGACTACAGTACTTCTAGCAAATCCCTGGAATTTAGGAGAGATTTAACCAAAGAATGTGGGACGTCGTTACCTGTTACGAAACGACTGTATTAAAGTTTTATTGTGTAAATGAACCACAAATATAATTATAATAAAATTAAGTAGATCGATAAGTTTTAGTTACATTGTGATGTATAATTTATGAAATATTATTGATTAAATAAATTTAAAAAGTTAGAAGTATCGTATCTTCTAATAGCCAATAATATAAAACGAAGAAGTTAAGTAATTCAGGAAGTTAAGTATTATTGAATAATTTTGAGAATGCTATTATTTTTAAGAATATACGGCTTTAATCCACGAATATTTTCACATTACTGTGGGGGCCTAGTCCATTACTCTGTTCCGAAAAATTATAGACCTTCATTTTACAAATTATGAGAAGCCCCCTAATGGTTAAATACGCGCTGCCAGCCAATCATAAAAACCAGAAAACGTTGAACACACTTTTAAGTTGGCAAAATCTTTAAACATGAGTACATGCAAGAGTACCGTCGGAATGTACTAGGTTACCAATATCAAATGTGACTTACTGAGTAATCTAATTGCCTAAATCGCCTAGGACATTTGGCTTGGACTCGAATATGGGCAGGTCAGCTAAAACTACAATACTCTACTCGTTCTACTTTCCTATGAAAATATTAGGAGTCACATGTCATACGTCAATACGAATAGAAAGTAAACCGCTCTGCCACTTACTGGACTTGGTTACTGGAGCATTGAGTAAATGCTATTGCGTTATTATTATGTTAATTGCATAAAATATTGCAATGGCATACGACCCTATTTTGTGAAAGCCTTCGGACAGCTGGCCACCAGACATTTTTCGGTTTTGGTGTTACGCAAGTCAAAATACCAGAGGTTTCTACATCAAATTCGAGTAGATCAACATTCACTAGTAATACGTGTAAAAAATTCTGAAGTAGGTACGAATATGTGAACGGAAAGGTAGAAAGTTTGAACAGTACAGGTTATTTATAGGGGTCGCTTTGCTCCTTGGTGAGTTTGTATAAAAATAATGTCACTGGTATGTTTTCAATAAATAAAAACTGAATGTTATGAATTATTGTTACTCGTATTGTAAAATATTCAAAGCAGTTTAACTCACATCAATTTCGCAAGACCTTGGTCCGCTCAGTAACGAGATAGGTCGCGGCTATCTTTCATATGGAGGTCCTTAATAAGCCATATTATTCGTAGTTATCACTAACACTATAAACGAAGACCTTGGGGATCCCCTCACCGATCAGCTCAAACAGTAATAAAGCACTGAACTATGATGAGCCTCATCCTCAACCGATCCCTTCGTTTCATGCCACAATGAATTAATTAAGGTGACACTCAGTTTTGCTTAACATTGACAGATTGTGCCGATTCATCATCATTTTCTTTTAAAATAATTTTCTAGTAATTTTATAGTAAATTATAACTACCTACTACTATAACGTTAATTACGTTTACTCGTAGGTATATAAAATACTTTTCGACAGATAAGACACATAACGTACAGTATAATAACACAATTTGAATAATAGCACTGAGGATAAATGTTACAATACATAAAAATATAAGCAAATATGTTACTTAATTGTGACTTAAATGAAACAAATATCAAGTCCCCTCAATGCAAGTGTGTATCAATCAATTTAGTGTAGATTGAAGTTCTTAAATGAGGCGATATCAATAATTTATGAGCTTACGATTAACGAATTCTAGACCTACTTGTTGTGATTCTTTTCAATAGGAAGTGTGTTCGTATGCGGTTATATTTTCTTGCAGCGAATGGCAACAACCGCTTCGTAAGACTCTGGCTGGATACCGGAGGACGGAATGCGAAAATTTCCATCGATGAAAGAGTGCTGTCCATTATTCCCGTCGATTTCGGGAAAGATACCTGGCGACATGTCTGCTTGTCCTACCAGTCGGACCATGGAGCCTGGGCACTGTACATCGACTCGCGCCTAGCGTCATGCGAAGCTGCGCAAAGTGTGAGCATGAATAAATATTGTTTACGTATCTTAAACGAGACCTGTTTATACTTACGGTCCAAAGGGGTTGCCCTGCCCTTTATTGAGGCAAATTGTTCGTGTTAACGCTTGACATGATAAATGATCTAATCATTCAATTCAAAATTGAGGTCAGTATTTGCACGAGTTATATAGGCGAAAGATAAACGTTGCGAAATAATAATATGTGAATAACTCAAGGTTGACAAGAGTTCTCATATCGAATAAATATGATCCCTGCGACTAATTATTTAGGAATATTTTAATTGGGTATTTTAGGTTCAAATTATGTTATGAATATTTTCGCCAGCGCCATAACCAAATAGTTAGGCCGTTTTGACCATTCTTTCAATTCCAAAGACAAAATATAATTATGTAAAGGATGGGCTTAACTGAATGTTCAGAACACGTTCAAATAACCGTTAACAACCATGATTACCTATAAAGAAAAAGACTCAATATTAACAATACTTAATATACGAGAGTTGCATTGCATTTTTTGTTGTTGCTTTTTAAACCGTGTCATTTGTAAGCATTAAGAAAATGGTACAACTTTAAGAAAATCGATCATTTTTGTATTGCCAACCTTCACTTTTTATGTTATTTATTTTGAATTACGGAAGTGCAATAACAGTGAATCAGTGTCTTATTTCAAAGCAAATTTACGACACTTTTGTTACTGACTTTTACACTTCTGTTGCTTGGATACAATTTAACAATGCCCATTAAACATTATTAATGAATTCTTTTGCAGTAAAATGTTTTTAACGTATTAATACACTTTTCAGCTTCATGGCCGTGTCTTGCCAGGAGGAGGCAGCATGATTGTTGGATATGGAATAGCAGATAATGGTAATAATTATAATCTGTAACAGAATTGTATTATACGAATAAGGGTAATATTGTAGAATAGGTACACATTATCACGTGCTTAGCTTTTCATTGTAGTTATAAACCAGAAAATATCGACCACTTGACATTCAATGGCTATTCTAGGTCAATGAAATCCAAAAATGGGGACGAAAATAAAGTTAAATTAAGATGTATGATTTTTAAATTAGGATTAATATGTATTTTTTTCAGGTGTACCAAATGGGTTAGAAGGAGAAATTTTCGGTGTTAATATGATTTTGACTTCTACAATAGAGAGAAATTATAGTATCAAATCGCATCCTCAATATCAGCAAAAGTTATTTCATAAAAATACAGTTATGGGAAATAACAATCTTGAATATATAGTATTAGGTGACATGAAAACAGAAAAATTTCAAAAACGGGCTAAACCTGAAGATTCCTCACTACCAAATTACACCGAAAGTAAAAGTTATATAAAGTTTAAAACTCCATACACTTTCTTCGAACATGATGTCGGCCAATCTATTTCTTCAATAAACACAAAATCTGGCGATATGTCTATTGAACAAGAAATTTTGGACCTCCCATCAACAGATACACTTCGTAAAACTAATGACGATAAAGTGAATTTTTGGAAAATAATAAATGAAGCTGGAAACTTAGGGAAATTTAAAAATAACATGAATGCAGAGATTGCTATTTCTGGAACTCAATCGCTTCCTACAATTTCCGAATATGAAACTCCTCCACCTTTAAAACCTTTGTTAAAGAATCCGTTCTCATTTCACGATAATAAAGTTAGTAATATGCCTGATTTAAACCATAATACAAAGAAACTGTTGGAAATATCGAACATTGAAACGCCACCACCACCAAGTACAAATACTAAAGTGTACGGGCAATGGACAAGCTCGCAGTTTGCCAGTAGCGTTTTAAACTATCTTAAGAGCATTAACTTCAATCAAAGAGAACATAAGAAAATACCCTCAACAATACCGCTACTTAAAATATCAGATGCTTTTCCTTATGCTTCAGATATTAAGGTGTCTAAAATTCGCCCATCTTTTAAGTTTCAAAGAAGAAACTTTAAAGACAGACATTTAAATAAATATAAACGTGATGTATCCAGAGATCCAGAGATCAATGTACAAATATTACAAGATGAGTTGAGAGATGAAATTATACAATCTCATGCTCAAACACAAGCAAAAAATGTAGAAGTTACTAACAGAGGGCAATCTACAAAAAACAAGGAATACAGATTTTATAGAGCCGTACCTACCCAGCAATCGTCAGAAGATTCTGGTAGTAGTGAAGAAATAAAACCAAAGCCTTTTAATAGAGTTCCTAATTTAAAAATAAATAAGTATTCGAATACATACAAAAACAACAAATTAATAACAATTCTTCCATTTTTGAAGACATTAGAATATTACATAGATCACCTAGAAGCGAATAACAAAGAAAAAACTACAAGTCCAAATGATGTGTATTCAAAATCCCTATCAAACGGTAATAAATGGCATAATGTTAAGTCTTACAGTAATGATTATACTCCTAGACAAATCAATATGGAATCACCTTTGCAAAATAATATTCAAGAAAAAATTGCTGAAGCAAATATAAAACTGCCATCGATTCGATTAAAATATAAACCTGAAAACCAAAAACTTGAAGCTGTCGAAGATTCGAGGATCGTTCAAGGCAGAAATCTGGCATCTCACGTGTCGAACCAATCTAATCATACGATAAATTCAGTTTCATTAATTAAATACAATCACGGCTTTTTGCCCAGCCATGATACAAAAATAATGTCATCAAATAAACTGAATCATGTTTTGAAAGACAGTACAACACCTCGCAATAAACTAAACAAAAACAATTTTCACAAACACGTCAAATTAGGCAATGCGTTAAATGAACAAAACGTGATAGGCCACAATGAGAAACAGAACAAAAAAAGTTTTGTAGGTGGAGATGAAGCAATTCCTGACGTAAATAGATACAGATCTGATATAGACCGTGAATCCCAAAACGTGCCTCCTTCACTTGGGCCAAGAATTTGCAAGAATGTAGAATTGTACGATCGTCTTTTTTATGTACAACCTGACGGAAGCATCGATGTGACACACATTTTATCTCCAGTGAGAGAAAAAAATATTGGCATAGACTTTATTATGCAAAATTATAAAAAATGTTCATTAGAAAATTCAGACTTAAAGAACAGTCCCTTGTTATTCATAGACTGGGACCGAACTCCTGTAAGATTGTTTGGTGGAGCCTACCCAAAGAAAACAACGGATCTGTGCGGATTCTTTTAATATAAGTACTATTTTAAACACTATTTCTTAAGTAATCAGTATTTATTGAATGACACCTCATCTTATTTAATTATTAAGACTGTCGAATTTGCCATATTGGCATAACGTAAGAATGTTTTGATGAGATTAATTTATGAAATATTAATTTGATGAGAAAATTCCGTTATTGTCTTACTTCTTTCAATTTATGTCTAAATGTTTCTACAGGTTTCTACAATTTTAGTCACTTGACATGCTCGAGGACATAAAAGTTCATGGTCATATATAATGTTTCAAAATATAAAATCATAATTATGCACAATAAATGTTTAAAAAATGGTACTCAAAGATATGTAAAAATTCTCGGGAAGTATGGACACAGTGTACAAGCGCTGAAAACACTGCGGTTAATGTCGCTTGTACCCCACGATTGAGCCGCCGCGCGCTCACGCCGCGCAGGTGAACTCCGATTGTCCATACTTTTTGTTTATAATGGATAATTAGGTCAAATTTTTAAATACATATAATATTATTGTTAGGAAAGAGAATCGAGTACAGAGTACCCTATTAATAATAATATGTCAATTTACTAACCAGGCACATGGGACGAGTTCACGAATATTTAGTATTATTGCGTGCGTAACGTCATCTATAGCAGTTATTTGATTTAAAGTGTGTGGACCTGTGGACATATGATATTTGTCTGTGAAAAAACGTAGCCTATGTCACTCTCCAGCCATTCAAATATCTCCATGGCAGACATCACATCGATCCGTTGCTCCGTTTTGACGTGAAATAAGGATAAACAAACACACTTTATAATTTCAAATATTCACATGGATACTCCCGAAAACTTCAATTTAGACAAAACATGAATCGAGGAAATTGCTGGTATTTTTTATTTGCTATGTTATAGTCATTTTACTGTTAAGTTATATTAATAGTGAACCTTACATTATCTTCCTCGATTATTGCATTTTTTTTTTAATGAGATAAGTTAATGCTTGACAACTATCCCACCTGATGGATATATATTTGGGAGGATAATAATTATAATTGTACATGAATGTATTTTTAGTATTTATTGCTTCCTTTATTGTGTTTTTCAAAACGTAATTGTCATACCTATACAATTTATACTATTCAATTGAATTTTGTAATGCAAGTATTAAATAAAATTTATTTTAAATTATTTTAAAACGCGTCTTTTATAAACTATTGTTAACTTACCTGACCTATTCTTAGTTCACACGTTTAATTTTTACCTATCTATCTATCTGCTACTCACTAAAAGGAATCAAGTGTGATTAGCTTAAAACAAGGTGTTTTCAGATAAATTGTAAATTCAAATGTGCCGTGCAAAAATCAAGAGCTCTTTTTTTACATAACATAAGTTATCATATTAGTATTTAGGAACATTTTAAGTGGCTCAACCTCCTCCCATCTGCGCTGGAGCAGGCTGGCGAAGTAAGCACTAGGCATCCTCAGTTACGGAGACAGACCGGTGGCCTGTAGTGGGCCATTAATGAGTTGAAGTCAAGCGACTCGACTCGCCAGTTCATGAATGCGAATGTTTCTATTCTTGTGGATCAATTGTGGATCAACGTACTTAGAAAGTGCAGCTGTTAAACTTTAGTAATTGATAGTCAAAATAATTTTGACCACAATATTGCTCAACATAATTATGTATGTACCTACATTGCTTGCGTTTCTACGGTTTACCAGTTTTATTATATTTCTTATGTTTCTATAGAATCTGAATGATTGTTAATATAAGTATTATTATATGTAGTGGGAAAAGCGTGTGGCGCTTTGTGCCATGTCTTTCGTATTGTAAAAAAGGGCCCCACGCTTTTCCCACTATAATAATATTTATATTAACATTTTTTTTATTTCGATTTATTATAAAACCGTGTTTATTATTATAAAACCGTGTTTTATAATAAATATTTTTATAATAAATAGTTTTTTTTAGTTTTTTTGAACTATATTTTATTTTATCTTTTTAGACTGCGCATAAGCAGTGATAGCTGTGTGGTTGAATGTTGGACTGCCGAACCGGAGGTTCCGGGTTCAAACCCCGCACGCACCACTAATTTTCAAAAATTATGTGCGTATTAAAATTTAATTATCACTTGCTTCGGTGAAGGAAAACATCGTGAGGAAACCTGCACACCTGAGAGTTCTCCATAATGTTCTCAAAGGTGTGTGAAGTCCGCCAATCCGCACTTGGCCAGCGTGGTGGACTATGGCCTATACCCCTCTCATTGTGAGAGGAGACCCGTGCCCAGCAGTGGGACAGTTATGGGTTGTGATGATGATGATGATGATGAGACTGCGAATAAACATTTTTCTTTCTTATTATTGGCTATTTTCGATCGCAGTAGCGATCTCGGTGGGGGATTACTGTAGAACAACAACCCTACACTATTTGTATACTATAGTCACCCCTAGTTTAAGTTACCATGGCATCATTAATAGCATAATTCTTAATCTTTTCCTTTGTACTTTGTACATTTTCTTATAAATATAATTCATATCATAATTTGGAGTCTTAACTATGTACTGTACATATTATAAAATTATTTATCCTGCTTTGTACGCTAAACTTGTCTCAAAGAATAGAAAATGTATGACTCGATAGAACGAATCAGTGTGCTTAACATAGTTTTCAAAGTCATAATAGAGGGCATTGATGGATGAAAATATGGATCGATAATCTAGAAAATTATAGTTGACTAGCTGACCCCGCGAACGTTGTTCCGATATAATAATATAGTACTGGTAGAAAGCGCGATTTAAATTTGAGGGGTGGGGGTAGGGAAGTGAAAATTTGGGATTATGTGTATTTTTTATGCCACACCATAAAAAAATAATAAAAATAAATAAATGAATAAATTTATTCAGGAAATGAAAACATTTTTTTTAGAGTGAGCCACCCTTATCACTTAGGGGTATGAAAAATAGATGTCGGCCGATTCTCAGACTTACTCGATATGCACACAAAATTTCATGAGAATCGGTCGAGCCGTTTCGGAAGAGTATGGTAACAAACATTGTGACACGAGAATTTTATATTTAAGATATTCTTACCACTGACAGTTTAAAGAGAACCTTATTAAAAATGCAAGGAGTATCTTTTGGATAGCAAATTTCGAGTTAATCCGACGTTTTGAAGGGGACAAAATCATGTTCAAAGTTTCTCTTACATGGGTGCAAACCTACTAACATACCAACATACGTCTCAAGCTAATAAAAGCGTATTAAAAAGAAAAAGTAGAGTGTGGGTTCGTAAATCAACTTTGTGAAACTGATTGAAGAATAGATAACGAAAAAGATCAATAAATTATGCTACTGGCAGTATATATATAATAATTCCTTTTTAAAAGATTTTATTTGCTTTCGTAACGTGTGTTATCTCTTTTAGAGCTAAAATTCCGTATACCTACATTTATGTAAATCGGTTGGCAATGCAATAAAATGATACCATACGAAGATGACGACTTCATGGCCTAGTTGGGTGTGGCTCTGCCTGCGAAGCGAGGTGTCGCGGGTTCGATTCCGATATGTTTATGCGACAGTTAAATGTCTGTTTTAGGTAGTGATGTGTAATAAAATATGTGTTTTCGACCATGTCATCCGCGATACATGTAAATCACAATCATTAAAAACACTAGAGTGGCATTTGCGCAATTCCTTAGTGACATAATGTAAGGCCATAGTTAATTTCCATAATTTATTCACTTTAAATTGTGTTGAAGTTAGTCATTAATTAAGCGTGTTCCTAGACAGTTGCATCCATCCCCCCTATGGTGTAATATGAACTTTAATAAGTTTCGTCGTGCGCCCGAGCATTGAAAAGTAGTTTATTTCACAATAAGATAAGTCAACAATACAACTCGACGCGTCACATAACATTTACATACCTACCTCATAACTTCTATAATGTTATGTACTTATGTATTTCTTTGCAACACATTACTGTTGCTCTGCAGGGCTTGGTTCTCCTCTCACGATGTGAGAGTCAAGGTCATAGGCCACCACGTTGACCCAGTGCCGATTAGCAGACTGCACAACGCCGTTGAGAACGTTATGTGCGTATTTTTTTTACATAAGATAAGTAAATGCTTGACAACAATCCCATCTGATGGTAAGTGGCAAAGTCGTGGATGTTGGACGCACTGACTTATTAAAAGCCTATTCACTCTCCTCTTGAAGACTCCCGCATTATACGCAGGCGGGAACACCGACGCAGGCAAAAAGTTCACCGATATCAATATAGGTGCAGTTGGTACAATAATTTAAGGTATTTTTGTTTCGAAATATTTGAAAATGTTACTGACATCGATGGCCGACGGTGAGCACTTACTATCAGGTGGGTCGTCTGTTTGTTTGTTGGCTATTTACATATAACAAGGTTGGAACGCCATCCATACGGATCAATCAGTACCGAAATGGTTCGGTAAAGAAGGGCACAAAATATTCAGGTAGGTAACATATGAACAGTGATGGGAAAAATGTAATCATTATTACAGATCTTGTAGCAAGAAAATGCCCTCACCTACCTTCCAACAAAAAATTTCGTCGTATTTTAAAACCCTCTCAGCTTAGGCTTGGATAATACCAGAGGAGTTAAAATTTTCTTTCAGCTAACTACATCTGATTCTGAAGAAACCAAAATGTTTCACGAAAAGGTAGTTAGAGCGTTCTTGGTGGGAACATTTGCGTGCCTCCAGATGTAATCGTAATCTATAATCATGATTACAGTTTGCCTGTCGTTATATGTATGTAAACACAAAACAATACCAAATATAGGTTACTTAACGTTACTCAACGCAACGCCGTCGAGAAATCGGACGCGTGAAATAGCCACAGAAGGCCGGTTCTGGAGTACGACGTAAGTGAACGCAACTCGTTCGACCCAAATGTCTCGGACCGCAGGTTACGCAACTCCCGGAAAATCTCGGGTTAATTGTATTGTATTCGATACGTCAGAAACGCGAGAACCAGAAGCAATGGTCAGGGTTCGGCGATGATTAGCATTAACCCCTGGGCCACGAAATACACGCTAGTTAGAAGCGTTTTAACACTGTTAGCGTTATGTCAGCATCAATGTCAATTCGCATACAAATTCAAATAATTTCTCTACAATTTGGAGTGTTGTTTAGAAATCATATAATAAAGTCGGACACATTATCCTTATTTCGAGGCTCGACGCCGAAGCCTGCGGCAGCGACTTCGCTTTGACCGTTGATCTGATGGTATAAGTCTCTATACGCTCATATCTCCGCAGAATGACCTGTGTGGTAGGTGGCATGGACACAAATAAGACATCTCAAAAACCTGCGATTCGAGAACCAAATTATTTGCATCACAAATAATTTTGGTTACAGTTATACAGTTAATGTCTGGAAGTTTTAAAAGACAGCTAATCTATGCATTGTTTAAGTATAGTCACAATGCTAATAGCCATAATAATACGGCGCGAGCTCCCTTTAATTACCTACGTGTCTTCTATAATTAACAGATACGTTATTATGTGCATGGTTTCGAGTGATTATATGGCAAATTATAAACTTCGAAATGGACCAGGCAAACGAATTTTTTTTTACACGTCAAATAAATCTATAAAAAATTACAAGAAAAACTGTGTTTTTACTTTTTCCATATCTCAATAAATGGCTGAGATATTAACGATCAAGTGCGTATTTACGGACGTTGGTTTTTTTAAAAACGCAGGCGGGCGGTCACTGCTCGATGACGTCATCTCTCAGTAGTCGCGCGTAGTTGATAGGGATTTTTGACCGAAATGTTAATTTAAACTCGAGTAAAGCCGCGAGCAAACCTTAGTTATCAATAATAAAATAACATATATAATTCACATACTATCTACTACATCTATGCAAAATTTCAAGTCTGTATCTATAGAAATAAGAAAGTTATAGATTTTTGAACTGCATAGACCCATATTTTCTATACTTGCGCCGTACCATGCTCGCGGCCGAGCCACGTCGTGACGTCATAGCGTAAGCGCGGAAATTCAAAAAAGGGCTTGAACTTCTCGTCTTTATAACTTCGGAAATACTGCATGTATTGAAGTGAAATAAAAAGTTATGTAATGTATATGACCTAAGCTCGGATTTTAGGTGTATTTGATAGTAATATTTTGACCCTTTTGCCTTCTCCATTGGATAATATTCCAATGTGGCTGCATTATCTTATTTCACGACCTTTAACAGTACCATCGCTGGGCTAAACTCAGATTCTAGTGTGTGATGTTTAACCTAATTGTAACATGCATCGCCTATGGGTCATCGACTTAAAAACATGGGAACGATATCTGGTGGGCAGCCATCTCTTACAGCGACAAGAACAAAGATAAGAGGTCAACATGCAATAGAATAAGTTATTGCAGCCAATAATACAGCGCCTACCTCAAACATCTCAAACAAGTATATGTAATGCTCTCAGTGTTGCAGATGTGCAAGTGCGGCAGTGACGACTTACCATCACGTAATCTGAGCGTAAAATAATAAAAACCTCAAGTTACATAAATCAAGTCTGTTATATTCGCTTCGCTTCAGAAAACTTATTTTTATACAATCCATACTTCCATACTAATATTATAAATGCGAAAGTGTGTTTGCTTGTCCTTTTTTCACGTCGCAACAGAGCGATGTTATGGTATATTTTGCGTGTGGAGATAGTTAGGAGTGAGGAGTGTAAGGTAGGCTACTTTGTACCACGGTAAACACCTCATTCCCATGGGAAGCATATGATGCGTAGTTGTTTGTATCGCTCCATACTAAAAGAAACAATGTGTTTTGTCCTTCTTCAAAATAAAGTATCTGTGGATTAATATACAGTTTCGAATATACCTATTAAATATTCGAAAATGTATAATATTAATCCTATATAATGTTTAGAGGTCGCAGAGGGTTGAAGGCTACTTTTTACAGTTGACAAAATGCATGGATTTGTGCTTTTGATTTGGTATCTTACTAAACTTCAATGTACATAATATGTTTGTCCGACTTTTGCATCGAAACCGTCCTGTGGATCGATGAGTTATATTATTTTTATCACAGGTCCAAACATGCCTATCAATCAATCTATCCTAAACAAGTGAATCTTACTGTATACCTATCAATTAAAATGTTTTTTTTAGTGGCTTCATTATGATAATACAAATGATATTTTATTACTTTGCTATTAAGGTGCCCGCGGATTCAAGTTAATTTCTTAGAATAACAATATCTATGTGTTGCGATCAGTGAATAATGATACTTCACTTGGAACAATACATAATTTGTACAAACTTACGAAATCAAACTGTTTGCTGGGTGGTATAATTTGATAGGTGGTGGCTTTATGCCTGGGGCTACCACACCTGCTATATCTTACGTTGATTCGAGCAAATACCATTGTGAATAACGATTACATATGAACGCACACACATAACCTCGTACTGATACTTTTGTCCAAAGTGCAATATTAATTTAACATTTCCCCAGCTTACAGTAAAAAGGCCCTTTTAGGTAAAAAGTCGACAAATGAAGACGAGCTGACTCATAGTAACCAGACAACTTACCTACTCCGACGCCGAAAGACAACATCAAAGTCATCACCGATGCCGGTCGATATCGGCAATACATCGGTGATGAATTTTTCTGTCGTTCTATCAAGAACAACAGAAAAGTGTGGTAGCTAGGGCGCTAGATAGGGGGATAAAAACCCTACCACCATGATAAATTGGATTTAAAGTGGTTGATACAGAGCCCAGAAGTCTCCATAAAGCCTCGCCCGCTGTTCAGCAGGGTGTATCTTGAGCGAGGGATGTTGGCTACAAGTCAAGGTGAAGGGAGGGGAACAATATTATTTTTCATGTCATACTGGTGAAATTTTACATTTCTTATATAGTCGAAAAATTTGAAAATAGTGACCGTGACGTCACTTACTAATGAATTCCTCTATCGTCGTCTTTCCGTAGGGTCACTGATTACGAAGACCCTGTATATTATGTATGTAAGAAAGTAAAAAACAAATATTTATGACGACAATTTTAGTTATCTCCATAGCACTGTTGTTAATACTGAATTGTAATACAATAGGTATACTAAATGTACCTTAAGGTCAACAGACAACTTAGCCTTCTATGTTATTGACTACAATAAGTAAATAAATATTGATTTATGTGTAAAAATCATAAACCCAATCAGAAGCCCAGTCATAAACTACTGCCAAATTATTGTTCGTTCTAGCCTGTTACCCAGGAACAGGTTACTAAACAGCAGCACTGTGAACCAACAATGCTATTAAATACGGGTAATTCATCCGGCTATGAAACACATGCCATGTCACGCTCTTGTATTTTAAGCAGATCTGATAAAAGCCTGTTGTGATCTTAGGATAATGTTACGCGACAAACTGTAAAATAACGATTTTTTAAATATTATTTAGATACTCTTAAAACATATTAATGTTATGTGTATAATTGTGATAAAGTGAATATGGTTGTAATATGTATATACGTTACTACATGTTCGATATCAGTGAATGTTAAAATTCACCAGTGTGTGTCGACAACGGCCAATTTCGATTATGTAAGTCACAAATTGTTACGTTGATTTACTTGAACCGGTCATATACCGGTGAATGTTAACATACAATAAGGCGATTTTGTACAAGTAAAAAAACCTACTTCAAATGAAAATTTAAGAGTTATAATTATAGTTTTCTCAAGGATGCCATTGTCAGAACTGGGCAAAATCTAAACGTGACTATACGGAAAGCACAGTTTCCAAATAAAAAAAAAAACATCAAAATCGGTTCCAGTCGAAAGTTCTGAGGTAACAAACGTAAAAATGTCGAAATACGAATTGAGAACCTCCTCCTTTTTTGAAGTCGGATGAAAAAGGAATATTGTTGGTCAATTGGGAGAGGATGCTGAGCAAAATCATACTTTGCCTTTGCTTGAAACTACATCTTCAGTAAAAATGTTCAAGCTTATTACGCAAATTGGCAACCGCAAATGCAAATCGATCGCCAATTGGCAAATTGCAATATCACGCAAATTGCCGAACTAAGATGACGTTCTCCGCTTACTTACCCTCGCCGCGCTCGAATTTTTTTTATAGTTATAGTAGCGCATGAAATTCAATGGTAAAGAACCAAAATTGTTATTAAAATATTAAACGGACATTCACCGACTAGTGCTCTAGTTAGCAAGACGATTGTTAATAAAACCTATCCTATGATATATTGCGCTTCTGACATTCACAATAACAATGCATATAATAAACAATTATTTACCTGTTAGCCCCTTTGGTTACCATAATTCTTGCATACATAAAACGGAGCATGAAATATTTCATCGTATAGTTTAAGATGTTAAATTTATTGGCATTGGTAGCCCAACGACGATGCCTTTAGTGCACTTGCAATTTATCTACAATAACGTCGGCGTACGGATATTATTCCAGTGAAATAAATATTTTTTTTAACGGATCACTACTCGCATAAACCGTTTCTAATGCTCCATTAGACTAATTGACACATTCAAGTAACATAATACAGATGAGGCATCTAGAAATTTTGTATCTAGAAATAATAGAAATCTAGAAATCATTTGTACACGGGTTTGATACCGTTCTGAATTAGCATTGCCTTACTTTAAACGAAGCATGATACTTTTGTAAACAAATAGTAACACATTCGAAAATAGTCCTTAAACGTATGATATTTTCTATGTAAATGGCACTTTGAATACCAGTTTGAGATATTCGTGAAATGCTTCATAATTTTACTAAAGCTTTTTCCTGAAAGCGTCCTTTGCTTTGAACTCGTATACGGAATTATACTTCAACATTTTCAACAGCGTATTGTCACAAATTAACATTGATAACATCCAAACACCAACTCTCGACTAACTTTAATTAAAATGGAATTGCCCTATACTGAGCTATTACAATACACAGGAGTTTGCGATTTAACGGGTTCCATTTATATTTTAAATACAACATTTGAATATTCACCTTGCTACGTTATACTCCGAAGGCTCTATTGTGTTAATATAAAACCCTAGCCGATTTTGTTTCTAAAATCGAACGTTACTTATTTCAGTCGTAAAATTTGTTTTGTCAGAATTAGCAAGGCTGGTAAACCAGGAGCATCTCCCCAAAGCAAAACGTACAAAAGATCGACGTTCCTTGCTAAGAGTCAAAAAAGTATTGTATAGGCGACGCTTCTAGAGACTTTCATCAAGCCCTCAGGCACACCTGTCCTTTCGTTATTTCTACTATCCGCGAAAAGCCTGCGTCCAGGGATGCTCCTTCAAAGATAATATATAAAGTGCGTCTCCATTCCTGGGTCTGCTGGAAGAGATTTCTTTAGGAAATAAGCAGGAAATAAACAATATTACCTATATTGTTTCCTTTATAGTTTAAGGTGTACATGAAAATTTAAATAAATAAATAAATAAAATAAATAAAGCTTTTAATTTGGAATCTATCCAAAAGTCGGCCCTCGTAAAACTTAGCCTTCAAATTAAGATTCAATACACAATCATAATTTATAGCTGTGTTTCATAAATCTAGACGAAGTAGAAGTGGGACGAAATTGGCGGGACTAATTTACAATTCCCTTTGTAATTGCATGACATAAGTGCCGAGAGCATTTCAACTACCTTTTAGGAAGGTTTTCTATTATATTTAGTATATTTACGAGTAGAAAAGATTGCTTAAGCTACTAATCAAAGTAGAAGTTCAAATGCCGTGGTGTAGGTACAGTTTATTCTTACCCGTCTCCTCTTGTGAAACTTTAATAAGCTCTGTTGATATACTGGTTCTCAGCGACTGAAATGTATATACGTGCATGTAACATGATAATATGCATCCGTTTCTCGGCCACTTACACGCAATGATGGAAGTTACGTAAGTCTAAGTGCAGCGCAAACGTAGATTATAACTTGGCTCAATCAAAGCTGTTGCCAAAGTCGAAATTGTGATAGCAAGAACTATTAAGTAAAGCTACTATCATCTTTCAACTAAACCTATTAAAATTTGTCGAACAAATGGAGCCGCTTATGTTGCTCTAATATAACTTTTCTTCATAACTTTTAATGGATAGGGTAGAAAGGTACCCGAATAGGTAGGCTAGGTTGGGTACGTTTAAGCTTCAGTTTTACGTTTCAAATTTCCACGAATCGACGAACGCGTGAAGCTAGTGGAGTGTCGGCCCTGGTACTGGACCACGTCGTGAATCCCGATCCAGAGCTCCACAAACCCTCGTACACACCCGGAACACCTCGGAGCAGACCCGGGCCTGCCGCTAAATAGTTGAAGCCGATAAATGATTGTTATGTTGTTCATAATACAATCAGGTCTGCTGTCGACCTTACCTAGTCTTCTAATTGACTGAACTACGAGCAGGAAGAAAGTTAATTAAATGTTATATCTTCGGAGATATAATATTTAATTATATAAACTTTATAAACCTTGGCCTGTACTGTATCGGTACAGGCCAAGGTTTATAAAGTTCACCCAGAAGAAAAAGTTTAAGCATTCTAGAAATAATACAAAAAGTTAATAAGAGTAGAAAACAATACAGTCACTAGTGAAAGATATTTTAACTCTTCACTTACTTCGGTGAAGGTAAAGTCTATTAACACGTGTCACAAACGTCCAAGAATGTAAACATGACGTGTAAACCGTGGGTGGGCGTAAATTTGTATGAAAGTAGTTTTATTCACACCCATGCCTGACAACTACACTTGGTTAGTGTAATGGATTAAACAGGTATCCATGAATTCTCCATAATGTTAATAAGGGTTTTTTAAATTTTCTATCCAATTTTTTAAATAACGCACTCATACACACTACGGAGCACACGCACACCGCCGCGGTGACGGGCCCGCAGCACAGATTAATGTACCAATAGTACTCCGTACCCGCAGCTAAAAGCTTAAATTCAAGAGACCGGGGTTTTGTGCGGTAACGCACACGCGCTCCATCAAATCGCTCCGTGAGTTCTTAGCCTAATAGTCCTACACTAGGATTCCTTGTGTCAAGATAACGACAAACACCCAGACTGAGAGCAAAGATTTTAACTCATTATTCAAATTTCCGCGTCGTAGCGAATCGAACCCTGGCCTCTTCGACCGGCGGTTCCAGACCGAGGGGCCGGCACCATAATTACGGCGCCATATGGATCGTCAAATTGTCCTGGTATTTTTTTTGGTAAATCATGTCTTTTGGAAATTATCAAATTATATTTGGATACGACGAAATATGAATAATACGGTAGACATATAATGTAAGTATCCTTTGTCCCAAGTCACGCCATGGTGTATCCGTGTACTTAATTTTATCGCAATCTAATAAGAATAATTGAAATGAGTTTTACATCCCTTGTTTGACAAAATATGATGGATTCCCCTTGCAAAGTTCCTATCGCTTGAGGGACTTTTTGAGATAAAAACTATCCTATGTCAGTTCCCGAGTGTCAAATATATATAATATACTATATTGGTCTAAGATCCCTCCATAGAAGGACCTTCACCCATCGCGTTACGGGATGAAAGTTACTTATATAAAATTTGATGTGTTAAAAAACTTATTCAGAGAAGGTTGCCTAAAAATTTTGATGCAAAGTGCGATAAATTAGTAATTAAAAAAAAAAATTTCTTTAAATTACACTCATTCGCTTACGCAATAAATTGCATACTAATCGAAAGTATGTAGCTTATAGAGTATGTATACGCTGGGTTGACTACTTCTTTCCGGTGCAATCATTGGGTAGGCAGCCATATACAGGTAAGTTACTTAACAAGTTCCTTTGATCTTTGTTAGAACTTGTTATATGCGGGCGGTGTAGAAAACTTCGATAGCGTGACTCAGGCTTCGTGACGTCACCGTGTGACGTGTGTCCGATATCGCCACAAATATACATTATATGTATTTATATATGTTGCGTCCTTTTCTATCTCACTGGATACGTTCCTCGGACCTCTCTGCCGCACTGCGATTGGATACTTGCACGAATATTTAGATTTTTAAAAGTCGGCAACCCGTATTCAGCACCAATTTTTCGCAGTCAACCTTATATCATTATGTTCGCAATAAAATTATCTTTACTTTGGTATACCGTTTACCGCGTAAGCGGATGGGTGCAAATCACTACTATTGACTTACCTGTATATGCCTGCCTACCCAATGATTGCACCGGAAAGAAGTAGTCAACCCAGTGTATACATACTCTATAAGCTACATACTTTCGATTAGTATGCAATTTATTGCGTAAGCGAATGAGTGTAATTTAAAGCAAAAAAAAATTTTTAATTACTAATTTATCGCACTTTGCATCAAAATTTTTAGGCAACCTTCTCTGAATAAGTTTTTTAACACATCAAATTCTATATAAAAGCAACTTTCATCCCGTAACGCGATGGGTGAAGGTCATTCTATGGAGAGATCTCCTACTATATCCACACCGAATGTCTAAATCAGTTCAGCGGATTAAGCATGAAACGTTAGCAGACAGACGGACAGACAGATGTTACTTTTGCATTTATAACATTAGTACACTGAGAAAAATCGATTGAAGACGACGTAATAAAACATTATGCAAACATTCTAAAATACACTGCTTGCCACTAATAAAGCAAGCTCCGATTGAGCTTGTGACATGACGTCATTGTGGAACCATAACTTTTTGTGCTCAGCTGGCAGAGTATTTTACGTGCTTGCACGATTGGTCAAAAATATGTGCAGCACAATAGTTTCTAGTGCCATATTTTTCATATAGACTATTATAATTTCGCATGTCATACATATAACAGTCCGGATGCCTAATGAGATTTTTGCTTATCTGTGGTTACGTAAACCTAACTATTATAATGAAACCGATTTATCGTATATGAATTAATGATGTTAATAGCTATACGAAAGTTCCGATGGTTGTATCCGGGATACGTATGTATCCGAAATGGGGTGCCGGAATTGTACGTCGAACATTCTTAGTATTCTGATTACTTGTGAGTATTTTGAAATAATCGATACAAGCCCCAACCATTGTCAAGTGTTCGAAACTAATAACTCTCTGACAAAACGACATAGGGATTATACGTACCTAAAAATATTCACTTCTTTAAAGACATCTTTACAAAAATAACCCATCAGAATAACCTTTCAGGTCAATTAAAAAAAGGATTTTAGTCAAGTATGAATACCTATCTTTATTTATATAACTTTATGTTAATCGAAGCGCTCATAGCCTTGCGACTTGCGTCGATCTTAAGTGATCGACAAAGTTAAGCAACAGCGGGCGCGGTCGGTAGTTGGATGGGTGACCGCTAGTGGTAAAATTTCTTGGGCGCTTCCGTGCTTCGGAGAGCACGTGAAGCTGTCGGTCAGGTTGTTACCAATTTCCAGCAGTCGTTAAGCCATGTCGGAGGCCTTCGGGCGGCATAATAATTTCCGACACTTGGTTTGGCCACTAACTCCTCCACCAATCCACACTGGAGCAGCGAGGTATCCTCTAGGCATCATCAGATATGAAGAGAGACCCGTGCTCAGTAGTGGCCCACCTCACCCTAGTATTGGCGTGGGCCATTTGTATAACTGATATCAGATGCCAGGATTACAGATAGGGATAAGATATCTGACATTTATTCGTACGTTACTAACGCTCATGTTGGTGAACTGGTGTTGCAGCGATCTACCGTGAAGGGAGCAGAAGTGATTATAGATATTTTTAATTTCAGGTGCACTTTATTTTTGCCTGTGGAATAACGTCAGATGTGGTGTTAATCAAAACTTCATAATGCCTATGCACACCATAAAATAACTTCAAAACTAAATTTAAGTACCTAAGTAATTTTTTATAAACAATTGTTTCATTTCAAGTCAAGCAAATAAAACTACTTACTATAAAATACTCTTGGTAACATAAATATCTCGGAACCATGGCAAGAAAATTTCGCTGTATTGTTTTTGCAATAACATTTCCAAGACTGCAGTGCTAAGCCGGAACGTGCGCAACACACATCGTGGGGACTTACTTCACCCTATGTGTTAATATCAGCATAATGACCACCTTAAAGTACAGAGTAAAGTACGGAGGATATGAAGATTCATTTCTAAGATTTTTATAAAAGCGTACGTTTTAATCTCAGTGGCAGGTGTAAAGGTATAATACGTAGGTATATGAAGATTCATTTCTAAGATTTTTATAAAAGCGTACGTTTTAATCTCAGTAGCAGGTGTAAAGGTATAATACGTAGGTATATGAAGATTCATTTCTAAGAATTTTATAAAAGCGAACGTTTTAATCTCAGTGGCAGGTGTAAAGGTATAATACGTAGGTATATACCAAGAAAAAATTATATTCGAGAATAGTATGGAATATGTATTCCCAGTTTGCGCCAGAAATAAATGTTCTTTCATTTAAATGGTGTGCAAACAGGAGATGTTTGACGTAGGGTAAAATCTGCTAGACACTTTGTTAGGGCAAATGAAGGGAAGCGGAGAGGCCTGAGCGAGTAGACTCAAAATAACCAAGCTCATTTCTGGCTGTAGAAGAAAAATAACGAATTTAATAAAAACTAAAGCGTGTTAATAAAATTAATTTCGTATTGGAAGTTGAAACTAATTTTAACTTATTGTATTACTACTTTCAACTATTTCGTACTTATGACACACGATGTCTCAACATCTGTCGTACTCATAAGCCGAGGATAACTTAAGTAAATTAACCGAGTTTTGCTATTATAGAATTTACCTCCATCACTAACTAACACTTTATGCGGTTATAGCATGCAACAATAATCACAACAAGGTACAACATCAGGCCGCATGTGATGTTGCGAAAGAGAAAGTGTATCAGACTATCAGTAACAAGTTGGATTTGTTGCACGTGTTTGTGACGAATCGTATGTAGAGGATTCGATCGGTAGCCAACACGCACACGACTTTTTATAGATTGATTTATACTTACATATATCAATGGTTGTTTCCCATTGACTTATTTTATTATATAATACAGTAATAATAAGTCAATGTTGTTTCCTAGTTTTATCTACTTGACACTAAATGAGACAGATTGAACTTTTATAATCACTTAACCCGTGAAGGATATTTTTGAATTTCAATTTCGAAGTTAACTAATTTAAATGAGACCTGAAAATATCCTATCATACTTAACATACACATAGTAGTTTAACTACTATGACTACGTCACCACTTACCATAAGGTAGGATTGTAGTGAAGCCTTATGATGACTCGCAATGATGTTGCGATAAGACCTTTTGTACTCCATAACATCATTAATGGCTGGTAATTATAACATAATAATATCTATCTGATTAATTACAAAATCCACATTTTAAATAATACATGTAAAATAAATACCACTATGATAGAGTATGTTTAAGAACAGGTACCTAAATCAATTAAAATATCTAAGCGAAGAATATTGCAGCGTCTGCTAGCTATGCCATCTAAGTATAAAATATATTTTTTCATTGCTATCTAAGTTTTATCAAAGTAAGATATTGCGCGCACTGGATTGTATTAGATGAATGTATTGTTATGCTTACCGCCTACGGTGTTTTGTGATTTAAATCAAAGGTCAACTAGTAGAGAATGATTTAACATAATAAGACTCCGTGTTCGTAATACGGTTAAGAATCTTGTTATTATTATTGAGTAGAAATTATTCATTAAAGAATAAAGGTGGTTTCCACGGTTTACAAGTGAACATAACTTTATAAAAATTCCATGTCTTAATAGTCATCCATCCAACAGTCCGGGGACGGAACCTTAGGTCACGCGTCGACGATTTTTTATTTGTAATAAAATGCACTAAATGCTGGCACAAAGGCTGACACACACGGCTCATTGAAATAAAGGATCGATACGCGCACGCTTAAATTTATCAATTACTACAAAGAAAATGTACTAAAATCGTATTTCGCACTGCTTTTGTAAAAACTTCATAAAAAATATAGGCATTGCGTAGTTTATAAGAAATAAATACAGGCACAGACAAAGAGAAACCGTGATTTTGTTTTATATTACTTGTACATTATGTAACAACCGTTCAATCTATGAACAGTATGAACTCTAAGGAAAAAAGTTTAAAAGAAATTCTCATTACATTAAATTGGTAGTTACGTAAGTTAATGAATTCACAACATTCGGCCTACTAACACTACCCACGACATGCTGACATGAAATGCAACAAAAAATGTTACTCGAAAGTTATTGTTACTGTAAATCCGAAGGGGGGGGGGGGATGCCTTACTTTTTGGAGTTTCTAAATGTTTTAAAAACAAAAATGATGAATATTTATCTGTAAGGAGGTAAATAATCCATGAGACACAGTGCTGCACATGACACACTGCACACATGAGATGTCTCCGAAACATTCTCAAAGTGTGTCAAGTCCGCCAATCCGCACTTGGCCAGCGTGGTGGACTGGGGTGTGGGGTGTACCCCTCACATTGTGGAGGGGACCCGTGCCCAGCAGTGGGACAGTTATGGTTTGCGATGAAAGAGCTGAAATGGAGGTAAAAGTTCGTATAAGAGTTTAAAGTCGCACACGCCAGCTTGTTTATTTACAAGTTTTAAAGGTTACATCTAAATTTTAAGGTCAAGTTTAAACTCACGTACATAGGTATTCATTGAAAAAAACACGCTTTCCTAGTAGTGTTATCTCTAGGCAAATTGTCGTGGCTGTTCTCTTTTCGAAAATTGTTATTAACTTTCTTTCTTTAGTGGACTCAAGCCGTCCTATCGGCAACTTCTCGATATCGGAATGCAAATTCGAAATTAATTATCGCTTAGCTAGATGAAGGTAAACGTCATGAGAAATCTAACTTGAGAGTTCTTTACGATTTTCATAAAGCACTGGGATGTCCGATAAACACTTCGTCGTCGTGATAAACAAAGCCGTAACTCGCCCTCTCTTGTCTTTCATCTAAAAGGCGGTCCGAGTTCACTTAAGTGAAGTTAGTTATTCAGAAACGATTTGTGAAACTCTGAACATGTTTATGAGAGAATTTCTTTATAAATCAGTAATCATTTATTAACACAATTATCAAGGGGGGTAAATATTTAATAACGACTGGTTAAGTACAAACAACCTCATGACCTAATTGCCGTATCTGTCCCTGAAAGCGTCGGTAAGCTCGGCCGTGTTGTGTTGATAAGCTCTGCAGATAACATTGTTCTAATTAATTAATCATTTCAACATCAATGATTACCACTAATTATTGACTATTGCAATTAGAGGTATTATATAATAATTTATTATTGTAAGTATTACATAAAATATTGTGATTGATTTATATATAAATACGGCGTTAAATATAATTTCTAGTTAAATCTAAAATAAATCATGTACAAAATGTTAATAAAACTTAAAATACCCACAAAAAAAAATATCTTCCAAAATCCTTATTGGAGCATAGTGTCCGTAATGCTGGCAACATTGCCTACTTTGGATAAAATCATTGACGTATTATATAAAGTCAATGGGAAAAATAGCTGCCGTCCTTCAGTTCCGGTCTTCCGACATATGGAGCAATCATTTCGACATGTTCATCATTAAAGACAATGACATCAGTTGACCACGAACCCAGTTTTAAAGTCGAATAATCAATTGGCGATATAAACGGCCAGCACTCATAAAGCAGAATAAATCATGTCAACTTTAAATGATCCCCACTATGGCCACATATATACATAAATAGTAATGAGACTCACAAAGCCGGAGGCATTCAGCAATCAGAAGAGTGGTAATTTCTAAAATCACACTAGACATAATTATATTTATTGCAAGAGTGCAATCAGTCACTTGACATTTCTTCAGAAACCGTTAACCGGCTCATTCGGTGTTGCCCTTTTACAAAAAATAGGGAAGAAAACGTTGTGTTAATATCAACTCGACGATGCTCTGATGCACTAAGTTTAATGCATGTAAAAAGATCTATAAAACCTAAACAACAGCGTAGGACTTGTGTCGACGCAACATATTACACGCTACTACCGAGAATCAAGTTGTAACATTTCGTATGTGAGGTTTGTCCACAGGCTCTTTAGAAATGCAATCTAGTGGCAGCTTGGTATCAACACTCAAAGACTCGACGTACATTCCAAATAGATCTACCGTACTCTCGCTACGATTGAACGCATTCTGGACCTAATAAACTTAAACATCCAACGTCCTACATCCAGTACTTACATCATTCAAATGAAGGTATCTGGTAGTGACATCTTTTGTATAATCAACAGAAAGGGGTGTTATGGATATTGATTGGAACTTTATAACTACCTATTAAGTAGTATAAATGTTAATGAAAACTTCACAAAAGGCCCGATATTAGGGCACTATGATTATTTCGGGTGCTATCACTATTAATAACCATAAATATCATGATGGCCAATAATAATTATGTTAGTTAATGGCCCCATATTCAGAGACACAGGCCAAACACATACCTTTGAAAACATTGTGGAGAAGTAACAGGTGTGCCTTTTTGAAAATTAGAAATGCGTACAGGAATTGGTAGTCCGACGTTCAAACCATACTCGTATGTCTATTACTGCTTTTTTCATATAAAATCCATAACAATATTTTTTCGTTCTAATGGAACGAAATCTACACTTACCTACACTTAAATTTCATCGCGCTTGTAACCAGGAACGTGTTATGAGCGTAACCAATACCTAAGGTATATCGAATGTGCGGTTCGTTAAAAGTCAGATGGAGAAATAACAAAGAGAAAACATTAATGACATGCTGTCAGGTTTGCAGATGATATAAGACGGAAAACAGTTCTGTGATATAGGTACGTAATACATAACAAAAGAAAAAAATTAAGATGATTAAACTACTTTCGGGAGTAGATACATTTGTTTTTAATCCGGGTTTACATTTAAATAAGAACTGTCAAAAAAGCAACTTAAAAACAATTTTCTGATCCAGAACATTACCTATTACTGTAATTAAACAAAATTTTATGCAATTTTTATAATACTCGACAAATCATTGAGTCACAATGCAAAAAAATAACCAAGAAAACCTTCCGTAACAAAGCCGAAATTAGCAAAAATTGCATAAAATTATTGCTTAAAAGAACTTGAGTAGACACAGATAACGCTTTCATTTGATAAGGTCCATATTGGCATCAACCCAAATATGGCCCACTAAACGAGCAAGTCTAGTGGTCTAGTAAACGATGTGACGCGGCGGTAGATTCCGTTACGAATGGAACAGGACCCTCTTGACAGGCAAATATATTATGTATCAAACATATTTAATCTTCTCTATGGAAAGGTAAGATGCTTCACAGCTATATTCTAAATTATCGATCTTCTGAACCCTTGGTCAAAGCAACGTGAACGCGTCCTTTGCTTGGATATAAAGGGACTCAACAGTAGCAAGGCGTTCGTGCTTCGGGGGAAACAATAACCAGCTGTTAAAGCATAGTAGTTGTCGCCAACACGTTTGGAACCCTGGAGTAATATTACTACTTCGATACAAATACATATTATATACTAAAACAGATTGGTTAGTAATCTCCAAGAAGTGCTCATTTACGAGGAGAGACTTGTATCCTGCAGTTTGCTTAGACTAAGTACTATGAAAAGGGATGCGACTGATATGCAATTATGTGTTTCTGTACAAAACATTAATCTCCGTGGATCGATCATTGTTGTCCTTTGAGCATAGAATAACCTGGTAAAGTAAAGTCGAGACCGAAACCGGAACCATTTTGCTTTTGCGCACGTCTAAGCTTAGGTTCAATTAATTTCACGTAGCCGGGATGTCTGCACAGCCGACATACAACCTCCGGCCTTGTTAACGATAAATTAATTTCCAATCATTGACATATCAATTTATGTCAATGTTTCCAATTTATGAATGATATCAAAACTAGTATTGTGGTAGGTACACTAATTACTAATATAATAGCAGCATGTGTCTGCTATGAGCAAATTGAGCTATGAGCAAGACCATACCCATTTGCAACTAAGGCTTAACGTAAATATATTAAGAGTCAGTATCTAACATACAATTCTTACGGAGAAATTCCAAGAGAGAGAATACATACAGTTTTGTAGAGATACATTTTATTCTTCCAATTTCAAACTGTTTTGATTCCAAGAGATCTCGAGATCTCGTGGATTCTCATCTAAAGTGTTCAGAATATTTTAAAGACTTCGTCAAATGGAGATACCCCATTCCTTTATCAAGTTTGCGACTAATTTATGAATCTCTAATATTTAAATAACGGGCGCATCTATTGATAGCCGTGAAAAGAAACTGGATTCAAAACTGTTTATCGTTCAGTATTTAAAACAAACATACTTTATAAACTTAATGCGTATCTTGTGTTAATTTATATTACTAAGTATTTGCTGAAGGATGTTCTAAATTTTAAAGAGGTCAACGGCTACAACAGATAAAATTTTAAAGCATTAATTGTAAAAACTGGCGATCACCATCAATATAATAAATACAAAATATATAATTAATACTATACTAGAGCCTTTGCTCGCGGCTTTGCCCGCGTGGAATATGGTCTGTCATAATAAAAGTATGTTACTTCTAATAGCTCCAAGAATGTGTAAAAACAGTAGTTTTCGAGTGAAAACGTAATAAACAAACTTACATTCACATTTATAATAGTAAGGATATAAATAATCAAGAATAATCTCGCAATGATCATATCTCCAATTAGAAATCAATCACTCCAAACTCATAAGGATATTATGGAGAACCCTCAGGTAGGTTTCCTCCCGGTGTTTTCCTCCTCGAGTAAGATTCAAATAACTCTAGTATCTACCTTCATCGGAGCGGGAGACCAGTTTCCAAAAAGTCAGGGTTTTTTTTACTAAATTACAGAATACTCAATAGAAACGTTTATTATTGTTTCATTATAGTTTCAACATAGTCAATGGTATTTAAATTGAAGATTCAGTTAATCTGTATGTACCGTCTAAATGTAACCACGACCGCAGTTCCTAGAGCGGATTTCGTTGAACAACACTCAAATTAAGCCGTGTATTGTTCGGGAGTAGGGTAATGCAATTATTACCAAATGTATCATTCGTGTCACGAGAGCCGTCGCTTATCGCCGATCTTGAAACAAGAGTGCCTTCCACGAGTTCCACGCGCCATCAGGGTGGGGCGCGGTGGTCACCACCTCGGACGGGACGGTCAGTGATTCCTTTGCTAAGTGATCGCGTGCGCGCGTCTCAACAGTCGCTTTCGAGATCACACACTTCACCGTAAGTTTTTTTAAGTGCGCTGTCGCTGCTATCGTCGTTGAAAATGGAGTGCTTTTAATACCGTTTGCGTGTTACGGCTTACGGTAACTTTTGTTAATCCTATTTAAATCGTTCGCGTATTTGCAACGCGAATGTAAATAAATAAATGGCATTGCGAATATATATTAATATTTGTAATTGAATTTGTTTGAAAGACCGCATCCAATTTAAATAAAATTTATTAAGCTGCTTTACGGTAATTTACAGTAGCGGCACGAAATTAAGGCCCCTTTGACACATTAAAATAGTGACGTGAAATATGTTAATTTAGTATCGAAAAAATACGGTCAAGTGCGAGTCGCATCGATAAATTTTTGGAGTAATAAGTAGTAACTAATTAAAACTTTTCATTAAAAGAATATATAAATGTATAGATAATGTATTAGAATGGTTAGATATATTTAAGGTCTCCTCGACTTTGAAGGGAGACCCATGGTCAGTAGTGGGCCTTGTTGGGTTGAGATGATTTATTTTATAGTACCTACCTATATTTAATTTATGTTAAATGACTTTTTAATATTAGTAAAAACGTGAAGAGATTTGTTCGCGGGACCATTATACTATGTATATATGGTCCCGCCATATATACATAGTTATGGTCATAAAATATTACGAAATATTTAACACTGTTATTAATTGGTGGTTAAGAAATTTTCGAAAAAAATCGATTAATAAAATTATACAATAAAATTATTTAATTTAAAATATTTCCGATCTCTTCATCTGATATAATTTGAAGTTTTTGAAGTATTATCAAATGAAATAATGTTTCACAACAATTAATTAGCATAATTTGCATTACCTAATCGTCACTCAATCACATCGAAATACTTTGGTCACAAACATACTTCTTATATAATCATAGATGAATCTGTCAGTGATAGAGTAACTTGTGAACTTGTATGATATTATATGAATTAGTTCATCTACTTAATAAATTGATAACGGTGAATGACTGACAGACAGGCCACAATCTAAGCCAGAAGACCTAAAAGCATTGCACTAAGGATTTTTGCAAATTTGTACTAGAAAAAATTTTTGCATTTGTATGATGACGAGTAAAATACGAGTCAATTTTGCACATTACGGTCCCAACCAATCTAATTGTTTAGTCAATAACAAGATACACTGAAGACTGAGCTAAAAAGTCAGAAAGGGCCCACACAATGTATGGGCACCCCTTCTAACTTTTTTACTCTTTTATTATTTGTTGTGGTGGTGGTCACAGTAACATACATTCTGTGAAAGTTTCTACCTATTTCCGTTCAAGTAATAAAGCCCTGTCACAGACAAATTAACAGACAGAGAGCGGAGGCTAATTATTAGGGTTCCGTTTGTTACTCTTTGGGTAGGTACGGAACTCTAAAACATAATTATATCCGAATAATTGGAAAGTAAAATTGAGAATTCACTATTTAACAGAATACAAAACTTATCAAAACTTGATAAAAATTCCTTGCCTAAAGGGTGAAAACGCATTAATATAGACTCAGTCGCGGGCACCAGCTAACATTAATTTAATTAGTTTTGTCAAGATGATAATTTCAACGCCAAATTATCATATTTTCTATATTTAAGATATTTCAGACCAACTACTTCTTTAGGTCTCTAGCTGAATTGAGTCATTACTAACTAATTTCTAAATGCTTTCGTTTTACTCCACTTTTAAAAACTTTTATTATGTTATCGTACATCTTGTTATTGTTCCAATTATAACAATTGATCTTAATTTCTTTTACCTTGTAAATATTATTCCCACGCATTTAGGTAAAGACTAAACATCTTTAGATTATGATTTTAAACTTAACTCATCGCGGATTGTAGTCATTTTATTATGATACGGGTACTCACGATATGTATAGATAATCTTTAGATAATCTTTACATTATACATAATTGAGTCCAATGTAGCAATTTTGACATCTGGTGAACTTTTAAATTGTCAATTGATTACCTTTTAAATGAAAGCAATTTTGCATCGTAATAGGAATCAAATGATTCAGAACGTCATATATCCTGATCGATTGACTTGAATTGTCATTTGAACGTTTATTCACGTCGCGATTTCAGATAAAAAAGTGCCGCTTGTATTAATAGCCAATCGACATCGGTGAAGGTTTAGCGGCTTTCCGTGACCGTAAAGAATCCATGACCTTAACGGCTAATTATAAAGAGAGCTTACCCACAAAAAAGTATTTCCAAATTTAAAAAGCGAATTGGAATTTTAAATCAACATACCAACTGCTATTTGCATTGTGCGATTAATTGCGTTTCGGAATTACAATACATACGAGTATTTGCTTTGAATACATTCAGGTTTTAAAAGAAAAACCTTTTAAAACCTCAATGTATTCGTAAATAAAATATTTCTATATTACGAAAGCGTAATCCAACATATTTGTATCTCCTTTTTATTTGTACTCGGATTATGATTCAATCAATTTTCGTTACGACGCCGTGGCCTAGTCACTAGTAGTGACACTGCCTGCGAAGGGATGGGTCCCAAATTCTATTCCCAGCCGAGCTAGATATTTAAGCATGAGATAAAATGATAAATGATTAGTAATAATAGACGGCATAGACGCATGCAATTGTCATTGAGATATGTACGTTATCTTATACGCGGTAGCAAGAAGTCTTGTCACACTAGACTTTCTCTTGCGGCGCGCTCCCGGCGTTCGCCTCACATTGCAATATAATTTTCACCTTAAATATTAATTACTCGTACATGTTACGCAATTGAACTCAAGCAGGAAATTATACTAAGGTTCGTTGCGGCGTGCGATAGATATTGCTGTATAAATATACCACGCTAGATCCACACAATAAGTCAACGAAGAAACCGGTTGCGCAGGAATCGTGAGTTTTGTTACTCAGTTCGTCCTCTTTGCTCACTCACCGGTTGCAAATAAAACTATAATTCACGCGTTACGCAGCGATTTGGTCCGCTAGAACAATAATTAATTTTCTTTAGGACAAGATAAAAAAACAAGTGAAACCAAAAAATTAACATAAAGTATCAGAATTTATATCTACACCCATTTGTAAATCAAATAATGTTAATTCCTTTTTTACAAGCACCAATAAAAATTTGTAATCCATAACAAATAAGATATGCCACTACATGTAAATAAATAACCACACGTTGCAAATATGAATTAATAAAATCAATTCTCTTATAATTATGGTCCAACGATCGAACATTAGTAACTGCCTCTTGTTTGTCATGCGTCACGTCCCGTATTTATCTTTTGTTATTTCAGGTAATAGACGACAATTTTTTTAAGACAAATTATTACTAATTAATGTAAACTTTTCGAGGCGCTCATAGCCCGGCGGCTTGCGTCGATCTAAGTGATCGACCAAGTTAAGCAACAGCGGGCGCGGTCGGTAGTTGGATGGGTGACCACTTGTGGCTAAATTTCTTGGGAGCTTCCGGACTTCGTTGTCCTGTCTTGACTATATGTACATATATATTCCTTTGATTATATGACGTGTATTGCTCCGTTGTCCTGTCTTGACTATATGTACATATATATTCCTTTGATTATATGACGTGTATATAATCAAAGATATATTCTTCTAATTATGTGCACTAAGGAATTCAGATTTTTCTCATCCTCTTTGACGATATTTGCAGCACGCATTCTGTCAATGTTATGTCAAACGCTATAAGGTTACAATAAAAAAGTTATATTGTCAAAAGCGCTACAAATGTTTCCAATTTTCCGCGAATTTTTCTTATTTTTCCTTTCATAAGAACAGAAGGTTCCTGACAATAACAAACACAACAGAAAAATAATTAACGAAAGCAGTCCAGCCGTTCACGCGTGATGCCGTGAGCAAGGGAAATAGCGATTTATTTTTATATTTTATAGATAACTGCTCGGTGGCAATCTTCACAATCTTACATCATAAATAACGTTATCATTATTATTGACTTTTACTATTATTATCATTAATCGAATCAAATCACCAACAAAACAATAGACTTATTAAATATTTATAATTGGTATCGTAACTTATGTCAAATATTTTCCTGCTTTTATTGAGTATGAGGTCGGCCCTCTTTGGAGTCGTCGAACCGAGTTATGTTTTCGACAGCACCAAAACAATTTTTTAGCTGTAAAGCGGACTATTGTTTGTAACGACAAAATTGGTGATGGCGCAAATAGCGTATTGCAACAAGATAATATCACACTTAGCTGTGAACCTAAACCTCAACCCATCTGAATTGAGATGCAATGTGTTTCACGTCACGTAGCAGCGACAGCCAATTGGTTTGAAAGTTGGACTCCCAAACAGGGTGGTCGGGGTTCAAACCCGGCGTGCACCGTAAGGAAATGTACACTTTTGAGAGCCCTTTATCATGATCCCAAAGGTGTTTGACGTCCGCACTTGACCAGCGTGATGGACTATGGCTTTAACCCCTCACATTATGATCGGAAACGCGAGCCCACCTGTGGGACAGTTCTGGGCTGCGAAGAAGAAGACTTGGCAAATAATCACTGAGTTATTATCAAAGATTAAAAATAAATTAGAAATACTGTCGGCCTATACTATTTATCAGGTTATCAATCACAGGTTTAAGACAACAAACATTTAAAATTCTCTTTTATTTGTTAGATTTTAGGGATTCTGCAGGATATAGTCGTATTATCGAAATAGCTAAAATTTAATTAATTTATAATGTTAATTTTTCAACTCGATGCAAGTGCATACATTCTAATAACAAATGCTCTCTAATTTAAAACATTTCCGCCTTAAATCGTCTTTACAATTAAACAACTAATTTATGACTCATAATTAACTCATTATCAGAAACTTCTGCCCTCGTTATGAAAGTTTGTAATAAGTAATTTAGTTTATATTTTTATTGTCTGCTCTCTGTATTCAGAGCCTTACCTGAAGGGCCTTACTTATTAAGAAACTGAGACCTCATTAACCAAAAATAGTTTTCAACAGGCGCCTGATTGCAAGAGATGTTCCTAATTGTAGTAATTTTTACGAAAATGTGAAATGGTATCGTGTATAATTGTGGAACGACGACAGAGGACTGTCCACATTCGAAATATATTTTTTTGCATAAACACATTTGAGTTCTTTCTCCAAACAACATTAACGCACAGGTAATATTAAATAGGTTATCTATATTATAATTAATAAGTAGAGAACACGTAACACGTTCTTGCTCGTTTTATGTGTTTCTAGTTTATACGAGTACGTTGACCATAATTACACCGTACATGTACGTAAAACTTGAATGAAAATCTGTGCAGTATATTTATAGTTTCTAAGATTGTAGAGTCACAAACAGTATGTAGAAATGCTTTCCTAACAATTCGCTTATTTGAAACCGGTTACTTGTACCGGTAAATTATACAAATTATGCAATGGGCAGTAGGCGATGCAGGAGGAGATAGTGGGAAATATTAAAATACAATCAAGTGCGTCCGTCACGTCAAAAACTAATTTTATATCTTATCCAGTATTAAACTAGAGATTACTTGTTTTTCAAAAGTGATGACGGAAGGGAACTTTTTGTAATCGTTGTGGCTATGTAAAAAAATACTTAACAACAAAATATAGGAATTTATTAATACATTTTAAACAGGCCACATTTTACGTAGTTCGTCTTCTAAATCCAATCATAGGTAGGAATTCATCACCACTTACCATCAGGTGAAATTATTGTCAAGCATAAACATAAAAAAAGCTTTTTAAGTTAACTGTATATATAATTTTTAATCTATTTCATCAGGACATTATATTAACACAACACAAAGATATTATTATTATGATACGTGTATTACAATGTGTGATTAATTAACGAAACGAAAAAGACAAAAAGGTAGTTCGCAGTACGCAGGCATCTGGTAAATTAAGGGGTTGACGAAGCTCGGAGTTTGAGCAGCTTTGTAGTAATGTTGTCTCTGGCTGAAGGGTGGTAGGTGGCCCCTCATTTAAATATAACTTAAAATAATATATAGGGGCTCTACAGTTTTAGTTTGAGGACGGTGCGGTTTTGTATAAGTACTATATGGCTTTTCTGGAACCGACCATAAACAAAAATTGTAGGCACCTGTCGTATCATTTCAGAGTCGGTATTTTTTTTATAAATTACTATTTTATTATGAAATAAATACATTTCAAAACCGCTTACCGGTATACCTACATCGTTTATGGTATTAACTTTGAAAACGATGTCATGTCATAACAATAGTTAATTCTGCAGAGAAAAACAGCCACCAACATCGAGACATCGCGTTTCTGGGTTAATCAACTAACTTTTACATATTACGCTTCTTTAGGAAACCTGATTAGCAGCAACAAATCTATTTATAGTAAAGTGACATTACAACTACACACAAAAACAACCTAAGGTCAAAAATCGGTCGGGTGCAGTACGAATATGTTTGTTTGACTGTACATTATCTTCTGTGCATCTATCTCATTTTTCGTATCTACACTTTCGGTGCTACAACATGATGCTAAAACATTAATTTCACAAGAAAGTTGATGAAGAGAGAAGAAAAATTAACTGATGTATCAACGTCTAATGTTATTCAGGAAACTAGTTTGAGATTAATAAGGAATTTAATTTGTCGACATCACAGGAGACCGAAGAGCTGGCAGCTACCTCGGACAAAGAATTAGCCTAGCTATTCAAAGGGGGAACGCTGCCAGTATCTTCGGAACCTTGCCTAAAGGGACTCCTTTTAATAATATTTTTTAGTTATTGTGTTATTTTTTAACTTTTTAGTTTTAGGTTTTGTGTATATTATTTAAGTTTATTATGATTATGTTATGTTGAAAAGTTATTATACGCATTTATAAGGAATGGAAGAGAACAAGTTAATGTTGCAAAGAGTCTCAATTCTCTTTACCCTTCGTACGAATGAGATTACCTGCTAGGCTGCTAATGTCCTTCTAATTAATCGGATTGAGATCGAAATCACGATAAAACGTTGTTGTTGCTCTCATAACGTGAATTAACTAAAAGATTGAAATACTAGTAAACAAGATTTAACAACCAGAATACACTCCTAGAAAATTAACGAAATGCAAGTAATTTATTTAAAAATATACCAGTTTTTTTTTCCATAACACAACTGCATAGATTCTGTTTTGAATCGATACTCTATACCTTATCGTAATGGTCTACATAATTATATTATTATGGATGCTAATTACGGAACTAATATGAATATAAATTTCACTCAGTGTAATTTTGTAAATTTTATTCAAACTGCGAAACAATGGATTGTACTGTGTACTAATTAAAATAGATATTAGTTTTATTTAGGGACTTATGTAAAAACCTAAATTTTAAATAAGAAAAATAATAAAATTGTTCAAGATTGTTCTTTAAAAAATATACGTGAAAGCAACCGTAATTTTTCAACCTTACTTGATAAAATGCAAGCAGAAAGCAAAAATAGATAATTTTTGCAGTACATATTTTCCATCAATGTTATGTTGAAGAGAGGGAATCACTTGCAGTTACTTAATAGCTGGAGGGAAACGTATCGTTACATTACCGAGTCTAGGGAGATTTCACATACGGTTCAATGGCGAGAGAACACAAAGTCGCATGTTTGCTCCGCGCTTTGCAACAAGCTTAGAATTTATATGGGACTTATTGCGACTCGATGTACGGTATAACTAGAACTAATGTGATCACATTTTCTGATGTGTTAGTAACCAGGACAGTTCTTTTTTTATTATACACTACTATATACTTGCCATGTAAACTCAATTTCATTTCAACAGAATAAGTAGGTACACAATAGAAAAAGTTCGTAACATTTGTTATTTATCGTAGTTTATTTTAGTTTCTCCAGTAATTTACCATTTACGCGATTGTCGTACATTGTACTTTTCATCATCGTTATCATCACAACTCATAACTGTCCCACTGCTGGGCACGGGTGTCTTCTCATTATGTGAGGGGTAAAGGTCATAGTCCGCAACGTTGGCCGAGTGTGGATTGGCGGACTTCACACACCTTTGAGAACATTATGGAGAACTCTCAGGTGTACAGGTTTCCTCACGATGTTTTCCTTCACCGAAACAAGTCATAATTAAATTGTAATACGCACATAATTTTAAAATTAATTAAAAAATACACCGTATACTTTTATAAGTTACGTAATTAAAGAGTTTCTTTCCAAGGCACAAATATTTTTTCATAAAATCTCAAATTACGAAATAAGAAATAACGGCTGTTTGAAATTTTATATCGACTAAGTAAAGAGAAAGTCCTAAAGATAGTTTAAATTTTGGTTTCAACACAAGTAGAGGATGAACGATAAGCATGAAAAATGCATCATTATTATTCAACATAATGAATAATTTATTCGCACATGTAAATGTTACTATGTCGTTATAGCACCTTTCGTTCGGTGCGAGTGACATTTTTGCATAAACATCGGTTGGTTATACTCCACTTTTGTCATTGGATGATGATTGAATGATATTTAGTGACCTAAATATTTAATATTATTATTTATTTTTATTTATATTTAAGGTACAGAGCTCTTCAAATAAGTTTCGCATATTTAAAAAATACAATACTAATAATAAAAAATTCTTCAACGTTTCCGTGCCTCGGAGGACACGGCAACCTGCCGGCTACGGTTATCGTTAGATGACAATCGTGAAGCTATGTCGGAGGCCTACAAGCGGCTTAGTAACTTCCGACGCATGTGTTGCCCACTAACCGCCGATTGGCGGTTAGTGGGAAACTGGAGCAACGTGGTGGATTGAAACGAAACCATCAGATAACGAATACCATTACGGTATTTCTTTTGAAATTAAAATTCAGCTTGTTAATTCATAATAAGTACAATACTAGAGGTATTCTTCGTTTTTACTATCAATAATAATTAGCACAGTAGCTTTTTAATGATACTTATTTACTTTATTAATAATAATTATTAAGACTAAATGCAAATTATTATTATTTTGACTTAATAACTAATTTATCAAGACGAGTCGCAAGTCGTTTTTGATTCGCAGTGATGAAATTACTGTAACTACGGATGCGAATGTGAATAAGATAACGCATTAGATCGAGAACCACTGAATATACTCGTAGCGGAGGGAAAGAAAGAATTTTGTAAAAATGGGATATGAAGGTCTGTATGACTACAACACGAATTCCGGGTGTCAATTAGTCAATGTCACAGTTAGAACTTCACGAGTGCGCATTCAAGAATTCATTGGTAACGTGACGGCAATAATTAAATTTATTGTCACCTTGAAGAGAACCGCTAGATCACGCCCTTACAAAGTGGCACAAAAGAAATTTTCAACAAAATAACACCTTACTTTGTATAGCAATAAATATTTACGATATGAAAAGCTTTAACGCTAGCGGATTTATGATTACTCGTATATTGTTCAAATAGTTAATTTAAAGTATTAACTTCTAAAACCTTAAGTATTTCAAATTATTTCTCACGAACGAGTATTGATCGCTCCGTTTTGTTTATTTTATCGCTTTGGTAACGTTGTGATAATGAAGAAAACATTTTTCTCCTACGTTTCGTTTCACCACAGGGCGATGGCAAAAAACATATTTGACAGACGCGGAAACTAACCGGCATACCGAATAAATGAAGCCCGTCTGTAATTACATACGCCTCTGGGCTCTTCCTATCGGTCGATGTCTGTTGAATTTGTTGAATATTTTCATATCTATTTACGGATACAAACAACGTCATAACAAATTGGTTGAAATTCATCTGGATCTTTCTACTTCTGTAGAAATAATGCTACATAAAAATGCCGAGTCAGTGAATTTTACTCATCCGCACGAATTATTAACACAATAATAATTAAAAATAGATAAATAGTAAGAAAAAATTAAGAACTCGTTTTTATAATGTTTAGTAAACTGTAAATGAAAAGCAACCGTTCTGTTAACCGTTGTGGAGTTCCTTTGTCCGGAGCCGATCCTATGCGTAGTATCCACTCATGCTTGTCATAAAATTGCAATGACATCGGAATTTAAGCAATATGAAAAATTTTAAGTTCGCATAACTATTCGAAATAAAATAAAAAAACATCAAATCAAATATATTTGTACAACTGTACAATATTTACGTAACTGTAAAATATTTGATTTGATGTTTTTTTATTCTACAAACGTTTTGGAAATGTTTTTAAGTCGAATATCACTTAGTTTTATCTTTTAGCCGTAGAGAGCGTGATTGCCTTCACTGCACCAAAATCAAAAGTAATCTTTGTTTGGAAATGGCTCGTGATAATCCGGTCCATAGAAGACGGCCTTTCAATTGAGTTAAAACTGTCATGTCATCACAGTCATGTGATCCAATGTAAATTTGTTCAAGTCTGTGGGTGGTTCTATCTACTCGAAATTCCTCCCTATGAATAGCTTAATTGAACCGCTATTAGATTTGTGTCGCGCGCAGCATAAGTGACACGTACGAGTAACACTTCGTATCACGGACTGTATAAGTTTCAATTACCTAACTATAATATGTTGCTATTGAAATTCAAATCGTTTATTCTATAAATATCACTTTTCACTTATTAACGAATTTTTTTATTCTACCACCGTTTCGGAAGGCTATTTACTTTTTAGTAGATATAATAGTAAAAAAATACGTAATTGTCTGTTTTTGGACATTTTATATTTTAATGCATTTAAAATAAGAAAAGAAAGTAAAGAAATAGAAATCTTCTCGTTACTCCCAGGGAAACGGATGCGTAATCCTTTGAATATAGTATTTATTAAGCCCTTATAAGTGCTACAAACATTTAATTTTACAATGAACCAAAGGATATTTATTCTAACCTTAGCTTTATTAATAAAAATGCGAGGGCGAAAAATTCCATCCAAGAGTGAAAACCACTAGGTAAGCGTTCTTAATTTAATTTGTATTATACTTTATAACGTGGACCTGGTTGAAAGAAAGATCATATTTTTACGTAATAAGGTAAACGAAAACACACATAACCCTATTTGGAGCAAGCGATCTCTTAAGGCAAAAGACAACAACGAAAAAACAAAACAGTTAACATCACGTAGAACTATAGCACAGTAACAATATACTGGGTGATTTTATTTCACTTGACATACTCGAGGACATGAAACAACATGGTCCTAGGTGATGATTAAAAATATAAAGATAAAATTCTACATGATAATTATTTCATAAATGGCAATCAAAATTATCTAAAAATACTCGGAACGTATGGACACGCCCGAAACGCAGCTGGGTGTGGTACGGCGGGGCCGTAACGGCGAAATTAATGAAGTTTAGTGGAGTAATTTAAACCGCGCGCGCTCAATGTCCACACTAGCGGCCATATTAATAAACATAGACTAGAGCAAGAGTAACTTTAAAACTTGTCGTAAATAAGATTTAATTAAATTCATTTTTAATAAACATGTAGTAGCGAAGAAGTAAGCTACTCCAAGTCTTATCTCAGAATCAAAGATAGTCCATGTCGCTACATAGTTTAGCGACCGATTAGGCGTGCATGGACGACATTGACGTTGACTTGACGCCTTCTAAACGTCTATAATATTTATTTATAACCTTTGATAAATTCGTAGGTTTTGGTTCTGTTCGTTTTTACTTGTTATTATGATGGATAGATGTTTTTAATAAAAAAATAAAGGAATACGAAACGAAATACCTACTTAAAGTAAATAGCCGCCGTTAGGTAGGCGCTTGAAATTAAAAATTGAAAGCTGAACTGTCGTCCAGTTTGAAGTTGTCAATTCCAAAATATGAGCTATTACTGTCATTTTAATGCATGAAGTCGTTCACTGACTCACTCTTTTTACTTTTAAATTTTAAAGGTTGCCATATTTTACTCGTTCAACCCGGACTAAGAAATGTATTGTTCATCCGACGCTACTCCATGTTTATTAATAGCATTTCAATTACGAAGTTGTTACTAGGTTAATCAAGGATTAACTAGTCAAAGTGTAGATTCGGATGACGCTTGGAGTAAGCGATTTTTATTAATAAGGCTGTAGGGGTTTGTAATGGATAATTACCTACGTCAAATTTTAAGCACCCTTTTTAATTACATATTTGGAATGAGAATTGAATAATGAGTAGCCCCTATGAATATGTCAAGGGACTAAAAAATCACCTTGTAGAAATCAAATTATTTTTTAAATTAACTATATAAAAAGTTAATAACTATGTTTTGCATTTATGCAACCATTGCAATCATTTAATACAACTACAAAACTCCTAAATCAATAAATTGAGGAACACAATCATGATTTTTATATTGTCCTTGAAATAATGAGTAGCATTGTGTCGAATGCTTCTATTTATAGATTCCGAAGCGCAGCGAGGGTGGGTTACTTAATTTTCTCTATTAGCTCGGCGACGAATAATACGCCCCGCTCATTGACATGACATGAATTGAAATTGACGTAAAAGCCACTACTTTTTAACGCTTGCAGCGTCATGTCAATGTCAATTCGCATGCAAATTCAACTAATTTCGCTACAGTTTGCAGCGCAGTTGCGTAGCCATAATATAAGGTTGAATTTGTTTTTAACGCTCAACGCAGTTTCTTTCGCACAGAAATGGCCAACATAGCATTATACCGCTCTTAGCTCGTTAGAGCGTTCTTGGTGGCGTGTCCGTGTCTTCAGATGTATGTACCTAATCGTAATATGAGATTACTTTTCTGGTAAAATGCACCAGATGAAATTGTAATCTCTAACCATGATTAAATTTGGCCCATCTCGGCTTGCGATTTTGCTTTGATCGTTCCGGACACACACACAGAAATTATTGTGTTACACGAGCTACTGTCTACGGACACTGCAGTACCCACTGTGTCAGGGTAAGGCAACCGAATACGTTTGTCAGTTTTTCTAATTGAAAGTCACCGAATAAATTCGCGACTTGTTTTCCCAGTTCTCCATTAGTTACCTGAACGCAAATCACAAAGCGTAATAACTGCCCGACTCCGTTGCCGGTCTCAACGAAAACAACTAATTTGGGCAATACAATGGGAAACGGCGCAAGCTTTGAATACGCTATACGAGACTTCGAGGCAACTGTATATTAAAATTTTAACATAGTCTTGAATTATTCATAGCACTTTTATTTTCAATGCATGTTCCTGCCGATTTTTCAGTTTTCGGTGTATTGGAAATGAATGTGTTTTTCAGTTTTCGGTGTACTGGAAATGAATGTGTTCAAATATGTTCAAATGTGTGGAAATGAATATTTCGACATAGATGTGAGTATTGCGTGTCACTAAAGGTCATTTTGTTGTTATGATGAAAACATTTATGTGACATATAATTATTAATTATCCGGTCGTCTTACTGATCTCTTTCTTACTTGTGTTCATGCCACCCGCGGCACAGGGAATCCTAGCGTGAAGGTATGAGGTTGTAGCGTTTATTTATTTATCCCATCACTGTGCCGTGTGCCGTGTTTTCAATTAACGTTAAATATGCTATCTAGAAACCTAGTGTTGTTTGAGGCTACACATTGCTGCCAGTGTTAAGGTCGGCTCACATTAAATCAAGTAAACTACAATTTGACTAGAATTTAACTCACAGCGAAGCATTGAAATATGAGCTTTATTTCGTGTCACTCACGATATTAGCCTTTACTGAAGCAAGTGATAATCAACTTCTAATACTCACTTAGCTTTTGAAAATTAGAGGTGTGTGCAGGATTCGGACCAAGACCCCCTTTTTTCGAGAGTCCATCGTTCAAAGCACTTTGATATCACTGCTTACGGCCGTAACTGTACAATGCCTTAATCAGAGTGAAACAGTTATTTCAAGTAAATGTTGATGTTCTTCACGTTTGACGTGAAGAAAACGATATAAAATGCATATTACAATGTTTTATAATAAGTTAATTCGAATTATAGTCAAAGTTGAGTTGATTTCATGTACACAGGCCTTAAGTATGCGCTTTTACGTACCTAGATAATAGTTAATTACGAAACTGGAATTAACGGGTACTGGTTTAGTTTAAATGTTTCATTTAAAGTCCCCGATGAGGTGGAGAAGGTATATTAGTTATGTAAGTAGTTGTTAAAGCATGTTCGGTTCGTGTTGCCCAACATTGGACATGCACGACAACTCGCGTATTCGTGTTATTTTTAGAGCATCAGTGAGTAATGTAACTTCGAGTTTACAAAATTAAGGTCATGTTCACGCAATATATTTATTACGCCATCGCTCACAGTAAAAAAGGGGTACCTACTTAGCGTTGAAATGTGATTCACCTTTAAAAATATTACAGCACCCACAATACAAGGGCAGATAATAGGTACAGTTTTTCGCTATATGCTAAGACAACCTTAAATTAAATATAATGGTCATTCCGCCCCGTCACACAAATAACACCATCCGTAAACAGTGACCTATATTCATATTATCCAATTATATTGAATAAGTGATAACTTTTAAATTAGTTTTAGACAATGAATCCGAACCAGCATTTCCCGAATGTTTGGCTAAAGTTCAAACCAGTGGGGTTAAATAACTCCGTTGAGTTTATTTACTAACGTACAATAATTAGATCAGATCATATTAGATCGGCGCGGCGCTGCGCTGTGACTTCCAAATTCACTTCAAGCTAAATTTAATTAATAGCGGTTCTGTTGTCATCTTACGGAATGTGATTTCAATAACCGCATGCATATTAAATTTCTGACGGACTAAAGAGAAATGTTAGCTTGACATTTTATTGTCGTAGAGGAACGTAGGACGCAAACAATTCAATTAATACCGGTAATTTACTTAGTTGAAATTTAATAGAAACGCTTTACAGTGGAATAAATGGGTGTAAAATCAGTGTTAAGAACTCAACAAAAAACGTACTCGGCAAATGGCACCAGCTGATTTTTTGAACTAAAGTAGGTAACTCCAATGCAATTTCCACCACGAACGTTTGTGAGTTATAATGAAAGTAAGATAACTGGCTGGTTTCACTAAACAATGGAATTTTTGTACTCAAAACTTTGATTTTTAAACATGATGGGACCTTAAAATTGTTTGGCCGTGATCACGCGCCATGACAAGATAATATTGTTAAAAGGTACCATTGTATAAAAGAGAACATTGATAAGAAATGAGCACTTGAGATTTACTGTGAGAGTAAGCAAAGCGGTTGTTAGTTCTCTTCCGCGTAAATTACGAGGTACTCGTACTAACCAACGTTTCCGTATTTCTCTCACATAAAGTAGTCTCTGCGTCTCCGCAGGCAAATAAACTTCTATATTAATTTTCTAAGGCCCGTAATATCCATAGCAGTTTAATCTATGATTCTGAGTTTAAACTATCTTTGTCGATTATTTCGTAATATCAATGACAGTTAATCTGTGTATGACAGTTTAAACTATCGCTTAGTTTAAACGGTCATGCAGGGGCAGTTAAACTGGCACGTAGGGTTTAATCTATTATTTCAAAATGGTTGCTTAGGAACAGATGTTGGTCATGTCAACATGTCGTCAATTATTATAAATTGATATTGGTAAAACACAACTTTCAGAAGACAACCTCAAAATATTACCTAAATTTTAATCAAGTCAGTGTCAATATCTCTCAATGTCAATCAAAGAAACGTCAATTCTTTTGAATCAAAACATTGCCGTATACATTTCTTTACGGTTTAAACCAAAACGAATGAATGAAATGCCAAGTGTTGCTATAATTTAAAAACTGATCTAAGTTTAACTAATCGGGCAATGTTTTATCATTGAAATAACGAGTAACTTTTGAAGTAGTTTAGTTAAACTGTGAGTTAATTGATTGTTGATATTACGGGTCTAAGTTAAAGATAAGTATAAAAAAAGAAAGTAAGAGGGGTGGGACTAAGAAAAGGGGCTCTAAGGAGCCTAAACATAATAGTCAAGTAGAACTTAACGTCTTATTAGAAATGAAACATTCTAAAAATTTGTAACTTCTTTTTATAAAAGGAAATGAATAATACGACGATCCTATAAACCACTTAGTAGTAACACTACGTGCGTTTATGTTACAAATACATGTTTGTCCTAATTTACTTGTGTGTGTTGTCGCAAGTCAAGAAAACCCAATGAGGAATGTGTTTCTGAGCTTTGATTTTAAGTGATCCGTATGTGAACTACAGTACCGATATGACGGAACATGACTTGTTCCGTCATATCGTCATATCGACTTCCTGTGTAGAAATGCGTTTCGTTTGATCTCTTTCTAGAGCTACATGAAATATCTCATACCGTCTTTGCAGTCGGTGTCTGCTATATTGCAGCCTCATAAATTCAATATTCGTATTCCGTGCAAACTGGCAGTGCATATTGAATCGTTTTCAAGCCATAAGTAAAGATAGAAAAATAAAAGTATACTAATATATGCATATTTATAAATTATTGATTATTGAATGATTGGACGAACAATATGGCGCAATGGTCCCCAAGCCCATTCGCCGTTTTAAGGGTCTGGGTTCGATTCCAAGCGAGACGGAAATTTGAATGATGAGTTTAAAATTCCCTTGTGTTGTCTATGGCACCCACGACATAGGGAACCCTAGTGTGAGGCATGAGTGTGAAGAGTTATTTATACATTAAGTAACTCACTTTGAACGTTGGTCCCTGGCACGGATGGGTCTAATTGATATTACTGCAACACTTCTACTATTCAGGTAACATTTGTGTAATAGTTCACTATTCAAATTCAAAATTATTAATTGAATCGTGTGGGCATTTTTATAATACAGTTATGAAAGTATGCAATATAGTTAGGGCGCGTTTTTATAACCCAATTAACATCCGTGGCGCGGCGAAAGCTATCGCGTCGTCTAGTTGGGGCCTAACCTAACCTGCGCTTCTAGTTTTCAATAAAGGTCTGAAAGTTTGAAACTTATAGTACTGAACTATGAGTTGTTGCAACGTGTGTTGTGATATTAGTTCAACCGAAAATTAGGGTAGAAGATTTTAGGACCAGACATAATTGCAACTCAATATGATTTCAGTTTTCTTATATTCTGGGCAAGATATATAAATCGTTCTTTCATTATGGGCTATACGACTTTCATCTGGTCATCTTTAAAGATCTCATTTTAATAATTTTGAAACAAAACCCAATAAGATTTACACAAATCGTTTGAAAACTATTTGAAGGATCGACTTCAGTGTTTAATGTGTTCTAAAACCATTATATGTGTTCTAAAATTATTAATCTTTAAATAAACATTCAATGACAAAGTAAAATTGGAAATGAATACAAAAGGCAGACTTATCACTTATGATCAGATTCGGATCGATTCCAGTTGAAAGAAACGAGTTAACAAGAAACACAAGAAGTACAAGAAACAATTAAACCAATTGTATCTATCTGTTCCGATGATTTTGTGCTATTGTGTAGAAAATAAAAGTCCGATCCGGACAATGGCGACATCCGACGCGACGATCTCTCGTCTACGGAAATCGTCAGCTTCCATTGGTAACTTATTATGTACGCAGGGTTACCATGACAACATTTAAAAAGTCCTGGCATTAGCTGGATATTATTAAAGTTATTTTTATAATAATAAAAAATCTTTTTTTGGCAACTAACATGGAAAAATTATATAAAGCCTAGGTAAGCAAGTAGGTACTTAACTGATTCAGTTCTGAAGTATGGAATTTTAAGAGGATTTTGCTATCGTATTTTTTCTACAAAAGATATATTTTTGATTCATTTCATTTCATTTCATTCATCTCAAAGGCGTATATAATATAATTTCATAAGTATTATAAAGCCGATTTATATTTGATTGGTTACTGATTCATACGAAGCCATATATGTGCATTCCAATAAATGAGCTATATTGATGAAATATACCGATATCGATATAAAAATCATGTTACCAAAACGTGGCATTTATAATTAATTATTGGAAAAGTTTTAGGTTTAAAATCCCGTTGCGAAATATCAGGGTCATCAGCGATGTTTATTAAATTCACGAGACCGGCGGCGGATTACATTTTTAATTTCATGCTCAATGTGTTGTTAATTTTACCGATTTTATAATGAAAACGGGTATTACAAACCATATTACGTTCCCTAAACTGATTCTGATTTTCAGTGAGCCATCTAGTTTCTATGTTATAAACGTTACTAAGGTTTTAATAATTGAAGCTAATAATACTGTGTAAATATAAAATACTAGTGGACCCGCCCTCGCTTCGCTTTGGTAAACTTGTTCTATACGTTTACATTTCTCATTAATTTTTCCATTTTCGCAACATTTTTCTTTGATGCTCCACTCCTATTGGTCGTAGTGCGATGTTATATGGCTTATAGCGTTCCTCGATAAATGGACTAACCAACACAAAAATGTTTTATCAACTCGAACCAGTAAATCCTCAGATTAGCTCGTTGGACCAAACAAATTTTTTCAGCTTTATTTTAGTAGGTAGGTGTACACTATACATTAAGATTAACATTTTTATAGTTAAGCATGAAAGCATGAAGTCTGATGGAATATATTTGCGAAAAACTAGATTCCATTACAATTATTAGTAGAATTTAGTTTGTTTGTCTGTGCATTTCTTCATGCAAATGTCATCTCAATGTTAATCAATCCGATTTGCGGTTTTCAGTGGTGTAATGACTGTGAATTTTTTTTTGATTTTTGTTTAATTTCAATAAGTTCACATATTGTAAAAGATATGTATGTTAATTGAAAATAATACCCTCTAAATAGCAGACCTCATAATTTTATACTATACCCTAATTGAACCATATAATTGACGCATACATAACCGGATAACAGGAATGTCTGTTGTAGAGCAGCAACTAGTTTTTAGTTCGTTGAACACCGATCAATCGAAATCCAGAGAGAATTATATTCACTAACATCCAGGCAGTTAGCCGTAAGGCATCCTATACACGACACTGGCGCCGCAGCGGCGCCGGACCGCAAGTCTATGTACATGAATGAAAATCGCAACGCCACCGCGCCTGAGCCGCGTAGCAGCCGCACCGACGCCGCGTACAAACCGTAGTAGTAATAAACGTAGAAGAGGATTTTGAGTACACCCTCTTGTATCCTGTAGGGAAGACAAGGGAAAATTTCATGAAGATTTCTTTTTGAAGAATTGAGAAATTATGAAGAAAAAATTTTTGAATATCTTAGAATGAGTGTGAAAACTTTTGATGTACTGCTGAACATTTTACAATCTAAACTTCAACATTAGGATACCAACATGCGACCTAGCATTTCTCCTGCGGAAAGACTGGTGGTCACTCTAAGGTTAGTAAAGTACATACATATTAAATCAGAACACATTTATTCATGAAGATGTTAGTAATTATATTAGTTTTCGCGGCCACTGCGCGAATACTATCGCGTCATATAAACACGCTCTTACGGCCATATTAATAAACATAGACTAGAGCAAGAGTGACTTTAAAACTTGTTGTAAGATTTAATTAAATTCATTATTATAGTAGCGGCACAAAATTAAGGTCCCTTTGACACATTAAAATAGTGACGTGAAATATGTTAATTTAGTATCAAAAAAATATGGTCAAGTGCGAGACGCATCGATACATTTTTGGAGTAATAAGTAGCAACTAATTAAAACTTTTCATTAAACGAATATGTAAATGAATAGATAATGTATTAAAATGGTTAGATATAAGTATTTAAGGTCTCCTCAGCTTAGAGGGGTGACCCATGCTCAGTAGTGGGCCTTGTTGGGTTGAGATAATTTATAGTACCTATATTTAATTTATGGATTTGACTTACTTACTTTATTAAAGATGGCACTGTATTTTGTTAGTAAAAACGTGAAGTGATTTGTTCGCGGGACCATATACTGCTATGTATATACGGTCCCGCGATAATCCATAATATTTAAATATATATATTGTTCCAATATCCTTGTAATTAATTAACTTTGGGTCCTAAATTATACATTCGATAAATTGTATGACTTTTTCACATCACTATTGACAATATATTCGCTCCTTTGGAAGCGCTCATAGCCCGGCGGCTTGCGTCGATCTCAAGTGATCGATAAAGTTAAGCAACAGCGGGCGCGGTCGGTAGTTGGATGGGTGACCGCTAGTGGCAAAAAATTTCTTGAGCGCTTCCGTGCTTCGGAGGGCACGTAAAGCCGTCGTAGCAGTCGTTAAGCCATGTCGGATACCTTCGGGCGGCTTAAAATTTCCGACACTTGGGTTGGCCACTAACCCCTCCACCAATCCGCACTGGAGCAGCGTGGTGGAGTATGCTCTAGGCCTCCTCAGGTATGAGGAGAGACCCGTGCTCAGTAGTGGGCCATTAATGGGTTGTAGCCAATTCGCTCCTTCAAATTTATGTAATAATTTATACAAAATTTGATGAGCAGATAGACGTCAAATAAACGTCATAGGGGCCTTCGTTTCGTGCCGCTACTGTAATAAACATGGAGTGCCGAAGAAGTAAGCTACTCCAAGTCGTATCTCAGAATCAAAGATAGTCAATGTCGCTACATAGTTTAGCGACCGATTAGGCGTGCACTGACGACATAAACGTTCTAAACGTCATTGATATTTATTTTAAACCTTTGATAAATTCGTAGGTTTTGGTTCTGTTCGTTTTTACTTGTTATTATGAAGGATAGATTTTATTAATAAAAAAAAATAAAGGAATACGAAACGAAATACTTAATTAAAGTAAATCACTTTGATTATAATCAAAGGTAAATCAATATAAATGTTACAAGTAACAAACTGCGAGGAGCGAGGTTACGGTTATAGCGGCTGTACACTCTCGTGCGAGAGCACTCGCTATGTCTCGTCCGAGACGCCTCGGCCGAGACGTGCGCACTCGGGGTAATCTCTCGTCAGGCTCAGTTGCAGTTGCGGACGTCGAGAGGATGGACGTATTAGAAATCGCATCCGCTTTTGCACTATGCGCTGCTAATTATTATATGAACGTACAAACATATGACGACAAAAAATTAATTATTCATTAAAATATTTATTTTTAACTAGCTGATCCGGGGTCAAAAGACTAGCTGATTACGAATCTTTTGTATGGGAATATAGCGCTACCAAGTACACTCTCGAGTGCACTCGGGTAGCAGTCTCGCGGGAGTGTAGAGCCGCCGTTAGGTAGGCGCTTGAAATTAAAATTTGAAAGCTGAACTGTCGGCCAGTTTGAAGTTGTCAATTCCAAAATATGAGCTTTTACTTTTAAATTTTAAAGCTTGCCATATTTTACTCGTTCAACCCGGACTAAGAAATGTCTTGTTCGTCCGACGCTACTCCATGTTTATTAATAACATTTCAATTACGAAGTTGTTACTAGGTTAATCAAGAATTAACTAGTCAAAGTGTAGACTCGGATGACGCTTGGAGTAAGCAATTTTTATTAATAAGGGTGTTAGAGCTTCAACAATGCCAGAGTTTTACCTAAGATGGTAAATTAGGCGACCAAAGTCTTAGATATTTGCGCGAACGTGAAATGGCTCTTAAGTAAAAAGCGGTTAATTTAATATTAAAAACAGACACTCCAATTTCATTTATTTGTACCTATAGTACAGAGTATAGATGTACAGAAGTAGCTAGCTCTATTTGTCTCTATCGGCGTGTACTCACACTGGGCGGCGCTGGCGTCGTGTACAGGAAGCCTAATGCACTGTTACACGCCCGCGTAATTTTCAATGCTTTTAAAATATTCCATGTACTAATTGTGTTGTTCGCGCAAACAACAATAATAAATTCTATTACTTTCATTTCCTGGAAAATTGTATTGTGTCGAACTAAAAATGTTTCTGAAAACCTATTAATGCAAGTTGTCATCGGAAAAATGAATTTTAATTTCATTTTAGTCGTGATTGATATTAAATTCAGTTCGTTCAGCTTCCAATTATTTCATAAAGCTCTTCTATTTCCAGGAATTTGTTTATCATAGCTGAACGACAAAGTCAAGCAATTAGACCGATATTATTGAATCCGAAATCTGAAAAAAATTACGAGCGCCTTTGAGCATACTTAAGCCGTTTGTTATTATAAGTAATAGACTTCCGACTCTTTGGGTGGCCACTAGCTCCTGCGCCAGCCCGCATTGCAGCGCTGTCGAGTACATCTCAAGCCCCATATCTCAAGCCCTTCTAATTACGATTTACTGAATCTTTAGTATCGTTGTGATTTGGAATTCGATGAAACGGAAATGACGCGCAAATGAAACGAAACGGAAACGAAAAATACACAGACAAATTTTAACGTGGGAGAAAATGAGATAGGAACATTAGCAAGAGTTAGAACTAAAGTTCGCTGCAGCGCTAAAATAATATTTTAGTTTGTTACACCTATTTTCACCACAGTTACTTTGCCCCATAGCAAAACTTCATACATCGCTCATTCGCTACATTTTGAATTAATTAGGAGAATTCTGAATACGTTGGAACACGTTATCGTCTTTTGAGTATTACGCGAAATTTACCCGGAATAGTCATAATAATATGAGGCATTACCAAAGCAAGCACAGTAAAACATATTAGCAGTTTCCCCGTTCGTGAGATAATTCAATAGCTACACAACTAGCTTTTTAATCAGCAAACATTTAAGCCACAAATGTGTTATTAATTCAGTGTGTATTAAAGTATTAAATATGCAAATATGCGTAGGTATCGCTGGTAGATCTTTGGTTTTATATTACATAACATTTCGAGATTGTACGCGGTCAGGGAGGCGAGCCTACTAGAAACTTATGCGGATGCATTTCTTATTGCTACTTATTGCCGCTTTTACCTCCATACCGATGCTTATCCGCCCATTCATGACAACCACAGGTTTATCTGCTATCGCCACATTTGTTTATGTTCCTACAAGATTAAAGCAATAATATAAAATAGCAATAATACATATAGCAATATTTAAGCAATTGCATTCAAAATTGCATCACAATAATTATCAAACAGACATAAGTAATAAAATTCTAAGTATACCATGTCTGTATACAGAGGATTTTACATCGATTTATAGTTCCATACTTTGGTTGTAGTGGCTTCCTCATAAAAGGGTTAATTACTTTACACACTGTCACGGTATTTCAGAGCTGTATACGAGCATTTCTGCATTATTTTCGTGTAATTCGGGTTTCGTGGTACACATGGTCGTCGTCTAAATACGCAGCTCACAAATGGCAGGACTCTTTTTATTTTACTTATTATTTTGTTTATTGTTTTGTTTAAAGTCAAATTTAACCAATATAAAAATTAATTATGGCTATATAATAATATGGTATCTTGACAAAACAAAACATTTTTTTGTATTCAGTATTTTTTGTGACAAATAATAATATGAATCTATTCACCCGACTTACACAAAAAGGATGTCTAAATATAATATAGTACGTTTAAAGCTCTAACCCACTCAAGTTGTGTCATTATTACCTTCGTCACCTTGCCTTATTTATTAATAAATAATATTATATAATATGGTATTCCATATTATTGTACGCCGGTACTGGTATGAGAAGATTGATTACAGCAAGCGAGTAGCAATTACTATCAATATTTTAAATAAATATTTCCACAAAGATATCAAAATGTCGAACAAGAGTTCAGGGGTAAAACTTACCGAAAGAGTAGTCTGACAAATAATTACGCTTCATGTTAACATTTATTTAATAAACCATTGTTCGTTGTCTGTAAAGTATTATTTGTGAACTTCACTGGCTACCAGCGGCAACCTGGTCAGGTATCCTATTAATATTATATTTGTGAAAGTTTGTATGGATGTATGAATGTTTGTTACTCTTTCACACAAAAACTACCGATTGGATTTTGCTGAAACTTTACAATAATATAGCTTACACATCAGAATAACACATAGGTTATAATTTATAAAGATATAATGTGAATTATCCAAAATATTTAACTAAATATTTGCAAACCGAAGGAATAAGTTTCCCGAAGCGAAGCGAGGGCGGGTCTCTAGTAAATAATAATATTACTATACGAAAGAACGCCTTGTTATATTATGTAATGACTGCGTAATGGTATTTAAAAGTAGGGCGGTCTGAGCTTAAGTCTTTCACAAGTTACTGGCCTATTAGCGCCCACAGATTTTTTATAAAATGACACTCAATTGAACTTGATGTGAGAGTCAAGAAAAGAGTATTATGCTTTCGTCATCGCGACTAAACACCAGGTGGAATTGTTGTCAAGCATTATCATGTAAAAAAATAATAATCTACAGTAGGTATATTTGCTACTCTAGATCGTTTGTAAACTTAAAAAAAGAATGTGCATTGTTAAAATTTAAAGTAACTTAAACGTTTAAATAATTATACTCTGTTCATAAAAATAGTGCACATAAATGACATGCAGGCGGAGAGCTCTGGGTTAGAGACCAAAAACGCGTTAGTGATGAATTTTCTGTGTAAAATTATTTTGTGCGATTGTGATTTTATTATAAGACTAGCCGTGCCCGTGACTTCGTCCGCGTGGAATTCAACAAAAAAGTTATTAATTTTCTAAAATAAAACTAGCCATAGTTACTCCTTAGTACATCAGCTGCCTGCCAGTGAAATTCCCGTCAAATCGTCAAAATCGGTCCAGCCATTCCAGAGATTAGCCGGAACAAACAAACGGACAAAAATGGTAAAAAATGTTATTGTGGTATATGTACCGTGTATACAACCATACACTGTATACAACCATATGCATTTAGTAAAAGCGGTTATTTTAATAATACCAACAGACACTCCAATTTTATTAATTTGTGTAGATGGATAGTCTACGCGTTTGTCAACTAGTTACTTAACATATAAACTTGAAATGATAGTTTTATGAATATATTGTAATATTGCAGGAAATGCGGTTACTACTCATTTACTTCCTCCTTTGGGGAGCTGATGCCCGGGAGAGTGGGTGGCAGCCGGTCCTCCCAGCATCCTCTCTCGTGTACCACACTTACACCAAGCCTTCGGATCGATCGTTAGATGCAGGGTAAGTTTATTTTGAAGAGATAGAATAACTTATTACTTATGGAATCATTGCTACAAATCTAGGTCGAGTTGAGAATAAAGAGTGCTACTCGTTCGTCCCCATTTAAGTATTTCATATTTTTGAGGTGTCTTAAAAATCAAAATATTATGGGGTGACTTGGCTTATTTAATATGAAATGTTTTTAGTCGTGAAACATTAGGCGACCCATTAGCTCAGTAGTTACTTACTAGTGACCGTATAGCAAAAGTTCCCGAGTTTGATGTCTGACAGACCAGAAGCATTTGATAGATCATATTTGTTTAATCCATACCAACCGTGATTGCTGAATGAAAGTTTATTTATGAGAAATGATATTTATTGAATTCCAATGACGTGTACTTACACAACACATCAGAGCGTGAGATCCGGAAATTCCTACTCCGGCCGGATATCGATCCCGGAAGCCCGCGCTTCTCAGACAGTGTTCAATAACATTTTTATTACCTCTGCGACAGGGTTAGCACAGCACAAAAATGACATCTACTAAACTTCAACTCGACTTCGATTCAACTGATCGGAAAATATTGAAATATGAGCTTTCTTTCGTGTTATTCACGGTCGAATTTTTGTCCGATCGGGGTTGGCTGTAGGTAAAAGAAGCCTCAATCACGGTTCATAAAAGAACTGATTCAAGTTCAGTTATATTCCTATGATTTTCTGGTTGTGAAAGTGGTGGTGAGAGAACAGACAAAAACAGCTACTCAATTCTTCAAGATGTTCGAAATTTCTAAATCCTATTTATTATTTCAGTTCACAACTCAAGATTGTCAACCGACGGCCAGTGAACCCATACGTGGACAAGATCACGAGTCCTTACGACACAGTTCCTGCACCGGCGTCAGACTCTTGCAGCGTCTACAAAGTTTCCATGAATCAAGAAATACCATATCAGCATTTGGAATATGAGAATAATTTTCCAAATCTCAAAGAATTCACCCTATGCCTATGGAGCAAATTTCATAATCATTCGCTGGATCACCCTCTATTTTCCTATGCCGGTAAATTTTATTTATTAAATTTGGAAACCCTTTTAGGAATCTGTACAAATTTTTTTACACTCTTTTTCTTTTATCCGCGGCGACGAATTTAGGGAACATTTTTGGCATGTTGAAATCATAAAATTTATGCGAATCTGGAACCTTGAGTTGCGGTTGCGGTTATTTAGCTAATACGCAGTATGTGACATTCACAAAAAATGACCAAAAAGTATATTGTTTTTGATTAATTTATTTTAGGCTATAAATAATCCAAAAATAACAATCCCACACTATTTTATTAGTATTAAAGTATAACCAGACTCTTCCAAACATACTTTTAACAATACCTGATATTCCTTAATTCGATCATCAGTACTCCGACTATTGGCTCAGTGACTGTTGGTATAGTAGAAAACGTAAACTAGTGAACGAGTAAAAGTCGACCATACCGTACCCTAATCTACGTGCAGCCCGACGCACGTCTAGTCTATTCAAGTGGCATTTTGTTATCAATTTTACAACGCCTTACCCATGAGCTACACATATGACATTTCAAAAATAGCTCTGACTCGGACAACCAAGAACGATAAAAAGGGTACAATGTAGAAAAAGAAACGTTTTACGGCCCATCCTGCGCCTACGCTGTTGCTGCACAGTACAGGATAAGATTTGTGATGCATTATACAACAGTGTTCAGTAACAGATTAATATAACGATGTGATTTGACGATGTGACCGTTATGAAGCCGCCGCTCCCAGACGCCATCCTATTGAATTAGGATGTACAATTAAGTTAGTTTCAGCGTTGAAACGCAAATTCTAAAATTGGATTAACTTTAGACCGACACTAAATTCTGCATTGTGCTACATTCTACTTCACGCATATTAATTACGATATATTTTTAAAAGATGTTAACTTGTTAAATTAACTTGTTGATTGATAAAACATGTTTATTTTAAAAATTTCATACAATTAAGACACATTTTCTTTTTTGTTATTAATTTATTAACAAACTACTGCCCGTTAAAACTATTGATTCTTCACTTTAAAAAACACTACAAGAATTGTTTCATTCTTATAAAAATCGACGGAAGCACGGCCTTGATATTGAAATCAATTGACATTAACCCCGTTACCCCTACCGAATTGTAGAACGAAAAAAATATTAAAAGTATAGTAATCATATATAACAGCTTAGTGTTTTTTGAAGTGAAGAATCAAAAGTTTTAACGTGAAGTGTTTTGTTAATAAATTAAGAAGAAAAAAGAAAATGTCTTTTATATGAAAAAAATGTCAAGTAGTGATAGATTATTAACATTAACAAATAACTATACAATTAAAAATGACCCAGGGAAGCGGGTATTCACAGCTAGTTTTATATAAATTTAATGTCAATGTCAACATTGTCACATGTAGTGGCTAGAATTTTATGAGCGTTTCCGTACTTCGGAGAGATATCATGAAATTTTTCGAGTAGAAAAATGCAAGGCCAAGAAAAGAGATTTGGAAGGTGAATAAACTGTTGCACTTTCCCATAAGAAAGCCAAGCGACCGCCTTTAAAGCCACGACCAGACCCACTTGTTACTGTTTTTAATTAGTTGTTGTCACATTTAAATCATGTTATGTTTTATTTTATTGTTAAAACAAAATCAATTAAATAAGAAGCAAATAGAAACGTTTCATGCCTTGAAACTTCTTTTACCAACACTGCACTTAGACTAGGCAGTTGGAATTAAAACGCTCTATCAGTCGCGTAACAGTTGGTCTGTGTCAACAGTATCAACATCATATCAACAGTTACAGAAGCTAGAGACTCAAAGCGGTGGGTCAGAAAACACGTCCCATTACAAGCATCATGACAATTCACATATAAATTCACATAATATCGCTACAATTTGCAGCGCAATATCGTGGCCATAAAAGGGGAAGAAGGAATTGCAGCGCGAAGCGAATGCCACCGATCCACATTGAAATAGTCTAGTGGAGTACCTACAACGTTCTAGGCCTTCTAAATTATGTGGAAACTCGCGCCCAAGAGTCGGACACTAATGAGTTGAAGTCGTTAAATCAAGGTCGGGCGTGGTCGGAGTTGGTTCGATAACCGCTTGTGGCAACTTTCAGGCATATTACAACATGAAGCTAGGAATGGCAGAACCTCCAATTTTCAAAAAGGATGTGCGTATTAGAAATAAATTATCACCTTGCTTCGTGATGGAGACATCGTGCGAGCAAACCTCTGAGACTTCTTCATAATGTCTCAAGGATATGTGAAGTCATTGGTAGACTTCACTTTACTTTGTGAGAGCAGACCTGATATTGACCAGAACAGATGAAGAATAATGTAAAATATTGTTAAGAACATTAATTTATATAATTATATTATTAACCATTTTTTCGTCACAATTTAACCAGTTAGTAACAAAAAATCCTAGCACAAAATGGTGTAATTAAATGCTTCATGTTGTTAGGACTTGAATCGTGACCAGTATACACTTGTGCAAATCGTTCCTGTCTCTGTAACACAGAACCGCGTTAATGACTAATGGTCTAATGTAAACAATTTGCAATTAATGTGTGCTATTTGCTCTAACAGACTATTTGCATGTAAGATTGCTAGTTTTATTATGTAACATGTAAATCAAAGGTGGTTTTGGTGTTTGGTTTGGTTCGCGAAACCTGTCCGATAACACTCTCGAAGGTAGAAGTGAGAAAGCACTGCCGCAAAAACGTACCAAAATACAAATCAACTCACATTGCCGACCGGAAGGGAAGGGAAGGATTCATATTATTTTTCAATTAAAGAAGCTCACAATATACATACCTATACTAAAAACGTTACTGAGGTCTCTTATGGAAGATTTATTAGAAAATCTATCATCCGAGGCCTTTAAGGCATAAGAATACAAAACAATGTTTGCAAGAATTTTCGTCTTTTTGTCTGTGTTGCCTTTGTATGGATTATCTCAGAAACGGCTAAACAGAATTGTCTTACATACTGGCCTACAGTTTTCAATAATGTATTGTGGTAAGCTATGTCAGTTTAAATAATCACGTCTAACCATCGTCTAACAATATCCGAGTGTCGGTAGTAACGGACAGATTTCGCGAAGGGAAGCGAAGGCGAGTTTACAAGTCTGTAATCCTTACTAGTATTATAAATTCGAAAGTAAGTCTGTCTGTCTGTCTGTCTGCTACCATTTCACGCCTGATCCGCTAAACCAATTGATAATGAACATGACATGAGATTGGACATTGAGAATGAGTTTTGTACTATGTTATATTTATTTTCTAGTGGGAGACAGCCCGAAGGAAATCTCATTGTGGATATCAAACAAGGGCGACGCAAGCTACTTCAGCATGGCTGTCCACGGGCAAAACTTCTTCAGGCTCAACTATCCCCTGAAGTTAAACACGTAAGTTCACTTATGTATGTTCGTTAAGTTTAAATTTTGTCGTTATATTCAAAGCTGGAAAATATTAAAATTGTAGATTAAAATTAATTAGTACCTACTGTTACAATTATGCACAGTTATTTTTTCCTAAGACTATACCTGAAATTAATAATTATAGATTTCAGAAATTGTTTTTTTAGAAACAGCATTTCTGCAATTTGTGTAGGTATGTATTAATCGGGTCAAATCTTGCAAGCAGAATTAGAACTGCTACCTCTTACTTTATGGACTTGAAATTTCGCATATATCCAAACACGAGAACTTATTTACGATTTACAGCACAGCAACTAACTGTTCCGGCGAATTTCGTACAGCCCTATAAGTAGATAATAAATGTTGTGGTAACTTAGAAGCTGAAACACTTGTTACACTATCACTAAACAAAAACATCTGCCCTCCTGGTAGGTTCAACTCGTACTTTCCCGTTTGTTAGGTGATTTCATTGTGCGCCGGTGAATTACTTCGCCAGCTCTGCTCTTCTGGTACTTCATCTCGTGTCAGAATCGTGACAGTGTTAATGTTTCAAACAACGTTATTATTAGTTTTATTATTAGCGTAGCGGTAATTGACTTCAAACATTCTTCGACAAAAAAACTAGATGGAGGAAAATAGGAAGTTGCGTCAATAACAATAACCTATTTTTTAAAACTCCATTGATAAAGTTATATTTCGCCGTAATCTCATTTATTATCATAACCAAATATTAATTAGTCTGTCTATCAAATGTCCAGTCAATACCAAGCTTGTTAATTACCATCAACGCTTAATAATAGATTAGACCATTTATTTTAAGAATGAAATTTTTAACGAGTCATAATTAACAACGGCTTTGGTAACCAAATGGTTTTAAGTAGTCTAGTTCACAAGTTCAAAACGTGTTTAGGTAATAGAGATAAAACTTTTGAACTTGTGAACCAGACTAAAACTAAAACTCATCTAATTGAATGGTTTGAGTTCATACGCATGTATACATAGATTGTAATGAATTGATCACCCGTTTAACCTGATAACACGTCAAGTTTAAAAATATTTTTTTTATTATCTGCATATCTACGAGTATGATACATTAATTACGATAAGTTTCATTCCTCTCCAATGATACGCACTTCTCTTTTAATGGCTTAACGATACGAAAAGGTACGTAAGTGGACTGACATTTTAGTATGAATTTCATCACATATAGCGATTAAACGCATGGCTTGCGCCAATCGTAAATAAATTAAGTTAAGCAACGGCGGGCGCGGTCGGAAGTTGTGTGGTCGATGGCCTTCGCGGCGCTAGAACTAGCCCAATACACATTGGAGTATCGCAGTGAAGAACAGCCACTTCGGCCTATACGCTTATTTTTTATGTTAACAGTCGACATACCAGCAGAGTATGAAGCTCTTTCTATCTGATGGTATAGGCCACCGACACCCATTGAACATTAGTAAAATAAATGCTTCACCGACACATGCACCGACCAAGAAATCAAACTCTTCCGTTACTGAGTTAGTAAACGGAACAACGGAACAAGCTGAAATTTGACATGTTTGGTATACTTCACACACATTTATGAACGTTATGGAGAACTTTCAGGTGTGCAGCTGTCTTCCCTCCCCGAAGCAAGGATTAACTTAATTAATTTATAATATGTAGATATTTTTGATTATTATGGGTGCGTATTGCTGTTGTGTAAGTTTCGTATCCAGGCCCCCGTGATTGGGAACACAATGTTCAAATGACATGGCTGACACTGTTCCATTTTATAAATAAGTACAGTTACGTTTTCTACTAGATAGATCAAAGGGACATTTGAAGTACACGTAATTGTAAAGCTTGCACCCGGCTTTTGATCACAGTTAAAATGCGAAAACGTTTTGCTCGATCTCGACAGAAATGTTAGACTTTACGGAATATTGACGTCTGCTATGTCAATGGAAATTATTCGCCCTCTTGATCAAAAGCAGATACGGAATGCTCAATATAATATAAACAGTAGGAAAAGTTTCTTACTTTTGTGCTTTACGTTATGAGTCCACATGATTAGGGGCGAACTATACTCGTTACCAATCTAAGGCGCTATTTATAAAGACAGACTGCTTATTGCTACTTCGACCAGTAAATTACATAATTATGTCGGTAACTTTTTCAGTTAATAGTTAAACTAACAAAATTATGTATACCGCAACCTACCAACAGCTGCACCAATTATCTTACTAAATACTTAATATTTTCTCACCTTTATTTATGTAAGGTTCAATAAAGAATAAATAAATAATATTATAGATTTTATAATATAAATGTGTGTGTCTGAATCACGCAAAAACGGCGGAAAGTATTTAGGAAAAATTTGGCACAAAGATATTTATCATCCTTGAAAATAAATATGTTATACTCGTAATGTGAATGATATGATAGATATTATGTGTGTGTTCATTACACAATGATACTTCTACTATTTTGTCGGCTACCAACAATAATGTTCTTCATACGTGATGAGGACCAATGGTTTCTCTTAACAAAGTATTTGGCGTGATATTGGCGTGATAAAGCAATTTCTTAACTCCGCTTTCAACAGTTGAGCAATATCACGCGATCTACTTCCGAAATCCACACGTCCAGTTTCAACGAGAAAGTACATTAGGATTCAATGGGGTTGTGTTGATGAATAATTGTTTAGAAACAGATAAGCGGTAGGCTGGAGGTATTTGGATGGAATCATAATGATTGAGGTTCCTCTGTGTCGTATACGCGGTTATTGAACCTATATATTTAAGGTGCTAACACTAAAAATATTTTACATACAAGCTACTCATTCTCATGGTCCATGGTGCATGTCATAAAGAAGTTGCTAAAAATATATAATATTTTCCTGATATTTATTTATTCTTATTAATATTTATTGATATTAATATTTCGATTTAAAAATAAATGCAATGTACCAAAATTGTTACATTCGGTTTTAGTTCTACGACTCTCTACAGCTTTAAATAGATTTATGTCATACATTCGAAATGAATGAATGAAGTAGCTAATTATCCGCTACTACTTAACACAATGACCATTACCTTAGTAAATACGTCATTGAACAGTAAAACAGTGTGTGTGTAAGTAAGTTAGTGTTTTGTTTATATAGTCATTGAGTTATTTTTAGCTAGTGATCAAAATTGTTAGTGATGTTTTTATTTTATTGTGTTTTAATAAGTAAGTGCCTACTTTAATATAAGCTACGCAGCACATATTTTGTTACTTTAGTTCATGTAAGTAATTTTTTTCAATTCTTTAAGAAAAATAAAAATCTTAAACCACATTTCTAGATTTGATTACTGTTATATCTTTGATGACAATCGCCACAAATTGTAACGTAAAAATCATCAAATAAAAATCGTCCCACTAATTCAGTTTCTCGAGAGCTACAAAGGAACGTACATAGACTGCTAAACACACATCCCTCATTTGCGTAGAGCAGTTGGGTAAATACAAATACGACGAGGTGAATTGATAGGCCCTTGACTAACCAATTGTACCATAAATTAAAAAGTAAACTTGCTTCACAGATGGTACCACTCATGTCAATCTTGGAACGGAAAAACGGGCGAATGGCAGATTTGGGTGAATGCTGAAAGAGTTGGACGGGGATTTAACAACAGGGTAAGATCCAATATTTCCTATCCGATACAATTAATATTCGGCTAAAACATACGATGTTTCCATGTTCAATCGAGAACTCTTGGAGTGTATAGAACAAACCAGCTTTTAGTACCAATAGTTGAAAGTAGGTCTGTACACAATACTCAAGTTTACAAGAGAGTTACTTGTAACAATAATTGTTATTTGTAATAATAATTGTTTATTATGATTTATATTAGTACTAAACGACTCGTGAGTGTCTGAATACATTTTGCGAGTATATCACGGCTTACCTCACGTGTTATAATTGTCGGATTCGCCCGATTAGTTTCGGACCATTCCGAGATCCTTTATCAAGAGCCGTCGCCGACGAGAGCTCGGTTCCGACTCACTTATATTATAGGATTTATATTAATTTCAATATGATTATTAAGACTTATGATGTTACGAGTAACAACATAAATATTATGATATCTAAATATTTATGAAACGTAACGCGGCTGTTTTGTTTTCGCAAAATACGATTGCTAATTTCAAAATTATAAAGAATCGAGAATTGTAAATGAAATTTATTTGTTTTAACTACAAGTAGATATTTTTTTATTTTTATTTCAACCAATGTGATATAACAAAATATTTTTGTATTCCAGCTTGTCGGCCACATCATAAAAGGGGGCGGTGCTGCTATAACCGGCCAAGATCAATCGTTGCTAGTCAAAAAGGATGGCCTGGAACCTGAAATACGTATGTTACTGCGGACACTTCTATACGCTATATGTTAGCTTCACCTGTGTATACGAAATAGAAAATTTTCACCAGTATGATCGTAATCTCCCGCGCGGGAGGCTCATGTTGGAATTCTACTTGCCCTTTCATTTACGATAATAAGGAATTCTTATAGATGTGCAGGTTACATCTAAGAATTCCACAATAACCTCAAAAATATGTGAAGTCTACAGCATTACTACCTAAGAGAATTCTCTCTATTTGACTAGAGGTCAACCATTCAACTTCTGACCGCGCCTGCTGTTGTTTAACTCAGTAGATCACTTAGGATCGACACAAGCCACCAGGCTATGAGCGCTTCAAATTCTTTCGCTAAACTTATATTTTTGAAACTATATTTCTGTAAACGGATGGATTTAGATGTCCTAATATTGACTGATGTGCCGGATGTGACGGATTTAAAAGAGATTAAACGATTTAGTTCAGTCACATTTACATGTAAATTCTTAAAATTCTACACGAAACGGAAAACATTTCTATTTACATTTACGGTGTGGAACTTTTGTTCACTATATTCACTTCTATACCTTAAACATAGATCGTAATTATTATCTTATTTATTGAATATAATGAAGAAATACATATTTTCAGAGCAACCTGGTTTGATCGGCGAGATTACGATGTTGCAACTATACCACGTAGCATTGACGGCAGGCAAAGCCCACAAAGACCACAAACACCATCACGCTCATCACTTTAAACACGACGGAACATCTGTCGAGGCTTCCACGGAACCAGAAACGGAACCTCCACCGCCACAAGCTACTCCACTAGGCAACGGAAATTTCCTTATCGCTGGTCAATTGCAAAGACCAACTAACTTAAACTTAGCTGGCGCTCAACAACAAATGATCCCTGTTCAATTGCCCAATGGTCTTCAATTACAACAGGAATATGTGAACGGCCAATTAGGCAATCGCGTCGTGTCCGAGCAGCTACTTAATAGCGTTCAGCAAATACCATCTGATCAGTTTTCCAGCGCTTTACCAGTACCTTTAGGCGGTTTGGCAGTTTCCCCCTCAATTTCTCAAAATCATATATATTCGCCGAGACCTCTTGGTCCATCCAAAGGAACTTCAGTACTTTTATCTGGATCTTTACTTAATCCCGCTAACGTTCAGTATATCGACGAGACCTCGTCTCATAACTTATTCAAAAGAGATTCTAAGAAACGCGACAAAAGGGATAACCCCGAGAAAGAACTCATAGAAGAAATAAAAGGTACAATATTCTTCAACCATTATCCTAATGCAGCTGATAAAATATTTACTATACATTTGCAACTGGAAGTTATTAATACACAGCTTTTATATTTTCAGGAAAGAAAGATAAACGAGGACTTATTGCATTATCGGACGGATCAATAGTTGACGAAGCACTACTCAGTCCAAATCTTAATGAAGATAGTCAATTAGATGACATGTTATTCCAACAGTCGTTGTTGAGTGGTCTAGCTGGAGTCGTCGGTAATGTTCCAGTTCAGGATTTACAAAAACAAACGGTAATCCATGAAGTCGAGCATTTCCAATTTAATTTCATCAATGGCAGTAATAATGGAAATATTTTACTAAATATGGGTATTGGGGACAGTGGTTGAGGCTCCGAATCATTAAATTGATATGACGTAATTTATGGATGCAAAATTAATTTGAATCACCACACCACACGATAATGCGTGCTTTGATTTCAAGAGTACAATATGTAATATTCGATGTCAATTCTATGTTGTAATAACATGTATTTATAGAACCCCACTGAACTGTTAGGCAGATCAAACAAAGCATGTCACATACATAGGTATAGATAGGTACAAATATTCAATATATCCCCAACAGTGTTTGCGAAATACGCCTCAGTAAACGCCAAAAGAGAGGTGGGCTGGCACGCAGCGAGTTCGCATAGTGCATGGTGTAACAGAATAAATTACAATATAGCAATAATGAACACAGTGCAGGTCGGCTGTATAAAATTGAAGGCTACGAATCTATGTTAGGATAGGTATTATTTATAAATGGATAGGTATCTAGCCTATTGATCGGAAAAATGTTCATTAACCGTCCAAGTTAAAAATCATCATCATCCATCACATTCTCACTTTATCACCAAAATGTTCGATTTCGAATCGAACCAAATTGATTTCATCTTTTGCGTTAGTGTATTTATGATATTCTATTCTAGCACGTAGTACACATTAGTGATATTTTCAGTCGTTTTTAAATCTACTTAAATACGAGTATAATGGAAAGACTTCTGCTGCATGCATATTATTAAAAGTATAAAATTGTTGACGTAAATATTATTTTGTGAAACTTTAGAGGAGATTCGAGCCCAACACTGGGATAGTTACATATGTATTGGGATGGTGACGCAGTAGTCAGTAGTATAGAAAAACACAAGATTTTATAAATGTTGTGTAAATTATCTAATTTAAAGTATGTTATTTGGAGAAAAAGTCTATCCATCCTAGTGTTCAAATTAACCTTCGGTGCCCATAGTACATTCAATCGAGTAACGGTCATGACAACGGCTTCATCCTGTTGAAAGTCGCTGGGCTCATTCTTTACTCTTGTAAACTGTAAACTTGTGTTACTGACGTTTACATAAAAATGTTTTCAGGTCGACGAGAGAGAACCAGCCGAAGCTGAAGTGAAGGCGGTAATGCAAGTGTGCAGCGGTTGTACGCCGGAGCCTTTCAAGAAGGCTCTGGTCCTCTCATGGAGGTCTACCCCGAAAAAGCTTTACAACGGAGCGCACTATTACAAGGGACTTCCGATTTGTAAAGCTTTCTAAAAATATTTAAGTCATTGTAAGATTAAGATTTATCATACCTCCGATAGACAGGAAACTCCTATAATTTCGTTTTTATCAATGTACAAATAATTTCAAAAACAATATTAACAACAGCTCAAAGTTTTGAAGAGGTATCGTTAATAGATGTTATATTAAATATAACGTTAACTTTGTCGTAGATATCGACTTGTTTCACTCGCAGTTATATCGGAAAATTGCTAATATTTTGTGATATAACTTGTGACGAGTTTTGAATTTGTAAGTTTGTTTACTGATATAATAACCACATAATAATAGCAGTCTGGTAATTGCAATTTTATTGGTAATAACTCTTGTCAGACTTATTATCATAATAAGTTAAGACTTCATAGTCACTAAAAACCATCATTTAGCCTATTCATCTCAACCTAAAATAGTAAGGTCATTACTGAGTGTTTTATCGATATAATAAATTTTTATTTTGCATTGTATTTATGTATTCTCTAGGAAAAAGTTATTGTTTCAAAAATATATTTTTAAGAACTTCAAGCAAAGTTACATTTATGACGTACATGAAAATATTGTAACAATTAAACCTTTCATAAGATTCGTCGTCACTTGCCATTATTTTATTTATTTTTAGAGATTATTGAAAAAATAATTGCAATGAATTGCGTTTTAAAATAAGTAGTAGGATTATCGTACCTATTTTGTTACCATTATTAAATAAATAAGAATAAAATAAACATGCAGTTTCAATTTTTTTTATCTATTAACATGAAACTTGGCTCAGTTCATTTCGTAAGGGGTCACTTGCTAAACGATGCTTGCAACGTCACTTGCTGTTGATGTGAGCTCCCTTATATCAGTAGACCTCAACCATTGACATATGATATTAATATGGACGTAGGGTCCGCGCTAAAAAATGTCCGAGCCAACTCAACAACAAAATGCAAGAAGAACAACAATGCCGCGTTAGTCACTTTTCGACCGTGCTGACAACTAAACATCAACGATGCCGTATTGTATTTTGAAATCGTGTAAAAACTACGCAAGTAAAGTGGAAAAAGCCGATGGTATATCATATTTTCGGTAACTAAAACATTGTTTTATCTTTTAAAGTATTGGTTTGCTACGAATACACACTATTTTATTTTAAATCGAATTAATTTCTTAAATAAATCTCAGAATCACTCAAAAGAATAAAAAATATATCTTTGTCTTTGTCTTCTCGCTATACAGACTGTAGTCAGAAAGAGATAAATATATCCGTTACTTTTGTTTAAATTATTTTGCACTTGTCATTAAGGCGTGTAGTGTAATCGTTGTGTCATAAGGTGCCATTGACATATGTGTTTGTTGCAATCGAAATAAAACCGTGATTTATACTATTTCCATTTCTTTATTTTCTCGATGACAGTTCTGTAGTAGTGTTGTGACCAAATAAGTAATGATATCGATCGCATATATTTATTTTATTAAATTCATCAGATTTTGATTAAAATAAATAAACAAAGATTACCTGTCGTTATAATTATTTCGTTTCATTGTCGAGTATCTACCTATACCTACTTATTTTACAACATCTTCGAAAATTTTAATAGAATAAATACGAATAAATACGAAATAAACAAGAATAAATACGTGTAACATCTTGTAATGAAATATAGTATAATATTAGTTAATAAATTTGTACAAAGGTATCCGGCAGCAATTAGTTTCTTACATTTTGTAAAAAAATATCGGGTCTGTTATCGTGTTACGTTTATCGATATAGCCCATCCCTATCAGTTTCTCCGAATCAGGTATAACCTTGTACGTGTGTAAACGTCATATTTTCATAAAATAATGCATACATAATGTAAAAAAGACGCTCGTTCAAGTTTTCACAGGAGCTGTCATCGAGAAAATAAAGAAATGGAAATAGTATAATGAATTTAGTGTTTTAATTACCTTGTAAACATTTATATTCTTGTAATGTCAAACTGGGACATTACTTTCGCGATTTTAGTAGGAGACCATATTATTATATCTATAGTATTTATGTCAATGACCTCAACCTAAATAATTCGGGCGTCTATCGGAACTTATCCCAGTAAATAAAGCATTGTTTTGTTCATTTTACAAAGAGTTTGGCCTAAAATATAATATTATCTACTAACTAAACTACTAAAATAATTATTTGTACACCATAATTACTTGTAATAATTATGATGTACAATAAAGTGTAATAAATAAATAATAAATAAAATACTAACAACAACTAACAGGACTAACATTCACTAACAGTCCCAGTCACTATGAGTCCCAGTCCTCATACTTACAAACTAACTAGCTAATGATCTAACACCGTCACCTAACCGGACTAACTATCCCAGTTGAGCCTTGTTCTAAGTCGGTCGCAGTTGTCATGGGCGGCAGCGGAAGGTGGTGCTGATGCTCGTTTGCTACCTTAATTCCATAAAAAGGTGATAATCTCTTTACCATAAATCGTCCATTGGGCGACCTCTGAAATGAAGGATCGGGCGCCTTCACTCCATCCGTTGTACCACAGGAAGGGGAGGTCGACTGGACTCAAAAATTGATGGAGCCATTTTGATGATGATAAGCCACCCAAAATGATGATGATGCCGTCGACCTCCGACGTCGAATGAGCGAGTATGTATGTGCATGATGCTATAGGGAAACCGCTTTAAGCTTGACCCTCCTAAAATTGTTTGGGGCGCGTAGGTGATAAAATTTGCAAGTGAAAAATATTCTCAAAAATATTATCTGAAACCAATAGTTTGCCAGATAAATCATAAAAAAATCTGCACACTGTTGCCCCAACAAACTTGGATTGGACTTTACACAAACCCCCTCTTGACATCTAAAAAATAAAATTGCGTCCTCTGACAAATGCCCAAAAACTGTAACATTTCAATGGACTCCGAGTTTAACGTCAGTCACTTGCTACTTGTCCCGTATGCTATCAGAAGGAAAAAGTTTTCGGCGTTTTACCTGTTATTGCGATGTTGCCGCGCCTTTAAAGCATGCTTCGATTAAGTCGCACTTCAAATAGCATCCAGTCTAACGTCTGTATTAAGATTTTCTTCTCCTTTTACCTCTATTATTATAAATGAAATATCACGTACCTTGGTCTTGTGAACATGTTGATGGTGGTATTCGGAGTCTATTTCAGGCTCACTGAAGTAATTCTGATCCTGTAAAGAATCCCTTTGTGAATTAATACTCGAACGCGGATCATTTCATTTCATTAATGGTTGAAAGGAGAATGATTATTTTTGCCCACACTTTTCTTATACTTCAGCTGTACTCCTGAACCATAATTATTAATTTTTAATCTAACCGTCGTCTGAGCATTAGAATCAGTATTTTGAACAGGGGATTTTATTTAAGATATAATAAGTAAGAAAACAAACCGGAACTAAAAAAAATACCTATTTATTTATTTAGACAGATGACTTAAATTATTCAATCGAAAATGAAATTGATAAAATGGAGTTGATAATTATGTAACGATTCTAAAATTAAGTCTGTTTTTGTAGTTTCTGTACGAAAATGATTTTTCAAAAGGAAGTCGCATAATTAAACATAAAACAATGCAAATTCTATTTCACAATCAAATTTTTTTAAATTTTATGACTACCTCCTGTTTCAGAAATGAGGTCGTAAATATTTTTAATAACTGATACACGTCACTTGTCATGAATATTGACATAATCATCATACATATATATTATGGTGTAAATGTAATTTTTGTTGCGTCAATATTAACTATAGCAAACAAAATATTATGGTATAAGTTTATGGTAAAAATTTATGGTATAAGTGAAATAATTATGTTGGGATCCCTATAATGAAATGTTTGATGTAGCACGTGATTTAGATGTAAAATCATAGTTATCATGAGTATAATGAATTAAGTTGTCATCTATAACGAGAAGGTATGTGGAACTGTAAATATCTATATAACATAAATATAGGTATTTCTGACCCCGGTTTAGCCTTGAAAAATACTAACGTGACTTGGTAATCAATTTTATTAACTAAGCTGATGAAATTAAGTAATTCTGAAACCATATAAGCCCATTTCCCCATACTTTAATGATCATGTGTGTGTGAGTTTGTTATGTTGGTACTGTTACTGTACGGTACTGATTTTATGTTGGCACTCGCGTAAAATTGTAAGAAGTAATGCCTTAATGTATAAGTGTAATCAAAATAGAATCTGTCAGTTACTTTCCATTGACACTATGAACCTACAAACGTCATATCTTGTCGAGTCATGTATGTACAGGGCATGGCAGTGTGCATAAACCAACACAATTTATTGTATACAATGGTTTATTTTTTAATTTGAGGTAATTATAATATAAAAGTATAATCTTCCAGCACTTCCTCTCTGTATACTACTATGTAAATTTTAATTATGCCAAACTTCATACCCTTTTATATTCTTTTAGACATAACGCTAATAACGATTTAATATTATCATTTGATAGCGCCTTGATTAAACTCAATTTTCATTAGTATCATATCCCTATATATGTATACCTATATATTATGTATATTTACAATACATTCGCAAGCGCACTTAATGTAATATAAAAAAATAAAAACGCAGCGATAAAACTGCGGAGGCTAGAATCGTTAATTACTGATTCGGACGTAGGATATTTTTTTAAACATTTTACCTGATTTAATATTCAGTTAACACTGAATATCCAATTCAAGCCAGCGAGCTTGAAAGCGAGCGCCCTTAGATGACCCTAAAGCGGTGACCCTATAATGGACCCTAATGACCCTATAATGGACCCTAAAGGTACATAATAATAATAATAAAATCGGGCACGTGGACGTCATATCAGACAAACAAGCAGACGAGTCACCTGATGGTAAGTGATCACCGTCGCCCATGGACATTAGCAACACCAGGGGCGTCACCAATGTGTTGCCGGCCACTAAGGAAGCGTTAATAATAATAATAATTGCATAATCTTTTATAGATTATTGTTCAAACAAGGGTAGGCCCTGGAAATCATGTCATAGTAGCAAGCTAAAATTTTGTACCAACTAAGTCTAGAAACGATTTTTATCATTAACTTATTATAACTATGGACGTCGGGTCCACGCTAAGAAAAGTCCGAACCAAATAAGCTACAAAACGCAAAATGAGTTACTATTCCGCATTCACGACTGCAATCGAAATTAAACTGTGATATAATGATTTTAGTGTTAAAATTACCGTGGTAACTGCATGATATGACATGACATAACTGACTGGAACATTTTTTTCTCGATTTTAGTATGAGATTTGATGTCTATAGTAATTATAAGTCAAGTGATTTTAATTCGTAGGTAATTTTTTAGCTTTTTGGCAATTTAGATCTTATTACATGCGCATTAGAATTTGACCTAGGTTTTGAAATATTTTCCTTTTAAAACCGTATCCGTATCTCATACGGACAATAAGGTAGGCCTCTACCTTACCTTAGACCTCTACTCTACCTATACCTAACCAATAAGGTAGGCCGTAACGAGTTTTTGTCCAACTCAAACTACCCAACTACCCAACCGATTTAGATGAATCTTTACTCTTTCCTAAGTTAGAGTTAAAGTTATCTGCCAAGAATGCGACTTCATGATGTGAGGGGTACAGGCCATTTTCCACCACACTGGACCAGTGCGGATCGGCGGACTTCACACATCTTTGAAAACACTATGGAAAACTCTCAAATGTGCAGGTTTCCTCACGCTGTTTTCCTTCACCGAAGCAAGTGATAAATTTATATCCTATAGCTACGCACATTTTTGAAAATTAGTTAACGAGAGTAAGCGAAAAGTTTTAATAAAAAATTATCATCAAAAGAGTGACCCGAATTCTGTTCAAACAAAGACAAATTAAAGAAAGAATAAGAACATTTTTTAAACATTGATATAAGCCAGCAGAACCGCGGGCAACACGTATTTATGTATAGGTGCCGGGCAACATGCGCCACGTTAATTTCCTGTCGCTCGAGCTAAACCACTTCATAATGTAACTCTGTAACCGCCTAAATAATTATGAAACAAAGGCTTACCGCCACTACTCGCTCAATAGTATTCAGCGAGTGGTGGCGTCAATGCTAAGGCTCCGCGCAAATTGGCCACCGACCACAACCTAGCGGCTAGCAATTTACATGCTGTTTCATACATTTAGTAGGGACTCATCGGAAACTGGCCACCGGGCCACAGCCACCGGTGGCAGTGGTTGTCGGTCATTGCGCGGAGTCCTAGTGTGGTTTATTGGTCCTTGTGGCTCATAGTGATGTTCACTAATATTAAGTATTACTCTAAGCGGCCAATTTTAAGTTAAACCTCCAGCAATCCAACTGTGAACACCGTATCAAATTTCATTTAGTAGTTTTTGCGTACAGACACCGTGCATATAATAAATAACCCTTAAAAGAGCCCTCATTCATTATTTTCTATGTACATAGACAGTTTTACAATTATAATTATAAATATACAACATATACAGATATAGGTGTATGTAGTACATTTTATACTTGTTATGGACACACAAAATGATTTTACAAAGAAAATAGTATAATGAGACCGTTGCCTTTCGCCAGTGCAGTCCTTTTTCCGAAAAGTCTAAAGTAGGTAAGTATTCGAATAAGTCTTTGAGTATAAAATGTTTGATTCAACCTATAAATAAATCACATTAGTAAATCTTAATTGGACGGAATAGCTTCAAACATGTCAAAGCATACGCAAGCAATAATAATTGAGAGCGTAATATCAAATGATACACGTATGCTCACGGTATATTTAATTGAGGAATATTTAGTGCATTGTGTTGGATGGAACTACAAACAAGGTGGTTCAAGAGACTCGTAACATAATATTACTGAGACATTGTTCATAATATTACTGAGACATTGTTCATAATATTACTGAGACAATATTCCCCTAGGTATTTATGAAACGTCGGTGTTTGGTTTCCACGAGCATATCTTTGAATTAAGACCATTTACATTGAAATATGTACCGTATACATATAATTGTTTCTACAAAAAATGGTAAGTATTTGTTTGTTCCGGCGACAGTAATAATAATCGACTACTATTTCAGGGAAAACTTCACGAAATTAAATCATAAAGACCTAAAATGCGTCGTAATTCTGATTCTTTAAGCGCAATAATCACAGAATTATTTTGGTTGTTGGTAATTGGGTTTTCACCAACTTAACCAACCAACTATGTATATTGGGTTGCATGATTACAAACGACGTCAGTGTTTTCAGATCTAGATTTTTATAAGCAAACTTATTTTGTTATTCAGTTACAGTTAAACAGGCTCCAACCTTAATGGCCGACTAAGCCCGAGTCACTCCTCGTGATTGAGTAAGGCCTACTAGAGCATACTCTATTCTACAGTCCATTACAGATTGGTGAAGGGATTAGCGGCCAACACTGAATATCGTTATTACCCGTCTATATTATAATTGATTTATCAATTGCTGTTCGTTAGTCTCGCTAAAACTCGAGCACGGCTGGAAGAATTTGGCTAATTTTGGTTTTGAATTATTTGTGAAAGTCCAGGGAAGGTTTAAATGATGAGTATATATGAAAAAAATGCTTAGACTGATATAGTAAAAACAACAATTTAGCTTTCCCTTAGAAACTGTTTCTTTGGTTTTGAATGTCAAACATTATTGATGTTCGTCCCTCCGTTGAGAAATCAATTAAAATTAAAAGTCGTTCAGAAATCAAATTAAATTTAAAACTGAAGTTTTTTTTTTCATTTTTTGGTTTTGGATGTCAAACGTTGGATGTTCGTCCCGTCGTTCAGAAATTATTATTCAGCTTTTTTATTTACTGATTCTGAGGCGGTACGAAGTTTGCCGGGTCAGCTAGTATCATATAAATTGTGTAATGACGTTATGATTTGATAATAAAATATTTAAAGGAAAAGTTTATTTTATTCTTTTTAGCGCATTTAAATAAAAGCTTGTTTTAAAAAAAGGTTTTTTTACATTAAGTTCTTCTATTCTACAATGCAGGATTTTCAGTCACCGCTATACTGAGTAATAGATAGTATAATAATAATTAAACAAAACATATAATAGAAGAGCTCGACAGGAATATGCATAATATGTAGATGGCGGCTATCCTATCCTATCCTATCCTATCCTATCCTATTAATATTATAAAACGAAAGTTTGTATGGATGTATGAATGTTTGTGGCTCTTTCACGCAAAAACTACCGAATAGATTTTGCTGAAACTTTAGAATAATATAGCTTGCACATCAGAATAACATATAGGCTATAAATTATAAAGATATAGTGTGAATTATCTAAAATATATAACTTATCCTACTAATATGGACGTATGAATGTCTGTTTGTTACTCTTTCACGCAAAAACTACCGAATGGATTTTGATGAAACTTTACAATAATATAGCTTACACATCAGAATAACTAAGGATATAATTTAAAAAGATATAGTGTGTATTATCCAAAATATATAACTAAATCTTTGCAAACCGAAGGAATAAGTTTCCCGAAGCGAAGTGAGGGGGGGTCACTAGTAGGTATGATATAATTATTCTGGTATTTCAAATCTTACCTGATCCCAGTTGCTCGGTCCAGGACAAGGTTCAGCTCCAGGCGGCATGGCGACTGCACCCACGGCCACCACCCCGGGAAGTGGTCCACCACCCATGTCCCCGGCTTCCAGCACACGAAGCACGGAGCGATCGCGAATGTCTCGAAGATGAGTGCTAAACAATGAATAAAATAAATAAATAACGCTACACACTCAGGCTGAGATCTATAGATGATACTTAGCCTTAGCTCAGACTTTACTTAGGAAAAACTTTGCAGGTGTATTGCATGTAATGAAACCAACAGTGGTATTATGACATTTGCGGTCTTAGCTTATGCTGAGCACTATCTAAGCGTGACATGTCTATAAAAACCAAATCGCAGTCTTTGCAAAGCAAAGTTTTTCGTAAGTAAAGTCTGAGCTAAGGCTAAGTATCGTCTATAGATCTCAGCCTCAATGCCCCATCTTACCATCAGGAAAGATTTTTGGCGCTATTTAAATTTTACCAACTTGCACTTCAACAAATAGTAGACTAGGTATAATAGCATTAGCAGAAGTAAGTAATCTTAGCATTTTGGGAACGACCTGACCAATAAGATGCCTAACGATTGTGATAGACATAATATAAAACGTTATCAAATTTCATTCGAAAATACAGTAGATATAAACTTAAAATATAAATATAAATATAAATAGATATAAACTGGAAGAGATTTCTTTGAGAAATAAGCAGTACCTTTGTACATAGTTACTTTTTCGGTTTTTCTTGTATGCTTTTTTACGTGTACATAAATTATAAAATAAATAAAAATAAATAAATAAAATACTAAATAAGAAAATAATTAGTACCTAAATACCACTTACGAGACCTGGCTTGTCCGAAAGCATAATGAAAACACTAAGTAATAAACAAAGAAACATTTCTGCTTGAAGTTCAGTATGGATTGCAGGCTGTATATGCAGAAACTAGTTATAACCATGACTTAACATAGTAGAATATTAATAACGCTTAGATGGACTCTAGCCTTTTTCGTTTTGCCTTTCATAGTGGATTGCTCAATGAAAAATGACCAGTAGCTTTTCGCTTGTAGTTGAATAGTGGACCACTTTGGTAATGAGAATGAAAGACCAGTCTAGAAATATTGATGTCAACGAAGGGTCAACATCAATTAGAAAATCATACAATACATATTTAATCATATATCTAATAATCATCATAGAATAGGATCTATTCTTCCGGGAGCAGCAATTAAATTCAATATATTATTATGCAACTGCCATCACAAATAGATTTAACTAGCTGACCCCGCGAACATTGTTCCGCCATATATATATATGTATTTTTAATACAAAAATCGCGATTTAAATTTGGGGATACGGAAGTGAAATTTTGGGATTATAAGAACAGTTATATAATTATAAGAACAGTTAGTATCCACAAGCAAATTTGTATTATAAAATGTAAGAGCTGTATCTTGTGTTGGTAATCCATTAAAATAAATAAATAAATTATGGGTATTTATTATGCCACACTACAAAAAAATAACCAAAAAATATTTTGTCCAAAAAATAAAAATAAAATTTTAGGGGTGGGCAACCGTTATCTCTTAGGGGTATGAAAAATAGATAGTAGCCGATTCACAGACCTACTGAATATGCATATAAAATTTCATAAAAATCGGTCAAGCCGTTTCGGAGGAGTATGGTAACTAACATTGTGACACGAGAATTTCATATTATAAAGAAGAAGATAAGTCGTAATAAGGGACTTTAGTCATAACAAAGGAATGTTCAGGATTTACTACGATAACTTAGTAGTCGGCGTACGAAATAGTTTTCGTACGCCGACTAAATATTTATTTGATAAATCCCAATAACAATTTCTCGACAATATTGTTAGCCATGTTGATAATTATTTCCTCCTTATATATCCTATCACTATGCTACATTGTTATAATGTTAAAGATAAAGGAAAAACTACGTTATTTTTTCTGGTATCTGTTACTTTCTATCTCACCTTTCATAACTTGTTATTTCCTGTACATAAAGTTGCCTTGAAGAGATCGCTGTTTAGCGATAATGCCGTCTTGTTGATTATACGTGTTTTTAAGTATAAAACATCGTTTGATGTTATTTCTGGTGTACAAATAAAAAGTTTATCGATCAATTAAAAATAAATGAATGCTAACAGTCCGTCGGTATAGTAAAATAGTTGATTGCTATTAGCGATTTTTTAAGCGCTTGCGTGCTTTGGAGGATACGTTAAATGCTCGGCCCGACTTACCAGTATATCGTTAGTTAGTCGGTGGCTTCTTGACGCGCAAGGATCCTCATATCCTAAACTGAGATTGACCACTGACAATCCAACTGATATCCTATGATAAGCATGATGAACTAAGCTGTAGACTTCAAAAACCAATATTGATGTAAAATAACAGTAGGTAAATAAAATAAAACCAAGGGAAAATAATATTCTTATTATATTACATCGATGGGTTTAAACAATTTATCCCGCTTCAGAAAGTGCTCAAATGGAATCGATGGCATCTTGTAGTTTAGAAGCCCAGTATCAAGCTATATTTTATCGGGTCAAGTGTCGATCTTATCTTTAGAGATAAGTTTATGTATTATTTTATCATTCTTGATCTGATTCAGGTAGCTATACCTAGATATACCTATATTGAATGCATATTTCCTTTAGTTTTACAAATTGGCGATCATTATTAAAGTTATCATCATGCGTCGAAATAATATGATATGAATGAATGAATGAATGATTGAATGAATGAATGAATGATAAACATACATACATTTGTATACTGTCTCATTGTTAAGGCCTAGGTTTGTTAGTGAACGCGAGCTCACTTCGCACCAATTGTGCTAGAGGACAAATGAAATGACTGTTACTGCAGATTAAGTCTTTGTTTACCAGCTAACTCAGATTACGTTCAACAGCAGAACGCAAGAAGCAGGACCCTCTTTTATCGCGAAAACGCACCCGTTTATTGATTGACTGAAGGATTGTTCATTGAATAGTTTATTGAAGGTGCGGTGTTGGCGAATCACCCTACACAGATACAACTTGGCACCTTGCAACTACAATTTATTTTCCAAAAATAACACAATTTTGTAGCAAAAACTGACTTCAATTATTTATTTGTAAGTCATACAAAATTTCATCCCCTCTTTTCACCCTTATAGGTATATTTTAGGATATATTTTCCTCAAATTGAAATGAGCCCTAACGGAAGAAAAATCGATATTGAGTTAACCGAATTTGGCAAGTATACAATGTATATAGGTACGTTCAGATTTTTGATAACAGTAACTCGAGTCCCTAGTCCCTACCGGTAATACTAAATATCTATTTATGTAATTTGAGTCAAGATTATGCTACGTCGTGGGTCGGACAAATCCTGTCAAAGGATCCAGAAATAGGATACGTATAATAAGGAACATAGATTGCGGATTTATTCTCAGGGAGCAAGGCAGAATTACGAAGCCTTAATGAAAAAGTTCCCACGCGGTATAAAAGGAGTTGTGTAGCAATATTCCATGAAAAAGTTCTAAAATAGCGTCAATCAACGTATAGCTATATATTAATATATATAACTGAAGTGAAACTTCTTATGGAACTTGCAAATGTTTAACGCTGTTTTTCTATACGTGTGTTGACAGTGAACTCCTCCTAAACGGATGGAACGATTTGAATGAAATTTTTTGTGTGTGTTCAAGTGGATTCGAGTATGGTTTAGATTCACAATTGGACTTGACAGCAACGCAGGTGGCGTTGCTGTCGATATATCACCAAAACATTTTTTAATTATAAAGCGATACGAAGTACGCTGGGACAACTAGTATGTGTATATAAATGAACCCCTATTTCCCTTGCTCACGGCATCACGCGTGAACGGCTGGACTGATTTCGCTAATTCTTTTTTTGTTGTATTTGTTATTGTCAATAAATTAGATGTAATTGTAAATTAGAAAATCATAAAAAAATGTAATATAGTGGTTAAGTATTCTTGAATTTTATAATTTTTCTAATGTAAATAAGAAAATCATTAAAAAATAACATAACAACATAACATTACAAACATAAAGTTCAATTAAAATTAATTAGGTAAGTACATTAAATATAAACAAAATGTGTGTAATTCACACGTGCTAGAAGTGAAAACGAATACTGTCAGTCCAAATATTGGTGTTTTGCTTTGATTAAGTAAGCCACCATTTTGCCGATTCTTCCTACCTCATTTTCTCCCACGTTAAAATGTGTCTGTGTGACTTTTTCGTTTCCGTTTCATTTTGTTTGCGCGTCATTTTCTTTTCATCGACTTCCAAATCTCTAACTCGACTCTAACAAAAGACATTATTTATCTATTATGTTAGGGTTCAGGTAGTCACAGTAAGTATAAACAGAAAATACAAGGCAGTAGTAGTACCTACGTACCGACCGTAATTTATAAAAACTGTATTCGAATTTTTTTACTTTCCTTTTATTTTATACCAGTAAAGTTATCACAAACGCTTGTGAACGCAACAGGTGGATGCGAGAATCCAGCGCACCGTTGGTTCGAAAATAACATATTTTTTCTAGGAATGTAGATAAATACAACAACATGAATTTATTGGCTTTAACCCATTAAGGGCCCAGTACTGAGCACGGCTTACTCCTCATAATTGAGCAGGCCTAGAGCATACTCCACCACACTGCTCTAGTGCGGATTGGTGGAGGGTTTAGTGGCCAACCCAAGAGTCAGTAATTTTTGTGCCGCCCGAAGGACTCCGACATGGCTTAACGACTGCTAACTAATGCCGAGGACCGGGGCAAGTACATACAACAACAACCTTACTACAGTAACAAATATAATTACACACAATGTAATTAGTTGGCACCGACTTCAAAATTGTAAAATACTTTTTTAATCATTTCTGATTTAATATCAAAATACGAATTACTTTGTGCTACGTAAATTTAATTGTTACCTTTTAGATTCCTGTTTGAACTCGGTTTATTTTTTTGTTAAAATTTATTTTATTTTACGATTTTTAGTGATGGGTAGACCTAACAATGATGCTTCTGGGATGAGGAAATGACGGCTACTTGAGTAAGCCCAACAAAAGGTAATTGCTGTAAATCGTTGAGAAATTCCCTCTACTGTCTATGGTTTCCATCATCAGACCTGTAATGGTACTTATAACCCATATGGGTGCAAAGTTCTTATCGATAGAAATGAATTAAGTCCAAACAAAAATCAGCTACTGTGAAACGTTGGGGAGTTCTCTTGACTGTCCTTCGTCTTCATCATCAGACCCCTAATGACAGTCACAACCCATCCAATCCAGGTGTAAAGTTCTCATCAATACCAAATCGAAGTCGAAGTCAAAGTTGAAATCCAAGTCGAAGACGAAATCCAAATCGAAATCAAAATTGAAATCGAATGACGAAATTGAAATTCGAAGGCGAAAACGAAATCCAAATCGAAATCAAAATTGAAATCGAATGACGAAATTGAAATTCGAAGGCGAAAACGAAATCCAAATCGAAATCGAAGTCAAAGTTGAAATAGAAATCGAAATCGAAATCAAAATTTAAATTTGAACACGAAATCTAAATCAAAATTGAAATCGAAATGACGAAATTGAAATTCGAAGTCGAAAACGAAATCCAAATCGAAATCGAAATCGAAGTCAAAGTTGAAATAGAATTTGAAATCGAAATCGAAGTCAAAGTCAAAATAAAGTCAAAGTCGAAATCGAAATCGAAATTTAAATAGAAATCGAAATCGAAATCGAAATCGAAATCGAAATCGAAATCGAAATCGAAATCGAAATCGAAATCGAAATCGAAATCGAAATCGAAATCGAAATCGAAATCGAAATCGAAATCGAAATCGAAATCGAAATCGAAATCGAAATCGAAATCGAAATCGAAATCGAAATCGAAATCGAAATCGAAATCGAAATCGAAATCGAAATCGAAATCGAAATCGAAATCGAAATCGAAATCGAAATCGAAATCGAAATCGAAATCGAAATCGAAATCGAAATCGAAATCGAAATCGAAATCGAAATCGAAATCGAAATCGAAATCGAAATCGAAATCGAAATCGAAATCGAAATCGAAATCGAAATCGAAATCGAAATCGAAATCGAAATCGAAATCGAAATCGAAATCGAAATCGAAATCGAAATCGAAATCGAAATCGAAATCGAAATCGAAATCGAAATCGAAATCGAAATCGAAATCGAAATCAAAATTTAAATTCGAACACGAAATGTAAATCAAAATTGAAATCGAAATGACGAAATTGTAATTCGAAGTCGAAAACGAAATCCAAATCGAAATCGAAGTCAAAGTTGAAATCGAAATCGAAATCACAATTTAAATTCGAACACGAAATCTAAATCAAAATTGAAATCGAAATGATGAAATTGAAATTCGAAGTCGAAAACGAAGTCCAAATCGAAATCGAAGTCAAAGTTGAAATAGAATTTGAAATCGAAATCGAAGTCAAAGTCGAAGACGAAATCGAAATCAAAATTCTAAATGGAAATCGAAGTCAAAGTCAAAGTAGTCAAAGTCGAAATCGAAATCGAAATTTAAATAGAAATCGAAATCGAAATCAAAGCCAAAATCGAAATCAAAATTTAAATTCGAACACGAAATCTAAATCAAAATTTAAATCCAAATCGAAATCGAAGTCAAAGTTGAAGTAGAAATCGAAATCGAAATCAAAATTTAAATTCGAACACGAAATCTAAATCAAAATTGAAATCGAAATCGAAATAGAAGTCAAACTCAAAGTCAAAGTCTAAGTTTATATAGAAAACGAAATCCAAATCGAAATCGAAGTCAAAGTTGAAATAGAAATCGAAATCGAAATCAAAATTTAAATTCGAACACGAAATTTAAATCAAAATTGAAATCGAAATGACGAAATTGAAATTCGATGTCGAAAACGAAATCCAAATCGAAATCGAAGTCAAAGTTGAAATAGAATTTGAAATCGAAATCGAAGTCAAAGTCGAAGACGAAATCGAAATCAAAATTCTAAATCGAAATCGAATGCAAAATCAAAGTCGAAATCGAAATCGAAGTCAAAGTCAAAGTAGTCAAAGTCAAAGTAGTCAAAGTCGAAATCGAAATTTAAATAGAAATCGAAATCCAAATCGAAATCGAAATCAAAGCCAAAATCGAAATCGAAATCAAAATTTAAATTCGAACGCGAAATCTAAATCAAAATTGAAATCGAAATGACGAAATTGAAATTCGAAGTCGAAAACGAAATCCAAATCGAAATCGAAGTCAAAGTTGAAATAGAATTTGAAATCGAAATCGAAATCAAAGTCGAAGACGAAATCGAAATCGAAATCGAAGTCAAAGTCAAAGTAGCCAAAGTCGAAATCGAAATCGAAATTTAAATAGAAATCGAAATCAAAATTTAAATTCGAACACGAAATCTTAATCAAAATTAAAATCCAAATCGAAATCGAAGTCAAAGTTGAAATAGAAATCGAAATCAAAATCAAAATTTGAAATCGAAATCGAAATCAAAGTCGAAGACGAAATCGAAATCGAAATCGAAGTCAAAGTCAAAGTAGCCAAAGTCGAAATCGAAATCGAAATTTAAATAGAAATCGAAATCAAAATTTAAATTCGAACACGAAATCTTAATCAAAATTAAAATCCAAATCGAAATCGAAGTCAAAGTTGAAATAGAAATCGAAATCAAAATCAAAATTTGAAATCGAAATCGAAATCAAAGTCGAAGACGAAATCGAAATCGAAATCGAAGTCAAAGTCAAAGTAGCCAAAGTCGAAATCGAAATCGAAATTTAAATAGAAATCGAAATCAAAATTTAAATTCGAACACGAAATCTTAATCAAAATTAAAATCCAAATCGAAATCGAAGTCAAAGTTGAAATAGAAATCGAAATCAAAATCAAAATTTAAATTCGAACACGAAATCTAAATCAAAATTGAAATCGAAATGACGAAATTGAAATTCGAAGTCGAAAACGAAATCCAAATCGAAATCGAAGTCAAAGTTGAAATAGAATTTGAAATCGAAATCGAAATCAAAGTCGAAGACGAAATCGAAATCGAAATCGAAGTCAAAGTCGAAGTCAAAGTCGAAATCGAAATCGAAATTTAAATAGAAATCGAAATCAAAATTTAAATTCGAACACGAAATCTAAATCAAAATTAAAATCCAAATCGAAATCGAAGTCAAAGTTGAAATAGAAATCGAAATCAAAATTTAAATTCGCACACGAAATCTAAATCAAAATTGAAATCGAAATGACGAAATTGAAATTCGAAGTCGAAAACGAAATCCAAATCGAAATCGAAGTCAAAGTTGAAATAGAATTTGAAATCGAAATCGAAGTCAAAGTCTAAGACGAAATTCGATTCCCGAATAGTCGTAGGTTCGAATTCTGCACGCATTAGTAAAGTCCGCCTATCCGCACTCGGCCAACTTGGTGGATTTTGGCTTGTTCCGCTGACAGTGTGAGACCCGTGCCCAGCAGTGGGAGTGTTATCAGTTGGAATGATGACAATGCCCAAGGAAAGATTGCTCCTTTAAACTAACAGGTAGCCGATTGTAATGTAATAGTTTAAATAAATTCAATGACGTCATGTACTTGTACAGCGTACTTGTACTTGTAACAGCTTTGCTATACAGCAATTGTTGCTGTATTTATAAGGTAAAAACAAAAAAGACTGCTTGGAAACGCTAGAAAATAAAATGTATTGAAAACAATAAATAATTAATTCATTTACATAAATAAATGACATAATAAAATAAATAAAACTAGTAAACCCGCCCTCGCTTCGCTTTGGGAAACCTGTCCCTTAGTACCCAAGTCCAAAATTGTTAAACGTAACCAGCGCACGAATTTATTTTCACGCAGGTTATTTTTAATTTTGCGAAAAACTTTAATATATTATACATAATTATAAACTTTCCTCTTTAATCATTCTATCTATTAAAAAAAACCCCATCAAAATCCGTTGCGTAGTTTTAAAGATCTAAGCATTCATACATAGGGACAGAGAAAGCGACTTTGTTTTATACTATGTAGTGATATGTAAATAATAATAGCAATTATATATTACAGCAAACAAAGCAACAGTAAAGTAAAAGCTCGCAGCAAAAATAGTTTACGGAACACGGGATATGCAAAATAAATTTAATCTTCTATAATTATATAAAATTCGCGTATCACAATTTATCAAATTTTATAATAATATGCATATTCAGTAGGTCTCAGAATCGGTTACTATCAGCTATTTTTCATACACCTAAATGATAAAGGTTTATCAAACTTTTCCTTTTTGCACAATATTTTGTGTTTTTATCTTTTATTGATTAAAAGCAAGCAAAAATAAAAAATACCCTGCAATTTAAATCGCGCTTTAATCAAAGTATCTACAAGTTATCTATATGGCGGAACAACGTTCGCTGGGTCAGCTAGTTATATACATATATTTTAATTAACACACTGAGATAATGATAATAAATAATGAAACAAACGAAGACTTCAGTTACTTACTAGAGGTATATCTCTCGCTCGTGGAAATACTCGTCCGAGTCATCGGAATCATCGTCGATGACGTGTTCACGCGACATTTTAACGCGAACGCTAGTTCAAGAGATTACCGATATGTTAACTTTGTTATCACGAGATCCCGAACTTAGCGAACCGAACTTAGTTCCGCGTGCTCTAGTACCGGTACGAATGAGTGAGCGTTCGCAGGAACACTGTTTTAGCCGCCCACCCTGAGCCTCGCTGGCGGCGGCGCCTGCCCGCTACACCCCATTTCCGGATTTTCAAAACAAGGTACATCCATATATAAATGAAAATCTTGTTAACAACCAATCAATGAGTAAAATAAAGACGCTTAACCGTAAAATACAAACAGATGTGTGTAGTTTGTAAATTATTTTTCACCTATTTTGTATCGGGATCAACACGAGACAGAATATAGCGCATATCTCGGGAGTGAGAAGGACAGGAAATGAACACAGAGAACACGTAATTAAAACCAGGAAATATAACAAGGTTAAAGGGAATGTAATAAAATTAGTTTTAATACTTTGGGAACTCAAGTACATCTTTAAAAATAAGTAGGTATTATCTAAAACGACAAATTAAACTTGTAAATGGGAGTTTCCATATTTTTATTAAGGAAGTGAATCCAGATTAGGCTATGCCGTTGCACGTTGAATATGCCGTTGCACGTTGAATATGCCGTCAAAATGAATGAACCAATTATTTTAGGACTCAATTAATTTATAGCACGCATAAAGTACAGTACGCATCTCCAGTTTTTAAAATGATTTGAGAATTATGAATTAATCACGTCATGTGTGAGTAACCCTATCCGTATTGGGCCAGCGTGGTGAACTAAAGCCCGTATCCCTCACATTGCGAAAGGAGACCAGAGCCCAATTGTGGGACAAATATGGCTTACAATGACCCTAAGAAATTATCAGTATATTTTTTGGTTACGAATGCAGATCTTTTATATCGATAGAGTTGCAAAATACATCTTTATAATATTTTTTCTGTTTGACTGTTTTACTATCCTCACATGGAAACCGCTTAAAATATTAAAATTATACTTGGCAATGTACTCGTATCTTATATTATGGATGAGGGTCTAGGATACTTTGTATCTTGGGAAAGAGACCTGTTCTCTCGGGATAAGAAATAAAATTATGTACGGCCGTTCTGTCAAGGGGTTAATGAATAATGTTTTCGTAAGTTTTCGTATAAATTTGTTTCAATGTCTTAGAAAGTTGAGGTCTTTATTTAAGATATAATGGGGATTGCAAGATAAATTCTTATTTAAAACGATTAAGCATTATGACGAGCATTCCCCCGCGGCTACACCTGCCAATTTCCGAAATATCTGTTTATGGGGATAAACAGATATTTCGGAAATTGGCTCCCGTGAGGGGTCACGGGAGGAATTTCCAGAAATCCTCTCTTAGTGCTCCCCTCCACTCCACAACGGACAAACATGCCTTTCAGCTTCTTACGTTCAGTAGTTTCGGCGGCTTTTGCGTTGTCTGTCACTCAGTCAGTAACGCAAGAGTTTTATATATATAGAAGACGAACGGAGTTTAGGCACAAGTTCGCCATTTTTAACCGACTTCAAAAAAGGACGAGGTTCTATGTTCGACAACTGTCCAGTATGTATTTGTATTCGGTAGCTGGCACTTGTCAAGTAGTCCCATTTAAATTTGAGCGAGATTTGTCTGTAGCTTTGTGACCCGAAGCAAGTGATTTTAGAAAGTCTAGTACTCCGACATTTTGCACAAGTTGTTTCTTGACAACGATTTGTTTTTAGGGTTCCGTACCAAAATGGTAAAAAACGGAATCATTAATGTGGCTACGATATCTGTTTGTCTGTCCGTTTATCAGTCTGTCAGTAACAGGGCTCTATTTCTTGAACGGGAACGGACATTTCACAGAATATGTTACTGTGGCCGCTATTACAACAAATAATAAAAACGTAAAAAGTTAGGTCGCAAAGGGTGTCCCCATACAAGTAACCTTACAAAAGGGGTTGTTTTTTCTCATAAATCGTGCGAGATGGACACTTGAAATTTACACAAAGTACGTGTCATTAAGACCTCCATCACGACAAATAATTAATATTTTAAATAACAATAAATTTATTCCCAAGAAGGGCTTATATACACGAAACTGAAGCAACCGTGTGCGAGTCCGACACGCAATTGACCGGTTTTATTTCAGTTTAATTAATAGTCCACACAATGACGCCCAAAAACAATAATTGTGTACATTTTTCTGTTGCGAAAATGATTAACTATTCTTGGATCGGTCTAATCTTTAAAGCTCAATTTCTAATTCTAAGCCTTTCTTTCGATCCCTCTTATGCGCTCAATGATATAAGGTCTTGATGACCCAATTTCCATATTTTTAATAAGGAAAATATATTAATGTCCAATGTCCATATTACACTAATAATATGGACATTGGACATTGCACATGGATTTTCAGATTATTATGTCGCTGGAAATTGAGGAAATCTGGGATTTCAAGACTTTTTTACACAAATCCCTGAGGTCGAACCTTAGCACCGAAGTGTTTTGTGTGTGTGTGAAGGGTGAATAAATGTTGTGGTAACTTATTAGCTGAAACACTTGTTACACTATCAATATCAACAACCCAATATCATCCCAATATCGTATTCGCAGTTAATAACGCTCATTTTGATATAAGATTTATTAATTATACAAATAGATGAAAATAACTATTATCGATTTACCTGTTTGTACCTGCCAACTCAGTAGTTACGCCAGGAAAACAATAGGAAACCCAACGTTTGTATATTCTACAGGCTTCATACTTTCGATTGGTATTAAATTCATTTGTTAAACTCATAAGTGCAATATTTAATAAAAAATCATTTCTAAATTTTTATTAATCATAGTCTGGCCAAGATTTTTTAGGCAACCCAATCGAGATATGTTTTCTAATATATAAAATTTGATATAATGAACGTTTTCATCCATTAAACAGATGGGTGAAGGTCGTGTCTGGATCGGATCCTCAACTGTTTTTAATCGGTCAGCAACGCATCGACGCGTTAGTTCGTTTGCTTGCTTCAATGCCTTTAGTTTTCCCAATTATTAATTTAATAGGGTATTTGACTACAATGAAAATATAGATCAAACTGTTGTTAGCTTAAAAGTATATATTTTTTTAAACCAATTTAGCCTACACATTATTTTAAAATTATTTGGATTTATTAAAAATCGATAATAAAATAATGAATTTTTCGTGTTTGATCACGTGATCGAAAACACGCGGTTTGGTTGAATGACGTCACTTGCTATTACTGCTTACTATACGCAATGACAGCATTGACAGCTTAGTATGGTTATTTGACCAGGTGACGTCATAACCTATATAAAATGGCGTATTAGCGTTTTGGCGGTTTTTTTCTTATTTAAACTTTGATGGTGATTTTCATAGAAAATAGAGATATTTACAAAGAATTAAGCAAACTGCATAATGTATTATGTTATATTGAACAATCTGAGTTATTTTTCTAAAAGGTGTCAAATACCCTATTTATAATGTTCTTTGTGGATGGTAATCATTTATAATCGGGTGGCTTGTATGCTCGTTTGTCCAATAGTTACATAATACAGTTGAGGTAAATGAGAAATGAAGCCAGTTCTGGTTACTAAAGCCTATTTTGCCCGTTTCTGACTACTGCCTCAGGGAAATTCGTCGCATCAAAGGCAAAGCTATTTCTACTCAACGTTGATTTAGTAAAATACCTGCGAGTGCTATATTCGCAATGTTTTTACATTACTAAAATACGTTAATTAAAATTGGCTACTTTTTACTCATGTGAGTAGTCAGCTACGCCTGTGGTTATGTGTTTGACCGGTAAGTATGTACATACATAATATTATGTATGTTCATCTGTTCCCTCATAACTTCTAAATTATTCATTATTAATTGACATAATGAGGTTTCGTTGTTATTAGCTGGTTGAAGATTGTGTGTGACAACTAAATATGATGCCCTGTACAGGAAATTAATGAATATGGATGAATGAGGTCTTGAATAAAAAAAATACGATGCCGTGCTGAAATAAAAGGACTTAATTAGCACATTTCAATAATATAATGTTAGCTGTTGCTCGCGACTTATTACAGACATTATAGTAGCGGCACAAAACGAAGGCCCCTATGACGTTTACTTGACGTCTGTCCGATCATCAAGTTTCGTATAAATTATTACATAAATTTGAAGGAGCAAATTGCTGTTCTTCATTGTCAATAGTGATGTGCAAAGAGTCATAAAATTTATCGAATGTATAACTTAGGACCCAAAGTAAATTAACTTGACCATATTTTTTCGATACTAAATTAACATATATCACGTCATTATTTTAATGTGTCAAAGGGGCCTTAACATCGTGCCGCTACAATAAATATGTGTAACTCCAACGGTTTAGGCAGCGCACGCCAAGATAGCTCTCAGAGGGCGTGACATTTTCCTATTATCGTTATACTAAGACCAAATTACAGTCTTTATTAATTAATAATAGTAATAAGCCCACAGGGCAGCTTGTGGCGAGTAGTAGGTGAGTAGCGACATCATGGACCAGAGTGCTCTCCCCGTTCCTTATCTTCAGTAGGTGGATAAGAGATTGAGGAACAAGCCTCCATCTCTGTGCTTGCCTTAACCGGCCGGCCAGAGTGGAGTCGTTAGAGCATAATTATGATCGGGGTGGAAGTGTCTAATGGCGTAATAACGAGGAAATCCGTTCATGAGTTCAATCCCCTAGACGGGTGAAATTGGTGCCGCGCCTCTCTACACCCCTAGCTCGTATTTTCACCTCAATAATTAACCCTGTAGTTTCCTGTTCAAGTTAATGATCTGCTCATGCCTGGTAGATACCAGACACTGCACTACTGTGCTACCCATATTTATGGGTACGCAGATGACAGTACAGTAGTGGAGAGGTACCTGCCGACTGCTTTGGCTAGTAGTTAATGTATCCAGTTCATTCGCGCATTACAGAAGTTACGAAAATACGTAATATTTTATTCGTGGCCATTCCTATAACTAACTGAGAAGCCACGTTGGAACGTATGAATCTCACGTTTTGGGCAGTGTCTGATTGAGGCGATGCCAATTTGGTAAGATTCAACGCCACAAAAATCGCAAACGTGTCTGTTCACCGTCAAGAGGAGCCCTTTCACCTTGGCTCCTACTTTTCAGAATGTACCCTTCGAATACCCTGACTGTCTTCAGTTGCTGTGAGTTGAAGTTTCCTCGAATCTCAACCATCGAATCCAAGGCTAAGGCAGCAGCAAGGAAACTTGGGTTCCTTGCGAAGGTCCGGCGGTACTTCACACCGAAACAGTTTTTGACATTTTACAAAGCTCACATTTGGGCTGTAATATTTATTTTTAAATTTTGTTAAATTTATACATCCATGACGTAAGTACTCGGATATGCTACATTTAAAGCTATTTTTTCTGTACATGATAAAATAAAATCCAACTTATGTCTTGCGTTGACATCGATTCGCGTATTTACAGATTTTATTTCCTTTTTTGATAATAGTAAATAAATAATAAATATTTTTAAACTTACCGCGTATCTTCGAGCTCATAGAACATGTCTTTGGATGAGTCGTGAATGTAGATCTTCACTCTCGGACTGTCCATGTACGCCATTGTGAGCTGCTGGGAGAAACTTCTGACGAAGAGAGCCTTCACGGTATCGATGGATGTGATCTCGTTCGGGAGCAGAGCACGCTTCGTCTCATTTCTGTATTGCAGGAACACGAGCCCTGTAACAATACAAAATGAAATGTAAGAAGGTAGTTGGTGTACGACGTTTTCAATTACTCCCGTATTCACAAACATGCAGCTCTCTATGGACGTATTGATATTGTCATCTTCGTCAGAGTACGAGTATATACATTTTGTACGTGCGATTTTGACAAACGAACTGTAATGGATTGGACTGTAGACACGGAATAGGTAATAGTACAGAACTTGCACACCTTTGAAAAAGCAGGTTATACAAAAGACGAGTAAGTAAAAAGTGTAAAAATCTTTTTTCCTTTCAAAGATCTAATTACTACTTAGACTTAAGACTTTCAGCGAATCTCGGATCATGAGTTTATAAGATCATGAGTTATTTATAAATAATACTCACAATCTACTTCCGAGAGACATCAATCTATTCCCTTTTAATCTAACGAAACTCTGCCTGAATTAAGCTTCAGCTTGTTCGCAGTATTCCATCATACGAGTATAGTCTGGATTAACATCTCTACATCAGATACTATAATATGTACTCGGCTTAATGCTTTTACACGGAAATTCACTAAAGTGACGATTCATGATCATGGCTAGTCAAAACCCATTAATGGCCGGTTTAGTTGATAAAGGCACCTATTGATTTAAGTGCCTTGATTATTAGAGTTACTTTATTATTTTTAACCATTGACATATTATATTATGTGTAATTCAATGTTTTTAACAATCTACAATAGATCATAATATTTTGCATTGTAAAAATAAGCTATAATATACTTTAAAAAGAAGAGGTTTTACGAGTATATTCAAGTAACCCCTTACTTTTTTTAAATTTATAATGTGTAAATAGGTATTATTGGATATTTGTTACTTAATCACGTAAAGGCTGTGTGACACAGACATACTTTATAACTTGGATTTGAAGTCGGTTAAAGAGTATCTTGTACTTTTTAACCGACTTCAAAAAAGCAGGAGGTTCTAGTCGTATGTTCGACTGTATACTTTTATATTTATGTTCACCGATTTCTCCGTCAATTGCAGACCGATTCCGATTATTATTTTTTTCTAAGTCACGATCTGACTATGGAAATCCAGGGAAATCGAGGGAAATCCTCAATTTATTTTTTATTAGGTACTTGTGTATTTTGAAGTGGGTTTTTTATTTTGCAGAAATCATTATTCAAATGTTAATAACTTGTTCTGTGTCGGTCACAGTTGTCAAGGGTGGTGCTGCATGCTCGTTTGCTATCTTAATTCCATAAAAAGCTGAAATAGTATTATTCAAATAAAAAAAAAAGATTATGACTGTGTCACAATGGTTAATATGTCGGCTGCCGTTCGAGGAGTTCAGCTCAATGTACATAATTGTCTATCTTGTAAACTTACCTAGTGGCCTTTCCAAGGTCTTGCTGGGTGTCCGTACGACGGGAAGAGAAGAGCGTTGCTTGCCTCCGCGACGGAATCCCGTAGATGCAGTCTCCACTTCCGACATAACGCCAGGGTCATCGTCGAAGAGCAGGGCATTGTTTGGCGGTGGGTACCCATGTTGAAAGGACGCCTGCGAAAGAAAAAATAACTATGAACGAATACGAAAATTTTACAATGATTAGTTACGGTGTCACAACCCTAGTGATTGTTTAGAGGTGTTATTTTTTATAATTTTCAATACCAAAGTTTATCGGGATATATTCAAATAATAGTAATAATATGTAAATTTTGAGTGATAAAAGTTTTAAAATGCGATATTGGCTTCAACCCATTAATGGGCCACTCCTGAACACGGGTCTCTCCATAAGGAGAAACCTGACCACGCTGCTCCAGTGCGATTTGTGGAAGGGTTAGTGTCCAATTAATAAATACCACTCATCAGGTATCAATGTTACTACCCAAATAGCCGCTATTATACGAGTACATTCACTGAAAATGACGCAGTGCACGATGGCCTTTGGAAAACCATTCTCGTTAATATACGGAATAAGCTGTTTAACTTAACGTCTCTTTCCATCATATTCACATGAATTTAATATCACACTATATTCTAGTGTATCGAAATACTCAGGACTACCTCAATTTTGCTCATAAATACAAGGTGAATCGTAAGACCACCGCTGCTCGGGCCCGCGCTAAGCAGCCCGGGCTAGGCAGACAGCTGTTGCCGATACATTCCGATTGTTTGTGTGTGTAGAATTTTGACTTTATATTTTTAATCATTACCTATGACCATGTTCTTTCATGTCCTCGAGTATGTCAAATGACAAGTGAATTAAAATTCACCCAGTATAATTTCGGGATTTAATCGAGCGCGGCAGAGTAACATAAGGGGGATTACCCCCTTAATAATGATAAGGGGGATTACCCCCTTATGTGGGAGTAAAGGATTACCTTTACTCCCACCATACCTGAACCCTTTATTTAACCCCAAACAAACGTCGAGGGCAGCCGATCAGATTAGTAATAAAGCGATCATGAGAAAAACTCGGGCGCGTCAGAGTTAGTTACATGCAGAAAAGTGTGCATTTCAATAATCTCACAATAATATGAGCGTCACATAAGGAAATGGGAAAGTCCCAAAGTTGCAAAAAAACATCATCTGGAAATTCTCGAGCGATTTTTTAAGGAAATTACTCACGATGTTACATTACATCATCTGTGCAAATTTAGCGCCTTCCCGTTTCTTCTTTTTCTTTTTTTCTATATTCTCTCTGCTCCGTGTGAACGTGTTGTTGTAAAAAGTTAAAAGTTAATCCAATAAACGTTTATTTCCATTAACATCTTAAAGATATTTCACAGCAACATGTTATGGACCTAGAGAGTCCTAATAATAAAAATAAAAGTTAAATTTGTCGAGTCCAAACGGGCTAATTTATCGTTAAACAATATAATTTATATGGGACTGACATTGGCGTTAAAGGGTAGATCCACGTGGAAGATGCAAGAGCCAAGGAGTTGGAGAGCGAAAACTGGTGTAAGTATGCGCAGCGTCAGTTAGCTCGTTTAAACGAGTACAGTAAGAAGAAACCTCCAATATTAGTTACCATACTCCTCCGAAACGGCTTGACCAATTTGTTATTAAATTTTATAATTAAGCATATTCAGTAGGTCTGAAAATCGACTACGATCTATTTTTCATACCCCTAAGTGATAAGGGTTGTCCACCCCTAACATTGTTTTTTATTTTTTGTTGGTTTTTTTGTGGTGTGGCATAAAGAAATAATAATCCAAAAATTTCACTCTCTAACCCCCCCTCTAATGTAAATCGCACTTTTTGTATTTTATCATTCACTACAAGTAATCTATAGTATTATAGCGGAAAACCGTTCGCTGGGTCAGCTAGTATTTAATTTACTTTTATAAAGGGCAAAATAAAATACTTATGCTCAGTGTTACCATTAATTTTTTTCAATGACAATATTGACATGATTCCCTTTGTATTTGGGTTATACCTATTATAACAGGTCAGTCATGATATCTGGTATTCCTGTTAATGTTAGTCGAAAATCACAGTTGTCTTCATGTCTGGTTATTATCGGTTACTAAATAACAGCAACAATCCGCAGTGGAGCAGCGTGGTGGAGTATGCTCTAGGCCTCCTCAGGTATGAGGAGAGACCCGTGCTCAGTAGTGGGCCATTAATGGGTTGTAGCCAAACAATATTGGACGTTGGTGACGCATGACGCGTACATAGTTCGTTGTCTATTCAAGTGCGACGGTGAGGTCCCGCCTGTATGTATGCTCATAGTCTTTGATTATATGCAGGCGTCCGGATAAAGCCGGACATAGGTAGGCGTGTTGATTGCGTGTCCGGCCAAAATAAACGGTGTCCATCTTGTAAGGCTTTTGTTAGGCTTTACACATTTCGCAAACAAGCGAGCGCCGAGCGTGGCGGCCTTGCTATCCCAGGACATAACGCAAACGTTGAAAGAGCTTTTTCCTTGATAGGTCAGCAATGGACGAAAGAACGCAACAGATTACATGTTGATACTGTTTGAACACATTGATACATTTTGAAAGAAACTGAGCTCTTAAAGCAGGTTTCGGCAAACCAAAAATATGAATAATTATTTTTATTGTATAACTCAAAGAGAAAAAGTTTTTTTTGTTTTATTGTTTAACTTAAAGAGAAGTTTTTGATTATTATTTTTTTAGTTAAAGAAATCTTATTTGTGCCTTTCATTAGTATTTAAGAAACATTCAAATATGTTGATAAATGTTTTAAGTATCTAGAACTTTATTTTGACTGATGACTATTTGACTGATTAATTTACAAGATTTATGATAATAATCAAAAAAACTTGATTTTACATACAATTTTTTTGTCGTACCTAGGTATTACTGAGACAAAATCGTCAATAATATAGGGTATCCGGCTTTTTTACCCAAATGTCCGGCCAAACTGGCTGGTCTGTCCGGCTATTAGGTTTGGCGACCTGGCAACCCTAATTATATCATATTATATAATTCTAAACTTCTTATCATACTTCGACGAACTTTATCTTAAAAATGTACAATTAGTAAAAACAATTAATGGTGCACTGGCGCCAAATGAATTCAATTTGGATTTGATTGAATCAATCATTGACTTATTATTACTAGAATCAATGATAAAAACATAAACATCCCTACCCTTAGGTAGGTACCGAAAGTCGAAACCCCCTCGTATGTAATTCTTACTAACTAATAACACGACTTACTGCAAAAAAAAATCCGAGCAAAACTCTGTACTGACATATTACCTATACCTAATGAGTAAAATAAAACACATTGCTACTTTTACGATAGAAGTCTCACGTGACCGCTTAAAATTAGTCGTAGGTGGAATTCATGGTTTCCTGCTGATACACAGCCGTAACACACATATAATGATATACTCATAAGAATTCAGTTTTATGATATTTGAAGGCTTTCGGCTATCGTCATTTCGGACGATACGTAATCGAATGGATAAAGTCAATCGTTGAAAATTTCAGAGGGTATGCTTAAAAATAATATAAATAAATAAATATATATATACAGACGAACATAGAACCTCCTCCTTTTTTGAAGTCGGTTAAAAATGTGGTAATGCGTGCCCAGGTTCTACTTACTCCGCAACTTTACACAGATGCGCTGCATATAGACAGGTTTAATTTGTGTGGGTTATTGGAGATTTTTTGTTTAGGATTTGGTGGTGTGTTTTTATAAAGTTTTTAAGAAATACAACCCAACCAACCTCCATATCATGCTGTCCGGCTGGTTGGTGGTGCGGGCTGATGTACAGGTGCTGGTTCCCGCCCAGGGTATGTCTCCGAGGGTCCTCCCGCCGCGAGCCACGGCTACGTGAGAACCCCGAGCCACGACCCGTTTCGCCATCCGAAATCCCACCTGTCAATAATAACATTGTCCTATAATATTTTTTACCAAAGCCATCGGATATTGGCGAGAAACAGAATAACTAATCAGATTTAGTCAGTTCGATACTTCAAAGACGGCGACGGTTAAACATAATATATTAGTAATTCACTGTGGTAGAATAGTTAAAATATTGCGAAAGTTAACAAGCTCAGTACTTTGAAACATTTTCGTAGGTGGCTAACGGTGTGGTGTAACGAAAATCGAACATATATACCTACTGACTAAATACTAGCGCGTTACCAGATATTTCATTATTTTCATAGCTTATATGTAAAAAAGAGCATTTTAATGTAATATTGGGTTAATACATTAGTTTACCTATAACATTGTACCTTCGTCGACTTATACATCTATATGTATATAATTTTTTATGTGAGAATAGGCAAAACCGAAACAATTAATCTGTCTATAGGTATGATCTATATGATCATAAATTCGAAAGTATATTTGTTGGTTTGTCACTCCTTTTACGTCAAAACTGAGCGAGGAATCGATGTGATTTGTGGTATAAGGAAAATTGGTGAGCTGGAAAGTGACAATCGTTATTTTTTACTGCCGATTAAATTCCCATTGCCACGGGAACACGTCTTTATTCAAATAAGTGTGGGCAGGCGTAGTTACTCGTTATTCATATATATCTCAGAAAAACGTCCTCCAGGTATTAATATATTATATACTATACATGTATATAGCCCGTTTTATGCCGATATATTTATGTTATAAAGTGTAATTGAATGCCAAGGTACATACATATACATATACGTAAGTATACAATTGTATAGATCGTTAAAGCTCATATGACAGCGTCTGGCTCTGCACGGCGGTTTTCATTTTTGAGATTCCTTCAAATTATATAACAGATACGAAACGATATTACATACACAATTAAATACGCGTTGATTCCCAGAAAAATAAATTTTTTATGTCGATAAAAATGAAAAAAGAACATAAAATTAATCACTGATATTAACATAATAATATCCTAATAATAACATAATCCTATTAATATTATAAATGCGACAGTTTGTATGAATGTATGAATGTTTGTTACTCTTTCACGCAAAAACTACCGAATGGGTTTTGCTGAAACTACAATAATATAGCTGACACATCAGAATAACACATAGGCTATAAAATAAATAATAAAGATAAAGTGTGAATTATCCAAAATATATAACTAAAACTTTGCAAACGCAAGGAATAAGTTTCCCGAGGCCAAGCGAGGGCGGGTCACTAGTATAAAATAAAAATACACAACATTAAAAAAAATTACATTATTTAAAATGCTTGACGATAAACCCCACCAAATAATCTACAAACACAATTTTATTAAAAGCAAAAGATCAAGTGGACTACAGCCGCCAGACACAAAGGAACTCGCAAGCAAATAAAACATTTCTTGAATAAAATCATAACACTGATAAAAACTGCGATGCATGCGAATATTTCTTTGCACATTTAACAGGACTCGGTCGCCAACAACAGTTACAAGTGGACAGATTTCGCAAGATCACTATTTAGACTAGGTACTTACGAAGATATTCTACGGGTCTGACGTGGTGGACAGGGCAAATACAATATAAACGATCATCCTGCTCTCGCAATTCAATATTTTCATCAGTTGGCGGTTCCGGCCAGTTGTCGGTTATGATGCTAGGCGGTGGTCCGTCCCACCGGCGAAGGTTCACAGGTGGTGGGAGATTCCTTGCGGTCGCACTAAATTCATAGACCACTTGCTCATTTGCCGGACCCTGGCCGCACTCGCTCCAGCAGCAGAATATTTTCTTAAGGCACTTCACGGAAAAAACGTTTATCTATTTTAACACATTACAAAAACAATTCAGCACTTCTATTTTATAAAGTTAACACTAGCTGCACTATAACCCGTAAAAAACAAAACTTTAGATCCATTTGTCATCGGTGGTAAAAAATCACTACATAGTATAAAACAAAGTCGCTTTCTCTGTCCCTATATCCCTTTGTGTGCTTAGATCTTTAAAACTACGCAACGGATTTTGATGGGGTTTTTTAATAGATAGAATGATTCAAGAGGAAAGTTTATATGTATAATATATTAAAGTTTTGTGTAAATTGGTTGAAATATGACGATAACTGTTGAGAAAGTCGGAAAAATCAGGCCGTCCGGGAGCTTTTAACGAAAACGCTGTCTAATCCCTTTGAGATGTAACAAAACAATGTATTGGTGGAATATTCTTCTTTTATTGGTCTACAATAAAGTCAGCGGTGGCATACTTCTATCTTTTAAGGATAGCTTACTATATCCATTCTAAGTTTTAAAAAAATAGTCACATACAATGCGGTAATTGGAAAGCTATTTAAAGGGGTAAAATATTAATATTTATCGACTTAAATATGTTAGTGACCTTAAGCATTTTAGGCACATTATAATTAGCCTGTACACCATATAATTTAAATTAATATCTTAGGAGTTTTCGCATAATGAAAAATAACGCGCGTGAAAATAAATTCGTGAGCTGGTTACGTTTAACAATTTTGGACTTGGGTACTAAGGGACAGGTTTCCCGAAGCGAAGGGAGGGCGGGTTTACTAGTTGTAAATAAAACTTACATCAAATACGTCGTAGCACATTGTCCGACTTTCTAATTCTGGGTTGGTCAAGTTTCGATGTTGTGTCCCGTGGCGGCCTACTGATCCAAACCTTAATGATGGCAGCCTTTAATGATTCGCCAATTGTTTATGTTTGTGGAACCTGATAAATGTCATTTCAAATATAAGGCACACACTAAATTATACGCAACAAAATTATTAAGAATATAAAAATGTCTTTACTGTAAAATTTGCAATTTCTTATCTTCTTATTATCTTATTTACGTATCTTCAGTTTTATACTTGCACTCACGGTACAACTACAGCTTTCCGTCACTGAACGAATGTCGATGATGGAATGGACGTCTGAACTGCAGCAATAATTTCTGAAACTGATTCAGCTTCATAGCTGAAGTTGTTTAGGTCACTCGCACCAATTCGTTTGGCTGAAATTCAGTGAATCTCAGTTATCACTTTAATTTATTTTAATTTATCACTTTAAATTTTAAATAATGTGATTGGTTCACGATAAAAGTTGACTTCCTGAACACTTCCGATTCTTGGTTGATTTAGTGGAGAAGAGAGAAGTTATCAGTCTGAAAGCCATAAGGTTCAATGTGGTGTGCGGCGTGGAATACTGAAACCTGTTACTCCGGAAAGGAACACGCGGGAGCGCGCTTGCGCGGGATAGTGAGGATTTCACATGGGTTACGATGCACTTCTTTTTATTAAATATCCAAACAGTTTTTACCAATTTTCTATATAAAACCAGGTTATAAAATGCATGAATACTAAATGACCCGCAGACGTTGTTCTACAACATATTATTTTTATTCTTACTACCTAGTAGAGGATCCGAACTAGACACGACCTTAATACTCGTCTGTTTAATGGATGAAAATTATTTTATACCAAAGGAGAATGATTATTTTTGCCGGCAATTTTCTCACACGTCACATGAAATCCAAAACCATAATTTTAGTTTTTGATCTAACCGTCGTCTAAGTATTACAATCTGTATTATGAACAGGGGATTTTATTATAGATATAATAAGTAAGAAAACAAACCGGAACTAAACAATTTACCTATTTATGACACATGACTAAAATTATTCAATCGAAAATCAAATTGATACGGATTTGATAACCATTCTAAAATTAAGACAGTTTTTGTGTTTGTTGCTCGAAAGGTATTTTGAAACGGAAATTGCATAAACTTCTTTATTATTATTATATAAAAATGAATCGCTGATTTTGTTGCTAAGCGCAAATCTCGACAACAGCTCAACCGATTTCGCTAATTCTTTTTTTATAGTATTCCTTAAAGTACGAGGATGGTTCTTACGGAGAGAAACTTTAAAAAATTGCCTGAAAAAGTCTAAAAACAACACTTTTCTATATTCCCATACAAAAGATTCGTAATAATACTTAAGTCAATTTGAACTTATTAAAGTTTAAGTGTTAGTGGAGGGGTTCCGGGAAGGTGTCCCGAATAGCAGAATAAGTATTAAAAAGAAATTAAAGAATCGACTGTTAAGCGGTACGAAGTTCGCCGGGTCAGCAAGTTAATCATAAAACAATGCAAATTCTATTTCTAGTCCGGTTAATTTAGACATTTGAAATAACTATAATTCCCGGAAAGCCAAATTTTGGTGGAGAGCTAGGGTTTACCATTACAAATAAAGTGTTAAAAGTCCCCATCGATCCCATGTGTGCTTCAAAAGTTATTCGGGTTCAAATGTCAAAGTTTGAGGTTTTTAGACCTTTCTCGAAAACGGCAAGTTTTACAAAAAAAAAAACTTCAGCCCTACCATTCAGTTACCATTCCGTAGATATCGCGATTCTAAGAGTAGTGGAGTGTCTGAAGCTTTATAGCTCGGAATCCAGAGCCAGTCAATGAATATTCATAAAAACTGTTGAACTGCATTGTTAAAGGCTCAAATAAAAAAGTTAAAAGAAAAAAAATCGATGACGACGACAGGTATATAAAAAAAAGCAAAGTTTCATACTAACTTTGCACCCCCGTGTTACCCCGTAAGGGTTTCTAACCCTAATAGTTTAGGCGTGATGCCGTGATCAAGGGAAATAGGGATTCATCTATTTTGTATGTAAATCAAAGGAAAAGCTGACTTACTGACTGACTGACATATCAACGCAGGGACAAGCTAGTTGACAGAATGCATTCAAGGCGGAAAATCAAACATTAGGTAATCAAAATTTAGAAAAATCCTCTCTAGTGCTCCGCTACACTCCCCAAGGAACATACATGCCAAATTAGAAAATACAAAATTTAATTTTTAATCTTTTAAGGTAAATTTGAATTTCGAACGTATACTTATAACACGTGTCCTACTCGCCCTACACCCATAACCGTTTCCGTCTCGATACCAACGCGCGTACCACGCGTCGACGTTGCGTTGACGACTCACCGTAAACGAGTAGGTAGTCCACGCGTCGACCGACACAATATAATGCAGGTACCTACTAACTGGAGCGGGAACCGGGAGTCGGGTCGTTTTCTCGTAACAATAAAATTGTATTAGATAATTAATTATTTTATTTAAATATATTCGGATTATTAATTTAATTGGGTATATATTAAAGATATATGTATGATAAGATATACACTCAGCGGCACGGAATCTTGGCCAAACTCATAGCGTACGATAACAATTTTTTAAGTGTGTGTAACTTTGTTCTTAATGTATAATTGGGTGGAAATAATGTTTACGTTAATCCTAAGAGGCTAATTAACTAAGTTGAAGTGCATTTTGATTTGATTTCTGAAGTTTAGTTGTACCGTGTCATTTATCCGACGAAGTCTACGTTTTGAATTGTGTTCTGGAATTTGCAAGCGTTAAGTTGTCGAAATTCTTTGGTTTCATTGTGATAAATAAACATCTAAAGGCGCCTTAGGATCCATAATTTTTTTTTAAGAAATTGCTTTTAAGGAAAAAAGGATTTTAAGAAATTGCTTCCTTACTGATGTCGAGATCGAAAGGTGAACGATATCTGGCGATTACTACCACTCCCACAGTGAGTTTTGATGGAGGCTCTATAATGGTATGGGGTGGCGTTAGTTCTGATGCACGTACAGAAGTGGTCATCGTCAATAACTCTCTAACTGCAACACGATACGTCGAGGATATCCTTCAAGAACATGTTGTACCCTTTGGAGGGTTTATTGGATATTACCGATTCATTTTAATGCATGATAATGCACGCCCATACGTCGCTCCTATCGTAAATGAGTACCATCCAGAGGTTGGTATTCAAAAATTGCAGTGACCAGCTCGCAGCCCCGACTTAAACCCAATAAAGCACATTTGGGTTAAGCTAAAAACGACCATTAAAACAGCATCGAACCTACCACAAACCCTTAGCCAGCTTCGAGATGCTGCACTGACTGCGTGGCGCGACTTATCGCAAGTGGACATCAAGAATGTCATCCAAAGCCTGTCAGACCGAATGCAGGCGGTCATAAGGGCTAGAGGAGGAAACACGCGATATTAAAAAGTACAAAATGTTGTCAAAGATCAAACAGTTTTTAATTACTAGTGCTCAAAACTGCAGTGTTTAATTTTGTGTAAATGTGATTTTGCGCTTAAACTTCATTAAAAACTTATAAAGACGTTATTTATGAGTAAAAATGATTATTGTTTTATTAATAAAACAATTAGATTTAGACCCTAAGTAATAGCACTTAGGGTCTAAATCCCTATTAGAAATACAGATAATACATAGAAATATATATAATACATAGGTATTATCTATTGTGTTAATGCGGTGGACGTCTCGAAACTTACCCATTGATACACAAAGGTAACCCATCAGGTACAATAAAATTGTTTATTATTATTTTTACTTTAATGTCATGGCCAATTTTCCTTCTGTTGATATCGCTTTCCGGAAGGTGGTGTCTTTTAGTTATCTAATTGTTATATCAGGTACCTGTATAATATATAGGTATATAAGTTTATATATCATTATGTGTATATATATACATAAATATACATGTACATAATAGGTAAGTGTATATGTGTAACATATACGACTACATAAGTTGAAAATCAAAGATGTATTTAAACTAATGTCGCACGACACGATAGGGAGCGTTCTTTGAAATCGTTGACGTCGCACCTCCTACTCGTCGATGAAGCGTTGATCGCGGAACGGAACGTGGGAGTTGGAACGGAGTGGAGTGTTTCTAGAATCCATACTTACTAACAAGTATGGATTAAGTAAAATGCAATGATAGCCGTGTGGTTGAACGTTGGACTGCCGAACCGGAGGTTCCGGGTTCAAACCCCACACGCACCACTAATTTTCAAAAATTATGTGCTTATTAAAAAATTAATTATCACTTGCTTCGGTGAAGGAAAACATCGTGAGGAAACCTGCAACCCTGAGAGTTCTCCATAATGTTCTCAAAGGTGTGTGAAGTCCGCCAATCCACACTTGGCCAGCGTGGTGGACTATGGCCTATACCCCTCTCATTGTAAGAGGAGACCCGTGCCCAGCAGTGGGACAGTTGTGGGTTGTGATGATGATGGATTAAGTAATTGTTCTTGCCGATAGATGGCGGTATATTGTATTGAATGAAGATACTTGATTTAAATCCAAAGCTTTAGGTTAGTATAAATATAAAGGATAATATAAATAAAGTTTCACTTCTTCCGCGCAGAGGGACTCTACGCACTGTTTTTTTGTTGTATATGTTATTGTCAGGAGAAGAAGAATATAAAAGAAAAATCTAAGAAAATTGCGCGGAAAATTAGAAAATTCTACAATACTTAACCACCATCTTAAATTTTCTAATGATTTTTAATGTAACCTTAGCTCTTTTGGCTATAAAATTTTTTAATGTTACCTTATGGCGTTTGACATAACATTGACAGAATGCGTGCTGCAAATATCGTCAAAGACGACTACATTAGTCGGGTCCGCTTCTTATATACAAATTTTCATTGGAATAATGAACGAAACAATTCGGGGTGAAGGGAGTTCTCTCAGGCGAAACGACGGCATCATAAAAAACGTACCACTTGTAGCGTCTACGTGTTTGTTGACTAGTTACTCATACGAATAAATATCGCGGTCGACAACGCATCGATGACGCTTTTGGTGTTACTGACTCCGTCGTATATAAAACCGCACCTAACTCAAACAAAAATTGTAGTGTCATCTATTAGCACTTATTAAATTTAAACGTGCTCTCCCGTGGAATTGAGATATTTTTGGGGGAAAAAGTAGCCTGCCGACTCTCCTGCCCTTGAACGGAACGGAACGGTCGGAGTCAAGTTGACTTGAGTTGAGTCGACGTCGAGTTGGTGTAATGTGCGCAGACCTTAATACAACGTATAAATGTCAAATTTTGTTATTTTCAAGAAGGACATCGCAACGCGAATATTTATATTTTCTTCTTGTATTTATATAATTACCTATCATTAATAACAATATAACACAAGATTGTAAATAGTAAAGTAGATTAGATTTGACGCAGTATAATTATATATTATTATTATACCTACAAAAAACCTTGGCATTCAATCACAATCTTCTAAAACTATTATCATTTTGGACAGTATAGGATTAAAATATTTACGTTTAGGTACCTACCAAACATAAAAATAACACACAGCAGCTAACCTAAAATGCATTTTCTCTAATAAACCTAGTAGCTAGTAAATGTTTTGGTATCCTTTACGTGATCAATTGATCATAATTATTATACTATTTACAAAATCACCTAGTGTATTTTGTGAATAGTATAATAAACTACATAATTAAGGAATTTCAATTTTCTTACCGTCCCCTCTCGATCCGTCTTGCCAATCTTCTTCTGAAACAAACAAATTTTACCTTTGTATTATAATTATCTCTCTAGTAACAGTTTGAACCAAATGTTATTAAAAAACTCTTTTTCATAATCTCTTTTTAAATGTACCTATACTATTTACAAATTTACAACGTTCAGCTCTCGCGGAGTTATTAGTGTCAGTTGCCTCAGGTCAATCGCTAAAAAATTATCACATAATTATAATTATTACTTATTATTGGATTGAAGCCATGACTGTGTATTATTATGTCGTACTTATTGTATCTATTTGGGCTTCAAGCCGTTAAAGAGACGACTTAAAAAAGAAAGAAAAAAATCTTAAAAAGGATTCAATTTTTTAAGCGTGTTTTTATCCATCGAAACGATTGCTGACAAGATGGCAAAAGGCTATTTTTTTTCTTCGTATCAAGTATTTAGTGCTTGACAACATTCCCACCTCATCGTAAGTGGCGATGAAGTCTAAAAAGGGCTTTGGAAAAAACAAAACATTAAATGAAAAAAAATACTTAAAAAAAAGAATTTGATTCAAATTTTTTAAATATTATGTACCTATTGTTTCGATAGACTTGCTAGTTAATATTACGAAATCCATAAAAAAGTTATACGATATGTTGTAGTTAAAATCTTTATATTTTTGATATGTATTGTTTTTAACTACGTTTCACAGTCTACGGTGTTAATATTTAAATAACATTACCAGACAAAGAAATTTATAAACAAAAGAGAAGGCAAGAAGAGAAGAAAAATATTAGCTTATATGATATCCCTTAACTTCAGTAAAGTGCCTAGTGACTGTCAAAGTAGTTTTAATGAAGTTGTAATTACGCTTTTCTCACTAATAATTTATCTGGCGACTATAGATAAAGAGAATAAAAGTGATTTTACGCTCTCTTAATAGGCAAGCTTAAGGTAGGTTTTGGACTGTGATCACTAGGTGCCTGTGACCTTTTACTGCGAGGAGACCCTGCTATGGATAATAATGTCCACATTCCGAGTCTTTTTAAGATATCAGTGTCAATTGGGTAGTTCTCCCGTAATACTGAGCTTAATACTTGCAACCTTAATTCCTATCGAATAGTTCAAACCCATCTTGACCTTTCAAACTAATATAACTTCCTCCAGTTCGATGGATCATTTTGTAACAGATGGATTAGACCAATAAAATGGATTTTTCCGTTTTTAATTGCCTGCATTTATCGAAATCTATAAATTTTAATCCATTCAAAAGATGCACTCAGTTCTATAGAATTATTCACATACAAAGTATTTGTGCACGTGTCTATCGAACTTAAATATAAAATGAAGTACGCACACTTCATCAATATTTAGTGTGAGTACGGCAGGTTGATGATGAACAACAAACAAACAAACAAAAATAAAACAAAATGGAGGTTGAAATAAAAATAACAATTTATTAAAAAAGTAAAAGAAACAAAACAGTATATAACCATGACGTCCCCGTCGAGCGAAAATTAACTAAGTCACAATTTTAGGTACAATGAGATATTAATGCCATGCTGAAAGATTTTTTCGCTCTACGGGGACGATAATAAACAAAACAAAAAAATAAAATAACGCTAGGATTTGCAAAGTTATAAATGTGCTATTTGAAGTTAATTAACATAAAAAATAACGCTGCTCTTATGCAATCAACTCACCATTTTCCCGTCCTTTTCTTTTCTTCTTCCCTCCGGTGCCGGACTTGCTCGATTTTTCCGATTTATCCTTACTTTTCCAACGACTTAACATTTTTGATTTTTTACACTTTTAGCTTTTCGATGTAACTGACCACATTTTAGTATAGGATCCACTACCTGCTTATTTGTTTACACTTTGACATTTTCACTAGCACTTCACCGTTCTGGACATAGACGCCCCCCACAATTTCATCATTTTCTCACTTTTGTCCACTCATGACTTTAAAACTACTTTTTTGCTTATTTTTCATTAATTATTGCACTTGATACACTGTTTACTTCACTTATGTTTATTTTTATATCACTATTTATTAACACTTTATTGGATATGTACCATTAAGTTAATCAATTCCAGTTAAAGTTAAGTTTGATTTATCTAGCAGTTTCTAGATAAATATCTTTATCTTGAGTATAATTAATTATTTTTAAAAGGATTGTTCTACCAGTCTTTGACGGTGTTCTTGGTTGCAAGAGGTACCTGTTGAAAACAATGTATACATATAATAATAAAGAATAATGTTAAAAAAATAAACTGTTTAAAATACAGGTGGGGTTGTGGTCAATTTATGCTTGACCACAACCCACACACCCTTATCATTAATAAAAAAATACATCATATTAAAAATACAGAAGTTTGACGTATTATTGAATAAACTTATGCATTTATAAATATTATTCAGTCGTAGCAAAACCTATAATATACCTAAATCATAAAAGTGTGGATGCCCAACATTAATGTGGTAACTGACTAGGTACTTATATTAATATAATATTTAATGAAAGTATGCTGCTCAGTAATAAGTTAATACCATAGAATTATACTGGCGAAAGAATTTCTAAAATCGGTCCGGTAATTTAAATCTTATTTATTCAATTCAAACTCAAATAATTTATTTCATGTAGGCATTTATATAAATAATTAACTATTAGTTTTTGCATTTACTATTTGTACATACTATAAAATATTAGCTTATTTCTGTCTTTATATTTAAGTAACATGAATAAATATAATATAATTATTTAGTTATTTAAAAATTAAAATGTTGATCAGCGGCATGATTTGGATACTGGCAGATGTTGAAACGTTTCGATATCGAAATTTGCTTGTCATGAAACACGTTATCAACGAATATATACCAATTATGATGAATTTTTGAGCTCTCTATCACTATTAAAATGTAACATAATTAACTTCGAGAAAATTTTCTCGGTGGTCAATCGATTTACGATGAGAATAATCATTATTTATTTTGCAAGCTGTTTATCATTAGGGGAAGAATTAAAATAATTATGATCATTATTGCATACATGCAACAATAATAATTAATATTTAATTTAGTGTGCAAAAAATAACCAATTACAGCGCCTGTGTCTAAAAGGGGAACTAAAAATAATTAAATAATTTTATTCGTGCATTCTATCTCAGGGCTACTCCTAGCTCCTAGCTCCTAGCTCCTAGCTCCACACCTTGGTACAGGCAGGAACTTCTTCATTCGATGGTAGTATGAACACTTAACGTTACTGATTCAGCGATAGATGGAGTTGTGCAACTAATGCAACTTATACAACCAAATAGTTCCAGTATGTGGCGCTCTTCTAGTGGCGCTGTAAGCGTAACGTATAGCGCGGTTCCCGCAGTGTCTGAACGAAGGCTAAGTATTTTTCATAATTTGGATAGCAAACTGAGAGTTATCGCTGGGCTTGCGGATAGATGGAGTTGTGTAACGAATGAAACCAAATAGTTCCAACATTTGACGCGCTGCCAGCGGCGCTTTAGCTGGCAATAAATACAATAAAATAATCGTGAGCTTATTATATCATCACAAAACTCAACGCGGTTTATATACGCCTAGCAATGCAACAAATTATACCTCCTACGATCGTGATAATTATAATATTATGTAGTCAAAAATAAGTCAGAAAAAAGTTTTTAATGACTATCTTAATACTACAACAGATGGCGTCTATTCGAATAAATTATCTGACCAACTTATTTGCGGACATTAAATAGTAAAAATAAATAACTGAATTCTTATTCTGTTTCGCACAATTGTTGAACATAAATCGCGTCGCGTTCGTGTGAAAATAATAATAATTCGCGGCATGTCTCTCATGTGATTCGACCACAACGCGTCATGTGCACTAAACATCCTTCCTTTCTTCGCGTAAGAAATATAGTGAGCCATAAACATAAAACAACCAACAACCTAACCTATCGTAACCTTGTTATTCCATTTATGTTACGTAGATTATAGTACTCAGGGCTTCGTCCCTCAAGTCGCCCTGCAGGATCAGCGAAAAATTGTCTACCACCATATGCACCTAAGTGTTTGTTCCATTGTAGTGTCCTAGTAGTGCAAGATCCCAGGGCCACCAGACATCACATATTTTCTGAAGGACGAAATGTGGACGATTGGGTAGTGTTAGTATGTACTACGATCGTATGCCTACCTGCTTGGCCAAACGGCCAATTTCCAGGTATCAGGTGATCAAGGTAAAAAAGTGTAAAAAAGTTTTGTTCTAATATTAAATACTCTGTGAAAAATAAAAAACAATGGGATTTGTTGAATCACTACTCTATGGACCATGTTATATCTGTACCTAAATCTGTGAACTACTGAATCTGTAAACTATTGTACCTATCTGTGAAAACAACAATTAGTACATTAAGATGAAAATGACATTGGCAATAGATATGACAGTATAACCATGGAAGTATGAAACCTATGGAAATGACATGTCAACAAAAAATGCGTGCCACTGTTATGTCATGTGGCCGCCAAACATAGCGGCTTTAGTGCTGACCTATTAACTAATAAAATCAACTACTCATGACCTATAACTGCACATAAGAACCTTGCCAATTTTAATGTAGGTAAATCTTCCTTTATTTTCCCGGCAACATTAACAATAACCAATATTTTTAATGTTATTTATAGCGTACCTGTGTATGGTTAAAGACAATGATATAGCGTACTTCGTACCGCTTTATAATTAAAAAATGTTTTGGTGATATATCGACAGCAACGCCACCTATCGGGTCCAATTGTGAATCTAAACCATTCCCAGATCCCCTTGAACACACACAAAAAATTTCATCCAAATCGGTCCAGTCGTTAAAAAATGTTTTGGTGATATATCGACAGCAACGCCACCTACCGGGTCCAATTGTGAATCTAAATAATTCTCGGATCCACCTGAAGACACAAAAAATTTCAACCAAATCGGTCAAGCCGTTTAGGAGGAGTTCAGTGACATACACACTCACACTCGAATTATATATATTAAGATATTACAATGGACCAGGCAAACGAATTTTTTTTACACGTCAAATAAATCTATAAAAAATCACAAGAAAAACTGTGCTTTTACTTTTTCCATATCTCAATAAATGGCTGAGATATTAACGATCAAAGTGCGTATTTACGGCCGTTGGTTTTTTAAAAACGCAGGCGGGCGGTCACTACTCGATGACGTCATCATTTAGTAGTCGCGCGTAGTTGATAGGGATTTTTGACTGAAATGTTAATTTAAACTCAAGTAAAGCCGCGAGCAAACCTTAGTTATCAATAATAAAATAACATATATTATTCACATACTATCTACTACATCTATGCAAAATTTCAAGTCTGTATCTATAGGGATAAGAAAGTTATAGATTTTTGACCTGCATAGACCCATATTTTCTATAGTTGCGCCGTATCGTGCTCGCGGCCGAACTAAATCGTGACGTCATAGCGTAAGCGCGCGAAATCTCGGAAATTCAAAAAAGGGACTTCGGAAATACTGCATGTATTGAAGTGAAATAAAAACTTATGTAATGTATAATATGACCTAAGCTCGGATTTTAGGTGTATTTGATAGTAATATTTTGACCCTTTTGCCTTCTCCATTGGTTAAAGATGGCTGATTTGACTTTGACCACGACTTTTTGACGAGACACGTACCGGCTGAACTGACTGACAATGACATTTGGGTCGGTAAACATGGCGGATTTTAATTTTAAAAAGGAAAAGAAACAATCTTATATTTCAATGCTTTGAAAGTAAATATAATCAGTATGCTTTCTATGAGTTCTCGTAATATTTTCCACGCAACTTTTAAATATAAAAACCACAATTCCCCTCGTAGTTGTTTCAACCCTTCCCAATGAAGATTAATCAACCACTAAGGAAAATGAAAGCTTTTCTTTTCTACGTAACAATAACGTAAACAGGAAGCACACATTCATGTTGCGCTGTTCTCATTCAACATCGTAATTGCTTGAGTAAATGAGAGCAAATTGTTCTATTCACTGTAGATTAGCTACACCTTATCCCACGCGTAGTTGTGGCAAGGGTTGCCATAGCAACAAAAGTTGTTTTTAAGTTAATAGTCACCGTGGAGCAGACGAGCCACCTGATGAAAAAGCATAGGCATAACCGATGCTTTGCAGGCACAGTTTGCAGGTAAGAAAAGAAAGAAATAATTGATATAATATCGCGACTACGCGACGTGGCTATGGCGCCAAATCCCTGCTGTCGGTGGTGGCTGGGCTATGATACCTCCCGCATACTTTAAACACCAAGATAATCGTATGGTTATTATACACCAAGCTAGGTTTTATTAATCCCGTTATGAACTTTTCTTTTTCATTTATTTGGAAAAACAAACGGTGAAAAATTAAATGTTTTAGAAGTTTTATGTTGAAGAAGTTTTGACTTCAAAAAATATTAATCCGGTGGATTGGGCGTGGAGGCACTCTAGAATGGCCACTGCGTTCTCCAAATCTTATAACACTTGATTGTCTCAAACAATCTACAATAAACCTGGGGCGCAATTGATGCATTTCTAAATTAGCAGACATGGGCCCCTGATATTAGTGAAAAAGAATTTCATCGAAAAATAAATGTTGTAGTCAAATTGCAGAAAATAATGAATGAGTAATGAGTTGGTAAAAAAAAATTAAAAGAAGATTAATGATGGAGAACATCATTTATCTCACCTTTTTATAACCGGCGTGAAAAGTAGACGAATGTATTTAATTTTTAAACGTACCGCTAGACTGACATACAGATTTTCCAACCTAGCTTCGTTTGAAAATACAGATTTTTTTTTTGTGAATTTATTCCACTCAGTTACATTTTATTATTATCTTGTTTGTTAAATATTTTTAACAACAACAACACAACATTTACAAAATCATGTTAAAGCTAATAGTTAAAAGCTGATCATTTTGCTATGAAATTATAATAAACAATGGTGGCGTTTATTTTTACACTGGCCATATCTAAAATTTCCTTGAAAAGTGTGAAAATAAAGACGACATGGGAACAAAATTGATATTTTCTGGACCCCATATACTCGTATATAATATTTTGAAGATTTTTTTAACTCAAAATATTGTTGGTTAAACTTATTAACTCAGTTTTCTTACATTATGAAACATGACAGAGCATTTTTACTCACATAAAACAAGCGAGTTTAGACATAAATAATCACTGTAATAACTGTAATCAATAAACCTATTTGACTATTTAATCAATATCAAAAGTTAAGTGACAAAAAGGGTTTCAACAACACAAGCACGCTTGATGCGTAGGGGACTGGATCGATAGCTGCGTTAAAAATATGCACCTGTATCGCTGTGCTACGAGTATGTGAAGGTAACTAACACCAGGGAGCAGAGGCAGCATATCACTCGGAAATATTACCCACAACACCCATTTTAGACCTTATACCAAACGTGGAAGGTCGCTAATAGCCACGTTTGCAAGAAGGTTAAACTAAGTGTCCTTGTCTTGATGAAAAAGTATCTTAAACAACATTTTTTATAGCTTCAGCACTAGAAAAATTTATTACTGCTGCAGTTTTTAATATCAAGTTACTTTGTATCTTATGCTATGCAGGATATTCAAGTAGATTGTGCGCTTAAAACAAAGTGTCAAGACTTTAACCGTATTAGGTACCTACTTGCTACTAGACACCATTTAATTTAAGCCCTCATAATCCAGCGGCTTGTATCGATCCTAGGTCAAAGACCGAGTTAAGTTACAGAGGGCACGGTCGATAGTTGGATAGGCGATCGCTAGTAGCTAAAGTTTGTTGAGGTTTCCGTTTTTCGGAGGGCACTTAGAGCCGTCGGTCTCAGCTGTTATTATTAGATAACGATAAAGCTATGTTGGAGACAGGGTGGCGTAAAAAAGGATTTTTGGAAATTGGCAGGCGAAGCCGCGGGGGAAAGCTAGTAATACATATATTACGTCGACATCGAGGTATCCTACGAGTACCATTTGATTTTATTTAATCTTTTGACAGAACTGAAGAACTAAAAGATAATGCAATCCCAAAGTGGTCAGTTTTCTCACTCAACTTATTAGCATTGGTACTGCACCACAGGGACATTATATTATATACATTCATTTTAATATTAAATAAAAGCATTTTAATAATGTTCATGACTTTACACAACACGGTTGTAATAAAATTTCTAGAAGCTAAATGTCACATTGAACTTTTTTGTGAAGCTACGAGTTTAATAAACGCATGATTCTATTGGAGCGACAAAACGTTTTGAATCGATATTCGATTAACGCGGACCACAGCATGTTCCATTAATTACGAAACTGATATAATGTAGCTAATGGCACGTAATGGAATCCCAATATACGCCAAAATCAAGCGTCGCGTATTGTGTTATAATGCATAAAACGTGATGTGCACGTATAGTGTACTCGTACCTAAATGAAACATTAGTGGTGTCGAAGTGTGGCAAATACAATGAAAGGATTTTTGAAATCTGCCTTAAAATAGTACTATTTTACTCTTGCCTTAAAAGAGTAAAATAGTGTGTATTTGTCATATTAGAAATATATTTAATGCGAAATAAGAAATGTATTTAATAGGTAGTAGAGCCTAGGGTAGCGATGGGCGATTACTACTAAAATTAATCGAATTAGTCGATTGTTCAGTTTATTCGATAAAATTCGATAACAAATGATATTAGTCGATTGAATTATAGACTGGCTGGCGCCAAGGTTGGTTACCATGCGCATGAAGTGTGAACTACTAATTCGTAGTGCATGAGTGCAGTTACTTCTATTTTCGTACTACTAAATAAGTAATTACAAAAGGTATCGACCCTTTTTATATAAAAATCCAAATATACCCACACACTCATTTGTTTATGTAAACAATATACACGCACACTATACACTATCTTATTTATTTTATTGTTTTTTTTTTCTTAATTAGTGGCAGGTCAGGTACACTACTAGTCGAAACGTCGAAAATACGTTACAGAATGTGAACACAAGTTACACTTAACTTTTTCAATGTTTCCTTCTTTTATTTTTACGAAAAAATCCCATACTAAAGATCTTTTAGGCATCGTGTCAAACTGTCATAACCCGCGCGCGTAACCTTGCTCTAATAAAGTTTAATCCAACCAACTAAATAAATTAAAGTGTAAACAAATCGAATAGGTACTTGAAAACAATCGCACGTAGGTACGCACTACGCACAGCGTAAGGCAGTTGATTGAACCTACAGTTAGTCTTTAGCTATTTAGTAGTTCAGTTAGTAGTTTGTCGATTGTTATTCGAATAATCATCCCGTGGAACTACTGAATCGACAATCGAATGCGCAAAGGCACAATTTTTGATTCAGTCGATTGTTTTTTTTGCAACAATCGCCCATCACTAGCCTAGGGTTCGGCCGCGGTAGTACTACGATACGGTACTTAGTACTATTTCTACCGTTTGTTTTAACAGCGATTCTGTTCCGGTTAGAAAGGTGGAGCCGGTTACACTTTTTATAGGCGACCATCTCAGTCCTCAAGGGTAGTAACACAGCTGTGACAGAATTAGAACAACACTGTTACTAACAATTGCTAACTGGACATTTACTAACAACAACAGGACTATCTATAGGGTTGGTAAATAGGGTCACTTTCACGAAATTTTCGAAAGGCTAAAGTATAAAAACATTTAATTTTCGAAAACATTTATCAGCTATTTTTCATTTTTCGTATATTTTTAACAAGACTAATAATAGTTGCATAAATATCGCTCAGAAAATGATGAATAATGTCAACGACTCAATTATCTCAATTAAAGGGGGCTGAAGAGCCAAGACCGATAAAGAAACATCAAGATTTTTCTTCTTCTTCGATTAAAATGGCGTGGGGCATCGTGCTTTCTTGCCAGAAGATTGTACGATAAAATAACGAATATTACCTTGAAGTAATGCAGAGCTGCAATACGAAAAAATATATTTTTGGCCAAAACAACACTGCAATGGTATCGCAGCCTCCATATTCATCGGACTTAACCCCATGCAAGTTTTGCCTTTTCCCAAACCTAAATAGACCCATGAAAGGACCATTGAGGAGATAAAACCCGCATCGCTTTAAAAGCTCATGACGATACCAAAAAGATTATATTATCAGAAGTACCTACTTTGAAGAACGGAAAATGCGCTGGCACAAATGTCCTACATAATGTCCGTGGGGGATTACTCTGAAGGAGTCAAAATAGATATTACGGAACAAATCGAAATTATATTTTGGTATATGCACCGTACCTACATCATATCATATGCATTTAGTAAAAAGCGGTTATTTTAATATTACAAACAGACACTCCAATTTTATTAATTTGTATAGATTTTTAAATTCCACGCGGACTAAGTCGCGGGCACAGCTCGTCCGATATAAAGTAAAAATAGTAATTTTCTATTGGAAGAGATCTTTAGACTGTAACCTAGATGAACAAGAATTCCGTATATTACGTATCTTAATCCGAAACTTTGTGTGTCAGGTGAACAGATAGTCATGCTACCGATAAGAATTCTGTTTTTTCAACGGGTGTAGGTACCAAACCAATGAATGGCAATTGATTGCCTTGCTCTTGCTTGTGATAAACATTACAAATACAATACGCTACGGTTTTTAGGGTGTCGATGTGAAGCGCCCTTATTAGTGGAGCGTCTCACCTCATTCCCCGAGCCTGGTTAGAGAATAAATAAAATTCTATTTTACATAAATTCACAAACACACGCTGTCCATCAATTTTTAGTTTTTTCCGCTCTTAGCTATTGATGGGGTTCCATACGCCACATCGAATTCCATTACATCGAAGTTCATGACATTGAACACGTTACGTCGATAGTTTATTATATCATCACATCGAATGTTTATTACATCGATTGGTCATGACATCGAAAGCTTTTAAAATCGAATGTTCATTGAATCGAATTTATAACATCGAAGCCTTATCACATCGATAGGTCGTGACATCGACAGCTTTAGAACATATAGAATGGACATATTTTTTTTGATATATTAAATGAAAGAAAAAAATCATTTTCACAATACAAATAATAATTATGTATGTATGTATGTATGTATGTATGTGTATGTATGTATGTATGTATGTTGTAAAAATGATTTTTTTGTTACATTTAATATATCAAAAAAAAATGTCCGTTCTATATGTTATAAAGCTGTCGATGTCACGACCTTTCGATGTGATAAGGCTTCGAACAATGACCAATCACATACATAAATGATAAATAGAAATAGAGCAATACCTACTATGCACAATTATTTGAGATATGAAAACAACACTGTTTTTTTAGTAAAGATATGCTATTTTTTTCGGTGTCCCCTTTCGATTATTATAATTATACGACTCTTCAAGACAAGAGTAAATTTTATTATCTTACTACCCATTACCACCCAATACTGCCCAGTTATAATTGTAAAGTGAAACATTAATTCTATAATCATTAATTAAATTAAAGATCTAGTTCCAATTATTGAAACGTAATTATCTATTTTAATTCTAAGTCTATATATCTATAAAAAGTATAGTAGTAAAAGTATAAGGCCAAGTCAGGTATAAAGTTTTCGGGTGGCTTAGCATCTTGCGACGGATGGACAATTAGATACCCCTTTGACAAAGCGTTATTTAGCGACGTAACACACGACTTATTATTACACGTAACACTCTAATATAATAAATACTAGTTTCCCGCTCTGTGGTCTAAATTCTAAAGTAAACGACATAATTCCCAATTTAATTTTTTTACAAACTTTGATGAAGTTATGTTACCTACTGTACTTTTTATCGCGCGCGCTTTGAAAGTATCACAGAACACAGAAGTCTGGGAAGAATGCAAGAAATTTTGAAACTTCTTTGTTTGAGGGCAATATAAAATACTGATCCTACTGATTAGTATCTTCCTTTTCATTTATCTTTTTATTTGTAATGAACGCACTTGTAACTTTTAATTACCCTTTTTGTTAGTCAATAGTCAAATATGAGTACTTATTTGCATACAATTTTGAATTGATAGCTTTTGAATTCGACGGTTATGACGGAATGACGGATATCTTAAAAAGGTGCTGAATTCAATATTTAAATCGTCATTTGAAATTAACGTATTTGATCCGCAGTGTCTTACATTTTTTTATTTATATAAATTATAAGTTAATGCTTGATCACAATCCCACCTAATGGTAAGTGGAGATATGAGATTAAAGAAAATCTTGAAAAAGAAGACCAAAAGAAATCTATCGTGCCATGATTTGAACTCGGGTATCACTGCATTATAGTATCTATCTTCTTCCAATACGCTATGGAAGAAAATCACTAATTGGCAAATTTATCCTACAAAAAATATATAGATATTTTATTTCCCCAAACGGGCACACTCAATCAACGATACAATTTATCCTCTACATTTTCCCTTGAGAACAAATTCTTAGAAAATCGTATATAATCTAAACAAAAATTTACTTATGTATTTTTTTAGTTATTACTCTGCTGCCTCTTTATGCCTATTTAATTAGAAGAGCTTAACACAGTTTATGCGAACCGACGTACAGGGATATTGTTCAGAACTAGGCGCAATAAATTTTTCGGTATTATGGTCGACTCAGCGATTTAAATTAAAAGTAGCTTATTAAGTTTTGTAATTACTTTACTGGTTGATTCTATTACAGCGTTAGATGTAATGATTAATCAGTGTACTTACAGTAGAGTGTTGTACAAAAATTCAAATAAGTTCCAATATGTAAATTTCCTTAATCAATATGAATGTCTTAATGGATATTTGTCAATTCCTGTATAAAAAGAATTTAACGCTTTCGTACAGTTTCTTCTGAAAATTAAGACCTTAGATTTGCTTTAAAATGTTGGACTCAGTAGTTTCAGAGAGTAAAACAAACGTTTTGCAAAAATTGTACCCAAGAGGGTAGGTACATGTTATTCGCCATTGCGTAGCCTACAATACTGATCCAAATTCTATGCTGGCAGATGAGGCTGCCGGAAGAGACGACAAAAATTGGTCCCCTTAGAGATTGTATTATGATGAAGTATATTTCAATTATTATTTTCTTTCCACGAGACTTGGCTGCCATCCTCTTGCTTGGGTCTCCCGCCTAACGACTCAGTGTCCCAGTTGGAGTCTACAAAGGAGTTCTTTCTTTTTTTACGCAACGCAGCTACCCCTGTTGTTGCTTGGCAACGGGGACCACTTGCAATTGGAGGGCTAGTCTGCTTATTTGGTAGTTATTTCTGGTTGGCTGCGTATAATACTCGTATTCAAATTGTATTCTAAATTGAGAAATGTTTAGCATATCAGACGACATATTCTTATCTTATTTGCTGGCTGTATGTATTAAAACATCAGTTTTAATATGGAAATAACCTCTTCGCCTGAATTAATTTCCATATTTGCATTACTTATTTTATGATTTACAAGCTGTCCGCCCACGGCGTCGTCCGCGTGAAATTCAGCTGTATCGCCTCGACAGCGCTGTTTCTTCCGACCTGTTTTTACAAATATAATTTCCAAAGATCCTTTCTTAGTGCTCACTTGCGCGCGTCTCTTGAGGAACCCATATATAAAGTTTCAAGTGAATCCATTGAAGAAATAAGCTTGAGTTTATTCCCCTTTTTATACCGTCCATAAATCCTCTCTTACTGCTCCCCTACACTTCCCAAGGAACACACATGCCAAATTTCAGCTTCTTGCGTTCAGTAGTTTCGGCTGTGCGTTAGACAACGTCAGTCACTCAGTAACGCAAGAGTTTTATAAGTTTCCCGGAGCGATGCGAGGGCAGTTTTACTAGTAAATTATAATTTACAAAGTTCCAAAACAAACAGTTCTGTGGACGAGGCCCCGAATAGCCTTAATTTGAATTATTTTAGCGTCGAAGTTAAAATTATTCATAAATATTTATCATCTAATCAACATTTTCTGGATTTTGAATGAAAATGGCAAACTACTCATATTTATGATTTTAAAAAATGTGGATAATATTTCATAACGTGTTTACACGAAAGTAACACGTCGTTTTTGTGCAATAAATACACCACTAATTCATCGAAGAGTTCCGTTTGGTTCACGTAAAGATGTTTTCTGGACAAACCAACACGTAAATTATTTGTATAAGATTTTTTGTAAAATTTAAAGCACTTTTGTGCACATTTAAAGCAGTAAACTTTGATTCATTTACGCTTTTTATCATTTTAGCACATCATAAATTCGTCAGGACTTGATATGAGATTTGTAGAGTAAAGGATGCAGAGTCATGCCTTGTAGAATTAGGGTTTCTTTATGAGACCTGATAACTTTCTAACAACGAAAGTCCTATGGGCTTGTGAGTATTGGCTACCAATTTTAAATTTATTGTTCTTTGTAAAAATTTGTGTTCTTAATAAAAACGGTTGGTGAAAAAAATTATAATTTTCCCCTATGATGGTTATCCCACGTTTAACATGTCCCAAACTACAACATTTTTGTCTTGAAAAGTGTAGAAATAGAGAACTTCCAGGTTTCCTAACGATGTTTCCTTCACTGAAGTAAATGATAATTCAATTTTGATTGCATGCTGGCGATTGAACCCGAGCCCCCCGGTTCGGAAGTCCAACGTTTAACCACTCGGCTATCACTGTAAATATTGCTATCTGTAATAACAACCGGGAACGAGGGCTTTACGTGCCCACATCATTTTATCCAACCAACTTTTAATGGCAAGATAAATTGTTAGAGGAGACGCCCTCTTAGCTGTCGATCCAAATTAGATTATGATGTAAAACTGCATCAAAGCTCTCGCGACACTCAATTCCTCAACCCCGCCTTCTCTTTAACCCGCAGGAAATAAATACTTATAATTATCAGACGACTTTTTCTGCGTTCTATCAACACGAGAATTCCCTGCATTAAACATTGAAGCCGTAAAGTATGCACGTGTCTATGCTGCTATATACGAGTATAGTAAATGTAAATATTTACGTTCAACGTTCGTAAACCTTAGCTTAACGGAATTGGAATTCACTGAACTTTATTATACATTAACCACACTCTCGTTATAGCGGGTGCACGGAGGAAAACAAAAACATCTAGTGAAACAATCTCGACCTAAAGTAATTGTAATGCAATTGCAACAGTGATGCAGCAAGCAATTCAGATTTACTAGTATTGTAAAGTGCTCATTAAGAATAGTTAAAACAAATTAGTGACCTAGATACATTACACGAGTGCGCTCACACAGCTCCGTCGTGTATAATATGTATGATTTTTAAAATAGATGTTGGAGTAAACCAGGTCAAACCCTCGCAGAAGCTAATGAGGTAGCATTAACGCCTAAGGTATGAAAATAGTAAATGAACAGGTAACACGTAGTTTTGTGTAGGTGGTATATATTACATGAAATAAAATTTATTTCATATTATTAAAACTGTACGGCGGTCTATCATTGGCTTCAGCCCATTAATGGCCCACTACTGAGCATGGGTCTCTCCTCATATCTGAAGATGCCTCGAGCATACTCCACCATGCTGCTCCAGTGCGGATTGGTCGAGGGGTTAGTGGCCAACCCAAGTGTCGTAAATTATTAAGCCGCCCGAAGGCATCCGACATGGCTTAACGACTGCTCCCAAATGGTAACAACCGGGACCGACAGCTTTACGTGCCCTCCGTAGCATGGAAGCGCCCAAGAAGTTTTGCCCCTAGCGGTCACTGCGTTACTGATCACAGATCGACCAACCTAATGTTAATCAAAAACAATATTTTTTTTATGTTACCTATTTTCGTTCGGTCCGAACGATGCGATTTACCTCGTCATTCGTTATGTGTGCCGTAAGGGATTTAAATAGCTTACCTGAATCGGTGTTCCCGCCTAGGATGATGATGTGGAAGTCTCAGGCAGAAAGTGGATAGGCTTTTATTCACTAAGTTAGTGAAAGGACTTTATCGCCACTAAAAATTTGTTGTCAAACACTAACTTATTATAAATGTATGTAAAAGAACATAATATATTCTTAAACCGATTCCGCATTGAAGGCGCAGTTAGTAGGTAGTTGCTAAGTGCTAAGTAACTAAGTGACTGCACTGACCGCTAGTTGCAAAATTTCGCCTCTTTAAAGAGCGGGGACTCCCCGAATGCGGTTTAACGATGGAAAACAACAAATTTAAACAGAACAACAACCTAACTTTATCATCCCTACGGCAAGCGTTACAGTTATCCCCCGCACCTCGCTTGTAGGCTCCATCGACTAATGAAAAGCGGATCGGCAAATTTGATTCGACAGTTGTTGAACATCATCGAACTAAAGCAATTACTTACTACGTAAATGGCTGGCGCCCATCGGCTGAGCCTCCGTGCATTCCGCTTTGCTGGCGTTGGCATGCTAGATTCGGCCGGGACAATTCGGCTTTTAATCAAGATAATGTGTTGCATGGAATTAACCGATTGCAAGGCGCTAAGGAGTATTATGTATTTAACTATGTATGTAGGTATATGCGTTTGTTCTTTTGTAGCACTCTAAAATCCAAACGCAAGGATCGATTTGGATGATTCTTATGTCAATCGAGTTGTCTTAATCCCTTAAGATATAACAGTAATCAAAATTCAATATGACGGCAACTACACGCCATATTGTGAAAAAAAAAATAACTCGACGGACTATGTTAAGTGGGCTATCTTTGAGTAGGTAGGTATTTAAGAACCATCTTTAGATTTTGCTTATGATTTTTTGAATGACTGTTTAGCCTAACGCATACCGATTAAGCTGGTTGCATACTTGTCATAAAGACGGATTTTAGCTTTAAATTTTAACACATTCCTTGTTATGTCTGGTAATACGTTGCTTAATAATATTGATAACGATATTACTGATTACCTAATTAAATGACCAATCAGGAATTATATTCGTATTTCATTAATAGTTGATCGTATAATAATTATTATAATCTCACTTAAGTTAGTAACAATGATAACTGTGTCAACGGATGTTAATTGATTGAAATTTTAAGGTAGGAGTGAAAACATTACAGCATTTATAAGATGTTTAAAAACCTAAAAAGTAAATAGAACGCTTAATGTTAAAGACTATAACATAATTCAGTTTAGAATGGTTCAATAAGTAGCTATGTATGTATATCACGATGTTTCATTTATTCAAACACGCAGTCGCGGCAGTCAGTTTAAATTTTCACCTTGAATAATGCCCTTTAATACACTTTATAAAACAATCAACTAAACAAAGTCTACCAGCAGTTTAATAAACATAGCGTTTAAATAAATCCACAAGTAAAAAGTTCACAGTTTACGTTTGCATAAACAAACAGGGAAAACCGGGAAAATTAAAACAAGTGTAAACCCTGCCAATTAAAACAATGTTTCAACAAAAATAAAGCAGTGAAAAGTAAAAAGCTAATGTTAAAATGCCACGCAACACCCGCATCAGTTCTTTATGTAGGTACAGAATGTCTACTCAGTCTGGTTTTGTTCGGCCGGCGGCGGCGGGCCAGCGTGATTAAGAGCGATACGCATTAAAAATAAAAGAGATTTATTCGTTCCTGCAGTTTCCAGTTACAGTTGGAAAAAACTGTTTTGGCTTAGTACTGTACACAAGATTCCGTATAGAAATAGATGGTTACACCGACAAGTCTAACAGTAGATTTGATACTTAAGGTTGCCACCTGTTTAGGTATAGGTATTATTCATTTTTTTATATTAAACACAATATTAACAATTAAAAATTGACTATTCATTTTCATTTCTTAAAACTCATAGATGACGTCTTGGGAGCAACGTAATTGCACTTTTTTAGAGGCGATCATCTTAGTCAAGGGTACCAACACATCTGTGACTGAATTGGACCGAGACTTAGAACAATTACTAACAAGCCTGTCTATCGCCAACACTCAATGTATAAGTAAAAAGTTTTACAAGGATCGGGGCAATTACGTAAAGAAGTAGAAAAAGCTCACAGGGTTTGAAGAAATGCGATTATTCGTCGTCGAGTAAATAAAAGCGTTAAAATTTCCCTCTTTCAGTTAATTAATGAAAAGCTTTGATAAGACGCCTATAGGTAAATCAGTCAAGTATTTAATTAAATTACAGTTTACAAGTAGTACGTGGGTTGGTGATTAAAACTTTAGCTATGCTTGGTGTATATTCAGTTTACCATGTACACACATTTAAGATGACGATATACGAATAGCTGACGCAACAATCACGGTCTGCGGGATTAACGAATGATGTATACCTAAGTATAGTATGCATTAAATATGCGTAAACTGATGTACTCTTAAAAAACGAAAAAGTAAACGAATGTTTATAAGGTTTTATTTCCATGATACTTATTTTAATAACTACATAAAAAAGTATTTGTTTAGTTGTCTGAAAGAGAAATAAATTTCAAAAAGTTATGCGCCAACGCGTACAAATTCAATCAAATGCATAAAATTTAAATAAAACTCCGTTGCACCATTTGCGAGGGTAAAGTCCATGTTTGTCGAAAGCAAACGAGCCCGTGTTATAGAATAAACATTCAATTACAAATCTATTTCCCGTTAACACATATACAAGTGTAGACGTCTGATCAAATTTTCAGTCGTCATATAAATATCTATCGTAAAATCCACCCTGCAAGTTCTCTTTCTATCATAGAAAACAAATAGTTTTTTATGTAAATATAAACACGTGCAAAGATGGAGATGAGCGAAAAGATACAGAACGGAAACATAAAACACATGGTTGATTCCAGGAAATTGGTAAGCAAAAATAACACTATCACAACCATGACGGTACAAAGCCTCGCAATTTCATACGGAAGAACTCACAGTCATAGGTGCATAGATTGACATAAGGTTATATTTGTTTTACTTTACGCCGCCGGCGTCACGGGGAATTAGTGACGAATTGGCGCGTTCTTTCGCATCCCGTATCAAATCGTATTGTTTCCAGCGTACATCTACACCATACGGCTTTATTCAGGACTGCCTGGCTTACGCCTAATATCCTAGTTCTTCTTACACAACTTATACTATAACTCTAGCTCTTTCTTTTACAGATACAGGTTTTGACGGATGTTGCTATTGGATGTGCTATGATCCTTATTGAACAAACTAAAAACAAAAGCAGCACCTACTCTCAATTTCTACTCTTTACCTCCTACACTACGCAACTTGAAAGCGAAACCCTCGAGGTATGAGTGGGGCGTGCCGTCTTTTATAGACCTTTTCCCTACCATACGAAAGATGGCGCGATAGCAAGTACCTCGGCTAAAAAATGGATCAAGTGATCAGATTTTTTTTCTTCTATTTGTAAACGGCAGACAAAATTGGACAACTCTTAATAAAAATCTTTTCAAGTCATATTGTATTTTGATAATAACCCTTAACCTCATTTTATAAAGATCCTTTTAGTTCCAGTTTCCAGTACAAGTTCGTTTCGCTGCAGCGTTCCATTAAGTACATTTATTCCAGATTTAACTACTTACTAACTACAGTAGGACACTGAAATTATTTTAGGAATTAAATCTAGCATCATGCGTTAAAATTCACTATAAAATTGAAACTACGACCAACAGCCCGGAAAAATTCACGATGTAACACAAAAAGATAAATTCGTATTGCCGCCGTGAAAACCGCTGACAGAAACATTTAAAACTAACTCCATTAAAACGGTGCTATACGGGTCATGCCCGCATACACTAAATCCGAAAGTGTCAAATGACTCACCTACATTCCATTTGCTTTATCCGGTATATAAAATTTGGAAAAAGTTTGCTTAACACTTAAAATAAAAAGCAAAGAATTGGAAAATAAGTTTTAACTTTAGTAATGCTCTACACAACCACACCTTAGGAGACAGATTACTGCTGTAAGATCAACTACAAAAACCTAACGTCTATAATTTCCGACTCGTGAACAATTTCCTTTTTCAAATAATTGATGATATACGCTCACCAAGATGTATCACGACAATTACGAACACTTACAACATTGCTTATGACCATGATGTGATCTTCTTGATATTCAAATCTTGCCGTGGCGGCGGTGAGCATCCTTTATTGTAGTTAATATTTTGTTTACGCAAAGAATTAAAATTTAATCATGTCTGGATTTCACTTTTAAATGTAGAGCTCGGTTACTAATAATTTTAATTTTAATTTTGTTAGTTGCCAAACTCGCAGATAAGCCACCTGATTGTAAGTGGTCAGAAAAAATCAGTGACACCAAAGAGCCCTACGGGTTGCAAGTCACGAACGACAAGTTTGGCGGCTGACTCAAGCACCTAGGTGCTTGAGCTTTCATAGCTAGATAGTCGTCGTAGTAGCTTTTGTAAATGCGGCAATAACCGTAAAGGTCGTGATGCGGTAGGCTGAAAGTCCGCCTTTTGTTCTCAGACTTAAGCGCGTGAAACAAAATACTCAGAGACCATATTGTACCAAAGAGTGAAACCTCATCCTAATAATATATATCTCAAGTTCCAGATGAACCTTCCTACAAAATCCATCCAGGAAGATTCTCATTCGTTAATTTTGCGTTAATACTGTAATAAAGATCTTAGGTGATCAAACACAGATAAGTAATTATTAGATATAATATCAAAAAACCTTTATAATATTCAAAGTGACCTCCTATGTGTATTATAAAGGTTTATTGATATTATATCTAACAATTATCTGTGTATTTAACTATCTGTATATTCTCTGTGTATTTGATCTTAGGTAGGTATATTTTATAGTTTTTGCTCGGCTTCTCCCAAGTTGGAGACGGAAAACGACAAAAAGCTGTTATAATTATCCCGATTGGACATAAATGTCCGGGATAAAACTAATCATTAAATATGTATAAAACTAACTAACAATCTCGACACAAAAATTCATTTCTCCGGTTCAGCAGATTAAACGTAAAGAGGTCGCAGAAAGATAGACATTACTTACGCAATTTATATTAATAACTAGATGACCCGAATATTTGTCGATCTTATGTCAAATGCGAAATTAGGGTTTCATTAAAAAAGTTAATATTAGAAAATCATTACAAAATTAAATATGGTGGTTAAGTATTCTTAAATTTTCTTATTTTCCGCGCCATTTCCTTAATTTTTTCTTTCATAACAATGTTCTCCTGACAATAAAAACACAACAAAAAAAATTATTCAAAAAAAGAAATACTGTTCACGCGTGATGCCGTAACCAAGGGAAATAGGGATTCATTATAATATAATTAGATAAGTAAATAGGTATAGTTTAATAACGCTCTAGATTTCATGAAAATGGGCGTTAACTTCTTAGTAATGATCATAGATTAGTAATGATATAGTATAATAAATAAGTAATATTGCTTCTTAGAAAAGTAAGTCATTAAAATTATGTAGAATTTTCTGGAGTAATAGGAACACGAAAATCTAAACTTTTCCTAAAAGAAAAGAAAAAAATATGAATTCCGCGATGAAGGAAGAAAAACAAGGAACGTTGGAACTACCCAAGCGCTAAGCAATTAAAGTACGAAAACAATTGCCTAATGAAAATAACAATGAATTGAGGTTACGGACTTATGAAAGAGCAGTTTTGGTCACAGTGTAAATGTCATTCTGTCAGGCTGACATTTTTAAGTGGGTTCGGAGCTTTGGCTCTTCCTACAGTTACGTTGTTTTTTATTGTGGATACAGCACTTTGTAACTGTCACCATGCAAAAAGATGACCAAAGAGATCTGTTATTTTCGGTACACGCTTAAATTTTTTAACAAGACAAAAAACCGACTTCAATTATAATTGTAAAGTATACGAAATTTTCCCCTATTTAGTCACCCTTAAAGCCTTATTTTATCCTTAAATTTAAATAGGACCGAACGAGAAGTACGAGTACATAGTTATATTCACCCAACCAAACAAATAATTTTCGAAGTTGACGGAGTTCTGAGGTAGCAAATAAAAGAAGTACAACCGAACCTCATTCATTTTCAAAGTCGGTTGAAAATCGTTATAATTCAAAACGGAAACACAACCCCTGTAATTAACATCGTTTGATACTCATAAATAATTTTGATATCAGAAATAATTTGATCAGCGGGGTTATTAGGAAAGGTTAAATGTGAAATAAATTAGGATACTGGCCATATCCTCTTTAAATTTCAATTAATTAACTACTTAAACAGAAATATATAACATTTGATTTCACGGATATTATTATACTGGTTAGTTGTTAAAATAATTGTAATTATTTTTATAAAATGGACGTTCGGTAGGTACGGTTGTTTTATTTTTTCTATTGAGTCACTGCCATTATGGAACCAATATCAATATAATTCCTGACAAGGTTACGTAACCACTATACCCACGAAATGGTAGACAATATTAAAGCTCATTCATTTACATATTTATAGGTAAAAATCGTTTTTAACCCTTTACTAGATTTAAATGAATAGAATAATAAATACAGTAGCAAAACACGAAGAAATGTTGTGTAAATTCGAGTTTCCCAAAATTTTGAATTTCCCGAAAATTGTTTCGAAAAACACGTAAGAAACGGTCGAAATTAAACTATTGTCGCGCGCCACACATCTCACGTAATTGTTTTAGGTTTACGATTTACGGACAATTACGATTCAACCTAGAGAGTTTCAACATACATCGAAAATTTCCTCTCATGAAACTTCTGAATCTGAAGTATGTACTACAAAATTTATTACGCATCAGGGTCATGTCAAACTTCTTCATACTTATTTATCAATAAACTTCAATTCTCAAGAGGTCACCATGTCACATAATTTGAAATATTGCTTCCAACTTCCAACCCATGCGAGTGTTCAGAAATACCAACGCAAGTTCCAGTTTATATAAAAATATTATTCTCCCGCTGTCTCAGAGGTAACAGACAGCAAGTAATACTCGTAAGTTAGGACTTACATCGACAAATTCTTAAAATGTACAGTACCTTACAATAAGTGAAAAGTTTATTCTGTTATATTTTTCACATAAAATGACCCACGAAAATGTATAGGATTAACAAATAGGTACTCTTAAAATAGCTTTTTTACAGAACAGTCACAGAATAATGAGAAGCACTTTTTAATTTAAAAACAAAATGAAAAATATCAGTGACTAAAATCTTAGGTGTTTAAAACTAATAACGTCTCAGACAAGAAGCTGATTCGTTCACACGCGGCGCGGCGATGCCGAGTTAATATGGGATACAATGTTGAAACTGACGCGAATACACCCGCGACCGGCGTAGCACTGGAATGGATTCCGTGCGGGAAATTTCAGCGCCAAGTAGTGCAGAGCCAAGCAATCGGTCCGCTGTTTGCTAGTCTGTATAACGCAGCCATTATCAAACATACCCAACGCGGAACGAAGTTCGATTTATTTCGTAATCTATTGGTTTTTGCGTATAGTATTCTTACCGTGCTGTTTCAGGATAAGACTTCTATCTATTAGTATAGATAGAGGGATTCATGTGGAAGGTTTAAGTATATCACTTATTAAAGTTTTGTGTTATTTGGATGTAATATGATAACTGTTGAGGAAGTCGAACAAAATCAAGACGCCTAGGAACTTTCAGCGAATACGCTGCCTAATTCCTTTTATATATTTCATAACAATGTATGGGTAGATTATTTCTCTTTTATAATATGGGTGTACAGAAAAGTCCACGATGGCATATATGCCTATCTTTTAAGGATAGGTTACTATAACCATTCTAACTCCTAAAAAAGTAGTCACATACAATGCGATAATTAAATACGAGTGTCTATTAGGCGGGTACAATATTAATCCGAATCGACTTAAATACGGTAATCGCCTTAAACGTGTCAGGCAAGTCTTTTACAACATAAAATTTAAATGAATATCTTAGTAGTTATCACAATATGATCCCTAACGCGCGTAAAAATAAATTCATGTGCAGATCTAACGAGCCGCGCCTCTCTCTGTCGCTCTCTGTTGCTATATTAAACATAAAAGAATTACGTCCAACAATTTTGAAAGGCGGGTGAGGGACTGGTTACCCGAAGCAAGCTGGTTTACTAGTACTTATGAGACAAAATATACCATCATAAAGCTCGCGGTATATTATAATAAAAATAATTAAGATACTGTGCAGGATTACTGTTTTGGGCCAACTAAATGCCCTAATATATATGCCAAATAAATGCCTAAATAAATAAAATGATATAATTAAATCAAAAATATAATAGGAAGAGTTTGCTCCCGCTTTAGATGACATTTCCAAGCGATCCCAACGGGCGAGCGCGGAAATCAATGCGGAACGGAGTAATCCGTTCAATTATGAATCGAATGTCATCAATTTTATCTCCGTCTGCTGTGATTTATCAGCGAAACATCCAGTATTATGATAAATTCTGAAACAACGTTAAAAATTAATGCTCGTAGCATTAATTTTTAAATTGTATAACATTACACTTTGCAGTAGGTATTATAGTTACTAGTAAAGTTGAAATTATGCAAATTAGTCGATTATAGAAGCTTTATAGCCCGGTGGCTTATGTCGACCCTCGACAGAGTTCTGCGGGCGCGGTCGGTGTTTGGTCGGGTGACTGCAAGTGGCAATAAATTTTTGAATGTTTCCGTGCTTCGGAGGGTACGTGAAGTCGTTGGTCCCTGTCGTTAATCTATGTCGGAGGCATTCGGGCCCGGGCGGCATAAAAAATTCCGATACTTGGGTTGGCCACTAACCCCTCCACGAATCCGCACTGGAGCCGCATGTGTATGCTTTAGGAGTTCTCAATGATGAGGAGACACAAATGTTCAGTAGTGGCCAAAGCAAGTTTGACGATACAAATACGGTCGGCACGGTAGCTAAAATTTTCAAAAGCGAGTCAGCTTTCAGCTAATATTACAGTTTTTACTATCTTATCTTTTTCGTTTTGATGGGACGTCACTTTACTTTTTAATGTTTTTGATGAACCACTCGTACTTTCAGAATAATAGGGTAGTTGACAGTAAGAAAATATTTTGAAGATTTCTATTTTTTATGGTAGCTTAATATTTACAAATGCGAAAAATCGATCTTATTGATTAAATAAATCATGATTATTTAATATTTTTGAGAAATAAACCCAGAAATTACAGTGACTAGTCACGTGACAGCGAACGCCAATACGACGCGTGACGTCACACGTTGCAAAGCTAAACAAACTTGACATAGCATTTTGGTCTTTCCGCTCAACCAAACAGCTATTCGTTTTCCAACATATGACGTCACACGAGTCGCCATGACAGTTTGACGCGTTTTTTGACGGAAACGTCAAATAGTTCATGAAAATATAAAATAAAATATGTTACAGTTAGTATTTTACTGAAATATTAATATTTCAGTTAAATTAGACCATTTGGCAAACTATGATTTAGTTTTTCAAAATTAGTCAACTAGCCTATTATAAGGCAAGTTCTACATTATGTTTTTGGAACGGACATAAAATACATTACCTAATTAAATCACCAACATTTATAATATCAAAGCGCGTTCGTTATATTTGTGCACGTCTTCAATTAATTTAGATTGTTTATCACTCGAACGAAATTGAGGACACTCCCTTCTACGAGTAATCTAATTAGCAGGCTATTTGACAAGATTTTTTACCCATTTTAATTTACATAATTATATTGAGTAGTAGCTAAGGAACCCTTAACAAGTTGTTATTTTTGATTCTGGTATTGGTCTAAGATCCCTCCATAGAAGGACCTTCACCCATCGCGTTACGGGATGAAAGTTACTTTTATATAAAATTTGATATGTTAAAAAACTTATTCAGAGAAGGTTGCCTAAAAATTTTGATGCAAAGTGCGATAAATTAGTAATTAAAAAAAAATTTTTTTCTTTAAATTACACTCATTCGCTTACGCAAAAAATTGCATACTAATCGAAAGTATGTAGCTTATAGAGTATGTATACGCTGGGTTGACTACTTCTTTCCGGTGCAATCATTGGGTAGGCAGGCATATACAGGTAAGTCAAAAGTAGTGATTTGCACCCATCCGCTTACGCGGTAAACCGTATACCAAAGTAAAGATAATTTTATTGCGAACATAATGATATAAGGTTGACTGCGAAAAATTGGTGCTGAATACGGGTTGTCGACTTTTAAAAATCTAAATATTCGTGCGAGTATCCAATCGCAGTGCGGCAGAGAGGTCCGAGGAACGTATCCAGTGAGATAGAAAAGGACGCAACATATATAAATACATATAATGTATATTTGTGGCGATATCGGACACACGTCACACGGTGACGTCACGAAGCCTGAATCACACTATCGAAGTCTTCTACACCGCCCGCATATAACAAGTTCCAACAACGATCAGTTGGGGCTTAACGAAAAGTATCAAACAGTTTTTTCGTCTGATCTTTTCAATAACGAAAAATGGACACCGTTCTAGAGTTCACAGCTAGTACCTATGTATGGTATAAATAACTGCAATAGTGTGAATAGATAGAGATATCGAATTTTTGTAAAAAGTTATTCTTCAAAAGAAGAGAGCGAAAAGTTAAAAAAAATCAAAAGTTTTGACTCAAATACTATACCATCGTGCTGGATATTACTACAAGAAAAATTAAAAGAACTATTTTTGTTAATTGTATGTGGTTTCATGCAATGGACCCTCAATGTGTTAAACTACAACCTGAAAACTGTGGTTGATTTGTTGATGATTATCTAAAACCAACAGGATTCATTGGGGATCAAACTGTACAAGATTTTACTGAAATGACAGCAGAAGAAAATAGTGACGACTGTTCTGAACTTGGAGATACAATTTTTACTTCCGATGAATCAGACCTTGAATAATGTAAATTAATATAAAAAAAAACCACATAATGTATTGTATATTAGTATTTCTAATAATTTTTTTTTGTAAAAAATCCAACTCTGTATTTAATATTCGTATTTTATGTCTTATTTTATTTTTGAAAAAAAAATGCGATTGCCCCAACTGATCTTGGTTAGAACTTGTTATATGCGGGCGGTGTAGAAAACTTCGATAGCGTGACTCAGGCTTCGTGACGTCACCGTGTGACGTGTGTCCGATATCGCCACAAATATACATTATATGTATTTATATATGTTGCGTCCTTTTCTATCTCACTGGATACGTTCCTCGGACCTCTCTGCCGCACTGCGATTGGATACTCGCACGAATATTTAGATTTTTAAAAGTCGACAACCCGTATTCAGCACCAATTTTTCGCAGTCAACCTTATATCATTATGTTCGCAATAAAATTATCTTTACTTTGGTATACGGTTTACCGCGTAAGCGGATGGGTGCAAATCACTACTTTTGACTTACCTGTATATGCCTGCCTACCCAATGATTGCACCGGAAAGAAGTAGTCAACCCAGCGTATACATACTCTATAAGCTACATACTTTCGATTAGTATGCAATTTATTGCGTAAGCGAATGAGTGTAATTTAAAGAAAAAATTTTTTTTTTAATTACTAATTTATCGCACTTTGCATCAAAATTTTTAGGCAACCTTCTCTGAATAAGTTTTTTAACACATCAAATTTTATATAAAAGTAACTTTCATCCCGTAACGCGATGGGTGAAGGTCCTTCTATGGAGGGATCTCCTACTATATGTATTTGGCTCAAAACTAAATTGAGAATTCATAATTTCAGTTACCCACCAAAACGGTACCCTGAGCCATAAATGCGTTGCACTGCTTTTAGTGACGTCATCTTGATAATTCTTGTAATCCACGTAAATTAATGTCACTCGTGCGTGTGATGACGTAATAAAATTAATTACAAATGCTGTACATGTGCAATGCAAATATAACAATTTCACCTTTATCCTTGTCTATACCAATAGTAAAATTATAGGAAATGGCTCTAACGTTGTGCTTGGGATAAACCTTGCACTTTATTATGCAGATGCCCGATTCTCGACGAAGTAGGCACATATCCAATGACATCATCCTCATAACGGTATCTTGCGGACTCGCAAATGGTAATAAATTAAGTATTGTAAACAGGAAATTTGCGACAACGTCATAAATGTACATACATTTATGTCATACTAATTCATGCAAGATCCATATAATTATCATGAATCATTATTATTTTTTTTTTTTTTTTTAATGAGATAAGTTAATGCTTGACAACTATCCCACCTGATGGTAAGTGGCGATGAAGTCGAAGATGTTGGTCGCACTAACTTATTAAAAGCCTATTCACTCTCCTCTTGAAGACTCCCACATTATACGCAGGTGGGAACACCGACGCAGGCAACCTATTCCAGTCCTTCGCAGTGCGGATGATGAACGACGATGCAAACCGTTTCGTTCGTATCGGTGGAATGTTCACGACGAAAGGGTGGATACCGGCTGTACGTCGGGTTGTTCAATGGAGGAAGGGGGATGGGGGAATTAATTCGAACAATTCCTGCGCACACTGTCCAAAATGTACCCTATAGAAGCACGAGGGGCTGGCAACCTTACGCCGGTGCTCGAGGCTTTGCAGTTTGGTTTTGACCAGATCTGCATCACCAATGAGCCTCTTTGCACGCCTCTCCATCGAATCCAAAGCTGACAGCTGAGATTTGGCGGCGCCAGCCCAGATGTGACAGCAGTACTCCACACATGGTCTAATCTGGGCTTTATACAGCGTCAAAAGCTGTTTCGGTGTGAAGTACCGCCGGACCTTCGCAAGGACCCCAAGTTTCCTTGCAGCCGCTTTAGATTTGGATTCGATGAACCGCCCAAAGTTGAGATTCGAGGAAACTTCAACTCCTAACAGCTGAAGGCGGTCAGTGCATTCCAAGGGTACATTCTGAAAAGTAGGAGCCAAGGTGAATGGGCTCCTCTTGGCGGTAAAAAGACACGTCTGCGTTTTTGTGGCGTTGAACCTCACAAGATTGGCATCGCCCCATTCGGACACTGCCCTAAGTGTGAGATTCATACGTTCCACCATGGCCTCTCTTTCAGACTGTATTTCATCCCTACTGGCCCGAGCAGTCGGCAGGTATCTCTCCACTACTGTACTGTCGTCTGCGTACCCATAGATACCAGGCATGAGCAGATCGTTAACGTGCAGCAGGAATAGAGTAGCGGAGAGCACAGACCCCTGAGGAACTCCGGCGTTTGTTGCCATCGACTGTGATGAACATCCATCAACAACAACGCGGAGAGACCGTTCACTCAGGAAGTCCTTAACCCAGCAGATAAGGCCAGGGGATATACCGTACGCTGAAAGCTTGCTTAATAGGCTATCGTGCCAGACCCTGTCGAAGGCCTTCGAGACATCAAGGGAGACGGCAAGTGCCTCCCCATTTTTCTCGAGGGCCTCGCCCCATACATGAGTGGCATACGCTAGAAGGTCCCCAGTTGACCGGTTTCGGCGAAATCCGTTTGTTGAATTTGACCATGATACAAATTAGGTTCATTTTAGTGTGATATGGGTTCTCTCGATTTTGTATTTTGTTAGCCCTATCGACGACCTCTGCAGCTGAGTCGAAATATTGGCATATCATGAGTATTGCCAAATACCCTGTTTTAAGGACTGGTTTTACACACATACTCCCAATATCAACGAATATTTTTTTCCACTTAATGAATTTGAAAACGCCTTTATACTGCCAACATCCATTCCATTTTCGTTCCATACCGGAATATTGACTGAACATTTTAGGTTCCTAAAATGCAGATCAAAACTGTACCGCTAATATGTATTTATATCTACAATATCTGTCTATTTGTTACGATTGACTGTCGGATGAATAAAGTTAAAATTCGATACCTATATTTCGATACACAATTTATACAAGTACAATGTTTATCAAGAACTCACGTAAGTTATGTCAAATCAAATGAATGGTTATAAAGAACACAATACAAGTCTTCGACAGTAATTCATTCTGTCAAAGGGATTTGATGTATTTTTTATGAATTATTATTAAAACATATTAGCATTATGCACAGCTACTCCTCCATTCTCGCAATTTTCGTAAAAAAGGTAGAAAGTTTTGGTTGTTGACAGAGTTTGACATAACATTAGATACGCGCCTCTGAACTAATTCAACCAAGCTGCTTAAAAAAAACAAGAATTTTACTTATATCTAAATTGATAATTTGTTGGATGATGAAACCCACACCGGAGCTAAACGAGGTTGAACTACTAGTCAAATAAACATGCGGATTAAAGTGTCTATATGATTAATCCGATTAACAAAATATGAACAGGATTAAAAAAGACTTGGCACCTCGTTAGTCGAATTTTACGCACGCCGTGTCGGGTAGAGCTGTAGACGCTACGTTCGACATTTCTTTTCAATCCTTTTGCAGTATGCAACACCGCGTAGGTTAGGGAACTTCAGAATCACTTTTGGATATCTTTTTTTTAAATTTTCCGTCCTAACGGAAATATATTAAGATATAATTGTATAAAGATCACTCATAGTTCTTTTCTCCATTCATAATACTAATTTCCTGAATGAAGGCATTCGGAAAAGCAAGACCAGCAAGTTTAAAAATAGAGTTCTATAACATACGTTTTACTATGTATACAATGGTTATAAACATTTATACAATAGTAATAAGTATATGAATGTAATACTTTGCAAGAAAGTTTTAGTTAGCCATAACTTTTGTATATGTATAACAATAACTTTTGGTTTAAAATTTTATAATTTCTATAATAATTGTATGTGAAATTGATCTAAATTTTGTGTTTATGATTAGAGTCAATCGGCACACATCAGTGCTGACGTGTAACAGTGGCGTGACGTAAAAAAGCATCAACATTTGAACTCCTCAGTGCCGATAACGACACGTACTTTGAATCTTAAATATACTAAAACTGCCGCGATTATCAAGTACACAATAAGCTGGGATTGATTTAATATAAGATGAAGTCGAATATACTTATGTTATGATCAGTCTAACTTTATAAATAAAATTGAAACTACCAAGCAACCAACCCAACTATTTAAAATTAAAGTTAAAATTTAATTTGGGCAGAAAAAGCTGATATTAAAATTCATACGGGAATGAACTAAAAAAAAATCCGAAATAAATTACGTTTCGAAGGCGTCGGAGCATCACTGATGACACTTCTCGTCACTGGCAACGACAGACAATGTACGAATGAGACCCCGGAATACAGAGATAATGAGACCATGAAATTTTTTCAGAACAATAATATTTTTCACCTTCACGTCACGGTACGGTACGACACTGAATGCCCCATAATCGGTACTAGTGTGTGCATGTAGTCCCTCATATCGTTCATATTTACAACTGAAAAAGCTGATAAAGTAAAAGTTTTCCGAAACTCACAGAATGTGTTCAAATTTGCGGTAAATATTGCGAGAAAATGCTCCATTCGTACGCAGATTATGCATATTACGCAGGGTGTCATTTCGACACCATTCAAAGTGAACCATCAAAAATGTTAGATCATAACTAGAACTATTTAGTGGAGCGAATGAACGCATCCTACGGAATGCTAGAAATTCATGATGCAAACGTCATTAAAACTTTATGGCACTAAACGTGTGGTATAACATGCCGTCGCATTCGTCCGTGCCAAAAGTCACTATTGGCCATTAAGTATTATTGCGTCAGGGAGAGCATGGAGGATGCAATTATTAAATTCCTAGAACTAGTTCCTGCTCAATTTAGCATTTATAAGCCTTTGTCAGATGCTCCGACTAAAGATAACTCTTGGCGTACTCACGAATTAAGGTTCATAGTGTTTCGTGAAATGGCAACATTAGCAATTTAATGTTAATGAATAGAGCCCGCAATGTAAACTTATATTTCAATTTATTAAACTCAATCTGAATATCCAAATACAATGTGCGTGAATAATTTATATACAATAATAATAATAATTTGCTGTTGCTTTGCTGAACATTCGATAAGACTTTTTCAAGTATCTTTTTAGGAACAAATTATATCACTAAAATCATCCAACCCATAACTGTCCCACAAGGCACCATGTGAGGGGACCCCCACAATTTGAGGGGTACAGGTCATTTAGTACCACGGTTAGTACCACGCTGCGCTGGCCAAGTGCGGATTGGAACGACTGGACTGATTTCGCTAATTCTTTTTTGTTGTGTTTGTTATTGTCATGAGAAGAAGCCTAAGAAAGAAACAATTAAGAACATTGAGCGGAAAAATAGAAAATACACGAATACTAAACCACCATATTAAATTTTCTAATGTTTTTAAATTGAACCTTAGCGCTTTTGACACAATAAACTTTTTAATTTACCTAATCTTATGGCGTTTGACATAACATTGAACAGAATGCGTGCTGCAAATATCGTCAAAGATGATGTAAAAAACTGAATTTCTTAGTGCACAAAGTTAAGAATATCCATAATTATTTAGTTGAGACAGGACACCGTATGACGGGTCAGCTAGTAAAATTATAATATGAACATAGCTCATTTGTCCTCCTAATAATATCAAAGTTCTTTGATTTTCAGGATCTTTTTAGGAAATATAAACTTAAGATTATAAATATAAAATTTGACGTTAACGTTAAAAATGAAATTATATTTACAATTTACAAACCACTCAGTTACTTTGTAATAAGTTTCCTTTTAAACTGTCAGTGGTGTCAGTGACACTCTACTCTATCATTTTCTAAACCATAAAATTAATTTATTTTCTAAGTTTTTTTCAAATAACATAGAATAATGTTATTTCTAGAAATTTCCTAAAGGACCAAAGAAAACTGGCTTAAAACTGCTCGGCGGAACAATTATTTCGATTAAACACCAAGCATAGATCAAACACAGCATTGTTCAAGAAAGGTGTTTATGATTTCAAAATTGATATTCATAAAGATATTTCTGAAAAAAAAAATATGACTAGCAGTCACGGAGGGTGACTTAGTTCCAGCGTGCCAAAAAACGTGCAATGTTTAAATTAAAGGATCATGCCGGTCGATAGTATTAAACATAAGAATACTTTGATTCATACTACTACTAATAAACAACAACCAGACATTGTTTTTTACTTAAATATTTTTTTATAAAATATAGGAAATTATTGATGTACGTGTACGTTACGTGTGTAAATATGTTGTACGTGTACTTGGCACGTCAATTTACAGTAGAACTGTGTTTTGTGGGATCACAATTTTCCGGGACGAAAGACGTTTCCACGGGACAATTGTCTAGAGCTGTTAGTATCTACATTGTTCAGATCGATCGATACACAAACTTTTAGTCTTCGAATTGCGACTCGGTTCTTTATTTTATGCCCAAACTGGAGAGCGAAGTTCTTAGTTAATCCAGAGAGTTAATGGATGGCTGAGATGGCTAGAGAATCATACGTATGGGGACAAAAACAATTAGCACAGACTCTAGTCAGTATTAATTAAAAACAGAAATCCGAAAATAATTTATAGTAAGAAAAAAGAGGAAAACATGGAAATGTTGCCGTATGAATAAGTAGTTAATTTGAGTGGATTGCGAACATACGAGGCGGAACATTGATCGCCAATTAGCGAGTGGTGTAGCTCTGATAAGTAGGTAGGCTTTCGTTCGCAGAATTTATTCATTTAATATTTTGTTTAAAGCCAAATGTAATGGTTTATAATCTGTAACGAACCACAACTGTATACATTATGTGGTACCTACATAATATGTATACAGATGTGGTTCGTTACAGATTATAAACCATTACATTTGGCTTTAAACAAAATATTAAATGATACATATACTTTCATAAGTTTTTACGCTATGTATGTACCGTACAGCTAATAAAATGTAGGTTGGTATTTTTTTGTAATGATAATGATTTGTGCTTTTGAAAGCCACTTGAACATAGGCGTATAGGCCTGAATTAACGGCCACTGCTGAACATAACCAATTGCAAACAGGTCTATAAATATATTTAAGGTCACACTTAAATTAATTCTTTTTTAGACTTCGATAAAGTGGCTCATTTGTAACTGTCGCAAGTCCAAACGCCCCTCCACAAACAACACAGCGTTGCTTTACAGCTAAATTACCGATTGGAGTTATTTACGTAGGTACTACGTTTTATAGTCACTTTGATTGTAGGGGCCAGTAATTCTTTAATTACGTATACTTCAGGTTGAAAATTCACAACGAATATATTTTTCTGTTTCATTATTTCATAGTTTATATACAAAGAATTTTCAGTACGTTTTGACTAAATAAGCACGTATTGAGCAGTTTGACGTCAATTGATTAAATATTCCAACATGAGCGAGAGGTTCAAAAACAAAAACACACCGAATGAGGCCAGTAAACAATAAAACTTCTAAAGCCTTAGAGGCTTTGATCAGAGAATGGTCGCGATAACAAAAGGTATGAGCGAGCCACAATCGAAGGCAATTTCATTGTTGTCAACTTGGTTGAAGCCGGTGCAGTTCCTACTTATACAAAGCAATGTCCCGTTCCATATTTTTGCTGCTTCATTTTGTGAACACCTTCATATTACTAGGTATTCTACCAGCGTTGCGTTTTAATCTTCCCTGCCTTTACGGAGATACGGCAGCCTTGGCTATAAGCTAATTAGTATGCAAGCAATCTAAATGTTTGAGTTACCTATACGAAGGCTTATCAAAATTCAACACCTTCGTCGTGATATACGTAGACAGGGAGAACGTTCCAATTTTAAGCTCCGTTAATTGAAAATTTAAATGCTAGCCCAATTTAAAGTCTGAATTTCGCTTATAGAATTGGCCAGCCATTCGACAAGAGTTTTCATCACATTTTGACATTCATTGGTCGGGTGACATCAATACATACAAGTCAAAACTTTAATTAACCCATATTCCGATACTAGATCATGTCATCGCCAGAAAATTAAATGCTGCCAAACCCGTAAAAACCATTGAAATAATAAAGAGGCACTGATTGGGTGCACTCCGTTCCGCTTGAGGATGTGACCAAGTACGCGTAGGTATATCAAATTATTTGTAATCAGTTGTCAAGCACTATCTTTTTAATGTAAAACAAACTGAGGCGTAAGTCTCATTAATCTTGGAGCAGGAGGACGAGGGTATGGCGCCAATTTCTTTCTTATGGAGGTCATTGGGTTCTGTACGACCAAGCTGACCCAGCTTAATCTAGGCGGTAGGTATTGCTGAAGTTAGTTAATAATTCGGTTTACATATTTACGGTCATATTTCTATATAAACGGAAATAAACCGAATTATTTTCGTTCGAATCTATTTATTTAGATCCACTACTGCAAATTGTTTGAATTCCACGCGTCATAAAATATGCAGAATATGTTTATAGGCCCATGCAGATAGCTATCTATGATTTTCATGAATATTGAATGTTTATTTCATTTCCTAATGTAATAATTTATCAGCGTGAATTTCATTTTGTGAAGATAAAATATTTACGAGCATCATACCATGCGAAATTATCATGCATGGTTACTTTACTTTACTTACGATTTCAAAAGGATCTGAAAAATCTGTTAAATGAAGGTTTAATTTACTAGTAGGTATACAGGGTGTAATCGTTAAGTGTGCACAGGCGATTATTCCGTAACTATTACAGATATCTAAAAACTTTATACTGATATCGAAAGCACTTTACCAAATGAGTAAAATGACAATAATAATTTATTAAAAATAAAACGAGAAATATCCAAAAAAATTACATTAAACTCTCCCATACATTTAGTATGAGATAGTAGAAAGGTTTTACTTTCTTTATTTAAAGTGGAATAGTAGGTACCTACTCCCGCGATAAAGAATTTGAATTTAGAACGAACACCAAAGAGAATCTTTCTTTTTGTTTTTATTTAGTATGTTGCTTTTCAGCCAGTTCAAATCAATACGATATTGAAACAAGGGTTATTATTAATTTGAAGTGGTAAGATAGTTAATCTACACGTGTGTATCTACTTGAAATTCATCAATATCATATCATACATAATTATAAAATGATAAGGGTAAAATGAGTAGGTAGGTACTATTCCACTTTAAATAAAGAAAGTAAAACCTTTCTACTATCTCATACTAAATGTATGGGAGAGTTTAATGTAATTTTTTTGGATATTTCTCGTTTTATTTTAATAAATTATTATTGTCATTTTACTCATTAGGTAAAGTGCTTTCGATATCAGTTTAAAGTTTTTTGATATCTGTAATAGTTACGGAATAATCGCCTGTGCACACTTAACGATTACACCCTGTATACAAATATACAGAACTTTATGTTATACTATACTGGAGTTTGCCTTGTAGTTACTTTGGCTAACTTAAAAGGCGTCATTAAACACAAATATTTTAATTTTTATTTATACAATAGCCGTCATTTTCGTTCAAGATATAAATTAATATTTAATAAGAAAGTCGTAAGTGGTGATCCATGCGTTGGACAATCCAAATCAAATCTACGGCGGGTGGCCGTGTACATGCGTGCACCAGATTGACGGTTACCGGGAAGAGATGGTGACAAATCGTGAGGCGAGTAACATCGGCCCCGAAATTAGCTACATGATGGCCACGACTATTCTGACAAGAACGTATCGACTGAGAAGAAGAAATACTAACAACTTCCCATATTCTGGTCAACTGCTCGAAGTTCATAATATCCTGTATACATAATTCAAGAAGCGCACATGGGCTACGAGCGCTTATAGCCCGACGGCTTGCGTTGATCCTCGGTCATCGACCGAGGGCCGCGCGGTCGGTAGTAGGAAAGTTGACCGCTATTAGCTACAATTTCTTGTGCATTTCCGCGCTTCAGATGGCACGTGAACACGTCGGTTCCATTGTAATCGTTAGATAGCAGTCAATTTAGATAGCAATTTACTAAATTTAATATGGTGGTATATGCACAATACTATAGGTAAGCATACTCTATTATAACTTAATTCTTCTTTTCAAATGTAAACTGCTAGAATATAAAAGATTTATTCGCGGGATATACCGTATAATACGGTGTTTTTAGGGCCTGAAATGACGTTCTATATAAGATGTTTTTTAGCGAAAGAAATTGCGGGCATCTCCCGCCCGGTTACGAGTGAATCTAAATGATGCGTTCCTCCTTACGTCGTTTTTCACATTTCCGTCCAAACGCGTATTGGATTGAACACTAGTACCGGCATACAACTGCTTATACTCGAAAATGGTGTGCGGTTAAAAATAATCTGTTCAACAAGCCCAGCAGCAAACAGTATCTGTAGTAAAATGGCCCTGTGTTATTGAGCACACGCATTTGGAACCTAAAAATAACGGTAATGTAATCGTTGCAAAATTCGTATCCTATTTCTAAAACCATTGGAATAGCTACCACGCTATCCGCTCGATCCAATACGCGAATGACACATTTTCAATGATATCTAAACGATTGGGTTTAAACTTTTAAAGCGACGTGTATTTCGAAACAAAAAAACGTGATGTTAATGTATTTTTGCTATTTTATTTTGTCGTAAGTCTTGTAATCTATTTTTCACTCTCAAACTTCATAATAATGAGGCTGTTATTGACCTGATCAGATGAAATATTGGCCATATTAGCACAACTGTATTTAGCTTTAACTAAACCATGTAGCATAATTATAATACAATATGGCATTTGGAAATCTATATTGGGATGTGCCTAAAATACAAGATTATGTATCTAATATTGAAATATTATAAAAATATTTACCTAATGCTTGGAACTATCCTTGTTATGTGTGAGTTATACTCATCTTAAGAAGTTTTAAACTTGAAAATGTAACGAATAATTACGGTCGAATTTTGGCCGCGAGAGTAACTACTTCACGGATACCTCAATTAAAAAGCTCCATTAAATTACTTAAATCAAAGCTCAGGTTCGCCCATGTGTGGAGTACTGCTGTCACATTTGGGCTAGCGCCACCAAAACTCATTTATCAACCTTGGACTCGTGGGAGTCTTCAAGAGGAGAGTGAATAGGTTTTTATAAGTTAGTGCGTTCAACACCTTGGACTTCATCGCCACTTACCATTTAATTTTATTCTAATAAGTTAATTTTAATTTATTTATTGTTATGTTGTTATAATAACGATACATTTTAATTATGTAAAACGTAATTGTCAAGCATTAACTTATTTAATATAAAAAAATTAATAACTGTCATCGTAATTTAGTGAAGTTATTATAAATTTGGAAAGTTACTATGAATCTCCAGATTAACATAAACGTATGATTAACGTTATTGATTGCGGTCTAGCTATTTGCATTTTGACAACTATTCATGATAAACAAAATCGCACAGAGCTGAAATATTTAACATTAATTATGCTTTTCATTAATTTTTTTATGAATGCTTGCAACATGACTGCAGGATTTATATAAGAAATATAATCCATCTTCTCAATAACTGAGACGAAAACATGGCCAGTATAATAATGATAGTGATGATAAAGAATTGAGTTAAAATTAACCTCATTAAACCATGTGGTGGGACTGTTGTCCGACGCAAAATCATTTAATCTTGTTGCGGTACAACCACACATTACAAATGGAAACCCCATAACTTGGCTTCGTTTAAACTAACACATTGGATTCTAAGTACGTGAAGTAGGTACTAACGTAGTTCGATTACTATTATAGAAATAATTCAAATAAACGAACTAGTTCATTTGAATATTTTAACTTATAAAATAGAATCGCTCGTGTTTAAAATAATTAACAGGAAAACCAAACCAAAACCAATCAAGAAACCAAATAGCATTAAAATTCACACGTCAAACATTTATAGGGGACATCGAATACATTGACAGTGTGCAATCCTATTTATCCCAAGTGTTCCCAATTCGGGCGCAGCGGTTTTTATTGGCCTAATTAATCCGAATGTAGCATGTCACGATAAAGTTTCCTGATCCCTCGATCGTCGGAAAAAATCGGACAGAAAATATTTTCAGTGTATGTTGCAGTTTCGAATTTGAGTGGTAATGCTTTCATGAAGGCTTTAAATATTTTTAGCGTATCTGTTGCAGTTTCGAATTTGAGTGATAAAATGCTTTTACGAAGCGTTGATGTACGTTTCAATATTGAGTGATAACGATTCCATGAAGCCTCTTATGTTTCAGAAGTTCATAAGACGACGGCTCCTAAGTATACCGAGTCAACTGTACTTTAAAAACTTTACAGGTGGGCGGTTATAAGAGAGAAAGGTTGCATTGCAAATGTTAATATAATCAAGAAAAAATAATTAACTGAACTAAAAAACAGGTAAATTAATTGAATTTCAATTTATTTATTTACCTGTCCCTCTCTCTTCTCTCAGTATACTTAGGAGCGGTCTAAGAGACGATGGCCACTAGTCAATGACATGGCCTGTCTGCTGTTGACGGTTGTACAAGAAAAATATTTAGGTATTCCGAACTGTATAATCAATAAAATAAATGTTATGACCATACATAGATATTTTTCCCGGTTCAACGGTAAGTCGACGAAATTAGGAAACTCAAATTTTTTTGCTAGGTATTGAAAGTGGATACACACAGCTCCCGGAGAAATTTCATTGAATTTTATTCCTGACAATAATATTGATTATATTTACAGTGAATGTAATAAACTAGTAAAAGTCAAAATCTAGTATCAATTAATATCACTATATTAAATTTTTAATCATACCTAATGTAAAGGCGCAGCCCTATTACCTATACAGGATTGATTGCGGGCAATTATCGATAGGGTTGGCACAAACGCGACAAAGTCGCCCGAGCTAGGAAATTGGGTAGCTGGCGATTGGTTTCGTCCGATAGCGTTGTACGGTATTCCGGGTCAAATTAAGCGGACAATTGGCGCGTTTACCATGGTACGCACGGGTTACAGGGTGATATTGTAATTACTACCTGTGCGTATGTTAATAAAAAAACTATGACAGGGTCAACTTTGGATGTTTTGCGTAACTTTTAATGTAGGCAGGTATTATTTATCGATGTCGTGAACAATTTTAAAACGAGGCAAACGTTTAATTTATATAATGCCTGGATTAAATGAGTCGCAATATGTCAGGTGCGGGTACTTACATAAATGCAACTTAAATAATAATTCCTGACTGATATTTCTACAAAATATTGCTTCTGGAACAGCATCTATTTGCAGACCGTGCCAATTAAGCCCAAGAACATAGGACAACGACACAATTACTGTACTGTCGCTAACACAAGTGCATTCACATTATTGTTAAGATCCTTAAGTTAATTTTACTAAGCCAACTAATTTAATAAATAAAAAAGTGTATATAAAATAAGATTCAACAGATATAATATACCTGTATTCTTTACTTGTACACCACGAATTACTGCAATTATTTAAAACATCATTTTATAAATTAATACACCTACATACCTACCTATTTCATGTCTGTAAACAACTTATATAAAATTCTCGTGTCACAATTGTTAGTTACCATACTCCTCCGAAACGGTTTGATCGATTTTTATGAAATTTTATAATAATATACATATTCAGTAGGTCAGAGAATCGGCTACTATCTATTTTTCATACCCCTAAGTGATAAGGGTTTTCCACCCTAAAATTTTTCTTCCAATTTTTGGACAATTATTTTTTATTATTTTTTTGTGGTGTGGCATAAAAAAATACACATAATCCCAAATTTTCACTTCCCTACCTCCTCAAATTTTAATCGCGCTGTTTGTATTTTTGTATGAAAAATATATGTATACCTATGGCCAATGACATATTTATTACTAATATGTCAATGTATATGGCGGAACAACGTTCACGTGGTCAGCTAGTATTTAAATAAAATAAACACCAACTTTTATTTCAAGTCACGGTATAAATGAAAGCTCCATCCAAATCGGTTTAGCCGTTTCTGTGACCGGTGACTGATAAATCCACAAATACGTAGGTATACAAAAATTCGTATAAATCATTATTATTGGGATTTATAGCTGTAATAAAAATCTCTATAATGGTTATTCACGACTATCTTTTATGTAAAATTGTGTCCATTTACAATTCTTTTGTATATAAAACCCCATTCAAACTACAGCGTGTTTACAGTAAATAATAAATACAAGCAATGCAGTTAGCGTAGCTATGTATTTATCCAGTCATTGCAATGGATTCTAAATTCAAATAAGGGTAGAAGCATAAGTAATGACATTGTTTGTGAGTTCAATGCATAAGATACTCTACACAATTACACATACACCAAATACTAAATTGATACGCAATGAAGACGTTTATATAACGAAGTTCTTACAAGACGAAGAAAATTACGTAATGACCTAAATACATAGTACTGGATTAAGAATTGTTTTTTATTAAGCCTATATAAGATTGAAAGATAGTATAATTTAGTATACATATTATGTATTAAGACTAAGACATTGGGTATTAACATAAGATTAGCTACTAATTTCTAAATCAATAATTAATTTTAATAATATGTATATATTTTTTAGGTTTTGGTAAATTTTGACTTTTGCCTTACTTTGCTCACTCATGACCTATTAATTCCTAAGACGAAATAAATTATTTGAATTTGAATAAAAATTGTTATTTGCTTACACAACTCTATCATAACTATAATCCCGACTATAACTAAATCTATTCAAATTACCAGAAAGTAATTCAACCTCGGCGCAACTAAAAGCCGTAACTCAAGACAAAAGTTGATTTTGATTTTGAAAAGTTGAGCTTGATTGTTGACTTACAGTCAACAATATTGATTCTTATCTTAAGTGAGTATTTTCTAGGAAAATAAACTTTTATTTTTGTTGATATTGAAAACATAAAAAATGAAATTTCTTCACTGAAAACTTTCGTCGGTTTAAATAAAGTTACTTACCGAACTGCGGTCCCGGTAAATCCACAGCACTTTTTAAAGAATATAATAATAATATAAATATTTTCGTTAGTAAAAACTACCCTAATACGGGTTCGCACACATTGTTTATATTGTTCAAAATAGTTAAGCTAAGTTATACTAGTAAAGTTTTGTACAAAAGGAGCCGAACAATATAGTACGTAGGACGTCGTCCTTCGCACCGCGAACGCGACCGTAGACTGCCGATTGCCGCGCCTGCGGACAGACATGGGTGCTAGGATACATTGCGCCCTAGCTACAAGTACTTTCAGTGCAAAATCTTTTACAAGTGATCAAAAACAAAACCGCCTACCATTTAACTAGTTACCTACGTTTAAAAACCAACAAAGTAATAGGAAATAAGGCCACGTTTTCATGTTTACTCCCGTAACCCAGTTCTCCATTAATGCGATATTCAAGTGCCTAGATCGACGAGTGCACTCGTGTTTATTAAATAAATATTCGCATTAATATGTGTCGGAGCATTTTTCTCTCCTGTGTCGACGCCAATTAACCCTTCCCAATTACGCTAGTCGTCGGAGATGTTTAATATTTCATGGATAGCGAAGTTGAATTGCGTGCAATACTTCGTACAAACGGCGCCGGCGTACCTTGGTTTGATGTCACGAAAACGATGCACTCAGACATACCTACCCAGTATTTATTTTGTTGAAATACCTATTTCATAAAACAAGAGCCCCTCCGGAAATTACGTCACACTTTTTAAGATTTTTGGACTCAACCCCCGGTCCTTGTCGCACGTTGTTACCAATGTGTAACCACTGTCCTCTGGAGAGATGTCATGTTTTGCAATTAAATGTAACATTTTAACTATAGTTATAATGTTACATTTAAACTTTGGAGTTTTATCATTTGAGATTTCACGAATCCTATGACCCGTCTTTCCCTCTTGCCACACTTTGTTGACCTCGCTCCCCTAACCCCGTCACTCCATCGTAAATACCATTATTAAACATCGATCGCAGTAATTCTGTGATCATCACCCACTAAAATTAAACATCTTCGACTATATTTTTAATGAGATAATGGAAGTCTTGAAATGAAATATACAAGATAGTTGTATATATTTGTTTCAAAGGACTCTCGTCTCCGTAATAATTATACCACCGTACATTTACGTATTTTACGTACCAAAACACCGTACATTTAAACTCCTACTTCGCTGGCTTTGATTGCACCCTAAATTACTTAACTATATGTTCTAATTTTTTCTTGACCTTTGTTTAATGCTTTTAGGCTCGTCTTTGAAGCTTTTAAAAAACCTATATCTAATTTCAATATTAATTTGACACTGACTGTACCGTACAAAAATAACAATACTAACAGAGTTTACCAAATGGGATTAAATGTATGAAGTAACGAAATGTTTACCAAACGCAACTTTTTAGTAGGTACAGTTTGAAGTTTACCAAATGGGAAGTTTACCAAATGGGAAGTAGCCGTTTACTCCACGCCTTTGGTCAAGTTACATGCGAAAAAATTAAACATCCATGTTAAAATATCATATTGCAACAAACTGTTAATATCGCAGAATGACTGACAAAATAAAATTAACCACGAAATTCTATTTTAATCTAACTAATAATTTGTAAAATTAAATTAATTTGTAAAATCGTACTCGAAACGTTCAAAGCTCGGCTTGCGTCGATCCGAGGTGATCGACCGAGTCTTTCAAGCACGTTTCAAGCGCGGTCGGTAGTTGAATGGGTGACCGCTAGTGCCGAAATTTCTTGGTCGCTTCCGTGCTTCGGAGGGCACGTAAAGCCGTCGGTCCCGGTTGTTACCATTTGGTAGCAGTCGTTAAGGATGCCTTCAGGCATCATGCCGCATGTCGGATGCCTTCAGGCGGCTTAAAAAAATTTCGACACTTGGGTTTGCCACTAACCCCTGTGGAGTATGCTCTAGGCCTCCTCAGGGGTGTGGAGCGACTCGTGCTCAGTAGTGGGCCATTAATTTTTTGAAGCCATGTAGGTAGGTACTATGTAAAGATTAGCATGCTAAGAATTAGATGTGAATAACTAGCTAAAACTAAATCTAATACATCTAAAATTGTACCGCATTTACATCTAATAAATTACAATAACACACAATAATATACAATCTAAATCATAGATAAAGTATCAAATAAATTACAATATAAAGTACAGCGCTAAGCTATTACTTAGGTAGATGTGATCTAATAATTATAGTGGCAGTGGCAACTATAGTGGCAATTATAGTGGCAGAGACAGTGACACTACTTATCAACGAATAGCAGCTTACTCGGCCGAAATCGGCGGTAGGTATATGATTTTACTGTAGTATACTTTAGTATAGAGATTTTATCCCAAGGATAAATGTTGGTGAAACGTAAAATGGGCTTACTCGCGAGTAATTGACATAAACATAAGAAAGTGTAAACATATTATCGAATATAACTTTTTTTAACTTTTGGAGGCCTTGCACGGCATCGGTATCGCGATTACCCTACTAATATTTAGTAATTTTAAATCTGTGAATCTGAAATAATAATGATAATGATTTGCTGTAAAGAGCAAATTATCGACACTAAATGCTCAATCTAACCAATTAAATAAAGATTAATAGTATATTATCAAAATATATTAGATACTTTCTAATATATTTTGATAATATACTATTATTCTTTATTTAAAGCAATTAATCGCATAAAAAGAGAAATGCTATTGCAGACTTTTCTTAACTGACTTCAAATATCAGTCGGTTTAAAAGATCTAAGTATATACAGAAAGGCAGACACGTGATAAGAGACTTTATTTTACAATAGTTATAGACTAGGTTTTTATTGACTGCAAGCCGAATTTATTATCTATTATTTATATAAGCTCAGCGAGAAAACATCCAACTCTGGATTCGCACGTTTAATCTTTTAATTTTTGGCTTTATTGTTTAAATTTGGGTCATTATCTCAAATAAGCATCAGGACCCCACGACCCGGAGTTTCCACTGCAAGAAAATTTACATTTCAAAAGAACACTTTATTGTGCTAGGTAGGTATTACGACTTCGTAGCGTTGTAGAGCTCTTTGGCCCGGCGGTTTGCGTTGATACTAGGTGATTGACCGAGTTAAGCAAAGCGGTATCGGTAGTTGCATAAGTGACTGTTTGTGGTAAACATTTTTTTGAGTGTTTCCGAGCTTCAGGGCACCGTGCTCAGTAATGGGCTATTAACATGTTGAAGCTAGCCTAGATGATACTGACTCTGCCTGCGAAGTCAGGGCTCCCGGGCTCAACTTTCGACCGGAGCAGATAGGTAAATGTATATTCTCGGGTCGTGGACATAAGTGATGTCTTATTTGTGTTTTGCATGCTACGCGCGACACAGAGATTCCTATTCCAGGGTATGAACAACCTCACATTCAATTAGATTCATATGATTTTGCATTTTGAAGTGCAGCATCGTATTACCAATAATGACATCCAGAATCACAGGTAACCGCAGTTGATTTATATTCACTAGAGACCTGGTCTGCGCTCGACATTTAACCGCGGGTAATTCATTCCGTCAAAAGGGTTATTTCATTGCATGAGCGCATTTCAAACGTTATATAGTGTGTACAATGTTTTATGCACAATTTACGTAACAAATTTTTGATTAACTTATTAATTTTACTTGATTACTTTGATTACTATGATGATCTATATGATGGGCGTAGGTACAAAAAAGAAATCGAGAAGCCCACCATCAAATCCTCGCCATATTAATGTAGGATCAATTTGCAAAGATTTAGCACACGATAAAAAAAAGAATCATCAAAATTGGTTCATAAACAACGGCGTTACTACATTATAGTTATCTTTTGTCCCGCGGAAACATATTCCGAGATTAAAAGTATCATTTATGTATAATTTTAGTTTATTTATGAACTACTAGCTTGCCCCCGCGGCTTCGCCCGCCAAAAAACCCTAAATATATAAAAGTTGATAAAATAGGCTTTCATACTAACTTTGCACCCCCCTTTTAGAATTAAGGAATGATTTTCGAATATTTTATACATGCACTAATGATAAATTTAAAATGGATTTTATAAACCTTACTAAATAACCAATAACCTTACTTAATAACGTATTGCAATTGGAACTACAAATCTGTTATAAGACCTGTGGTATAGTATGGGATCAGAATGCTGGTCTGCAAAGAAGACGAATGAGATTGCATGCAGCAGAGATGAGAATGTTGAGGTGGATGTGTGGATTGGAAAAATGAAATATAGGAAAAAATTAGTATAATAGAGGAAGTTTGAAAGTAGAACAAATAACAGATAAGTTGAAAGGGAGCCGAATGTCGGAGTATGGGCGTGTAATGAGACGAGAAGAAACGCATGTAACGAGAAGAGTGATTGATATGAATGTGGATGGATGAAGGGATCGACGACCAAAGGGTGACCAAAGGGCCAAAGAAAAGATGGATGGATTGTGTGAGAGATGATATGAAAGATAAAGGAGTCAGTCTCAGTTTAGAAGTGACGGTTAATAGTGAAGATGAAAAAGAAGAACATATTGTGCTGACCCCAAATAAATTAGGGAAATGGGCAGAAAGATGTATCTGCTAAAGCAATGTGTAAAACCTATTTGTAAACGTAAAAATAATAATTCTCTTCACCACGAGTACTACGAGGTACTACGTAGTACTACGTAGCGTAAATAAAAGGCCGACTGAGACCGAATACTCTAAGCCGTGGGCGATTACTCATTCAAGATCCTTATCAATAAAATTGTATCGAATTATTGACATTGAATTTACCACAAAAAATAAACTCACTCAAGTATCTAAGAGAAGGAATATGAATATTCTAATATTTTGATAACACTGCGTGACCTTAACCCGTATTTATGTCGCACTATTCCATGCCGTTAATATTCCATTTTAACACCATGTGAATGATAATGATGTAATAATAAAAATTCTGAAGTGAGTACGGTCCGGTTCATTTTCTTTTTTTCAGAAAAAGCGTAAAAAGTGCTCTCCTTCAAGGCCGGCGAAGCATTGGTACCTAACTCTTCTGGTGTACCTACCAAATTTCACAGGCAACGGTAACCATTTATAAATAGGTGGCCTCTCTGTTTTTCAACAGCTCTTCGTGCAAAAAAGATGCGTGAAGGTAAAATTAAACTGGTAAAATAGAGCCGAAAGCAATAAAAGAAATCGCGAAAATCGGCAAATACACTTGACCTTAAAACAAAATTAGCGCTTTATAGCTTCGCTTTTCATCAACCCTTGACCTTGAGCATTAGGCTTTAAATTGAGGAGGCTTAGAGCATATTTCACCACGCTACTTCAGAGCGGATTGCTGGAGCTTCGCTTCAGGATAACTAATATTTATATTTACTTACTGTACCTACATAACGGTAACCAACATACGGTTTTTTGTATGGCCCTAAGCAGGCAAACGAGCAGACGGGTCACCTGACGGTAAGTGATCACAGTCGCCTATGGACATTGGTCACCAAGTCACCAACAATCAGTGCGTTAGTGCCGCGTCACAATAATATTGCCTTTACTTATAAATCCCTAATCTACATATTAGGTACAAGTATTGCTGAGAACAGTTTTTGGTGGTTATGTTAAACTTACATGCCACGCTTGAAATAACTAATAATTACAATTAGGTAAATGAGGTAATTATTTAATTAGAAAACAAAATACCTACCCATACTCCCAATCTGGAAAAACTTTAAGAAATCCTGAAAATAGGTAATGACCTCCTGACGTTCCAAATTTGAAGTGTCTAATAAAATTAGGTATTGTTACCTAAATAAGCAAATTAAACACTAGTGGCAAAATTTCTTGAGCGCTTCCGTGCTTCAGAGGGCACGTAAAGCCGTCGGTCGCAGTTGTTACCATTTGGTGGCAGTCGTTAAGCTGTTGGGTGTATTACCGACTTAAATATGGTTATTTAAGTCTAAGTTAAGTTAAATATGGTTGGTGTTATTATCGACTTAAATATGGTTACTTAAGTCGATAAGGATTAATACCGTAAATACTTAAGGTGACTGCCAAGTCACCTTAAGTATTTCAGGCACATTATAATAAGCCTTTACACCATTTAATTTAAATGAATACCTTCGAAGTTATCGCAAAATGAAAACTAAGGCGCGTGAAAATAAATTGTGCGCGGGTTACGTCTAACAATTTTGGAGTCAGTGCACTAAGGGACAAGTTTCCCGAAGCGAAGCGAGGGTCGATTTAATAGCACATATTATATCGATAAAACACAAAACTTTCGAAAGTTTGTTTTAGAATAAAGATATATTTACATACCTTCGTTTCAGCTATGTTGAATGTATTCTGGAAAGAAGCTTGAACTGTGTTGTGTTTTAATTGAATACCTACTGTATAAAATAATTAATCCCGAAAATAAAAAAGTTAAGTTGCTAATAGTGGATCCCAAAGCGCGCCCAATGTTATCACATAATTCATCAATCGCGGGTGTGTTATCCGTTTTACTCATTGGTTCTCTTTCAATAACGTTGCGATTTTGTGAAACGTAGATCCATGAATGAAAGTTTTGTATTTGCGAACGCCCCTACGACCACTCTGCATAAGCATATTCATCAATCAAATTTATGAGAGTATTTTTTGTTATTAAAATGAAAGCTCGTTTAGCGCAGTATGAGGTAAAAAATATAATATTGCCATAATGTTACGTTGGATGTGCATCAGTGTGAATATGTATTTAAAACGTATGTGAATGTCTGTTGTGATAAATGCAGAGAAGGCGCGGAGTGGAATGGAGAGAAATTTTATTGAGTATAGAATATCTACTCCCCCGACCCCCATCGACGTGGAAGTAAACAAATTATAAAAATATCGGACATTTTACCTACATATTTTTAATGTTATACATACTTGTACTATCTTTGCTATTTAAATGGTCAGTATAACGGTAAAAATTTTCCTACCATCATGTCACATAATATATTTAAGGTTTTTTATTATATATTTTATTGATAAAAAATACACCTAACTACCTAAGTTTCAGTTACAATACGAGTAATGGCGCTCAACGAAATATTAAGAATAAGATGCACTGAGCCTATATGACGAGATAAGGGTAGAAAATTACAATCATAATACTTGAAATATTGTCATAATAATTTTAATTGAAGATACTGAATCTTGCACAATAGTATTTTCTGAATATTATATATCATTGTGGCAGAATAGTCACAAACTCGAAAGTGCTTTTACATTATAAGGATCCCGTGACCTCACTTTAAATCTCGCTAAAGTTCATTCGAGAAACAGTCGTAAGGATAATTTGTACTGCATCGTACTGTTTGTACTATTTTTGTATTGCAGCTAACTTGGCGCATGCGCGAACGTCCGTTCAATTCAAGCGCGCAACGTGCAGTGCGGACGCACTCGCTGCCCTGTGCACCGGCGTTCCTCGAGCGCGGCTCCGCTTACAAACTTTTACGAAACTTCGATAAACTTTAAGTCGGTCGGCGTACGGTGATTTTGACCTAGCTTTCAAGCTTACTGAATTTTATTACCCTTCATTATATCGAGTACGATTGTAGGATGACGTATTTTTGCCCTACTTTCTGCATGTAGGCTACGAAGTATTCTACAATTATTATATGTACGTATCTCTACTAATTATGACTTTTGTAAGTATGATAATTATTAAATTTTTTAATTACTTTTAGGGTATCCAAAGTTCAACCAGGCCTTCCCTAATTTGCGTCACTCTGACTTGTCTTGAGCTTCCTGCTTCCACTAGATACCTGCTATTTTCTTAAGGTCTACTTAATAAAGAGGTGTTCTGTACCCATTGTACCTACAACACTTGCATGATAGTTCATTATTACCCATCATCATTGCAACCCATAACTACTGCGCCTCCTCTCACAATGAGAGGGATACAGACTAGTCCACCATGCTGGCCAAGTGCAGATTGGAGGAGATTATGGAAAACTTTAAGGTGTGCAACCTACCTAAAGATGTTTTCCTTCACCGAATCATGTGACAATTAACTTTTAATAAGCGCACATTCTATGAAAATTATAGGTGCGTGTAGGATTTGAACCCAACCCCCCTTCAAGTGGATCCAACCACATCCCAACAATGCTTATTTATTACCTACTTTCCATGATCCATGTACCCTGTTGGTCGTTTGTTTCGTCTAAGATAATAAGGTATCCGTTTCTTTACGGTATATGTCTTTCATGGGACCTGGTATTTTTTTACAAAGCAACAGTGCAAAAATCTTCTGTAACTGACACGCAAGTGACCAGTTACCAGAAATTCTAGATTGTTTAACACATTCGCGATCGTAATTTTCTATAGCAAAAAGCAAGACGTATACGTGATCTGCAGCGAACGTGTTAAAATACAAATAGCCGACATACAAGCAGGCGAGTCACCTCATGGCAAGTGTTCACCATCACCCATAGACACAGCAGGACAGCAGCAACCATGAATATAGAGAGAAGAATGAAACGAACTCCTTCCAATTCAAGTAATTTATAAGAATGACTCCTAAGTTTCTGCACTGACAATTTGTAGCATTGACGGGCATATGGCCCGTCAATGCTACAAATTAATAAATAACTTGTAGTGTAAAAAGAGAATCCATTTCTCTTTTTATAACTGATATATTATCATGAACTATACGTCCGACTATTAATACTATTGAGTATAATATAACCTATTTCTTCTCTTCTGCAGCTCGAAGCCGGGTTAGCTCCATACCGCCTAGAATAGAATAACTGCTTACCTCACATACTAGCTTCCTCATTGAGGGTTTCCCAACACTTATCGCCGAGGAATCGGCTTAACCCGGTTACTATCTCGGTTCTCTATGGCAATAACGGCGGAAACGGGGTCGCACAACACGACTTGAAACGACCGACTCGACCCCGGTCGAAGGATACGGGTAAATTTCGCTCTTATTGCTCTAAGGATAAAGCTTTTTGTAATGGGCTTAAGCCGTTTCCGTCGATAAGTAGCCATATAGAAACTCAAAGGTCATAGTTTGTCAGTATATAGTTTACTAAGGCTCTCGTAATGGTGCCAAGGGTACATTACTCTTTATTTAGTAGTCGTCGTCCTTAGGTTCACTACACAATAGGTTGGGAAATTCTATTATTACATGAGTTAAAAATACAAATGATGTTATGAAATTTCTAAACTGATTCTGTGCAAACACACAATCTTTTCTCACTAATTGGAGCTACATCGTAAACAACAAGAAGTAGTCAATGTAAATTTCATATCACTGTCGTAATATAGGTAGGAGGTGCTACTATCTGGACAACAGACAGCGGGTGCTGAGAAGGCAATGACGACATGGCGGTAGCAGCGAGAAGAGCCATCATCAGGTCGGCATCGTGTTCTGGAGGAACGACGTGATATGATGATACAACTCGTGAATCCGTGATATTCTATTAAATCCGATATTGTTGTTTGATTGTAAAACGACCCTGGACAATCGCCAAGGACTTCGTTAGTATTCAAGCCCTTAGCCATTATTCCTTACGTTATGAATTCTACGCAAGACAGTCAAAGTTCTTTTCTTAAGCCTCAATCATATCGTGATACGAGTAATTGAGAGGGTTTCAGAGTGACTAAAATTGTTGGTCTCTTGGGAAGCAGAAAGATTTTTTGAAACCACACAAAAGTCACTTTTACTTATTCGAAAATTATAAGTTAATGCTTGACCACAATCCCACCGGATGGTAAGAGATGTGGAGTTGAAATGTTCAATAAGTTTGTTAAAAAAGCAACGCGATAACTTTCAAAATGTAATAAAATTTCTAAATTTATTCTTGAATCCATACAATGTGTTTTTTTTATTCATTTCAGACGTATCGTGAATAACAACTTCATATCATAATTATAATATAATGTCACAATCAAAGGTTCTGCCAACGAGGTTCTAATCAACAAGTCAAATAGAGATAAAGCTCCTAAAAATAATGCTTCTGTGGATTCGGAATGATGTTTAGAAAAATTTGTTAGAAGGATTTTTCAGTTTTTCATTGCAAAAGTGATTGACAAAAAGTAAACAATGGCATTTCGTTGTCCGTTAATAACTTTGAAATGATTAATAATAAAGAATTTTAAAAAAGCTCCTCAAGGAGGAGGAATTAAACATTTAAATTTAATTTTAAATTTTAATTTCATTTTAAATAAACATTAAAACTATGAAAGTAGGGCTACGCGTGACCGTCACGGCTGGAACGCGCCGCCTCAAGTAAGCTCGCCACAATTTTTTTGAATATGTGAATAACAAAAAATATGGTGAATTCTATAGGTACGCTTGAATTCATAAATTCCAGTTAGAAACAAGTTTTTTTGTAAAGTTCATCTTTCTACAAGGGGTTATGGTTAATTAACAACATTTTTTCGGACCCCCGGAGCTCCGTCTTCATTAATGACAATAAATTTTTTTAATAATTGCTCCAAAAAAATTTCAGTTCTTGAAGCCCCTCTAATAAACATTAAGTATATACTTAATAGGATCACGTTGTCAAAGTTTTTAAAAGTCGTTTTTGTTCAAAACATTTTTTTGAAGCCACCTTAAAGTGAAATTCCTATAAATTGTGGTTAATTAAAAAACGAAATACCATTTTCTTTCAGCGCTTCTTCCACCAAAAGAATGATTAAAAAGGGGAAAAAAATATCAACGAATAAATAACCCACTCTTTATTAACATTATGAATTTTATAAAAATTACACACAATCTATTACACTTCATATGTTAGAAAAGTTGTAATTGTAGAGTATTAATTTGACGATCTTGTTCGAAACGAAACGTAGCGAAATTGATATATAAGGACCGCATTAGAAAAACTGCATCGCATCGCATACGCTCACTGTCCTAAGGTTCACCGAATTTAACACGTGTTTACAGAAATAACGACGCTAAAAAGATTTTTGCTTTTAGGAATAACCGAAAACAAAAGTTGTACTGCAGAAACGTGCGTTTTGTACGAATTCCTCTCAAACTGAGCTTTATTCCTCTGAATTACGGCTCATATTCCCTAACCGAATGAAAGTATGCCACGCTATCAATAACTTTGGCCGCAACGACTGAATAATAAAAGTTCGCATGTGCAGTAGCATTTTACAAATATCGTAAATACGTGTAGCTAGAGTCGCTTTTTGATTGCAAGCGACCACGTGGTCGTTCATTCAACACTGGCATTAAACACGCCGGATGCAATGCGCAGAATCTAAACGCATCGATGCAAATGCAACGTTATTGCCAATGGCATAAGGTAGAATGAAGTATGGTGAGTACTAGTGAAACACGTGGCCACCCCACCCCCAGTTTCATGAATGAATACGTAGCGAAGTGTCAAAGCCACGCCCTTGGAGTATCCAATGACAACATAAACAAAGTTTAACTATTGATTCGGACGCACCACGTGGGTGCCTATTGGAGCCGTGTGTAGTGTACTGTACCTAGCGTGTATTTTTGGTGTTTTTATCACAGTTGCGAGTGAGCGAGTGCCGGTAAATCACCGTCGGCTGACTGTTGTTACGACATACGCGACGGCTTAAGGCGCCGGCTGCGCCCCCTGACGAACTTTTTAAAACTGCTTTCTTAGAATTTTTCTTATACACAGTGAGGATAGGTTGGGTCTCTGGCGCGCCGTACGCTCTCGCACAGGCGCAGCAGCGGCTTTCAACTATTGATCGGGGGCCAATGACCTCGCGCCGGGCGTGGCACGGCGTGGCGACGCCGACGCCACCCTCACCATCGTGAGGACCGCCAAAACTTTTTATATAAATGCAAGAGTCAAACCGGCCATTCGAAATAGCGCCGAAAAAATGAAACCCGCCAACGCAACTGTGGCATCTTAATAAAGAAATAAAGTGCACAAATAGTAGTATTCAAAAACAAATACAATCACAAATAATTAAAAATAATCATTTTCATCAACAAAAAGGTGAACGACGACAAAGATTAATAAACAAATCAAAGCTGACACGTAAATGGATAAAACGAAGTTTAAAATTGCCAAAAACAATGTAAAACTTTACAGTTAGTCTGCGCAGTTTCCCGAGAGCCGCCGAGCGATCGCTTTCGTCACAAATCCGTCCACTCCACAGTAATCAATACGTTTACTCGAACAGGATGGAGGCCCAACATCGTAATGTAGATCGTAGGCCAATGAATATAGATTTCACTATTAATAGAACGGCAAGTTTCGCTGCTAAAAACTTTGCAACAACTTACCAAACCAAACTAACTTCTTTGTTTATTTTAATAACGTAAAACTTATTCAAAATACAAAAAGATAATACAGTCATAAATGTATTGTAGATTTATGAGCATATTTTTTCTTAATTATAATTCTTTCAAAACCGCTATGTGCCAAGACATTGTAAGAGTAACACTTTTTAACAAAAGGATTGCTGGGCAACTCTTGAAAATAATAATAACTGATACTCTTTGAGCTCAGTTAAAAGAAAATGTATTTTCCTAGAAAAATCAGTGCCCATCGCGTATTAAAGTTCATTTCAGCTGTTGGTACAAGAATTGTTACTAGTTCTTCTCGCCAATTGCTTTCTTCAGTACGCAGGGCTATCGATTCAAAACATAGAAACCGAATTTAATCAAATTTTTAAGACATTGCCCGTTTAGCATTAACATCCCTGTTAAATTTTTGGTTTAATTATTTGGAGTTTTAAATTTTTTCACTTTTGAACTATGGAGTATGGACTAAAAAACCACTAAAAAAACTATGACTGTATTAAAATTTTGAAGTTTGAAAGTTATGAAGTTTCAAAGGTTAGATGTTTTGAAGTTTGTCATGTTTTTACTTTTAAAGTTTGTAATTGTTGAACTTTTGTAGCTTCAAAACGATACTTCTAAGCTTCAAGTGTTGACTTGAAAGTAAACTTGAAGCTTTGAAGTTTCGAAAGTTTGAAGTTATGAACTTTTTAACTGTTTAACTTTTTTAGGTTTAATCTCCTGAAGTTTTGAAGTTTCAAGGTTTGAAGTTTTGAAGTTTAGAATTTCGAAGGTTTAAAGTTTTGTAGGTTTGAACGTTCAAAGTTTATGTTAGTTTCGAAGTTTTGAAGTTTCGAATTGTTGAACTTTTGTAGCTTCAAAACGATACTTCTAAGCTTCAAGTGTTGACTTGAAAGTTAACTTGAAGCTTTGAAGTTTCGAAAGTTTGAAGTTTTGAACTTTTTAACTGTTTAACTTTTTTAGGTTTAATCTCCTGAAGTTTTGAAGTTTCAAGGTTTGAAGTTTCCAAGTTTAGAATTTCGAAGGTTTAAAGTTTTGTAGGTTTGAACGTTCAAAGTTTATGTTAGTTTCGAAGTTTTGAAGTTTCGAAGGTTTGAAGTTTTGAATTTTCGAAGGATTGAACTTTAAAACTTTTGTCGGTTTAAACTCTTGTTAAAGTTTCACAAATAACAAATAACTGTAATACTTCAAGATCAAGACATTAAATCTATTTTTCTGACTACTAAACATAATCAATCAATGAACTCAGTGCGCTGAACACGCAGACCTAAGGAAATTAGTTATTCAATGTGTCTGAATTACGGTTTTAAATCAAGTGCAAATCAAAAACAATAAAATAAAAAACTAAGCAGAGCGTTTTTATACATGTTTTATTGAGTTAACGAAGTATGAAGTAACTTATAATAAATAAAGTTACATTATACCTTACATAAATATTACATTGAAGGCACTATTTAAGGTCGTATTTAAACGTCCAATAACTTTTTTATTCCTTTTATACAAGCCACCACGCGTCTAACGCGCTCGATCTTTTGAATTTTTGCACCCGTGAAGGACGTTCGGTGTGCATTGCTTCGGCGTGCAATTTATGAAGTTTAACTTCTGTACTCTGTGTTTTGTGGCTTATTTTAAAAGACTAAGTATAAGTAGAATTACGTTCTGCGTCTTAACTTCAGAAAATATAAAAAGACGACCCGTATGGCGCAATGGTGAACATGCTGGATCGTCATTGCTAGGGTCCTGGGTTCGATTCTATAGGGTTCTGTGCTTCAGGAGGAAAAAAAACACATACAATGGCACGACATTAATTGATACGCCACACATATAATAACAAATTGCAGAAACTACACAGCATCTTGGCCACAGGACAATGAAATGAAATGATGATTGATTTTCTATATAAATTTCTTTCTACGTTCTATTCTGTTCGAATAACTTTTGAACTGATTTAACACGGCGGAGCTTCGTGTCAAGAAAATCAGATTAAAATGCCGTAACACCGGCAACTTACGATCGAGTTACTTTTAAACTTCGAAGATTCATACTTCGGTACTTATTACTTTATACAGATTTATTTGAACTGTTTGTTCTTTGGATTCATTCTTATCAGCTATGTTGAGTAATAGTGACCTAAATGTTCGTACAATTATAAAAACCTAAATGTGCGTAAAATATGATTTTACTTACTAATAAAATAAAATAAAATAAAATAAAATAAAATAAAATAAAATAAAATAAAATAAAATAAAATAAAATAAAATAAAATAAAATAAAATAAAATAAAATAAAATAAAATAGAATAAAATAGAATAAAATAGAATAAAATAGAATAAAATAGAATAAAATAGAATAAAATAGAATAAAATAGAATAAAATAGAATAAAATAGAATAAAATAGAATAAAATAGAATAAAATAGAATAAAATAGAATAAAATAGAATAAAATAGAATAAAATAGAATAAAATAGAATAAAATAGAATAAAATAAAATAAAATAGAATAAAATAGAATAAAATAGAATAAAATAGAATAAAATAGAATAAAATAGAATAAAATAGAATAAAATAGAATAAAATAGAATAAAATAGAATAAAATAAAATAAAATAAAATAAAATAAATAATATAAAAAAAATATAAAAAAAAAATAAAAAAAAAATATATAAAAAAACTAAAAAAAAATAACGGCGCGTTCACATAAAACGTCCGTTTTACAGGATCCGTTTAAACGGATATTTAGTTGTATGAGCCATTTCACACACATGACAGTACGAAAATAATGACCCGTTAAAACGGATCCTGTACAACGGACGTCCTATGTGAACGCGCCCAAATTGCTGTGTGAATATTACTTCCAGTAGCAACGGATCAGTTAAAACGGATCCTGTAAAACGGACGTTCTATGTGAACGCGCCCTAAGACTGGTAAATCAAACGATTTAGTATAGCTTTCACAACCCTAGCGCAATCGATATCAGACTATTGCATCCCGGTCTAGGGTGGCGCAGCGAATACTCATTTATTTACGTTGGAAAGAGCTCAACGAGCTCTTCTGAATTTTAGTTTTCATAAACGTTTGCCTACTTTTGATTGATATTGATTTCACAACTTGCTTACCATCCGCCAATTATTAGATTATATATTTTAGTTTTAGTTATATAGGTACGTAATATAATGTTTGCCTCAGTGGACAAATGGGGTACCCAGTAATACGGGATCTCCAACCAGTACAGCGGCCGTTGCGACGTGTTTGTATGTCCTCGATATAATTAATATTAATATTTTTATTTCATTATTAATATGTATATATTATATCTCAAATTTGGTAACAATTAAAATTACCTATAACAACAACGCTGCCTTTCTTTCTTTTGTCTTTTTTCGCAACGCTTTAAGGATTTAATTTAATTCATAAAACGTAATGAACATAAATTATTATGGAGTATGGACTACGTCTGAAGTTTAAGTTCATGTTGATTGAATAAATAGCATTCACATTTTTAAATGGATGGGTTTCCTAGCTGATAATAATAATCCTTACGGAAGCCCAAAAAATCTGTTACTGTGGTATAATTGTTCCAGAGTTCACAAATATGAAGGAAAAAGTGGCATTGAAATAATGCAGACAAATTTCAGGCATCCAAGTAAATAAGGTAATGGAATCTACTTTTACACCGTGTTTCGCTGTAATGGAAATTGACCGTAGGCACTGGACTTTAGTAATAATAAGTCAATGACCGCAGGTATAAAACTGAACAGTTCCTCTCAACTTTTCCCATCTTACAGACCGCAATTCGATCGATTCCGAACCGAGCTTGGGATTGTCAACAACTTGAACTGGACTGACTTAAAGTTATTTTAAAGGGGTTAATGAGATCTCAATGAGTCCTTGCGTTCGACTAGTTTGTTGTAAGTTTTTAACTAGTTTGACTTACTACTTGTTGAATTGTCCTAATTCGAAATGTCTATTAATAATCAACTTACATTCCAATGCTTTTTGACTTTTTAGGAGACACTCTGGAACTGTTGTGTTGAAAAATTGCGTTTTTGACGATTCGAGCATCTATTTCAAAAACTTCGAACCAATTATGTAACTTACAAAGTCATGTGTTCAAACTATTGTCACCAACAGCGCAGACATAGCAAAAAAATGACAACTCTCCGGGAGTGCCGGCAGAAGTGAAAACTTGAACATTTATTTATTTTTATAAACAGAAGTAAATCAGTTGTATTACTACCTACTAGATGTGTAGCAACCCTACATTAAAAAAAATACCTAGTGTACATATTCAACCCTAGCTTTACGGTGCCATTGCATATTATAATAGCAGTCACCACTGACAGTTTAAAAGGAACCTTAATATGTACAAAGTAGCTGAGTAGCTTCTTGATTCTAAAATAAATCTTTTGTCAGTACACGTATAGGTACGCGAGTTTAACATTTTTTACCCATCGCAAAAAGTGCACAACGCCGCTAAAGAAGTTTTCACTTTAAAATTAATAATACTGCATGCTGTGCATGAGTATCTGGAGGTACATCTGCGCAGTCTACTTATCTAAGAAGTCAAATATAAGTAACCCTTGTAAATCATATTCAATCCGTCGCACATTTTATATGACAATTCACCTAAAGGGCAAAATAAGTGATGAAACTTTTTGAAACCTCTTACGCGGAAGAGACCGCAGCTAGTCTCTTATGTTTAAGACACTCGTTTAATGAAATAAACTCCAAACCACAAACGAAATCATTCAGTTAACGTTACAGAAATATTTAAGACACAGCTATTTTCCAGCGTGAGTATTAATTCAGGAATGTCTACAAATAAGTACAATCTTTAATGAACGTCGTTTTCCATTCGTAATATTTTTTTCATTCCCAATTTTGACATTGACCTTTTAAGAATCATTGATCTTTTAGTCGAAGGTTATGCTGTCGTCAGGTATTCTGATTGAGTGAAGACGAGGGTATTTTCAAAGTGTTTCTTCGCTTGTGTAATTTCGTTTGCGAGTTTATAAAAGGACTACCTGACCCGACAGTCTGTCAATGTTATGTCAAACGCTATTAGGTTACATTAAAATAGTTTGCCAAAAGCGTTAAGGTTACATTAGAATATGTAATATGGTGGTTAAGTATTAAATTTTTCGCTCAATTTTCTTTTTTTTTCTTTTATAAGAACTTTCGCTTACAATAATAAACACAACAAAAACAGAATTGAATCCGTGAATCCGTGACCAAGGGAAATAGGGACTTATTTTTATATAATACAAGATATAGATTAGCGGGCAAACGCGTAGATATTTTGTATAATTACATACTTGTTATCAGGGTTGAGTTACCTTTTTTTTTAATAAATAACGCTATACACTTAGCCCCACACTGGGATTTCCTGTGCCCTGGATGCTATGGACGAACTGGACGATACAAAGCACACACACCCAGATTGGGAACAGAAATTTAAACTCATCATTGTTTCCGCCTCACTGGGAATTAAACCCAAGACCCTTGGAACGGTACTCCGGATTAGAAGGATTTTTATTATTATTATTTATTATGGCTTAGTAAACGAGTGATATTTTGACTTGTCAACGTAATCAAATTTTTACAGATACGCAGCCTTATAATCGCATAGATTAAATGAGTTCAGTTATGTACTTAAATGTTATAGTTTTAGTTATAATTATTTAATAACCCCGTTATTCATTTTTTAATAGTTCACAAAATTGATCAAATCACTTACTTTCTTTGCTGAAATCACGGCATTGTCATTGCAGAACCATCCGTTAGTAAAATTGATGAAATGAATTTAACCTTTTAGATTTTACCTTTACAGAATTCGATGACCGTTTCCATAATTTCCCAGTGATATTGTCCCGTACTGGGGTGGCGCAGCGAATAATCATTTGTTAACTTGTGAAAGAGCTCAACGAGCTCTTCTGAAAATTACTTTAACTTTAACTCTATGCATTTCCCTACTTTCTAATATATAAATCTCACAACTTGTATACACCAGTAACACTGGAGTAGTTTTAAGTTTATTTGTTACAAACATTCAAAAATACTTATTTTTTTCGTTGGTTACATATCAAGTTAGCGGGATGTTTCAGAGATACATCCTTCAGGGTCAATCGTTTTTTATTATCATTGAACTACGAAGAAACTAGATTGAATAAGTATAATATATATACAATTATACAATACAATTATAATAATATTCATTAGCATAAGATATTATAAAGCAGAGTCCCCGTCGCGTCTGTCAGTGTGTCTGGTTGCGATAAATTCTGGAACTACTGAACGCATTAGTACTATTCAGCAGATAATTCATGAAAATGTCAGAAAAAGTCAAGCTTTAATCGAAAACGTTGTCCAATCCCTTTGAGATGTAACACTTAATTTGTTCTTAACACTTTTATGACCGTCGAACCCAGGAGTTCAACATTATAACCACCTGTGACTGTTGTATATCAAATAACATCATAAAATAATTATAAAACGGGTCGTGTACATAATTTTCTCAGCGCTCTTCGCGGAACTCCATTAGAAGTTTAGGGACAGACTTAACGCCCCACACGCCCTGGACACTTGATCTCCATTGGCTAACTGTGAATGAGTTTGCTAATTTATACTATCGCCTACACTGTAAACTCTACAATATTATTAATCTCTTTTCATTTTTCAAGCTCCTGGATTAACTGTGTGTATTTAGGATTATGTTTGTAAGTTTGCAAAAACCCACAATGTAATGTCAGGAGTTAATATTAAGGGTAGAACAAACAAAGAAAATTGTTGTAAAAATACATCGCATATAGATGAGATGTATTTTAAAATGCTCGATACGATTATTAAAATGCTCGATACGATTATTAAAATGCTCGATACGATTATTAAAATGCTCGATATAGATCGAGAATAATCAAATATCATTATACATACCCAATGAATATTTTCAATACTTGTAGTTTACATCAACTGTAACACGAATAATCGAATTTGTATTGAGAACAAGATGGCTCTCAAGATGGCGACTCAGCTGAATAACGCATATGTCTTTACAATGAGAGCTAAGAGGATTAATGGTCTCCCTAAATTAGGCGACACAAATCTACAAAGCCTCAATCACAGGCGTAGGACTGCCAGCCTCTTGTTATTCTAAAGGATACATCTCGGAGTGTTCAGGAATTAGATGATTTAATTCTCCCGTCCCCATTCCACCACTCCCCATTCCACCACTGAATATCCCAGGGCACGGCCGGTATTAAACCCTTCGTTGTAAAGGGTACGAACGGGGCGCTTTGTCATTTATTATGTATGCTGCAAAGGACTGGAATAGATTGCCTGCGTCGGTGGCACCGTTTGATTATAATATGGGTATCTTTAAGTCAAGAGTAAATAAGCTTGTTCATATAAAGTAAGTGTACTCTACCACTGAGGCTATGTCACCTCTCACTGTCAGATGAGTCATGCAGTAACCTATAATAAATTTTAAAAAAACAACGGTTCTATTGCAAAAGTAGTCTTATTTGATTTTTGTATTTATAGGATAGTACAGCCTCCTTTCGAGAGGAAGTTGTTATGATCAAATATCGTTCGTTGTTTTTCAGAAGTTCTACTCGGGCAGAGACGTGGGTACTGTTAGTAACAAATGTCTTGTTCACAAAAGCTAGACCAAGCTATGTATATACGAATTTACATAAAATAGCCATGTCGCAATAATACTAAACAGAATATTTCTATCCGGAAGCGAAACGCGGTTTACTGAGTAAACAAGATGGGGTCAGTACGATCAGCAGAATAAACTTTACTTTAGCAACTTTATTTATTTTATTCAGCGTGTTACCAAATTATGAAGTCATTTTAACTTCGGACTATATTTTAATGTTCGTGCTATTTTTCACACATGACATCCTTTAACGCGCTCTCCGCGCTTTATAATATTACTAGCTTTCCCCCGCGGCTTCGCTCGCCAAAATCCCTAAATACATAAAAGTTGATAAAACCAGAACTTTCACACTAACTTTGCAGTATTGCACCCCCTTTCTACCCCCTTAGGGGATGATTTTCGACAAAAAAAATTTATACGACACGTGTTTCATGACTTTCAAAGAAAAACCTTCATACTGTATTTCATTAGAATAATTTCAAATTGGCAAAGTTTCATATTAACTTTGTTTGGGCCTTGCGAAAATTTAGAATTTTGTTTTGTTCCTAATATGTTGTAGTATTTACGTTTTGTTTTTTCTGTACGGGATGATGTGGTCGCCCAGCGACAAATTCCTTTCAAAAAATTAAAAAAAAAACTTTGTGTTAACACCCCCGTTTTACCGTCTCAGAGGGTGAATTTTCAAAAATCCTCTCTTAGTGCTACGTTATTAAAGTAACCCCTGTGCATCATTTCAAGTTTCTAACCCTATTTAGTTTCTAACCCTATTTAGCTAATAATTTATTTAGTTTCTAACCCTATTTAGCAAACCCTATTAAGTTACCCTTATTATTTTATTTATATTTTAGGCCCTGCGTTGATATGTCACTCAGTCAGGTCAAAATGCGCGCAAAAACAATCGAGTCGAATTTATAGATATTATGTTGTTTTTTCGTGACAGTGTTTTGTTTTTGTTTCGTGATAATGTTACAAGACAAGTGTTTCAACTACTCAACAATTAATTATTTATTTATAGGGCGGTACGAAGTTCGATGGGGCAGCTAGTTGGAAATAAAGAGATGCATGTCCAGTACCTATGTATGTAATGGAGAGCCGGATTCAATCATCAATTGACTTCAAGACAACAGACCCTGCTTACATCTTGATAAATATTGAATTTTTTTAGCGGTCACTAGCCTTTGTAACTTCCAGTTTCGTACGACGTTACTCTCAAAAGGTATGTTTTATTACTTTTCCTAGGTCCTACCAAATCAACCATAAACATCGACTACCACTTGGATTGACACACTATTGAGTGTTTTATTACAGAATATCTAGGTATATTATCTTGTACCGATCAGTTATCGCCACAAGGCCCAATAACTGGATGAAAATTATCCAATGTACAAAAGCTTTTTACTAGTTAAGTGTTAAATTTCATTTCCGGACTAGGTATGTGTTCTGATGGTCGATAAGCTAGACATCATTGAAAGCTCGTAACTATTACATTCTTACGTACCGCACCCAATAAAAATGCCTTTAGTCTGCGCTGCGGTTTCAGGGAAGCGACGCACGGATACTCAAATAGATTGTACGGAAATTCGTTCACTGCGCTACGGAGAGAGAGCAACGCTACGATATTTATCGGATTTTATTCACGGTGTGCTTCCTGCTGCGTGGCTTTGTGACTTGGGGTTTGACTATTGTCGTATTTTCAATTCCTCGCCAGAGATTTCAGTCTGGCAGCCGCTAAAATTTGTCTGCGTTTAGGGGAATGAAACTAGAATTTTATGCGGGAGTTGGAATTGTTATGCCAATACAATATTTTTGGATTAAATTTTTACTTCGCAAAGAAGCTACTGCTAATGAGCGTATGCTATTCAAAAATATTGTTTGGAAGGTATAACTAATCTACTTAATTGTTACTGAGCGTTTCAATATAATCTACAAGTAGGTATCTATAAATAAGCCAATTCGGTTATTCAAACACTCAAAATACAGATTGTTGCTCTTATGTTAGAATGACTTAATTTAAATTTAAATAGAATTAGGTTATTACCAAAACACTAGAATATTCAACATGTAAGATATAAAAATTCGGCTCTTTTGTTACTACCTGACTAATAAAGTCAACATCAACTTACTAAGCTACTACTAAGCAATAATTGGAAGGCTACAAATTTTCACGAACTTGAACGACTGACTTTCACCTGCATGACCCAATTTCTACAGTAGTTTAATAATACGCTTGAAATAGAATTTTACACAAATTCGTACCGTAACCTTGGACTAGTTTCGAAATGAGAAATAAAATCACAAAACGTATCGGATTTCCGTGGGCTATGAGAGGAAAAATTTAAAAGGAAACCGCCCGAGTGTCTAAAACAAAAAAACCGTTCCGTTGTTCCGTCATAAAACTAAACTAAACCACTACTCTGTGACTAAACTTCGGTTGCATTATGTAAATATCGCAAAGCTGCACTGTTTGCCTTACTTTTGCGAGACGGTCTGCAGTTTCGCATTCTTACTTCCCGTAATCTTTTTTTTTGTTCTATATTACAAATACAGCATACGTTTTTGGATAAGTTTTTTTAACCCCCGACGCAAAATGGCGGGTGTTATAAGATGAAGATCTGTTCAGGTGATGATCATAAGCTCACTAGAGGTATTTCTTAGTCGGGGGATTTTTAGATTAATTATTATTGCCAATATTATGGTTAAAACCATATAAACCGCCCTCGCTTCGTTTTGGAAATTCAAAGTCAGTACGCACTTCCAGAGAATGATTTCCAATTGATTTTCACTTATGTGTATTGACATAATAGATTTTGTTTGTGAATCGATTATATTAAAACTAGTTCTAAATATATCCCATATACATAGATAAACAAGTCCCATATCTTAATATATATAATTCGAGTGTAAGTGTGTATGAGAGTGAACTCCTCCTAAACGACTTGTCCGATTTGGTTGAAATTTTTTGTGTGTGTTCAAGGGGATCTGGGAATGGTTTAGATTCACAATTGGACCCGGTAGGTGGCGTTGCTGTCGATATATCACCAAAACATTTTTTAACGACTGGACCGATTTGGATGACATTTTTTGTGTGTGTTCAAGGGGATCTGGGAATGGTTTAGATTCACAATTGGACCCGGTAGTTGGCGTTGCTGTCGATATATCACCAAAACATTTTTTAATTATAAAGCGGTACGAAGTACGCCGGGACAACTAGTATAGGTACACAGATAAATAGATCACATATACATAGTAATGTATATGGTATCTATTTAATAATAAATTGCCCAAATAATAGTTTGTCTCAAATATGTTCCAAGTATAGCCATCGATCAATTAGTCTGTTATTAAATTAAATGTAAAGATGATAGAATAGTTTGAAGAGGAAATATGAAAATATTTTAATTAGATCTTTTATATTTTTATGAAGAGATCCCGTTGAATAATATTCCTCCTCTCAGTTAATTACTTCGTACCAGCGCCGTGCCGCCGACGTTCCGATTAGCATATCCATTACCATACAGAATGTGTACCTCGTTCTGGCAATGGATGTGATCACAGACGACATCAAATTAATTAGTCAGTTACTTTTTTGCATTTTTTACCAATGGTTCAGATACCTTTCAATCGTAAGTGAAATTGGATCTGAGGTATTTTTATTACTTAATTACTGCCTCTTTCTGCGAATGTGATTCATGTGGCAATTTAAGTTTATTTTTAAAAACGATACAGCAAGAAAATAACACCCCAGGCGCTTAAACTTTTATCCTAAAGTCAAAAGTTAATGAGAAGTGCGCACTGTAATGTGAAATTTCACAATAAAGGCTACGAGGACGTGTCGCTTCCAATTTTCGTTCCTATAATTATGATTTGTATTATTTTACACATTTTAATCTTATTTTATTTTAATGCAATTTTTATGGTACTTATAATAATTCAACATAATTCACCCAGAAATTGACAATGCTTTGTTTTATCAGCTTATTTTTTAGCTGCTTAGCTGACCCCGCGAACATTGTTCCGCCATATATGTAGATACAAAAAGCGCGATTTAAATTTAAGGGGCGGGGGTAGGGAAGTGAAAATTTAAGATTACGTGTATTTTTTTATGCCACACCATAAAAAATAACCAATAAAAAATTTGTCCAAAAAATGAAAAATAAAATTTAGGGCGAGCCATTCTTAACACTTAGGGGTATGAAAAATAAATGTTGCTCGATTCTCATACCTACTCGGTAAGCACGCAAAATTTCATGAGAATCGGTCGAGCCGTTTCGGAGGAGTATGGTAACTTACATTAACTATTATAATAATAGTAATATTTATTGCTTATTACTTTAAAATGTTCATTGTATTCATTCATTCATATGCCGATGTATTTCGCATTGATTCAATCAAATCCAAATTGAATTCATTTGGCGCGGGTCCACCATTGTATTTATTAATTCTGCATGTCCATTTGCATTGCAAAATAAGCGTTACAACATAATTATTAATTATTATTAATAATATGAACATACATACACATGCGAGCCGAAATTAAGTTGGCTGTGTCTAGTGTCTACGACAGTAGTGTTAGTGTCTACGACAGTAGTGAGTCCAGTCTCTCTCTACGATACTAAAGCAGATAAATGAGTTCTTTAGGACATTACAGCTGTAGCTGTAACTCGGTCCCGACAAAAAAATGTGCTCATTGATAAACAACAGTATAATTATGCTGTTCAGAGGTATCATGGCTGACTTATATAACTTGCAAAGACCAGTTGTTAGCGTGATTTAGAAACAGGAAGAGCGCCATCTGTTATCAGCTAGGAGACGATTTTGCAGCCAGAACCCGTTCGCGTTCTATGAATGGACTGAAAACTTGTTTTCGTTGTATTCGTAAACAAAATCATAGCTGCAGCGACCTTGACCCCTCGTATTGAATCAATACTTAACGAACGGATAATGTAATCGTCGGTGACTTCAAATGTTTATATTTAAGAGTTTTTACGACTCCGTAGATTGGGCTCCGTTGTGGAACCCTTTGGAATGCCGTAAATTGAATTGGTGGGGGAATCTGGGGGTAAAAGCAAGTCTTACTATATAACATCATTGATGCCAGCCAAATCTGACACTTCTACGTACGTGCATTATTGTCAAAATGGCATACTCTGCAAGGGTTTTCTTCACGTATTAATATTAATACATACCTATATTAATATATTCATATACTAGTACGTATAACACACGACAAATGTACTCGTACGTATACAGGGTGTTAGGGTTAAGACCAGAAACCTCGTAACCACGCTTTCGGACCGTGAAGTTAAGTCGTATGGCATACAAACTATATTTATTAATACATTAATTTGCCCACAATTTACAAATTTCATTTTAATTCAAAAATAAATGCAAATGAACTTATAACAGTATGCCACTGGAACCTCCACTACGCTAGTACTATAATTACTATAAACGCGCGCCGCGTACGCCGTTATTCATTACGAAAATGGCCATGTGTGCGTAGCGTCCGGCTACACTACTACATCCACGCGAGCGACCTAGCAATGGCGGCAATCGTTTACTACCAGTACCTACAGTTATAGTAAATTAATCACCTTTTTATTTTATGTAATTTTGTTTGGTTTCAAGATATAATACTATTTATGTAACGGCATTAGCTTATTAATAAAAGCTACCGATGTCATAACAAAAGGAAAAAATACGACTCAATAATATCACATCCTAAATACCTATCTAGGATGTGATATTATTGAGTATTGTACCTACAAGTACAACATACTAAAGGTAGGAATGGTTAGTATAGGTAAGTGATTCCTATTCAAACATTTGATGTTGTAATAGGTCCTTTGTTTTAGGACATTTTGTATTAATTTATTAAACGAAATATCTACTAAATTTACTTTTATAAAGCATCACATACCTAAGTAGTTACATAATAATAAAATTACTTACCGAGCAGGGTGCATTTAATGTGATTCAATCCACAGCACTTCAATTACACTAAACACACTTTACTAATAAAGCAAAGTCGCCAGTATGCGGACCATGTGGGTAAACTCGATGGAACTAAACGTGGACATATTGATAAAATAACTAAATAACTAACTAAATTCACAGAATCACAATTCACATCCGTATCCGACCTGCGAAACCAAGCGACTGGTATGTCTTAGTTTAAGTTAGCGAAAATATTAATAAGTAGGTAAATAACACAGAGTCGGTCAATTTGAAAGACTTCCGATTGCACAAATACGGGATCTATGAACCTCCGTAACCGTAACCGAAAGTATCGGATATCCGAAATAAAAATTTTATCTGTCCAATTTTCGGTTAATTTCGAATAGGGGCGACATCTAAATGAGACATGTAATGACAGGTTTTTCTGTCTGCCGGCTGAGCAGAGAAGCATACACTAGCCGCGCGCGAATCTTGCACAGTTTTATTATTTCTATTGTTTAGTCAAAATTATATCTAATATCCGTAACCGACTACTACTAGACTAACTATCTGAAACTATCGGATAATGCGGAATAATTACATATTCGTAACCGTATCTAAAACAGGTATAATATTATTCCTATATCCGTATCCAGATCCGAAATTTCATATCCATAACATCCCTGGTACACATGCCGCGCATCTTTGAATGTTTTGCCGCCAAACGTGGCCAAACCGCCAAAAGAATGCGAAGCCGCTCAAGGCGCGGCGCGACGAGGCTCCGTAATCATAGAGCAGTTCTATCGATTTGAATTATTTTAATAGAAGAATCGATTATTTTCCTTTAATAAATCTGTTTAGCAAACCAAATAAACCTACTTACATTTATTATTTTATTTAGATAAAGATAACTTCAAGTGTTTGTGTAACGTTAATCGATTAGGTAACGATTACAGTTAAGAAGAAGGTACAATTTCAAAGAGATCTTTGCAAAATCGATTTATTCGAGTAGCTCATGTGCTACAAAATAATAATAAATAAATGTATTTATTATTATCATTAATGTTATTTAGCAAACTGCACACAAGTGACACAAGGCATATTATTTATTTATCTTTTTTACATTATCATATTTCACAATTGAAATGTAAGTTAAATTTTATTATTTAGAATTAATGACATTATTTAACAATTCGTCTTAATTGAATAATCGACCAGTTTTTAATTTTTTATTTCTACATACAGTACACGCTAAGTAGATAGGCGGAATCGTTTTTATTCTAATTATTTATTTATTTATTTACTCATAATGCCGACCATTACAATTATTAATAATTAATTGACTGTTTATCTATGTTGGATAATAAATACATACGTAATTTTCATGTTAACACACATCGATTAATATACGATTAATCGATTGCATTCTCAACAGTGAAATATCAATTTTTCAATAACAACAAATGCTCGAAAACTGGGAAGCGCCTGAATGGCCTGACAGCCTGATAGGTACCTAACGTTGCAAACTATTAGTGTGCGTTTCTGCGTTGTGTCTGTGTGGGTTTATGACTTTGAAGATTTTATTTTTGAATTTGTACCGCGACCAAACGATTTTAATATTGTAAGCAGTGTAAGATTACCTAGTTTGTATTTTTATGAGTACAGCTACGTAGGTGTTATTTTTAAAGTGAAACTTTTATTTATTTCTAATGCTTTAGATAAGTATTGACAAATTCCTTATTAATGACGCTTTTTAATTATGTATTTTGTTCTTTTCAATGTAGGTATGTTAAGTTAGATAATTCGGTATTGGTAGGTAAATTATTCTTTAATAGTGTTGTTATTGCCAAGCCACATTCTAACAGTGTAGAATTCAGATTAATTTGTTGTCAGAGTACATTTGAGCTGGGCAGTGTGTTTCGTTAGGTATCAAATTCTACCATAACTTTCGTTTAATCATTTTAAGGTTGTAGGTATAACATTTATCGTAATGTTCACTACGAAGATATTTATGTACCTAAGTTACATTAAATAATTCTAACATTTTCATCGCAGAATAAGATTGATTTAAAATCAAGTACCAAGATCATTCGAACCGTGACAAATTAGAGCGCTACCTTGAGGTTTACGTGTAGAACTGAATGGGAATAGTAATTTTCATTCACTGTATAGCTCGGATGGGCCGCAAGAATAGTGTCATATTTCAATATTTCAGAAAAAAAAAATGTTATTTAATTTTATATGGAATAAAAAAAGGGCACTGACATTTTTTTTCTCTATGTAGTATTACTTAGAATCATGGTCCGAAAGCGTGGTTACGAGGTTTCTGGTCTTAACCCTAACATAAACGGGACGTCTGTTTGGATCGCATGACTTCCGAATGACTTGACTAATTGGATAGTATTCACGAAATAAAAATGTGTTTCGTTTCGTTCAGAGTTTTTCATGATAATATTTCAATACTAGCGAATCCAACCTCGCTTCGCTTTGGGAAACTTAATACCTATAAAGGAAAAAAAATATTTGAATCAAATTAATTTGAACTGAAATTACACAGCAAAATACAAAAAATGGTATGGAGTCTAGAGGATAATGTACAATACATTTTCCTCTAGACTCCATACTAGCATTCCCTAAATTCCCTGTTATGAGGTCTAATCTCTTCTGATCGGTTTAGGATCTTCTGATCTTTTAATTGCTACTCGATATCTTTTCTATTTGTAGACTATTAAAATAAAACACGCAAAAATTTACCCCAAGCTTACTACAGCGAAAAAGGCATTTAAGTCGATCTATCTATTTGTGAGATTAGCGAGAGAAAATGCACAAGAAAAAGAGCAAACAAAAAATCATTGTTATGGAAACTATAGCGTTAATCAATACCCCAAATAACAGCTTTTCTGAAATCCGTGTACAAACGTCAATCAGTTAAACTTTATTACATGTGTATGATACAGCAATTTGCCGGGCCATCTGTTAATTACGACTGTAAAAGTTTCGAACATTTCATTACAGTTTATTGATTGCATCCATTACAGAGAGCCTCAAAAAGTCTGTTTGGAGAGCGGCACGTGACTTCAAAAGATTCACGGTGTAAAATGGCAGAGCAAAGCTACATCGGATTTCAATCAAAAAAGAGAAAAAGGGTGCTCGGCTCGGCTCGGTGAAAAATTGATTACCTTTTAACTTGCTGTATGGGATCGGGCATAGCTGAAAAAGACAGGCGATTTCGACGCCTGTTAGTTACCTCTATACGTTTTTATTTTACAGGGCATCAAAATTTAGGAAATTTTATCGTTTTTAAGTCAGTTCTGGACATTGAGAGATTTGTTACGATTTGTATTAGACGTATTTATTTCGAGCTGTGCACGCAACTTCGCCCGCGTGGAATTTAACAAAAATAAATTTTAAATAAAATTACGATACGGTGCATATTTTAGCCTTTTAGCATATTTAATTTTTTTTTATTGAATTAAGGTATCAAACGAGCACCACCTTTCCACTGCCGCCGATGACAACAGCTGTGACCGAACTAAAACAAGACTCAAATGGGGACTAGGATGATTAGACTAGTTAATGAGTTAAGATGGTGTTAGAACATTAGATGGTTAGTTTGTTAGTAGGTATGAGGCAGTCCTCATATATCTATATGTCCCAGTGGACAGGGTCTGTTAGTGATAGTAATTCCTTAGGAGTCTTGTTCTAATTCGATCACAGATGCGTTGCTACCCTTGAGGACTGAGATGGTCGCCTCTAAAAAGTGTAGCCAGCTCCACGCCTTCCTAACCGGAATACAATCGCTGTGAAAACAATTATTACAAGTAACAGTGCAGCCCAAGTACTTGTTTATATTGAGTATCCCTAACGCGTAGGTCCGGGTGTTTTTGTACTGCTTAGGGAAGGCTTAACGTGCCCTCCAAACGCTCAATAAATTTTGCCATTAGAGTCACCTATCCAACTAAAGATAGAACACTGGACCACTAGGTATACCTAACGCGCGATACATATTATGAACAAAAACCAGTTACAAAATAGCACAAAGCAAATAGTTGGCACGTACCCGTGGACTTACAATGACTATATTCCAAAACACTAAACCACGACTTAAATTTTTATGAAGTATGAAACTTTGGTAATAGCCCCACGTAGCTGCCATTATTTATAACCTGATTAAGTCTATCATCTCGCACAAGACACGACCGCTGAGCTGAGATCGTTAAGCTAAAAAAATATTACAATGAGATATACAAAATGCTATTTTATCGTCTAAATTCCTTAATCAAAATACATATTGTTAGATGTTTTGTAATATAAATAACTGAAAAAAGAGCGGACGTAGCTGATTGTTAATGGTCACGGTCGCCCATGGTAATTATTACCTACACCAAAAGCGGCCATGAGAAAAGAAGTAAGAAGGAAGTAAGCTAGATATAAATAATATAATATAATAATTATAAGAGGCACGCCAACATTTATACCAGGTCAGCTAATATCATATAATTATAAAAATCAATGCCACTTTGCGTTGTAACTGAACTCCTCCTAAACGGCTGTATCGATTTGGTTGAAAATTTTTGTGTGTCTTCAGGTGGATCCGAGAATGGTTTAATTCACAATTGGACCCGGTAGGTGGCGCTGCTGTCGATGTGTCACCAAATTTGTTTATTAATCATAGAGCGGTGCGAAGTTCAGCGAAGTTCAGACAGACAGCTAGTGCAATATAAAATATACCAGCCATTGGTTTTCCTTGACAGAAAGCGGGTGGTACATCTACTTGTGTACAATCATTTTAACTTATCTATTACATCCCGTATGGTCTAGTGGTTAGGATACCTGGCTTTCACCCAGGAGGCTCGGGTTCGATTCCCGGTACGGGAAATTTTTAGGAATATTGACATTTTTGATTATTTTTCTTAAAAATTTTAAGTACTCCACTTTGTAGTGTGTTGTTTATTTTTTTCTGTTTTCAAAAATATTTTAGCGGAAAGTACAAAAAATCATTTTAAAATTTTTGGATATTGTACTTTTTTATAAACAATAGTTCGATTTCAAAAGGAGGGTGGGTGGGAGCAAGGCTATTTAAACCCCCTGCCACCGTTTATGAGTACTGTCGCAATTATATTAGGAGGTACGGAGCCCAACCACCTCCAATAGGAGGGACTTGCCGTCGCTGCCTCGGCTATTGTCCAGCAAGGTGCTCCACAAAGGGTGACTTGGACCTGAGATGGATGGACCCAAAATGTCACTTAAATATTATACAAAGCCTTCCTATCAAACCACCGAGCCGTAAGTTCTGTCTGTCTTGTTTATCCTATTAATATTATAAATGCGAAAGTTTGTATGGATGTATGAATGTTACTCATTCACGCAAAAACTACCGAATGGATTTTGCTGAAACTTTACAATAATATAGCTTACACATCAGAATAACACATAGGCTAAAAATTATAAAGATATTTTGTGAATTATCCAAAATATATAACTCATCCTACTAATATGGACGTATGAATGTCTGTTTGTTACTAATATAATATGATAATTATAAGAGGCACGCCAACATTTATACCAGGTCAGCTAATATCATATAATTATAAAAATCAATGCCACTTTGCGTTGTAATTGAACTCCTCCTAAACGGCTCTATCGATTTGGTTGAAAATTTTTGTGTGTCTTCAGGTGGATCCGAGAATGGTTTAATTCACAATTGGACCCGGTAGGTGGCGCTGCTGTCGATGTGTCACCAAATTTGTATTAATCATAGAGCGGTGCGAAGTTCAGCGAAGTTCAGACAGACAGCTAGTGCAATATAAAATATACCAGCCATTAGAAGGTTTTCCTTGACAGAAAGCGGGTGGTACATCTACTTGTGTACAATCATTTTAACTTACCTATTACATCCCGTATGGTCTAGTGGTTAGGATACCTGGCTTTCACCCAGGAGGCTCGGGTTCGATTCCCGGTACGGGAAATTTTTAGGAATATTGACATTTTTGATTTTTTTTCTTAAAAATTTTAAGTACTCCACTTTGTAGTGTGTTGTTTATTTTTTTCTGTTTTCAAAAATATTTTAGCGGAAAGTACAAAAAATCATTTTAAAATTTTTGGATATTGTACTTTTTTATAAACAATAGTTCGATTTTAAAAGGAGGGTGGGTGGGAGCAAGGCTATTTAAACCCCCTGCCACCGTTTATGAGTACTGTCGCAATTATATTAGGAGGTACGGAGCCCAACCACCTCCAATAGGAGGGACTTGCCGTCGCTGCCTCGGCTATTGTCCAGCAAGGTGGTCCACGAAGGGTGACTTGGACCTGAGATGGATGGACTCAAAATGTCACTTAAATATTATACAAAGCCTTCCTATCAAACCACCGAGCTGTAACTTCTGTCTGTCTTGTTTATCCTATTAATATTATAAATGCGAAAGTTTGTATGGATGTATGAATGTTACTCATTTACGCAAAAACTAACGAGTGGATTTTGCTGAAACTTTACAATAATATAGCTTACACATCAGAATAATACATAGGCTAAAAATTATAAAGATATATTGCGAATTATCCAAAATATATAACTCATCCTACTAATATGGACGTATGAATGTCTGTTTGTTACTCTGTCACGCAAAAACTACTGCATGGATTTTGATGAAACTTTACAATAATATAGCTTACACATCAGAATAATACACAGGATATAATTTATAAAGATATATTGTGAATTATTCAAAATATATAACTAAATCTTTGCAAATTGAAGGAATAAGTTTCCCGAAGCGAAGCTAGGGCGGGTCGCTAGTATAAAAAAATTAAAAGGTTGGCAATAATCCCTTTGATGAATTTGACATCATTTCCTTTATTTTAATAACTGATCACGCTTCGCCTGAGGAAACATACAAGAGACTGGTATTTTTTATGATTCACCTTCAACACCTTAAAATGTAAGGCGCGATATTAAGGTATTGGAATTTTTCTACATTTTTGTATAATCGATACATAGTAGGCTAATTCATAGTATTTATATAGTAAACCTTACCTATAGTCTCTAATTGAAATTAAGTATCAATTATGTTTTTTTTCTTTGAATATATTGCAATAGTTATTGTAGGTCTTTGTTTTATGTTCACGCTTAACCAACTTCATACGTCTGTACCAATTCTGTCGCCTTTTGCTTACGTGTGTAATTAATTTACGTTTGCATGGGTACGTTACGCAATATTTTACAATCGCAACTCTTTAAAATCGTGTAAATATATATTATAAAAGTTAAAGAAAATCTAGTATTTGTAAAGCGTTCAAAAACTATGATATCATACCAAATTTTGGATAGGATCCAGGAAAATGGCAGTAAATTGCAGTTTACGACTCCCTGGCTTTTGATAATGACACTCGCCTGAGGCTGTTATTAACAAACTATGGCCTTTGAACGACAAGTAATACGATATGACAAATATTACGAATACCTGTCGCGCATCTACGAATTACTTACACACAACTTCTACAGTTACTTACAGATAGATATGTAGTAGCATACTATTTTATTATTAGGTGTTTTCATAATTTAAAATTCATTGTTGTAGCTCACAACACTTACAACTCATTCTAAAAGACAATAAATGATTAGTCCAACATTTTATACATTGAAATTGTATCATCTTATGTAGATTTTCGTCAATCTGTATAAGCACACCCTAATTACCTAGCTGTATGAAATATACGACCTATGACTACCCAATATACTAAAATAACATAAGAAACGGTCGACCCATTTGGAGTTTGACCACTGACCGTGACAGGATGTTATTAGAGAGAAACGTGCCGTGTGCAAGTACCTATAATTTTATAACTTCAGTAATATTAGATGAAAGTTTATTACATAAGTTTCGTGCGACGTCTCAGCTGGAATATTAGATTCGAGTGAGAAGTTCCGACCTTCGGAATAATTTGCAACATAGTATCAAGCCATTAAACAGAACTTACCCGAGACTCTCAGGTCCCAGGCCACGTTATAGAGCGCTGTCCACGGAACTTGGCAGCGACACGACAGCGTAAGCAGTCCAGCTATTCACAATATATATTTTATCGCTAGCAAAACCCGTCAGATGTCCTGTTTGCATACATTGTTTTGGCTGTATATTTAAACATAGATACCTGCTCTTTTTTAGCTTTTCTTATGGAGTTAAGATAGCAAACGAGCATGCAGCACCACCCTTCCGCTGCCGCTTATGACGAGTGGGTCCGACACAGAAAAACACTAAAATCGGGACTATGATAGGAAGTTACAGAGCAAACTGTGTTGTGTTAGTTGGTTAATTCGTTAGTAGGTATGAGGACTGCGGCGGGGACTGTTATTGACAGTTAGTCCTGTATATTCGGTCACGGATGCGTTGCTACCCTTGAGGACTATGATGAATCCGTAAACCTATGCCAATAATTTGCATTTTATAACACGCACCCATAATATTGCTTCTTATTTATTTCAGGCAGATGTAGTGCCTGAAATAATTATTCCATTTTAACGATTTGGAGGACAATTTTTGTAATTCTAAAAATTTCAAATATATTTATTTATGTTCTCTATGTGTAACGCAAAGATCAAACAAGCATCAGGGTATCGAAGTTAATTGTTATTTTTATTAAATACAACCAGTTTGATTCAAATGTACCTAATCATAAAATATCTATAAACCCTTTTGATCGGCACGGCAACAAATGTTTACTCACATCGATCGGGCCGGATTTCATGATCGATATACACCAATATTCAAGTTGCTAAGTTGCTATCACCAGAAATAACGTTCACTTGCTTAGATGTGTCATGCTATACATGCTGCAGGTAAATGATTTAATATTTATTAAAGATAATTTTATTTTAGCGTTATGTATATTACTTCTGATTTTTACTTTTGATTTCAAAGATATTTAAAACCAAAATAGTAGTATTTGAGGCAAACAAACCAATACAAATATTTTTAATAACCGTTACGAGAATAAGAAAGATTTCTCATCGTAAATATTCGCAACGGAATATTAAAATGATTGCAGTAGGAAATAGCAATCTAGGCATTTTAACTGTTTTAATTCTGAAGGCTTGGCATGCTTGCCACGACTTGAAATCCATATAATTATATTACAATCAATTTCCGTGAATTACTCGCTGAACTTCTCGTGAACGGCTGCGGCTGGTCGGCTTTTAATGAATAAAAGTGGAATAAGTAAGTTATTTTTTAATGGAACCCGTAGAACCCGATAACTGGCTATGTTGTCGAGATTAACCATGGGATCTGCCAAACTATTAGATATATTAAATTGCTGTCATATCAAAAAATATTTAATATGAGTATTTATTAACGAAAGATTTAGAATATTTAACGTTTACAATATCTGATGAAAAATGAGCCAAAGTGCTCCAGCTTTTGGACCTCAACTGCTGGGCCCCATAACAGAGACCCCATAACTTGTGTTACTCTGATCGGGTCTGAGTCATCCGAGTCCACGCGGATGCCCGCTGTCAATTCTTCTGTCAACGTCAGTTAACCTGGTTGAGGGGCAATGTATTTAGGGTAATTTTCCCCTCCGCATTACATTATTCTGATGTGATCGCCTAGGTAGATCTAATAAAATATTAGGTACGTCTCGGAGCAGTGTGCGATCTCAGCCAACACACCCTGTTCAAACATCCTCGAAATGAGGCAAGTAGGTTTTTGTACGAACCATATTATGAACTATCAATAAATAAATAATTGATTACGCCATTATAACGCCATTTTATGAACTATCAATAAAAAGTCGTAGCGATGCACAACATTTTTATTGACATGAATATTTACAACTTAAACTCAAACAGAATAACGATTGCCTTCGTTATATTACTTAATTGCTCTTCGTTATATTACTTAATAGCTTAATTGCTCTCTCGATTTGCAGTCAACGCTGAAGCAGCGAATAATTATTAATTTCCCGTAGTACCGGAATACGACGGAAACGGTGTTAACTGCATGTATTCAGAGGCGAACGCTTAACATTTAATTGAGGTTTAATTTACTAAAACATCGTTGAGGTGAAGTTTACGAATTCGCCCTTAGTTTGTCGTAGTCGCGTTTGCTTCAAACACTAAGCATAAAAGATGTCACCAAGGCGAACTTTGTTGGTCACAGCTTCAAACTTCACGCTCTCGGAGGAAAGCACTGTAGAAACTTAGCTTCAGCCGGTTAGCGAAGAGTGACTTGAAAAGTTTCGTCAATTAGTGAGGTTTAACAGCATAAATACTCAATGCCGCAAATTCATATTTGGGAAAATTAACGTGTTTTGGTATTCTGTGTCATATAGCCAAAATTCCGTTCCTTTAGGTTACGTTTTGGCTACTTTAAATAACCAACGTAGGTGCTTTATTTCCAAATTATTTAATTTAAATTACACAATCATAACTGCCGAAGTAACTAAAAGATTTTGTATTTATTTTATTACGATACGGCTACATAGTGAATTACACCGATATTTTATGTAGATGCATTGATCGTGCTCACTGCGGAACTTTTCAGCTACTACTTCTACTGTTTCTAACTAACTACGGGTCTACTGTTTCTAACTACTGGCGATGACTTAAGACAACATAAAGATAAGATTCTGTATTTATATTCAAATGCAAACGATGTAAATAAATAAAGGTAGAACTAGCAAAGTTTATAGTAAATGAGATTCCAAGTTAACAATTTACCGTCGCGCGGTTTATGCCCCTCGGTCGCGGTCGCGACTCTGACTACTCTGAGGCACAAAGTCTTGCGGGACTCTTTACTCTCCGCGCTGGGAACAAACTGAAAACTCATTAATAATATCGCTTTGCCTCTGTTATTCAATTCGGTTATATATTCACGTTTTAAATGGCACAAAAATAAATTTCTAAAACATTTACTTTTGGCACTATAGTTTAGTGATCTTGCTACACCGTAACATAAAAAATAACAGGCTAAAACATTCATAACTTATATTTTATGTATATGTTAAGTTGAAATACGTAACGCTTAAGCCTCATCATTCTCATTGGTCATCTCATAGGGTCATTTGATGTCAAACATCTATTTGCGCGCCTGGGCAATGAAACCTGCCCGTATGCCGTGACGGTAAATGACACGAGGCTCTCTCATGCCGTCAGTGCCGTCATGCCCCCTTTACGGTAGCTTTAAGATAACCTCATCAGCGCCTCATCATCTTTAGGTACCTGCTGACAGTTGAGCCCTCCATCATCCACACTGCAGTCGCCTGATCATTGGCAGATCAGGAGATATTGTCGGTAGACAATTCGCGTTGAATGTACGCTTTTTCGAATGGATCTTCAGGTTACATCCCAAAGTCCTAGAAAGCTAAAATTTTGTATGCACGCAAAGATTTGTACAAAAGCAACATAAAACTTAGAAAATCTGTTACCTTAACCCTCCAGCCCCCGTAAGTCTGTATATAAAACTAAATCTCCAGGCTACTTTCCAAAGTCCTAGTAAGCTGTTTGGTATGCAGGAAAAGTTTGCACAAGAACGACAGACACTTAAGAAATCTGTAACTTGCACCCTCCAACACCAATAAAGAGTTAACTTCCTTCCTTCCCAAGTTTGTGTTCCTTAAATCACATTTCTTACTCATTATTATAATTTGTATCTGTCTACATATAATGTCGGAGAATATCGGTTGATTATTACTAACGCATTATACGGACCTATTTTCAAAAATCTCTTGTCACGCTGTATGTCTTTGAGAAGTTCCGAAACTACTGAACCGATTTTAATCAAATTACACACCGTGGTCTAACTTAAAGTTAGGATAGTTTTTACGGCATAACCATTCTATTTTAATCCTTTTTGATGACTTTTATAATTATAATTGTGCAGTACATACATCATTTGGATATTATTATCATTGTTAACAGAAAATTCTTCGTACTACTTCATAAACGTGTAACTATTTGTTGCTTGGTTAGAAAAGCCAAAAAGGCACTGTTGCTGCGTAATGTTAAACTTAAACTAAAAAAAAATGTTAACTTAACACTTCTTCGACAGTCTCCATTGACTATCAAATTCTATTTTATGTCGCTGCATTCGAAAGCTCATAATTATTGTTATTTTCATTAGTAGATATTATATATATGTATATTAGCATTAGTAGATTGTTAGTTTCATTAGTAGTAAGGCGGTAAGAATAAAAAATATTTTTGCAGAAGAACGTCTGCCGGGTCAACTAGTAGATTTATAATTATAAATTTGCCTCACCGTCTAATTGACAAATGACCAAAAAAGTGAGCTAAAAGTAAAATAAATTAATCGTTTAAAATCTGAAAAATCGCTGTTATGTAAGTGAATTATAAATCCTATTATTATTATAAATGCGAAAGTTTGTATGGATGTATGAATTTTTGTTACTGTTTCACGCAAAAAATACCGAATGGATTTTGATAAAACTTTAAAATAATTTAGCTTACACATCAGAATAACACATACGCTATAATTTATAAATATAGTTACAGTGTGAATTATCCAAAATATATAACTAAATATTTGCAAACGCAAGGAACGAGTTTCAAACCCACTTTCAAACCCATGATAAGTACGGAGTTGTAGAGCCTACTTATAACAGTAAAATCATTTTACTTATTAAATGTATAAAACAGAAAATGAAACTGTACTATACTAAAATATTATCCTCAGTACGCGTATTACAGTCCACGGTTATTACAGGTGGGTTAAGTTTAAAATCATAATCCTAGTACTGTACAAATAATGGCTTTCTTATAAGTTAAGTGTAGCAACGGTATACAATATTCGCAAGCATTAACAAGTACCCTGTGGCCTAATGTGGAAAGGCCCGGTTCCTAGAGCCGGAGACTGTGGGTTCAAGTCCCACCAGGAAGTTTAAGTTATACGTTTTTGCTTTTTTTAATAATAATTTTTGATTATTGTTCTTATTATATATCCATTTTGTATTTTTTTAAAGCAGGTAGGTGTTTTTTTTATTATTTGTCATTTAATTAATATAATATTTATGTAAACACAATATGAAACATAATAAAAAAAAACTAATTTCGTTTTCGCAATCTTTGAACATAAATCATAGTTTCTTTGATTTTTTATTTTAATGTTTCTTCAGTTAAGAATAAATTCCAAACAAAAAAAAATCACTTTCAAACTTTAAATGGTTTAAAGTTTGAAAGTGATTTTTTTTTGTTTTGCCCTTTGCCCTTTACGGGCTAAATTTTTAAAAATATTGTTTACCTAATAATATAAGAATTATAAGAATCCGCTATATTTAGTCTAGTATATTGTATTTTAAAAATTTCATAATTAAATTACTTGGCTTATCAATGAAAATAAATAAATAACTCACACATAAAAATAACACATTTTTCTGTCATATAACAGCCGGCCTATAATCTAAACTGAGACGGCCTAAGTCGTAGGGTCATTGGTTCATTACCAAGCGGACTACAGGGCTCGTAAAATTAATGAAATAATTTCTAGAAACAGTAAATTAATAATAATATTAAGGATAGAACAGTTTCCGTCTCAGTAAAACGGAATATAATTACTTAGGTATACTATTCCTCTTCGAAGCAGCCGAGGTAATACTCCGATTGGCGGTAGATCTCGGCTCTAAAGCCAATTAATTTATCACTTCAGCCGACGCACTTCTCGAGATTCACAGAGCAATAATGCAGAGAACCGTTATAACGTAGACGGCATTCAATAACATATCGAGGTCGTGTTCGAGTTTCATTAGTAGGGTGGAGTCATAGACCTTTACACCGGGTAAGGTCGGAGGTTACGTTGGTGCCGTTTGACATGCGCCGTACGGTTTACGTAGGTAGTTTGATCCAACGTACACCCCACTCCTACCCCCTCCTCCCGTCGCGGCCCCAGAGAGATATTTCATTCAAACTTCACACTGCCCTGTTGGGAAACGGTACACCTCCACGCGTGCCTTACAGAGATTGTTTATGTATGCTCCCGACTTTTAACCCTTCGTCACAAAACACCGACAGCTCAGCAGAGTGACTTAATTTTTTACTCATGCTAGGCGCCTAGGTTAATCGTCCACACTGGCTTATACAAAGCTGTGGTAAATATTAATGTGGTAAATACAATTATGATTTTAAAACTTATAATGCTGTATATGTATTTTGACTGTAATAAGGTTGGAATGGTTATTAACCAATTTTAAAACTTAATAGATCTTATTATGGTTTTTTCAAATTAAAAATTATAAGAGAAAATTACAAGTTGTTTTAAAATATCTTATCATTGCGACAGTTGAATCCAATTAGCGCAGCTCGTCGATTTTTATTTCTTTTTTCACAATGTGGAATCTGTTTGTTTACATATTGAATTTTTCTTTTTGTCATGACTTCAGTGATTATCGAAAGACAAATCAATTAACGAAAAAATCTTCGACATCGTCCTACTCGTTAATCCTAGTCTCTCGAAGCACATACCTACATACACACACACAGACTGTTAAAGACATTACCCTCCTGTACGTCACAAATTCGAGTAAAAACTATGTATACGTACAAGGTGTATTATGGTTATGGCACCTATACGTAATATGCATACCTATACGTAATATCAAGCTTTTGATTAATAAAATTATTCAAGGTACTAAAATGTCATTTTACTATTATTCTGATATTTGAGTAAGTTATCTAAAATAACTTTCGACAAGTTCTAAATTGTCTAAATGAAATGTAATTAATTTACAATAAATTCATTCATAAGTATTTTCCTAGAACAACGTCATAATGCAGTTGAAAATTGAACGCTCTATCTGTTCAATTTCATTTCGCCGAATATTGTTTTAAATTTTAAATTTTCGTGTCTGTAAGCGAAATCTACGATTCTTACAGTATCTCCGGCGCAAAATGTACGAATTTATAATCTGTGCCCTCAGTGTTTTGGGCCTTCGCTCTGTACTAACACAATTCATAAATGTGTAACCATGTATCCTTCACTTCACTTTCTGAAATATTCTGTTTGATTAGATGCCTTTTAATTTGAAATGTTTCATCTACAAATTAACATGTGTTTACATACAAGTAGCTTACCAAAAATTATGCCATTTGGGGATTTATTATATGTAACAAATAACCCACTCCAGCTTTGCATAGGGAAACTCATTCCTTGGATAATTTATAATTATGTTAGGCGGGATTATTTAAATTGAAATATTTTTTTGTTTGCGCTTCGATTGTAACAACATGTAAGATTTTAAACCGCATCTAAATTAAATTAAAGCCGCGTCTGAGACTGAGACTGAGACTGAGACTGAACAAACGCAAAGAGACCAAAGACAAACATTCTAAAGAGCGTTGTTTTGGGATCATAGAGTTAATAAAGTCTCTCGAGTACATCGATCAGTTACAATGACATATTTAATGTATAAATATACAATTTTAGGTATCGAGTATAGATGTACAAGAGATCATTGCGTAAATAGGCCGACGATTTATGTCCTACAGATATAACCGAGCTAAGCAACATTGGGCGCGGTCAGAGGTTGGTCTGTTACCGTTAACGACATCGATCCCAGTTATTTATCCGGATATCAGTTGTTTAGTTACATAACATCCGACACTTGGGTTTTCCCCCTGCAATCCACGCTGTAGCAGTTTGGAGTACTTTCCAAGCACTCTCAATTACAACCTGTCTCAGCAGCGCGCCGCTAATGAGTTGAGAGCAAGCGGATTGTCAGTTGTTCAGAAATTCTTTGTTAATTATGAAAAACATTGATTAAACATTTTAAAAGTTCATATTACACGAAGATAGAAGACAAAATTCATATTCAGACTAGTTGGCAATTATGATTAAACATAAAACAAAGTTCAAGTAAAACCCGGCTAACAAAATGAAACAGAGAATATTTTAATGAAAAGTCATTCAAATGAGCGTCCCAGCCATCCCATCCAGTAACATAATTATGTACGTTATGTACGTTATGTACGTTTTATACGTTTTATACGGACTGAAATCATGTTCCATTCGATTCGCTGAAGTTGGATATACATAGATACCTACATGTTTAGTAATTTTGATATAACAAAAAGCTTTATTATATGTATTAGCATTATTAATGTTACAATTAAAAACAAAAGGTGTGCAATTCACACGTGCTAGAAGTGAAACTTAAAAAAACTAATACTGTCATTCCAAATATTGATGTTTTGCTTTGCTTACGTAAGCCACCATTTTTCCACGTTATAATGTGTCTGTATCTTTTTCGTTCCAGTTTTGTTTCATTTGCGCGTAATTTCCGTTTCATCGAATTCCAAATCACAACGATACCATAGACGCTTTCACTTCATAAAAACTTGTAAATCGATATTGCTTTAGGAAAGATATACCATACCTGTTCCATCTCTTTCAGATGCGTTATCTACATGTTTAGTAACTTTACTTTAACGTTACTTAGCTAAGCAGGCCAACGTTCCGTTCATTAAACTGCCCTCGACCGTGTACGTCCTTCGATCGTACGTCCGAGGTCAGAGCGTCCCGACGCCGGCGCGCCGACGTCGACGTCACAGGACAAACAGTGCAGTCTGCACGAGTTTGTTACCGGCGCTATTTATAGCCAGTTCCAGGAACGTAGTTTCAGTCTATGAAGTATAAACCTAGCCATTCACGCTAGGGTGTACAGGTAAACTTGAAAGTGTACGTTAACGTTGCACAACTGTGCACGTACTCGTACATTACGTCCACTACAGTTGAGATATTATTTTTGTTTACACTTTTCTCACGCGTAAAATGTATTTCAGAACTATAATAAACCATAACCATAACCGTCGTCATTTCATAAGACTAGTGGACCCACCCACTATAAAACAAACACAATGTTAAGTGAAGCTTACAATATTTTAGTGACGTACCCAAATCGGAAAGGTTGTTTTGGAGATTAGCGCATACAAAACCACAGACAAACAGACAAAATTTAAAAAGAAAATCATTGTTTTGGGTTCTATTGCGTTAAAAAGAAAAATATTGGGAAATGACAGGAAGATGATGATAATCTTCTATGGATAGACAGCGACCAGATTAATAACATATAGATAAAAAAAGTAAGGAAACAAACTGCAACTAAACAATTTACCAATTTATGACAGTTGGAAAAAAATGGACGCCGCAACAAAATGGCATATTTTTGTACAACTCAACCACCGTGGGTATGAAATGCTAAATTTTAAAGGCTTAACTTGTAGAATACCTGCAGTACGGCATAAAAAAATTAAAGCATCAAATCCAAGAAGACCGAAATCACAAAATGGCGAATTACATAATCTTGTTTTTTTAAAACGTTTTTTTTTATTATTGTAAGTACAGGTTCTTTTTAAACTGTCAGTGGTAAGATTAATCAACTATAATTTTCTAGATTATAGATCCATATTTTCATCCATCCATGCATCAAGATATAAGTACTAACGTACCATCCATGCCATCTTTTAATGACTTTGGGGACTATTATGCACACTGATCATTTATCTTTACTGACATTTTATCGAAAACATCCTGTAACATCAAATTTTCAAAACAGTAGGTATAATTATACACAAATTGCGAAATTAGGGCGGGGAGGGAGGTAATTATGGGTCATTAATGTCATCAGATGAAAGTCGGGGGGTGGTAGCGACACAATGGCGAAGAAGATGAAACCGCGCTCGCCCTTTAATGCTCATGAATTTCACGTTTCAACCAAATTGCATGAATTTGTGATATGTCTGGGGAAATGAGGTTTAGCATGCACATGACTGCATGTGAAATGGTAGAAAACTTTTATCTCGTTCTATTTCATTCAGTACATTAAACTGCTTCGATGCAAATGATTAATGATCCGATGGTGCGATCTGACGTAAAAACTGTTAACGCCAACGCCTGGGTCTAGTTAGCTAGCTAGTTTGGGGACCACTAAGAAAGGATTTTTGAAAATTCACCCCTATGGGGGTAATACGGCGGTGTAAAGTTAGTATGAAACTTTGCCGTTTTTGAAGGTATTCAATTGAAATTCAGTATGAAGCTTTTTAATTAAAAGTCATAAACATGTATAAAATATTTTTTCAAAAATCATCCCTTAAGGGGGTTAAAGGGGGGCGCAGATTTAGTATGAAAGTTCTCTGATTTTATCAACTTTCACATATTTAGGCATTTATGGCGAGCGAAGCCGCGAGGGAATGCTAGTACGTACATAAAGAAAAATCTTTGCAATTTAGCGTCTCTTTAACAAAGTTAGTCAATTTGTAGGAGCCATGAATACATGGGTCTTACCTGCCTTCAGTACGTGGTCAATAATAATCGCATAATTATAATTTTATTAAAAATAAGTACTTCAGTTTTTATAAAGAGGTATAAAGTATCCGGAGGAAGCATATACAACATATAACTTACATAATTATAACTAAAACCTATTTTATATTTCTTTTGCTTTAGTTATATGTAAGGATATTATCCTTACATACCTTACCCTTACTTACAATACGCTGCGGCGCCGCGGCGGCGTTTTATAAAACCAACAAGTAGAGGAGTTCACAAGTTCACTTTGAAAGAACAAAATTAAACCGTGCCTAATTGCTCCGAAATTTACTTTCAAACTCTATGAAAATGTTATGAATGATTTACAGAAAAAAAAATCAGCTGACTCGACAATCGATCGAACAATCGTCTAGGTATCATTTTTATTTTTACTAAAAAGTGAAACATTTTGGCAGTAACGATTGCCAAAGGACATGACGACGAAGACGGGTATAATTTCGTACAATTTCTGCGCACACCAAAATTTATCCTAAAAAAGTCCTAGAGGCTCGTTACCTGTTAGTGTACGAATGATTTATTAATTTATTTATTTATCAAATGATTTATCAATAATCAAGGCCACACCATACAAAGCCATCTCAAATTGTTAGAAACGAAAGTCAATGTTACGGGATGAAAGTAATAAATTAATATGCTATAGTTAATGTTAATGAAGTACTTCCAGGTATTTTTATTTTATTACACTTATGAAACAAATATATAAATAGGCATCAACCCAACTACTGTTTGAAAACATGATATCGACGCATTACGTTACAGTTCAATAGCTCTTATATATTTTTGGAATGTTTATTATCTCCTTACCTATACTATATTGATTCTTCATTAATATTATAAAATTAACCATCAAACTATTTCATATACAAAGTATTACATTTTAGGATATTTTTTCTCACAAGACCGGTAAATGTATAAATAACTCAGAGGCAGTAGAATTCTAGATGTAAACGAAGGTTCATTATACTCGTAATTATATAACTATGTACAAGAATGTTATGATTACATGATTTAGCGACAGGTTCAGAAGATTTTTGAAGATTATTTCTTTCGGTCGAAAAACGTCGTTTTACCGACATCCACGCCAATATTTTCTTATTGCTACTAAAACTGCCGCTAGGAAGGACAAAACCACTTCTTTGTAATAAGGCTCAATGTTGCACGAATTCTATCTCCTTCCTGGTAGTATGAGGAAGTTCGCCTCCAATTGTAATCCACCTAAAGTCCCAATTACAACTTCGTATTTATAGGTTCATCTCAATGTTTTATTTTCTAATTTCGTCCACTGATTGAATTTATCCGGAAGTTCGGTATTACTGGCTGACTCGGACCGTGCTACGCTTGTACACAAAATGTTATGCAGTTACTATTACTCAATATCCATAGTTAGAGCAATAAAACTTTTGAATTGAGATTCAACATTCTTGAACTTCTCGCGCTCTTCGAATTAATTTTTTGATTTACATTCCAAGATCCAAATACTGCCAGCTTTGACTAAATTATGAGCAATTTTAATTCAAAATTCTCTTAAACATATTTTCACTGGTATTGCATTGAATGTTACGTGTGCTTGCTTATGTAGTGTGTAGTGTTAAAGGCCTAGGATTCATTTTATTACAGGAATCGAATTTGTTCTCGGGGGATATGCGGTGTAGTTTGGTATCTAAGATCTGTAGAGATTATTTTGCAAATATAATAATAAATTTAGTAATATAAGTTATACACAGTTGAAGCACTCATAACCCGGTGGCTTGCCAAAGTTAAGCAACAGTGAGCGCAGTCGACTGTTGGATGGTGATCATTAGTAGCAAAAATTACTTGGGCGTTTCCGTCTTCGGACGGCACGTAAAGCCGTCGGTCCCGGTTGTTACGATTTGGTAGCAGTCGTCAAGCCGTCGTTTGCCTTCGGGCGGCATAAACATTTCCGACATTTGGGTTGGTCACTAACCACTCCAACCAACTCTCCACCAATCTGTACTGGAGCAGCGTGTTGGAGTATGCTCTAGGCCTCCTTAGATATGAAGAGAGACCCGTGCTCAGTAGTGAGTCATTAATGGGTTGAATTCAAGATAACTTGGGACAGATTTTTTGTTGTTATAAGTTAAGTAAGATAAGTTCAAACAAACACGACATTTAGATGCATTGTTCAAATCCGGGTAACAATCAAAAGTAATAAAATAAATATGCAAAGTTTCAACATACTCGTAATCCGTGCAATGGTTTTTGCAAGAATCTGTGTAATAATTTCTGTGACATAGTAAATTATAATTTCGACTCTTTGTCCATAGGGTAAAAGCTGGATAATTTTCCCCAGTTTCAACTACACTATTTTAGATGTGTCTAGTATTAACGCTATATATTTTAAAGAAGCACTCTACCACACGCCAATCTTTTTTTAATCTATTATTTTATGAAAATATAAATTTCAAAATGAGGGTAGTGTGCAGTTTCTAATGGGAACCATGAACTAATATTACTATATCAGGTCTAATCTGAAAATAAACTTAGGGATGCTGTTACAGATCTGAGAATGCATTTTATTGTGTTTCACCCCACGACCCACATGTTGCACATGATTAAAATGTCCAGACGTCCGTTGACCGACTACGAGTATATGATAACGCTGTGTAAGTACCGTATGGCTCTGAAACGATGAAGGGCTAGTGAGTGCCCAAACGCTTTGCGACTCAAACTTTATGCCCCCGGCAGAACCTGTTTGATAAACTGTATTTGTCACACAATTTAATGAATTCAACTATATGCATGGAGCCATGTTTAATGCTCGAATGTAAAAACAAAGGCTTTGTCATCTGCAGCTTTGCAGCAATATACGAGTGGATGACAGCTACAATACCCACAACGAAAATAGTTGTAGGTAGTCTCGAAAACGAGGTACGCTAAGCAGTATTTGTCAACCAGCAGTATTGATCAACGATATTTGATCAAAATTACTGCAAACATCGTAATGATGTTTTACGCGCACATCCTCATCAAACACACAAAAATATCATACAAGTATAAAAAAGTTTGAATAACACAATAATAGTGTTTTAGTACTTACCTTTACTTACGTTGCTCTGCAATATCTTTTGTATTTCACCTGCTTCGGATCCGCTTTCAGACTCTGAGCACAGTGAATAACCTCCGGCGGCTATATGCATAATTCTTTTATTGTCCGCAATTCTGTAACATTTCCCTCCACTGCTGACACTTGTTGTTCGAACTGGAGGCACCGGAGGGTCTTTTTGTGTCCCGTCACATAATTTAAAACCACTTATATTACTATTGTTAGATTGATTATAATCAGGTAAACATTTAAAGTCTGCTGGAACTGACATATTTTTTTGCAAATGTTCTTCAAAACTTACTCGTTTCATCTGTTGATTTAAATATCTGACGTCTTGAGTCAAAGATTCTCTTTGAATAATAGGCATCTCATGTCGAGTAATCAAAGGAGAGGTTTTTGATATATATTTTTCCGGATTCCTGTACATTATATTCTGGTCCGGATTAGAAGCACGATTCACAATGTACGAATCAGTTCGTCTTTCTTGTGATCCCCTAACAAACGGGGCAGCTGCATATATGGGTTGATTAATCATGAAATTAAGATCTCTCCCCCTTGGCAAACTACAGCTTTTAGCTTCTATGGCAAGAGAGCTTGGAGTACTGCGATTCGAATTGGAATAACTGGTATTATACTTAGCGGAACTCCTCAGAGAACTATTTAAAGACTGCCTTAGGAAATATTCATCTTCTCTTTCTTTCTGTTCTTTAATTTTTTGCCAATAGAATGCTTCTACTTTTTGTCGAGTCTTTTCCTTATCAATGGAATCATCGTGATTTGTCTGTTTAGATGCAACGGGCGAAGAAATTCTCTGTGGATCTATATATTGCGGAGTTGGTGAAGGTGTAAATTTATTATGAACACTAGATCTACTTAATGAATTTCTTTTTTCTTCTGTTTCAAACATAGTTTTCCTAACGTGCTCGTAGGGAGAGACAGTAGTTGGCATGTTTGGTATTTTATGACTCACAGCAATTGGAGATGTAGGGGCTGAATAATTGTATGGCTTTTTTAATAAATCATGTCTCTTGTCGTTTTTGGCATATATAATCGTGTTCTCGGTTTTATCATTCTCAAATGATAAACTTCGTGCTCTTATAGGTTGTATGGTTCTCACTTCCGCTTCTTTTTTTGGCGAAATAAGAATTTTTGTGCTTACTTTTTTAATTTCTGCACCAACTGAAGTCGGATGGACTTGCGCTTGTGACGCTTTGTATATTTCGATTTCTTCAATAGCAGAAATTTTGTTTGTCAATTTTTCCATAGAATGGTAATATACATCAGGGTATTTAGAACTTTGACAATGAGCACCACTATTGTTCTGAATAAACATTGACTGAACAACTTCATTATTTGGCTTCGGTGGCACTTGTGGTCTTGCAGAATAGCCTATATTTGGCTTTTCTTCAACAGATAAGGTTTTATTCGGCATTGCATATTTTTTTATATTTTCAGAAACTAATGTACTACTCGATGAATGATTGCTGTGAATTTCGTTGGTTTCCATGTCCTTATCTAATTGTGAACGGTTCGCATTTGATAAGTTTTCGTATATTCTATCGTCGTTATCGTCTACGTTTGCAAGTTGTTTTTCTGGCTTTGAAATTATGCAGCGAGGATTTTGATAAGTATTTGCTTTACTTAAAAAAATATTTTCCGAATTACTTTTTTTACTGAAACTTTTCTCCTTTGATTTATGAGAAAAAAATAAACTTGGAAATATTTTCCGGAAGCTATTCGTACGTTTTTTGTTGTTGTCCGACATTTTTACTTGAAGTTTGTCGACAATAATTTCGTTACCTGCAACAATTACAATGATATTCGTTAGTAAAATACATACAATTATGAAACACAAGTGTAATCGAATCCATCTATAAAAATCAACAACTTGAAAAACAAATAACTATAAGACTATTTTTACAAGTTTTATTTTTAATATACCTAGTGTATACACACTCTAGATATTAGATATTACCTTTAGATACTATATAAATACTTATATACCTACTTCATATTCCGAAATTTCCACGGAAATTATAAATTTTAAGTCACGATGAATCTTGGCCCGGTTTAGTACTCTAAAATAATTATCTATCTTTTGCATTCTTTTCCATTGGGGATCACATGAACACGTGGCTTAATTAAAATTAACTTATGTTTACCACGTTTAAGGCTTAAATTAAACTAACAATGCAAAGACTTGTGCAAAGACTAATGTAAAATCTATAACTCATCATTACCTAAACTGTTATTAACTTACCGCTATAATTTGTAGTGACTTTTCTCCACAAGCCTATTGCATAATTGCCAGTTTTATTTAAGTACCACGAAATATAAATATTTTTATATTTCGCTACCTCTATAACTTCATTTTATTTATACTTTTAAGAAAATTAAGTTTACTCCTTCGGGGAATGGATTTTTAAAACTTATATCAGTCTCTTTAGTGTTCCTCTACTTTAACTGACCTATTCAACCGCTTCTACCTTAAAAGTAATTCTCAAGTTGCGATTTCCATCACAGAGTACCCTATTACATTCTTCTAATTATAATTATAATTTTATACAACAGTAAAAGAATATCTGCGCAAAAGTTGATTCTTCTAGACAATTTACTCACCTTGGCGTACGGTGACAGAGTCTAACATAATGCCTACTGGAGTCTAGTTACATGTTACAAGGCCAAGGCATGAATGTATTAGTTTCGATACTTGTAATTACTCAATTACCAATTAAGTACCTCACCGCGTGCTAACAGAGAAAGACTAAAGCATTCTTAATTCTTACTTGTATCATCACCAGACGAATTTTCACAAGTATTGATTTATGGTTAGTGAAATCAGTTACTTAAACACTTACATTAAAGACTCATATTCCCTGCTCCACTAGGATCCCCTGCGTCGCGGGTGGTATGTACAACACAAATAGCTTATTTTTAACATCCACGGCTTGAGAACAGACATTTATCTGTCACATAAACATCGTCCCCGGCCGATAAACAAACCCGGAATATCTGGCTTTGCAGATATGTTCATTAGCAATTAGACAACGGGAACGTTAGCTACTCCACACTGTACGATGTTGTTGCGTTTGTTTACAATGTAATCGTTTATTAATTTACGATAAGAATCTATTACGTAACCAGGATAATTAGACTAGATCATCAGCATTCTGCTCGTGCATGTTACCCAACAAGAGATTATCCATTACGTACCTGCCTATTAATATGGCTTCATTCGCAAAGCCATTAGCGTATCTTTGACGCTTCTAGTACCTAATAGGGAAGCCCTGGACCATATTCCATTGCTAATGGATTAGGAGAGAGATTAGTGCCAATCCTGGGTGGCGGGAATTAATATGACATCGAAAGAGTCAAAAACCACCAACAAAATTTTACGATAGCTATTTAACGATAGGCAAACAGGGACCAACGAAATGAACCTGTTAATGATACAAATGATACCGAATTCATCATAGCGTCCAAAAATGCATTTTATACCCACAGAGTAAAATTTTTCTTTTGTTGTATTGCCAGAAAACACTTACAAGGATGTTAATTCGATGGAAAAGCAAAGTCGATACGTGCGGTATAGACCTGAATCAGATCATAGCTATTTTAAAATAAGGATAGATACGATTAGATAGATGCGATTTTTATCCAGCTTAATCCTCTATGATTGTACCACTACCTCTAAAAATTTGTTTTGTTTTTTGTAATTCCAATTAATTGGAGTAAACACGCAATTTATTTTAGGATGACAAATCGGTACTAGAATACTCGTAGGCCGGCTAGGACACGATGTTAGAACAATAGCTGATTACTTTGTTGGTAAGTATGAGGACTGGGACAGGGACTGTTAGTGAAAGTTAGTCCTGCTAAGTAAAATTATTGTTAGTAATAGTCCAGTTAGTAGGTAGTTATTAGTAAGTCTCTATATAATTCGGTCACAGATGTGTTGCTACCCTTGAGGACTGTACAGGCAAACTTGTCAGGTAAGTACACCTTAGTGTATACAGTTAGCTTAAAGTTACGCAAGTAATCTAAGGCAAGTATATTTCAATTATTTAAAGCACCTACCTACTTTAATAAATAGGTAGGTAGTTAGGTACGTAGGTACGTACGTATTCTGATATATTGTACGTTAATGCGTAGTTGAACCAAGCAGATAATTTTGCGATAAGCAAATGGACTTACCGTATACCGTCCACCGATATTTGATAAAGAATTCTCAATGTGTAATCAGGGATATTATTATCTAGCTCGACTCTATGCATGCTTCAAATGGTTATATTTGCGACATTTCAGTGTAGATTTTCACCTATTGATATGATAGTATACTCGTAAGACGGATAGAGGACGGCCCCTATTCTAAAGTAAACCGGTAACTAATCATCGTTATCATTGTCATAATACACATTTCATTACATAAAATATACAGTTGTACTATTTGCTTCATAACAGTGACTATATACGCACCGCAGGGACGCAGGGAACTAAAATTTTAATTAGACCTGAATGCAAGCAGGATTACGTCGTCTCTTTCGGGATTTCATATTTGAAATCCTAAAGTCAAATTTATGCAGGAAAATTAAAGGGCAAAATAAAATACTTGATATAATAATTATGATTACGTATTTGAAATCTTACTCCTTTTTATCAGGAATGCTTTTAATTTAGGCCATTGCTTTTTATTCTCTCCATTCTTAACACTAGGTATTACAAATTTTGTTTTACAAAATTTTCACTATTCTTCATTATTCCACGTCTGAATCTATAGGGCAAAATAAAGAACTCGTACTCCGTGTTACAATCCATAAATGACAGAATTTACATGATTCCTTTGTTTTTATTAATGATCTGTTTATTCTTAAAGATCGCCTGCTAGCTGGCCAGTAACATTTTGCTGGAAAACCTGAAACCTCTTGGAAGACTCCCTAGTCATCCTATCTCTCCTCGCCTCTCCTCAAACCAGCACCTCTCCACTTCACACCACGCGTCACCAGCTCGCACACACCTCACACCTCACCTCACTCCGCCAGACCTCATACCACTATTTCCTGCCGATCCTGCTAATAGCAGTTGTTGCAAACATTAAAGCAAAACAAAACATGCTTATAAGTTTTAGAACGTTGGCAAGACTCACAAGATTTGACTCAAGTACGGCAATCACTCCGTATGAAAGGCCAAACAAATCGATGCGTCACGAGATTGACAGGAGCTTTGACTTCCGAGGACTCATACTATGAAGAGAGTCGAAATCTTGTTGACACAACTCCTTTACAACTAAAGGACGAGGCCTTGACAAGGTTGTATGTGTCACACCATAATGTGACGTTAGTCCCAGGGAGGTACCTATTGCTGTAAGTGTAGTGTTCGAATCAAGAATTAGTTCCTGAAGTTCACTGTCTTGTAACTGCGATCGAGCTAAAGTCTCGAAATCAATTGAAGTAGAAACAGACTCGATTCGTGATAAGGCATCTGCAGGAATGTTGTCCTTACCAGAAATGCGTCTGATAGCAGTAGTGAACTGAGAAATGAAATCGAGATGATTGAATTGACGCGGCAAAGCTGGTTGATTGTTTTGTTGAAATGCAAATGTGACGGGTTTATGATCGGTGTAATTGAAAAAATACCTACCCTCGACCATGTGACGAAAATGCAACAGAATGTGCTAGTAAAGTAAAGGATAATAAAGGATGGATGATACTACATAGATTTACATTTCTCGTATGCTTCAATTTGGCCGATTGGTTAATAAAAATCAGAACAATACACTCAAAATATCAAATTATAACTTTTAGAGCAGTTCTGCTGACAATAACCGTACGTGTACCTACGTATGGGTGTGACGTTGACATGTTACATGGCGTTCCTCTTCACCAAAGTTCTTCATAAGACTCACGCCTGGTTAGAGTTGGTGTTCAAGTCACCAAGTATAGGAGAGTTTTTCAACCAACCTGCCAGGATCCATTTACGTACTATACTTGTACCTTCGTACGTTTCGCATAACATAAATTTGTAGTATGTCAGTATTTCCTCAAACAGAGATACCTATTTGTTGGATTAATTGTCTGTGTCGACATGGACTAGATACAAAACCACAACACGCATTAGTTATATTAGCCACAAAAGTAATTTGATGCCAATTTAATATGCAGCTTAGATTTAATGCACTCGTAGTAGGAGGATTGACATCACCTCATATACTCCTAAAAATAAATATTATTTATGTCCTCAAAATTTAAGCTATTAAATTAATTGAAGCTCCTGAATGAGTAAATTAACACAGAATTTCTCAAGTATTAATTACACGCTCATTACTGGATATCCACATCCACATCCTTTCGTTTACTTATGAGGTACTTGGTTAGATATGTGTCTATTGTGTGATTTCAACGTCGGGCTTCCACTGTAAAAGGGTAATTAACGGGAATTGATTGAACGGAAAGGAGTAAAACTAGTTAAAATAGGTTGCACCGTTCCATAACAAAGAATTTTAATCATTTCAATTATTTGGCTTCCACTGCCAGAACAGGCGAGCTGATTTGTATTTATCTTGCACAGCCCTTTGGGTAATCGTGTATGACAGTGCTTGTATGCAGTTTTCCTCTCAGAGTTAAATAGAGTCTAAGCGGAGTCCTCGTTCGCGACAAAAGCTCGACAAATAAGGGTTCCGTACCGAAATGATAAAAGACGTAACCCTATTAATATGTATGCTTCCGATGTCTGTCTGTCTGTCCGTCGCCCAATCACAGGACTATATCTCTTGAACGGAAATAGGCAGACACCTGAAATTTGCACAGAGTACGTGTTAATTTGGCTGCTATAACAAAAAATAAGAAGTTAGGTCCTAAAGGGGTCCCTATTCAAATAACCTTAAAAAAAAGGGGTTGATTAATCTCATAAGCCGTTATCAAACCATACCGGCTGCCAAGCTGGTCTACTTCCGATGAGACCATTGGAAGTAGACCAGCTTGGCGACTGGCCTACCTCATTTGACCCCAAAATCAGCGTGGTGGAGCTCTAGGCCGCCTCAATTATGAGGCGATCTGATAATGCCATGCTAATGGGTATATCACTTATAGAACTCTCTCCTTCTTGAAACATGCTCTAAAAGTGTATTTATAAATAGATATAATCGTTTGATGATCGTATGAGGTAACAGTGACGATAGTGATGCTCGTGAACGGATTACAACATACGCTTCGACGCGGGCGCATAATTGTTGTTAATTTTAGTCGAAGTTTATGCTCAGTTTTTATAATGTTAAAATGTAATAAATTTTAACATTTCATACTATGTAAATTCGATAGCATCTTCTGTACTTACGTATTTCTGGTGGTCTAAGGGAAGTCACCCACAGCGACCATCTTATCTATAGGTACTGTGCTTACGGTCACGGCCACCTTTTGTAGCGTTACCTACACTCGCAATCGCTCGCGATACTGTCGTGCGATCGGTACTTGCGTCCACGTAGTAAGTACTACTTAGTGGTAAAAAATTATTTACAGTTCCTGTGCTTCAGAGGGGCCGTAAAGCCATCGACCTCGGTTGTTATCGTTAGATAGCAGTCCTTAAGGAATGATAAGGACTTCGGGCGGCATAATAAATTTTGACAATGCATTGGCCGTTCGCCCTTCCACAGACTGGAGCAGCATGGTGAAGTATGCTTTAGACCTCCTAAGTTATGGGATACCTATGCTATTAATTGCTATTATGCCTATGCTATTAATGGCTATTAATTGGTTGGAGCCAAAACAAACCAATAACACTACGTAGGAGCACAGAATATCAATATCAGTCTCTATATTATGTAGTAGGAGTAGATACTGTAAAATTTAATGGTGTCAGTCTCTACCGGTTCATTTGCATAATCTTGTAGCAAGCGACCCAAACGTCCCGTTTATTCTTGGCGCGGCTGGCCCACTTTCGTTGCTTGCTATAAACCAATTCAATGTAGGTACTGTAGTTAGGTACCTACTTAATTGTAAAGCGCCATCGCCATCAAACACTTAAATATGTACCATATACTTGAATAGTAAAAAAAAATTTCAGTACGACTTATGGGTCGTACTGCACCTATTATTACCTACTCAAACGAAAATTCGTCCCTCTAAATCTTATAACAATTTCAGTTAAGTAGGTATTGTAAAAGAAAACATGATTTTAGTAATTGAACAAATAGGTTATTTAATAGGTACCTAGTAAATACGTACTTATCTAAATATCTATTATCTATGCGAATAAAAAATCTTAAAGTAGGAACAGCGAAGTATACATAATTTATTGATTAATTCGTTAGTACAGAGAGTAGAGAGATAAGATTATTAGCCTATAATATTATGCTAATACTTAATTGGCTTAAAATATCGAAAAACGTGAAACACTCACACTACTTATTATGACTCATGCCAATACGTTGAATTTGCCGCATTTATCACATTATGTCACCATTTCACAGAACACATAACCTTCAAAGTTTATATTATGTTCAATTGTTCATTGTTTTAAGTACAAAGTTTCATAGGTAACACTCACGAATTCGTTTACTTAGTTAACTCGACTAAAGCAAGGTATTGCTGAGCATGTACTAGCCAAATAAAGGAAATCAAACTTAGTTCCAAAATTCACTAAATTCAAAACTTTACATATTAATTTGTTATTAAACTTTCTTCACAAAAACAACTACCGTGATAACAAAGTTACTACGACTTGTTTATAACCTTTTATCCCTACTGTTATTTAATAAATTGAGAACCGGATTAGTAAAATGACAATATCCTTACGAAATGTAAACTTAAGTCAGAAATGGTATGGTCCGTCAAACAGAGTAAAGTTATACCTAACAACATGAACTAACCTTCTGACTTCTCTCTCGTGCATAAATAATATTATTTGCATCATAGCTCTACTTAGTTTGAGAAGCCAAGGCTGGCTGGCATTGTCACAAACTTAAATAAAATTTAAGTTATGCCTTTTCTATTCTAAACATAATAGAGTCCAATTTTATACTAAGATTTTTATGATTATTGTAACGTTCCATTTTGCTATCTAGTATATAAATACTTACCTACATAAATAAATAGTATTTTTGTAAGAAAATATAGGTAGATAGGTACTGCTTACAATACCTATTTTATGTTGTATTATGGCCATGTCATTACCCTCGTTACTACCCTATGGCTTCAAATACATTTACCTAATTTTTGAACTTAATTAGATTTCTTTTGAGATTAGCAGATAATATTCAAATTGGAATATAGAGTGACATAGAGTCCAACATATTTTATTTATTTATTTTTATCAAACGAAACAGTTACAATCTGTTATGTCATATCGGAAACAATATCGTTTACGTGTAATGAATCGTACAAGTCACTGAGTCAGTGAGTGGGAGACTGGGAGTTGTTCTTGATGACATTGACAGTTGCTAGCTGTCTAAAACTACTACTTACGTAGGTACGTAACCTACCATAATATCAATCTATATTATACACTAAATAACATAATAAAATTATCATATTTTTGATGTTTGATAAAATTCATTTCATAATATTAAAAAGATTTAAAAACCTCTCTTTTGTGTACCATAATTTTTACGATTCAACTAGAATTCTTAATCACAATGCGATAAATCTTTAATAAGATTTATGTTTTGATGTAGGTACATAACTATCTTTAAAATAGTTAAGCTAAAATTACAACCAATATCTATCATTCTTGAACTATTGATCTGAGGCTTCTCTGAGGCTAACTAATCTCTTATGCAAATTATGGGGAATTTCCTGTGCTGGGCCTGAGACTGAGAAGGAGAACTTGAGAAATAATTGTCAAACGACGACGAAATTGTGAAATAATTACTAGAATCACAGCAATTTAAAATAGTTTGAGATGCTGATATAGTGAAGTACCTATAGCCACGTAATGACATAAACTATTAATTATTTTCTGAGTACTGCCATGAATAATTCATTTCATATCATAGCAGTAAATCTAGTAGGTAGGTAACATCATTACATTTACATTATCCCGATAATCCCGGTTTTTATAATAACACTAATGACATTTATAATCAAAGACGTCATCTGTCAATGTCAAGTAAACAAAGTTGCTGTCACATAAGTCACTTTGTTTCTAACTTACCGGCCTTACCGCTCCCAATCCCAATCCAATCCAACTCAGAAAGTCAGAATCTCGTAATGTTGTATACGTGTTGTAATATTATTAGCTGATACCGCTGAAAGTTACTTTCAATTCGTATAACAATTAAAATAAGTGTATTACGTGTCGTATTTAGACTCAACCGCATTGAAAGTTTTGGTAACGTTGACACAGTGGACGCATTTATGTGATTTAGTTCGTAACTTCATGTAGATGTGATTGTAACAGAATATCAAACTAGAAACAATCATTGTAACCAGCAATGATGACTAAAACAACTAGTGAAGTTAGGTTTATATTTTATGCTAGTGCAATATTTATTTGTTACTTCATTTTTGGTATGTTACAAGAGAAAATAACTAGAGGAAAATATGGAGAAAACGATAGATTTACGTGTACACTTTCATTAGTGTTAGTGCAATGTATCGTTAACTACGTGTTCGCTCAAATATTGATGGTAAGATAGTATAATAGTATATTAACCACATAAAACTAGTCAATATTCCTGGCTCTTGTTGGGTTTTACTAACCAATGTTCCGTAGATTGATAAATAAACACTACTCCGTTCTGTAAACAATAGCATTTATTTTGAAAAGTATTGGTTGTTGAGGTTAAAAAGAAGATGCAGCAACAGTTGACTATAACAACTATCTGTGTGTTTAATGAAGTATTATACTTCATATGTTTTTATCATATATTTTTTGTTTTGATTATTTCAGTTATCCTGGAAACATGAAAAAGACACCACAAGGAGAATTTACTACTTCTCTTCTGCCCTTACGTATCTTTTGGGGATGGTCTCTTCAAATATGGCTCTACAATGGATAAATTACCCTACTCAGGTGAAGAATATTTAATAAAATATCATAGAAAATAGATAATTATGGAAATGTAAAATAGTTTTAATATGTAAATTTTAATGAATGTAATAATATAACTTAGTATTGCCTAGACTACTTTATGTAGGTATATAATGTCCTTACTAGATGATAACAAAAATATTTTTTAAATTATTATTGTAATTAGCTTACAATGTTACCTGCAAAATTACCCAACAAACGGTCCTAAATGTTACAGGTGGTCGGCAAAGCTGCTAAGCCAATACCAGTTATGATACTAGGAGTTCTCCTCGGCCGCAAAGTGTATCCTGTCAAGAAGTATTTATTTGTATTTCTTATAGTAATTGGAGTGGTACTTTTCATGTACAAGGATCAAGGAAAGAAAAGTACTGATGATTCTCAAGGCATTGGTATTGGAGAATTGATGCTAATACTTTCATTGACGATGGACGGTCTAACGGGAGCTGTTCAGGTAAGGGTCTTAAGAATTATGTAAGATGAAAAGGTAACATGGCTTCAACCCGTTAATAGCGCTCTACTGAGCATGGGTCTCTCCTGGGTGTCAACCCCAATATGTGAAGTTTTTTATGCCGCTCAAGGGCGTCCAACATTAATTATTGTTGGTCCCGATTGCTATCTAAAGATAACAATTGGGACCAACAGCTTTACGTGCCCCAAAGCACGGAAACACACAATACACTAGCACCCATCCAACCAACAGCGCCTGCTGTTGCTTAACTGGATTGATCGCTTAGAATTGACCCAAGTACATTCATACTAATAATTGTATTGTTATGTTTCTACTTAGAAATATAGCTCCGATATGTAAAACATGTTATGGTTTCAATGATATATCAATATTTTGTTAATTTTAATATTACACCATAGATATTTGTTACATTACAAGCTATAATAAGATAATGCAATGCACAGCAATAATTCAAAATCAAAATGTTATGACATCTTTTTTGAAACTGTTTTTCATCATTAGTAAAAATTTCTCAATGAAAAGAATCACTTGCACTGTACTTAGAAACGAATATTTCAATAATTACACTATCTCTATATTTTAGGAACGCATTAAGAGTGAATCTTCACCCACCGCATATTCAATGATGCTAAACACAAATAGATGGTAAGCTACATTGATATTACTAGTCGTTTTTATTAACTAGGATTGTTTGTAAAGATATTTTTGCTTGTATTGTGGAGAAGTAAAAATTCTTCCATGCTGGCTGGTTTTGTGTTTTCTATTAGATTTTGATGTATGCTAGCGAAAAGTTATTTGTTGCAAGTTTTCTTTATAAATAAGTATTTGCTTGTGGCGAAGATGATTATGTTTTGATTATAGTGACCAAAATCATACGATAACTCATAGATGCTTGATGCAGGGAATTAACTAGTCAAATTTGGAATATCATATTAAGGGTCATACATACATTACGTCACACGAATTTGATGGTTTTTGAAGTCATCCCTCTGTCGTTGTCACACGTGGCCACTCTCCTGAGGTGACGTCACATAGCTTGCATTTATTTTGCGATAGTTTTGTGTTGGAGTGTAAGTTTAGACTGTAGCCTTTGAGATTTGTTTTTATATTGAGCATGCATGCAGCACCACCTTTCCGCTGCCACACATGACAACTGTGACCGACCTAGAACAATACTTGCATGGGAACTAGGATGGTTAGTCCGGTTAGGAGACGGTGTTAGAACATTAGTTGGTTAGTTTGTTAGTAAGTATGACGACTGGGACGGCCACTGTCTAGGGGTCCATAAAGTGTGACATCAATTTACGTTTCATGTTAAGGCGTGCGACGTCATTTATGAATAGCTCCTTTTTATGCGCTTACAGATGTGAGGGTTAGTTATATTATTTTATGGAACTAGTTTCAGCTTTGCGTTGTCTGCTAGTCACTCAATTTATGTAATGTATTGATTGATATGTATAAGATTTTATCTATAAATTGTTGCAAATGCTTAGTGTACTGTACTATGGTACAGTTTGGCCACTGAATGAATTCGTTCCTGAAGTCTGTCAGTTCGACATATCTAGTCAGCTTATGATGGGAATGGATGGGATAAATAATAACCGGTTGTAATCCGTTTTAAAAGTGGTTATTTTGGGTACGCAGATTTCGCAAATTGCTTTCTTGTGTTCCACAGACCACTGTGTTGTGTTCTTAATCTTGTATTGTTCTTTATGAAGTCTCTCTGGAACATATTCTTTCAGTGGTAAAGGTACTTTTAATGCTTGATTTCTTATTTTAAAACTTTTTGGAATTTTTATAGTAATTACCTAATTCATTTATTTTAATTGAGGAATTGCGTTATGATCTTTTCGTTATTACTGTTATTTTAATCATTCGTGATGCGTATTTTTTTTGTCTAAAAATGTTTAAAGGCGGCGCGGTGTCCATGGTTTGATTGACTGTCGGGGCATATATTTACTGTGGATGTTACTGTATGTTATTTGTGTTATCCATGCTACTCGTCCTAGTCTGGGTCAGGAATGTGTTAGATTTTATTTATTATATTATTTATGTGAATTATAATAAATGAGCTTGATAAAGTAATTTTCATGATTTGATTTATTTGTTTTTAGGTCGACGATAATCCTTTCCATAGGTGTCGTGGTAAGCGGAGAAGTGTTCAAGTTTACGACATTTGTGTCTAGTTATCCAGATGTGCTGCTGTACATTGCTGCATTTGCGTTGACTGGCGCGCTCGGACAGCTCTTTATCTTCTATATGGTATGCATTCTTTTCTTTTTCAACATCAAATATTGAGAGCACAGAAGCAAATTCCAAATGCACACATAAACTAATCACAGACACGAAATATAGGATCACTCGGGTAGTAGTAGTAGGTAGTGGTGTTGAACAATGTCAATGCATGTTAATAAGTCATTAATATTACGAACGGGTTTACTGTAAGTTAATCTTTCCGCCAAAACCCGACTGACTGGCTACCCCCTGGATAGGTCACCCCTAACTAAGCCCTTACAACCACTGTCCGGTCCTGAGTCTACTAAATCCAGGGGATTGATCTGATCCAGTTTCCCTGTAGCTTTTACTTACATCTCTGTTCCGAGTTGGTGGCCATACAAAATGGTTGTAATTGAGTTTAACCCGATTGCAGGTGGCTGAGTTTGGGCCTCTGCCGTGCTCAGTGGTAACGACTACACGCAAGTTCTTTACGGTACTGGCTTCAGTGTTGATCTTCGGCAACGTTCTGATCGGTCGACAGTGGCTAGGAGCACTATTGGTGTTTAGCGGTAAGTTGGCTTTGATCCATTACGAGACAGGTTCCTCATAATTAAGGAGGCCTACAGCATATTACATTAGGATGTACAAGTGCAATAGGTAAAGGGTTAGTAGTTAACCCAAGTGTCCCTAGTTATTATTTCACATCATCATCATCATCATCATCATCATCACAACCCATAACTGTCCCACTGCTGGGCATGGGTCTCCTCTCACAATGTGAGGGGTGTAGTCCACCATGCTGGCCAAGTGCGGATTAGTGGACTACACATACTTTTGAGAATAAAAAATGAAAAAATCTAGCAATAAATCATCATAGCGATCATCGCCATTTTCCATCAGGCGGGACTGTTGTCAAGCATTAACTTATCTTAAGTAAAAAAAATATACTTACATATTTTTATTCATCTGTTTCGTTATATATACATTATTGCATTACATATTAAACAATTAGGCAACAAATGCCTTGGGCATGTTCGTGTTTTGAAAGCATGTTCACATTTACCCCGCACCTGTAAAATCGTATCTAAATTGGTATTTTCAGGTTTGTTCCTGGATATGTTCTACAGCAAGGGAAAAAGCCAGCCGATGAAGAGAGTAACAAATAAATGATGGCAAATATGTTAATAGTGCTAAGTAGAAATTTTTAAAATGAATGACAATTTTTATTATACTTCTACGTGGTGAGTATCCTTCCTTCTGTCAGTGAACTTATTTTTTTTATCAATTTATGACTTCGTAATAAGTAATATTTTAATAAATCTTTTTATACAATTACATATTTTAATAAATTAATAAAAATTCTCTCTTTTATTAAGGACCGAATATTAGAGCAAACTCGACGTTAATTCCACTCCAAGTCGACTCATAGGAAAGCGTTAATATGAGCTTGATTACCTCTTATTCACGGTTGAACTTTCGGATCAGTATTGGCCTCAGGTATACAACAAGTCTGTATACCCGAGGCCACTTATTTCTTCTTTTCTTTCTTTTATTCTTTGTAGTAAATTTTGAAAAAATAGCCGTAAGGAACACGCATGCTTTCCTATGCCTTCGGAGTGGAAATTTCGTCGGGTCGTTTCTGATGTGTAAACTTATAGTTTAGAATAGTAATTGTAATTGAGTATAGCGATGATGCCTTGATATCGTAAAGGTGCTACAATTGTCTCAAATTTGGCAATTTCAATTCCTATACATACTTAAATTGCGAAAAAATAGTAAAACGAGCACGATATGCGAACGTTTGTTTGGAGTTTATTAATAACATTAATTAACAAAAATATAATAACCAAGTTTTACATTTTCCATAATAAACATTTTTATTAATGTTGATTGAAAAACGAGCAGCCCACAAGGGCGATAAATTTAATTGGTCTTGGCATTTTTTATAAATCCTGTATGTACAAATTGCAACTTATTAAGCTTTTATAATTACATTTCATATAATTTATAGTTGTATTAAGTGAGGATGTATTAATAAAGATTTTGTTAAGAAACTTTTATGCAATTTTAAACCTCTTTATTTATTACACACTGGGGGGTGATTGGACAATTTTACCCCAGTATTATCACTTATTTTCTGGAACAACTTTCTATCTAAGAATGATTTGTAATCAAGTTTAACAAATTTCTTTTTTCATAACCTATAAGTCATGGTCAAGGTTTGAACTATAAGCCATGTACTATAAAATTGTCCTATCTGCCAACACGAGTTTATTTCTAAAAACATGTAGTTTAATAGTCAAATTCTGCATTTATTTAAAGCATTCCGTGTTTGTTGTCATTAAAAAAAATATTTATATTGTACCGCAAATAAGATGCAATGTTTAAGTTATTAAGTATCAGGGGTACATAAGTGTATAAGCAATAAAAAATATGATTTGCATGCGTGACCGTAACTTAAATATTATTGATGTATAATTTTATTGAACTGTCCTGTAAATATTCATACTCAAATAAAAGAAAAAAATGTATTATATATAATAAGACAAGTACATAAACTTAATTTCCCTATATTAAAAAACGTTAGGTAATCTAAATTCTACTACGATTTAATATCTATGTCGCCCAAAAGATTTTATTAGCCCAAAATGAAAACACTGAACCATCAACCATATTACTTTTCAACAAAGTCCCAATTTGCCTGAAGGAACCACCCTTTTAAGCGAAATACAGGGTTGACTTTATTTATCGAGTTGCATGCAGAGTATGCATATGGTTGTTGTACGCAAATACTTTGTATGTATCATTTATAGAACATTTATCATATTTTTAAAGGAGTGATGTTACAACAAATTAATTAAATTATTGCTGTCATCTGTCTTGTGTAATTATGTATAATACATAATTATATATTTTATTAGGTATCATATCGTGATAATGTCATGTATCAATTTGTGAAATTCAATAATTTTGTTAAGTTACTTTAAGTTACGTTGTGCAGTAACACGATGAAAAAGATTTTGTATGATTGTGTGTCTATACCAAAATACTAATATGCCAAAATAAGAAATTACAACCTCAACAAGATATACATAGAGTTATACGGGGCAAGTTCACCGAAGGGGACAGAATCGAGTGCCGACATTTTCAATCTTAATTCAATGTTGTTTTTCTATCACAAATGTCTCCGTTCGCATTAGCTTAGTATATTTAATTTTCAAATTTTATAACCTTGATTAGAGATTGCATTTGAAATTGACGAAATTTCTAACATATTTAATATGTTGCGACAATCCAAAAGAGGACCTAGCTCCTTTTTAAGGGTGAATGCACTTAACATTAACAGGTGGGATTGTTAATCCTAAAGGATAACGACGCCAAGTTAATCCTAACGGTATAAAAAAGCGCCCTCTTTCATTCTTTCAATCTTATCAGCAAAGTATCATTTATTTATTGATAATTTTTTTCAATATTATAAATTCTATAGCCGAAAATTACAACAAATTCCCATATTTTTAAATGTTCACTCTGATACTCACTTAAAATTATTTTGCTTTGAAATCATCTTTGAAAATATATAGCTCACTTGCCCCGCCCAACCTTAGGTAATACATACTTAGGTAACATTAGGTAATACATTATGTTTAAACTTTGATTCCACGAGATCATAGAACTTGTTGATTGTAAGTAGTTCTTAGATTCTGGGGTGCTTAATTTTCTCCTCTAAGATTTAAAATTTAAAGGCATCTTAGCGAAACGGTGGTAAATGCAAAAAATGACGTTCATAAGTGTATTCAAAATATCTACGTGAAATAAATGATTTGAGTTTTGAGTATTTTGAGTTTTGGACCATTCGGTTATTTACCTTAATTGTTAATTTTTGACAATACTATATTACCTACTTTCGATAATAATTGGCGATTGTTATAACGTAACGACTAAAACAAGTCTTAGCATACTCTTGGAATCATTACAATCAGCAGGAACATCCAAATATCGTTACATTATTTTGCAATTGAGATATATTATTGTTTTATTGAGATTTTGCAAAACCTACCTCATGTACCAGGCCTTCAAATCAAATTTCATTGTAAAATGTTACATTTTTATCCTAATATGTAGTTATTAAGACCCTATTGTGAGATTTAATAAATGAATATTATTATAATGTGTCTTGTCAATTCTTGTGAACTTCTAATGGTTCCTAGATGTAAGTGGGCCTGAGCATTTTGAATGGAAGGCTTGTTTGGGACAGGTCCAACACGTAGAGGAACTTTAGAGACCTTGATAAACAAACAAACACACACACACACACACACACACACACACAAGGCGGATTCCATCGTTGATTGCACAATCATGGATGTTAATGTTCCATAAATCTACATAATTATGAAATCGCGTATGAAAAAAGTACAATAGTAATAAATTCATTCTATTTGTATTAACGAAACGTCTGTAACCAAACTGATACAGTTACATAAAATGTATAATATGTATTGTAATTATGTGAATGTACTTAATTATTTTAATTATATTTGCGTAGTGAATGCGATTATTTAGATACCAGGCGTGAATAAGTTGATAAGTCGACTTGCATACATTTTGTTTTCATCGTACTTTGCATTAGAATTGTTTGCTTTATATCGGCTTAGTATCGGCATTTTCGTATTTCTGGCGTAACGGGGATAATTCTATGCTTCAGTTAGGTACAGATATAAAAAGGTGTATGTTGTAAGTGTGTATGTTTTTTCGAGTTTATCAAGAAACATTATATAATTATAGGTATTGCATGAAAATATTTATTCACCATCTATTTCATGAAAATAGTAGTAACTAGATAGTGCTTGTTTTATATATTTTTTATGTTGAAAGAATTCCGAAACTCAGAAGCATTCCTTGCTCCAAGCGTAGCACTTTTTGTACATTAGTTTAGTATAGGTTATTTTATAAATTTGGAATCCCAGACAATTTAATCTATACTTAATATCAATACTATACTTAATATCAATCTATACTTAACATCAATATAATTACTACCTAGTCACGAAGAAAGACTAAATAAATACTTACACTTAATATTTAAAACATTGATCACAGAACGTTTGTTAATTTAGACCTAAGTACATTTATAATCATTTAGAACTGTACAATGAGCAAACTTCTTTGGTTCGAATGAACTACCTACAATATTACAAAGTCATAACTACCTATGAATAACATCAACAAGTAATGAGTATGATATTGATTGGTTACTTAAACATTTCAGTGGCACTTAATTATTACATAACTAATAACTTCCCCGTGTGGTGTCGGGTTCATTTTAGCCGAACAGCACTATAACCACCTCTTCCTGGGATGTCGTAATAAGAGAATAGTACGATAGTCCAGGCGACGGGTAGCAGCGTCTCATTGAGTACTATTATCATCTAGAGCGGTCATCAACACGCATTAGCCAAGCGTGGTGACTATCCGGCTAAAGTTAGACTCTGAAGATTCGTCCGCACCCACCTGCCACATGACTTGTAGATGCAATATCGGATGAGTAGAACGCTAAGGACAGATAGATAGAAGAAGATAGTTTCATCTGTTTACTGCCCTTGACTCGGAAGATTCATCTGTTCTAGACGATGCACTATGGACTAACGAACGCGCTCGCTGTTGCATAACTTTGACGGCCCCAGTTAGACGACGGCCTCAGTTATGATCTCCATCAGGGCTGGTACGGTTACACTGAAAAAATTGAATAAAAATAAATACAAATAGATAATATATATCTATATATAAATAAAGGTACCTAAAGTGTTAGTAGTGTCTGTAATTTCATAATAACCGTTTTCTCAGTTGTTTACAGTTATTTACACGATACCAAAACGCGAACAAACATTAAAAAAATGATCTATCTGTTGTTATCATTATATAGCAGTGGTTAAGTCGTATCGGAGACTATCGGGTGGTATTGAAACTTCCGACACTTAGAGTAGCCACTAACCCCTCCGCTAATCCGCACTGAAACATGATATTGCAGTATATTCAAGGCCTCCGCTGTTATGAGAACAGTCCTTAGGCCGTAGATGGGTCGTGTGTTGACACAACTTACCTTGGGGATTCGTCTATCACGCCTGCCTCAACGCGCTCTAGGGCCTCGGGAATCTCTTGCCTGAAACAATAACGGAGTCGGAGATGGTAAATCGACGATAAAAAACTAATTTGTATAAAACAATTTTAAAAACATTTAATAATAAACATATTTAGTGTGCCTGTTTTTCTGTTTGTCCGGGCTGATCTCTAGAATGGCTGAACCGAATTTAATGGGACTTTCACTGGAAAATAGCAGAAGGCTATGGGGATCAGGATTTACGCGGAAAAACTCCTACGTGAACGAAGTCGCGGGCATAGCTAGTTTACATAATTTTAACCGATCCGTTTCTATATTATTTTTCAAGTTACTTGTTTGAAAAAATAATGTAGCAACGGGTTCGGTTATTGAAGCATAAGTTTATCAAGACAATGCGATGGTTTGTTCCTAGTCTTGACATAACTTACCTCGTGGGTTCGTCTAATGCGCCTACCTCGATGTCCTCATGTGCCTCGATCCTCTCTTGCCTGAAACAATAAAATCAACGTTATCTTCCGGTTATAATCACATTACGCTATGAAAACTAAAATAAAAACCTAGGCATGGGCTTAGGTTAGAGCCGACATAATCCGACAAGAGGATGACTTGCTGGACCATTTCGCACTCGGATATATCTCTGCTATAAAAAAAATGTAGATTTATAGTGTCATATGGAAAGGTACCAAAAATCTTTTAAGTTTAGAATATATTTCAGTGTACGGAAGCCAGTAATAAGCGGGTCCACCGTTTCTCTGCAACGACTAGTTGTTGCCTTGAGTAACCACTTACAGTCAGTCGACTTGTGCTGGTTATTTACACTTGAAAAATCAATCTCTCAATTAAAAAGTTCTCGGCGCGCGGATAATGTGAAAATGTCGATGATCACATCATACTTAGATACTTACGCTCGGAAACGAATTTCATGTAGATTGGTAATGCTCGCAACGTTAATTCGTCTACATATAACATCTCGAACCTGTAATCAAAAAAATATTAAAAATTATAGGTAGGTAGGTATTATGTAGCAAAGAACTTGTCGTACTACGCGCACACTTTTTTGTACCTAAGTATACCTAAATTATCTGGATTAGTTAGGCAAAAAATGGTGGGTATTTGTTTCATTTAATTTTGGTTACAAAAGAAGGTAGATATGCCCATATAATAGGTATCTACCTACCTATATTTGAATTAAAAGTAACAATTTAATTGCTTTAGAGATGACATCTTATCATTCACCTTTAGTGTCAAAAAAATCGCTAACCTACCGTACAGTAGCTTAACGTTTTTTCACTTGGTTTATCTCATTTCGTTGGCTTTGTTATATATATTTTTATATTAACATAATTGAATTATTTAGGTACAATATTCGTTAATAAATAAATAGGACACCTACCTCCTTGTTTTTAAAACAGTAGAGATACGAAACGAGGAATCCTTGGAATGATTTTAAAAAATAGGCAAAAAATCCCCACGCAGCAAATGTGCCTACTGATTCTGACAGCGACGCGTTAAACATACTAACGATGTTCGTTATCCCCAATAAAGGCATCAAAATAAAAGTTGCCCGCAACGCCTTACTGTAAAAAAACATTTTTTGTAACAATGTAATTTTCATACCATATGGACCATGGGAGGTAAACTTATCCATAAATAAATTTATGTATGTAGGTAGGTATATGTATAGGTACTTACAGCAATCGTTTTGCCTCATTAACTTCATCTGTAGCCATTTTCTGAAGTAATGTTTTTACAATTAACACCAAGAACCATAAATTCGCCTGGAAACATAATAATCTTGTTTTCACCTTACATATCTCTTTTAATATGTAAGTTGACTGGGTCAGGCAGTGTGTTCTCTGTCAGTCAGTCATCATTACCATTTTACTTAGTAGATTAGAGTAATTTATCAAATAAATAATATTAAATTGAATATGTAATGGTGGATGATTAATACTCACTATGATTATGCCGACGCGCGGGACTTGTAGGATACAATACACACGGTCCATGTTGTAACCGTACCAGCAACTGAAATGACAAAAAAAGGAAAACGAAAATGTAACCTACATAAAAACCCGTAAATATAAATGCCTGCATTACAACAACTACAAACACTAGAAACTTCTATAGATAGATAGGTACTTTCCACGTAAACAAGCAAAGAGTTGATCGTTGTATTAATTGTTGTATTAATTCGTATATTAATAGTTGATCGTTGACTGTTTACACTGCTGGCGAGGACTCGCTCCTCTAGTTTGTCGCTGAGCGAGAAGAGCTATCAAACATAATACCTACTCGCTCAGCAATGCTCTCTAGTCTCTTGGCGGTCAGAGCTTAGCGTGTGGAGTGTTGGGCAGGACCAACTGCCCCGAGCTAGTACTACGAGTACTCTCCCGTCACAGTCTGTCATTCGGTGATGGCCAAGCGACAAACCTATCTTAACTACACACTCGCTTCTCGCTGCTCGTCTACTGGTAAATCGCCGGAGGTGGGACAATTGCCTAAAGATTGCCAATAATTATCTCTCACTCGCACAGAAATTCACATATTATATTTGTAAGCGTAAGAGCAGTAATATAATAAGTAAAAAGACTAGTGCAAATAGCATGATATAATAAATAATTTAAAAATCAGGTCATATTTCAGTCCCTTAGGTTGAATCTACTTTATTTATTTATTCCGTTAGTTTCGCTGTAATTCCTTTTAATGTCCAAGAGTTTTAAACCGGTTCTTCATATTTTTAAGCTTTTTCCTGTTTGCATAGCTATCTGCACTGTTCTATTATAATAGGTCGAGGAAAAAGTCTTTTCGCATTTAGTATGTGTAAACTTGTACTAAAATATCTTTGGCTGTACTCTTTGTATCTGGCTGGTTTTGATGTCATTTAAAAGGCTACTTTTCAAAAAAAGAAACAAATTAGTAAAATATTGTTTCCAGCCTTTTTTCATTTGTTTTTCTTTCTGTCAAAATGAGTGAATCTAATGAAGAAATTCGATACATTTTAAAATTTCATTAAAATAAATAAAAAAATGCAACGCAAACCACAACATTTTTTTTATCGTTTATGGACCTAACGTAGTGACAGTAAGAGCAGCACAAGTTTTTTTAAGCGTTTTCAATCCGGGAATTTTGATGTCAAAGATGCACAGCGCTCTGGTCGCCCTGTTACGGAAAAAATGGACGCCATTTTTGAAAAAGTGGAGTAAGTTCGCTATTTCAGCAGTTATGACATAGCTGAAGAACTGGAAATTGACCACAAAACAGTTTCGACCCAATTGAAAAAAGCTGGGTACCCAAAAAAACTGGATATTTGGGTGCCACACGAGCTCACCGAAAGAAACCTAATGAACCGTGTGCTCATTTGCGATTCTTCATTGAGACGTCATGAAACCGAGCCTTTTTTGAAGAGATTGATAACTGGTGATGAAAAGTGGATCACGTACGATAAGATGTGAAAACGGTCGTGGTCAAAGGTCGTTCAGGCTTCACAGACTGTGGTAAACCTCGGGTAAACTCGCAATAAGGTGATGTTGTGTGTATGGTGGGATTGCAAGGGCATTGTTCATTACGAGCTTTTACCACCGGGCAGAACTACTGATTCGGTTCTCTACTGCCAACAATTGATGAGATTAAAGCAAGAAGTTGAGAGAAAACGGCCGGAATGGATCAAAAGAAAGGATGTGGTCTTTCATCACGATAACGCTGGACCACACACATCTTTAGCCACTCAACAAAAATTAAGAGAGTTTGGCTGGGAGTTGTTAATGCATCCGGCATATAGCCCTGACCTTGCACCTTCAGATTTCTAGCTGTTTCGGTCTCTACAGAATTATTTAGGCAGTGTCAGGTTAACCACAAGAGAGGACTGCCAAAACGACTTGTCGCGTTTTTTTGATCAGAAGTCCCAAAATATCTAGAGCAAGGGGATCATGTCCATACCTACAAGATGGCAGAAAGTTATCGAACAAAACGGTATATATATACCATAATTAAATGTAAATAAACTTTGAAAAAAAAATGTCTTGAATTTTTATATAAAATGCGAAGAAACTTTTTCCCCGACCTTATATTACACTGTTGTTAAAATAATGAGTACCTACTTAAGTAGGTAGTGAAAAATACGAACCCCGTCTGGTCCCAGCCGTATACGTATTTAGCAACAGCAAACCAAATCATAGTTATTCCTGTTGGGCAAATGTAGCCAGCTATCACAACACGACGCGACATGCAAGGTTGAAGGACGCCCGCACTTATAAGCTGCCTTAAAGTGATGCCTTCAATCAGCATGAAAGCAAAACTGATTGAAGTTAAAATTTCCAAAACTAGGTATGTGAATATGCAGAGTGAGTTCTGAAACAATAGAAAAATTATGCGTTAAGAAACTTGGTCGTCGCGATGTTATATAATTAGGTAAGAATGTATAAAGTAATTATAAATTAAACGCTAACTTACATAATGAGGCAGTATATTATACGTTTCTTGATCCACATATATCATTAAGCCTGTCATTGATTGACCTAGCAGCACTATAAATAAGTGACGATGAATCTTCGTACGGCAATTTAATAATGTTCTGAAAGCATTTAATATAGCGCGAAGGGTTAAGGTTAAGTAATTTAAAAAGTTTGGCGTGATCAATTTATTAGTTGAAATGATAAACGACGATTTTATAACTAACCAGTTAACTGCAAATCACCCTTCCCAGTGCATTGTCAAAAATAGAAAATTGGAGTTCGTAAAATACATCCGGAACATACGTTTATAAGAAAATACAATCAAATAATAAGTTTTACTTACGGATATTTGTAGAAGAAATAAAGAGCTACTCCCAGTGATACTGAACTAGAGCATAGCCCGAAGAGCTCCACGCATCTTATCCAAACTGCAGTCGCAAATTTAGCCTAGATAAAAGATAGGTAAATAATTAATATAGCATCTCCTCAGACCGCTCAGACTTATACTATTGACTGGGGAGTCCTGGTCCTACGATGACGATGGAGGTGGTGGTCATCTACTCCTGTCTTCCTGAAGATTGCAGCTCTCGTAATGCGTCTCGATCTGGTTCTAGTCTATCGATGGCATTAGGTACGATAACTTTAGATTACGAAATATTTCATTCACTTTTTAATAGTATCCGTTGTTGAACTTACTTATTATACATACGAGTATTATAGAATTGGTTTCAATTTGTTAGTCTGTTGATCGAGACGTGTCTATTTATGGATACAAATGTACTTTCTTAAGATGCCTGCCCCGATTACGAGTAGTAACCCGATTTTGTTTAACATCCTATTAATATTATAAATGCGAAAGTTTGTATGGATGTATGAATGTTTGTTACTCTTTCAAGCAAAAACTACCGAATGGATTTTGCTGAAACTTTACAATAATATAACTTATACATCAGAATAACACATAGGGTATAATTTATAAAGTTATAGTGTGAATTATTCAAAATATATAACTAAATCTCTGCAAACGCAAGTAATAAGTTTCCCGAAGCAAAGCGAGGTCGGGTCACCAGTGTAAAATAAATCGTTGACAAACCCACTTTTAAAACCATTATAAGTACGGAGTTGAAGAGCCTACTTATAACAGTAAAATCATTTTAATAATTAAATGTACACGTATAAAAATAATCTTATAAAGAATAGCAAGATCTACGGTCGGGACCCATAATTCTATAAATTAAAACCTCCCAAGGAGCCCTGTTAAATGTAATAAAAGTTAAAATTCCTTTGCGTCATGCAGTCGCGTAAAAAAGGAGCGTAAATATGTAGGAGAATAGATATCCTCAGTCCACGGTGTGTTAAGTTTAAAATAATCATCCTATTACTGTACAAATAATGGCTTTTTTATAAGTTAAGTGTAGCAACGGTATACAATATTCGTAAGCATTAACAAGTACCCTGTGGCCTAATGTGGAAAGGCCCGGTTCCTAGAACCGGAGATTGTGGGTTCAAGTCCCACCAGGAGGTTTAAGTTATACGTTTTTGCTTTTTTTAATTATATTTTTTGATTATTGTTATTGTTATAAATCCATTTTGTATTTTGTTAAAGCCGTTAGGTGTTTTTTTTTGTTGGGTACAATTTATTATTTGTCATTAAAATAATATAAAATTTATGTAAACACAATGAAACATAATAAAAAAAAACTAATTTCGTTTTCGCGATCTTTGAACATAAATCATAGTTTCTTTGATTTTTTATTTTAATATTTATTCAGTTAAGAATAAATTATAGTCAAAAAAAATGTCACTATTATTTGCCCTTTACGGGCTAAAGTTTCAAAAATCTTTTCTCCATAATAATATAAGAATTATAAGGGCCCGCTATATTTAGTCTAGTAATTTTATATTCAAGTTATATTTTTTTGTAATTTTTAAACTAAATAATATGTACTTACATTCATGTCCGTGGATTTGGCAATATGTTCTAAAAGCTCTTGCATATAAGGTGGAAAGCATTTTATATAATCAGTCCATCCTTTTAAACTTGTTTGATTATTTCTGTCTAGCCAGTTGCCATCAGGTCCACATTGTCTGCGAGCTTGCTCTGTGAATAAATATTTAATTAGAATGCTAAATATGTACAGAAAGAAATAAGCATGCGTTTTAGCACAAAATCTTGCAAACATAATTTACATGAAAGGAAAAGAAATAAAATCGTTTAATTTAGGAAAAAATATAGTAGTATAATGTATAATTATGTATATGTATAAAAATAATATGTATAAAAATAATAATGTATAATGTATAAAAATAAAGGAGGTATAGATTAGTCAGTTCGATAGTCAACCAAACACGCCTATTTGCTGTTATAATAAAACCAGATTCAAAACATTTTTTAGACCAATTAAGGAGGAAAAGTAATAAAAACAATTCTGTTATTAATTAAAGATTTTTTTCGTTGCTCCATAGCTAATGGAGGAGTTAGTGACCAATGGGTCAGAATTTTTTGTCGCCCAAAGACCTCAATTAAGTAGGTCGGCTTAAGTTATAACGATAATAATAAATATAATTGATTGACGACGTGCCATTCGGAGCAGGGAATATGTTTTTTCCAGTAATTCATAATCTCATAGCATAGAGAAATACGCTCGAACGCAACTCAAGGACAAGGTGAACCACGTTCCTGTGGCCCGCTCGTGTAATGAATGCTAGCAACAGGTGTGACAGTATAAAATGAAAGTTCAGGGATTCCCGGTGGTTTAAACGTTTTACGGTGTGTTTACGGTATCTGCCCGTAACGTGGGCTACCGATAAGATCGCATCCGATATGTGACCCCAATTTTAAACGGAGCCCTTGAATCCTTGAATCTTGATTGATGCCCTTGAAGGGATTATAGCTAACGCTCGATCGATCGCTAACATATATAAGTAGAACCTTCTATTAGGAGTACATTGAAAAAAAAGAAACAAAAACATTAATTTGCTCTTAGAGTAGGTACGTCATAAGTGCCTAATAGGTAATACTTACTCTCTATATTTTCTGGTAATACATAGTATGTAGGTAGGTAGGTACATAATGCTCAATTATTATTGTGTTTTGTGAAAGCCTGGTGCATTATGTAACTACTGCAAATGGCTTGGTGCGCGCGTGTGTATATGTACATATGTTTTGTGAGTATTTATGTGTGTGGCTGTGTGTTTGTGTGTGTTTTCATACGCCCGTATTCTGCTTCCTGCTCCGTGTTCGGTAATTAAAACATTTCCCAGATTTCAGTCATCCACCTAATTGTTTTTATTTTTAATTTCCTTGCAATCTCTCATAATCTCAATACAGTAATTATTTAGCTAACTGGCTACGTAGTAGATACGTAGTACTTTTAAAAAAATATTATCCCTTAAAAATAAAAACATTAAATAATTATGCCTTGTTACCCTAGCAGGATTGACCCCAGGAAATGATATAAATCCTGATCTCGCAACCCTCGGTTTGTTCTGTGCATGTGTGCGTAATTTAATTAGGTAGTAGTACAACAATATAATTAAATCAATATCGGCACTAATTTTTTTATAGCACTGGAACCATGGACAGCCAATATGATTTTTCCTGTAAGACTTCATGTTTTAAAATTAACGAAGTACCTCGTTAGTTGTCCTCTTTAACTATACCTACCTACTCCAACGCAAAGCACAATTAAAATTGCAAAATATTATGTGGCGTCACAGAAGGGGAGATGGTGTCAGACGTTTAACATGGTCGTGATTATCAATAACAATTTTAATTAGTAGATACAATAGTAGGCACTATAGGTAATATCTAATTAAGTTAGTAAACAACCAATGTTAGATATGAAAATAGCATTCTGTTGACAATTAGACAATCAATTATTTGCATTAGAGGTTTATGAAGCTGTATTACTGTACTGAACGTATAATGCATACATTTAAAAAAAGGTTTACTTCTTACTACTGGGGTCAATAAAGGGCATGTCTGGTGGGCAGTTCTGGTACACGGTGGTACCCGCCTTCGCGTAATCCCAGCACAGGAACTGGTCAAAGGTTGGCTTACAGTATAATTCCGCTGAAAAGTCCATTGCCAAAGATCCTTAAGGACAAAATTATATATTATACAAAGTCAACGACGGCGATTCTAATACCCATGTATCAATATAGATTTATATCTATACATTTTTAAAATAAATATAATTAGGTATATTCGTTTAATACATTCCGTTATCTACTGATTGTAAATTTGATACACAGTTGGACGTTGTTGCTGAAAATCGTTCCAATGCACGAACTCCATTGTTCTAGCTCTACTCTGTCGGTTGAGCTAATCCTTATGTAATACTATATATATTATAAATGTGAATGAAGTCTGTTTGTTACGTTTTCACGCGAAAACTACTAAACCGATCATCATGAAACTTTGTGCACATATTCTTGGAGGTATAAGGCCCCAGTCAGACGACGTCATAGTGTTCGCGTTCAATCAATTTGGTATTATTATCTCAAGTTTATTGCCTTAAGTGATACAAACAGGCCGGCGGCTACACAACACAGTTTGTTCCCGGTAGTGCTACTATAAAATATATTCAGAAGATACACCCTAATATTTTTGTCTGCCTTCAACTCATTAAATAACTGCTAACTGTACTTTTATGAAATATCTAGTACTTAGCAACATAATTTATATATAGGTATGTACCTTATAAAATTGTCTCAATTTCTCCCTGTTTGTCAAAGTATTATTTTAAGCAAAAACTGTTGTGTCGGGAGTTAAATCATTTCAAAATACTTATGTAAAACCAATGTCGATTGCATTATGGGAGATACAGCTTTATGTATGCAATGTCGATTTAAAAACCCTACTCGCAGGAGATTAATCTAAACAATAAAAAGCAGATTAAAAAAACAAAATGTGTTCTTAGCGTCAAAAATAATAACAATGAGTAATATTAAAACAGAGCTTTTTCCTTAGGTTTGTATGTTAAGAAGAAGTCTCTGTATTGAGGGACGGCTACTGGAGTCTGTCCAGGCAGCCCACAATTTGTTAGGGTTTCTTTGACTTTTTCCTCATCAAATCCTTTGAGTTCGCAAACGTCACTTAAAAATTCCAACCATTCGTCCCAATCCAATTCTGTTTTACTGGAAAATACAACAATGACCATTTTATTTCTATAGATAGCTAATATGTCATACTACTGATATAATGATGAATGATGTGACGCTTACGATTACTACTACATACGAGTAAAATTTTCCCCAAAGTTGCGATGCCGCGATTGATGTTAAACTCATAATTATTTATTTTTATACAAGATCTGCGGTTGAAATTCGACCCAAGTTCAAGTCTTCATATCATATGCACGTACACATTTTAGACATCATATCAAGTCGTGTCAAACGCATAGTAGGGTTCATAGAGTAACTTATATTTTCGTAAAAAGTATAAATACAGTAGAAACTCGATAACTCGAAAACCGAAAAAAATTTTTGTTCCCTTCCATTCAAGCCCCAAAACCTCCACTCGAAATCTCAACCCTCTATTAGTCGATATAATCAGTAGGTATATGTATATTACTAGGTGAGCGATATGCTTACTAAACTTATTTGTAACGCACTGTTCAAGAACATCGTGTTCTGACATAAGTACCTGAACTTGTTAAATAAAATTCCGGTGTCGGTCATAGTAAACTTTCTGTCGTCCAAAAGCTTGGCTTGTCGAAACCAGTAATCAGAGCGGTACAGAGTGATCGTGGTGCCATCGCGTTTGTTTTCCATCAGCCTCGCGAACTCGTAAAACTGCCCTTCAAGTGTAGCTGGCTCCTCTTCACCCATTTTTATCAATATGTTTTACGCTATAATTTTTGTACGCAATTTTTATAGTATTAAATGCGATTGACGAACTATTTGATGTCTGTTCACATGAAAAATGTTTAGGTCAGACGTCAGTTGCTATTGGAAACTAAACTGCGCAGAGATTGTCTGCGCAAAAGTAGTGTACATTGCACTCTGTGTAGGTACATTAGTTGCGCAGATAATCTATTTAGGATTAGAACAATTATCTATATCTATTATAATCTATTATTTTAATGTAATTTAATATTCATTTAAATTAATATATTAAAAACCCGTAATATAAGTTATCTTCTTATTTACAAATTCTATATTATACCTAAACAAAAATGCAATGCTGTTCGTTGATAATCGCATAGCTTGAAAGCAGCTTCAACCGTGTCTCCATTACAGACCTAAAAAGCTTTTTTTTGCTTTGAAGGCTTTGAATGCGGTAAATGAATCATCATCATCAGAACAAAACAGCAAGCATATTCGCTTCACATTCACGTTGTTAAACTAAATAAGAAATAACTACCTATAGGTAAACAAAACACTACATAATTTATGCCTAATTGCCCACGGCTTTTTAGAAATAGTTATATCCGCCAAAAATCTGTTGCCGTTGAAATTGTATTTTGCCCGTTGGTGCCTGACTAATCCGTTAGATCTGACGGAAACACCTAAAGTAATATTAAGTTAGGCTCACACGCTGAATCGGATCAACTATGAAATACATGTAAGCGTTAGGCAAAGCAGTGACGCGTCGGTGATTATTTCTGTGTAACTAGTGTGCATGACGGCGTTGACTACTTTCTGTTAAATGTTCGTTTATTTTGTTTTTCATAAAATAAAATAATAAAGTTATATAACATATAGATAATAACAATAAAGTTAGTGCTCAAAAACACTACCACCTGATGGTAAGTGGCTATGGAGTCGTTAATGTTGAGCGCACTAACTTAAAAAAGATACCTAGAATTCACTTTAAGTAAAAAGAAATTTGAGTACTTGATATGATAAGTCAATGACTTGATGAACCTATTTAACGATTTTTACTTACATGTTTTCCTTATGAATGGCAGAGGTCGTTCATCGCACTCTTTTGCTTGATTTAATAATTCTTGCGCTTCAATGGAGACCTCCGTGCTGACTTCCTGTATATCTGAGCTGTATGTATATATGTCTGAGCCATTTGGGTACATTGCTGCTATTGCTAAAAGATGAATATTGCAATTATAGAATTTGTTCACATCATAGAAATTTCCATACTTATTCATCTTACTGTTCCAAAAAACAGCTGAACGGATTCAGGCGAAATAGTATATAACGTAACTTAAATAAAAGGATATTTTTGATTTCGGGAAATTAATGAATTCCCGCAGGATAAAAGTACTCCGATAAAAGTACAGTTGTTTATGAACCGATTTTTACCATACTTTTTATTATGCTTTAAAGCTGATGACGTGTTCTAAAGACAAGGTATAGAGTGAAACTCTTCAACGGATGGGAGTAATTGTACAGTTAAAGATAAAAGACAAACTACCATTTGTTAGAAACTACTGAGTCTTGGATAGTATATTACCAAAATCTTCTCTCCTCCCCTACACTACCCAAGGAACATAGGTACCTACATGTCAACTATCAGCTTCTTGCGTTCAGTAGTTTCGGCTATGCGTTGTCTGTCAGTCACTTTAACGGAAGAGTTCCATATGTTTAAATTGAGTATTATAAAACTTATTGTGACAATCTAAATCAGCTGACCAATTATAAAGAATAATAATATGAATACTAATTTCGTATAATTTAAAGAAATTATGGGGTGTAAGGGGCTCCATACATGCTGAACAACAGATAAGGTTAGGCGTGGAGGGCCTCCACTATTAGATGGTAGTTAGGCTCTGTACCACATAGATTTATCCTGATGGTACTCAAGTGTTGTGTAGAATATTTAACAGCCTGGCTATTTACTACTTTTTTGGCCGACAATGCATCGGTGACCACTTACCGTCCAGTAGGTCGTCTCACGTCTGCTCACATCTCTACTATTGTACCTATATAAAAAATATATAATATTTTTAAAGCCTAAAGGTATTTTTAACCTTTTTGATACACACCTTTGTAATAAATACCGAAGGTATGTAAAATATATATCGCGACAACATACACGAATCTTTTGCTATTTCCTGCTGCATTGACTGAAACAAAAAGTAATATTAGATTATAACAGTATTGTTATAATCTGTTATTGTCATTTTGTTAAATTTATCTTGCTTAATTCATAGCTATGAAATAGTCTCTATTATCATTCGGGTATTCTGAAAGATTAATATAAACGTATTATAAGTAGTAGTACTCGTATGTAAATTTGTGTACATCAGAAGCTTTTGAACAACGTGTACCAAAATATCATACCTTCCAAGTTTCAAACACGTGTATTATCTGTTCTACGTAATGCATGAAATTTGATATAAAGGTTTAATTTTGTGACATATTTTATTATAAAAAGAAAGGTCATGAATCAAACATTTTGTGTAAAATTTGCCACTTACTTACCTACATTTTGTAAAATATGACTAGGTACTTAAATATTTTTTGCATTAATTGGAGAACCTGAAACTTGAAAATTCCTGAAATCAGCATTCCTGAAATCGGTTTTTTTACTTGTAAGACTTATGCTCCGTCTGTCTTGCGATTACACAGGTGGCGTAGCAAAAGTACGAGTATGTGTGTAGTTGTGTACACTGTACACGTCTAATATAAGAGAAGTTATGTTCGACCGGTTGCGTTGTATTTCTGTTTGATCTTAAACGCTGCAAAGAATTGTACGGTGTGTTGATTGATAAGATAGCATTTCTTATTTAAGTTATCATGCGAGCTTCGACGTGACTGTACAGCGGAAATAGAAATTCGTCCAACAGACACACATCAAGCTGCTTTTTCTTGGTTGTGTCTTGTCGCCAATATTGTGTAGTAACCAAAGTAAGAATTTAATAGTTCATAAATAAATTATTCACTGTCTACGTAATTAAACGAGCCCAGAGTTTGGGATTGAAGGAGAATCGCGTTGCAGTTGACATTTTGGAATTTTCCTTTTTAGTTCAATTTTTAATCAAATCAAATCAAATCACTCTTTATTGTACCTACATGTAGTGTTAAATTTAGTAAACTATATAAATCAAAAAGTTTCTCAAAACTTGTACGGATCTGTCGTATAGTAAGCACGGTCTTTTTTGATCATGGCAAATGTAAACGGAGCTACGAGACAACCTTTGTAGAGAAAACTTTTCAGTCGAGCATAGTTTAACGAGCTTTTCATCGCTGCCCAATACTTTTTCAACTATTTCAAGATAATTTATAAGTACCTAAACAAGTAAGTATATTAAACCTATTTTCAATAATGAAAATTTAATCGTAATCTGACGAAAAACAAATCACTTAGGTTTTCAAATCTTGCCCTAATCCAACTTCTATTTACAACAAATAGGCATACGGATTGAAACAATTTATGACGTAAGTGTAAACAATTTAAAGAAACAAATTATCACTGAATCGTTGAACGAGCCTGGTGTGGTTTAAAAATAAAATGGTTTTAAGAAAATATTTATATGTAGCTAGTAAATGTAGTTCAATATTAGAGTTCTGATTAATACTGAACTGTAGTGTATTCGCACTGAGCTATGCCTTTAATATGAAGGCAGTAATTACTAAATGCACTGATGATTTTCAGAATTGTGTTTCAGCGCTCGGGGCGTGGCTGTCCTCTTTGTTACAGCCGGATTATGATTATTTATGTAAGTACATACCTGATAACATAGGTAATACGTATGAAAACTGATAATGTATGAGGAGAATATGTAGTTTGAGCGTTGGTCTCCTTTGGGGGCCCGGGGTTCTCATTCTGCATACACCTCTTATTTTCAAAAATTAAGGCCTTATTAGTAACTAATTGTCACTTGCTTCGGTGAAAGAAAACATCGAAACTAATACTTAATATTACTAAATAAGTAAATGCCTTATATTAAAGGAAATAATTTTAAATAATTTCAAAATACCTACTTATAAAATGAAAAAAAGAAATGTTATTATAAATTCAAGTCAAGCGTCGACGATGAGTTGATTAAAAGTTTTAATACGATTGAGAGTTTCTGGTGACTGAGTGACTGCTAGTGGAAAATTTTTATAAACCCTTTCAGGCTTCGGACTACACCATAAGCAGTGATTTCAGTTTTAAAAACAGTTGTTGGAAATTAAAAGGCATGTTATAATTTTTCGCCATAGGTTGCTTTCTAGTGACAAATCAAATTACTGCTGGAGAAGCACGATTCGACCCAGACAATGAAAATTACACATAAAAAAGCTGTTAGTAGTGTAATAAATTAAAATGCAAATTATAAAAAATATACTTTCAATAAAAATAAGTTCTAATATGCTCTATAGAATTGAATAATACTTACGGAACAATCGCCAAAGTACGTTTGTAATGTCAGGAAAGTTTAAGACAAGAAAATTCGCGACGACAACAATAAAAGCATCCATTTTTAAAACTTACTTAATAGGACTTTTTTTAATTAAATAAATTAATAATTAAAATTTGATTGTTTTTCAAGCGCATACACTTTTTGCATCCGCGGAGTCTGGCACAAGGGCTGCGGAGATATAACACGCCGATTCAACAATGATTTCGGGAGCTATTCAAAGATGAGTCAACAGACGAGTATCCTCACCGAAAGCTCGAACCGAAATGAGGGCCGGGGAGCCAGGTACGACTAGGATTCCTGGACGCATGTCTAAACTTAAGATTTCTAATAACGTCAATCTGGATCTGCTCCTGCATTTCAGATACAATTTTCCTAAATGCAATGTTAACTAATTTTGAAATTGTTTCTTTTACACGTATGATTGCATAATTTTTTGCATGCAAATGCAATGTATGCAAAAAATTAAATTGCAATGCAGTTATTTTCTTACTTTAAGTGTAAACGGAAAAACGGTTCCCATTCTTGTATATTCTAGTGGTTGAATAAAATATTACGTAGGAGTACAAAGTTTTTGTCCACTTCTAAAATAATTATTGTTATTATTTTTTATAATTATGAACACAACACATCATAGGTAGTAGGTAGAGCCTAGAGTTCGACCGGGGTAATACTACCGCCCGCCCCGCCGCAGTATTTAGTACCATTTCTACCGCGTAATAATTGATTTAAAAGCATTTGTGTTCCGCATAGAAAGGTGTGGAGCCGGCTAAACATTCCAAAAGGTGACCATCTCAGTCCTCAAGGGTAGCAACGCATCTGTGACCGAATTATAATGAGACTCTTACTAAAAACTACTAACTGGACTATTACTAACAATAACTAACAGGACTAAGTTTCCTCATACCTACATCATAATATATACCTACTAAAAAATTAACCAGCTAATAAAAAATCATGATTCCATCCACACAGCCCTTATATGACGTCATTGACTTATGACGTTAGTTCCAACAATTGGAAATTACAATATTAGAGGTAGATATAGATATTTGGCAAGATAGAATGAATGTATAGATACGTGTTGTAATAAATCCGACCGATGTAACCCTATGTTTTTGCATAAATGCTACATGCATACTCTATAAATGACCCACTAAAAGTTTATTTAGGGCAACAGAGAGGAGGCGGGGTTTTTCGAGGCGGGGTCGATTTTTTTATGGGATGAGGAGTTGTATATAATTATGTAGATATGTATGTGTTGCTTCTGTTGTAAAAAATACTATTAATGACTTCATTGGATATTTGAAGTACCGACAACACCGAAATCTTTAAGTTTCAATTGTAACATAGCGAGTTTTGTTGAAAATTCTGATAGCCTCCAGAGACAGAGAGTTATCTGATAAGTAGGGCAAGGGGCGTATCCACCAGGAATGACTGTGCCTCGCCTCATCGTGAAGCCTACAAATTGTAAGGACTTTCCGTTACTTAAGTACATTGTATAATATGTTCAAGAAAATGAAATTTAGAAGTTACTGTAGTAAAGTATTTTTAACTTTCTTTCCTTTAGTATCATTTGAACTTGAGTGATAATTTACTTTTGGTACTTATTTTGTATTATTAATACCTATTATCATAATTCCTTTTAGAGGTAAGTGGACCCAGTCATTTGGAAGTGTTGCGTAGGGAGGGACACAGGTCCAATACGTAGAAGTCCCTTTGATATTTAGTGAATTACGTGTATGGTACATACATAAGGCAGATAACATCCGCCAGCCAGTATTATAATTAATGTATTATTATATTATCTAGTCCTATATTTTCATTGTATTATACTACCCACAAAATATTAATCTCCCGGAGATTAATATTTTAATATATAAATCAAAGTAAAAATGTTGTTTCTCCAATGTTACCAGCATTTTATTGCTTTTTTATAACTTAATCTCACGGAAGAATACGTTTTAACTGCGAGTTTCCATTATTCTGATAAGTAATGGAAAGACACTTATGGTAACATGTAATATATTCACAAAAAATCAATCACAAAAGGATGGAATTAATATTCGTAAAAAATGTAAGTAGTAAAGATAGTAAGTAGAATAAGAACGAAATATGTAATATATATAATATAAATGATATACCAAACCAAAAGACAATAACCGTCGATAAAATTATTTAAACCGTAATTTTCAGATAACTTTCATATGCACACTTACAGCGGTTTTGGTTCATTCAAGAAAAGTAAGTTTCAGAACTAGAGTTCAAGATGCAGGTTCGGTTCACGATATCGGTGAACAGGGATTGGTGTTATTAATGGGAGGGTTTCAAAACGGCCGGAAATCTATCAACCCTAATACGCTAGCAAGGGCAAAGATTTTGTATCATGTTTTAGCTAAAAAGGTTTTGAGACAAGACGAAAAAGTAATACCAGAACAGCCTGAAGCAGATACCAAGAATGACGACGCCTCTCTCGTTGAGCATGAGCTTGAAGATGCTCTGGCAAAAAAATCATCCGCATTAGAAGATAAACCGTTCGTGCAACACAAAGGTAAAAACGACTTTTTGGTTTTCAAAGCTGGAGTTAAAGATCCGTTTGTGACCGTTGTTCCCAATGACATCTACTATAATGTGGAGAAGCGATGTGTCAATTGGTTGGACGACTGCAACGAGCGAGGCATCCGCGCGAGGTTGTTACAGCGGGTGCAGTTTCCTTATAGGTGAACTTAATGAAAAATTTAAATAATTATATAAAACTTATTTTTAACAAGCCTTTTACTTATTGAATGATCATTTCATTCCCTAAGATGTTAATAGTATTTCGTAATCAAAATCAGGAGGTACTTAACATTTCAAAATATTGTAATTTTCACATTTTTTCTGGATCTAATATATTTAATCTTTTTTGGGGTTATCTATTTTTAGTTAATATCAAGGTTCTACGTTATATGGAATGGGTCTATATTTTTTATAAGTGAGTGATAAAAATTTTGCAATTTTTGCAATAACTAAAGAACTTTATAAGATTCATTTATGACAATTTGTATTCTAAGTATTTGGGTGTATCTGCTCATTGTGAGTGGAATCCTGAGCCTAAAAGTGGGACAATTTTAGATTGTAGGTGATGATTTTAAGTCAGAAAATCAGGTTTGTGTACAAAAATAAACAAAATCATTTTAAGTATATTATTTATTTCTTAATGTTAGTTGCATTTGTTATACAGACAGATATAGTATAGGCAGGTTGAATTGAAACAATAATGAGTTGATAAACTCATCATAGATACATACATATAAGTAAACATTTGATTCTTAGAATAGAAGTATTCTTCTTAGCAAAGCTAATGTCGTATTTTTTTCAACGAGTGCTTTATTATTATATTTCTATCTAAGTATACTAAAACTGTAGCCCGAAATAAAAAAAAACATTAGCGATATAATTTATCGCTTATTGCCGGTAAACTGGGGTGTTTTCATAAGGTAATTTACATATATTATTTTACTTACGAATCTCAGGAGACATAAGTAAATCTAACTACTTAAAAATATAGTATTCGTTGCCTTAGAAAGCGAAGGGAACGTCACATAAGTACGAAATTAACATATAAAAAGCAAAATAAATGGCAGTGTTGACTTCAAAACTGAAATAAACATATTTCAACAGCTCCTACCACGTTTGGCACATTACTTAATCAGAATCAAAAACCATATAGCAGTCAGAAATGAGCCGATGACGAGAGAGAGAATCTTTGGACTGTTTCCATTGAATTATTCTAAGGAACGAGATGCTCTAGCAAATATGACGGAACCAAGATGTAAAAAGATATAAAAAATAATAGTAAAGTAGTTTCCTATCTACAACAATTTATTAGAAGGTATGGCACCAAAAACGCGTTTTGCGGGCTCCACGCGGCACAAGGGAGACGTCCAACATCATCTGTACCAACAATTTTATAAGTATAGTAGAATTTATCGTTTTCTAAACACTAAGCAGTATTGTCCACAGTGGTGAAGCTAATTTAATACTACGTACGACCTATGTTAAATTTATTTCTACATAAAATCGTAACTTTTCAACAATCGCAGAGGTGACACACGAAAGTCATAAACTTTACTGTGTAGTAGGTATCCTACGTTTGAACAATTGACATTTATTTAATTTCATTTTAAAACTGCATGGCGAAGATTATTTATCACGATCCATTGAAGAATTGACGTTATGGCTGCGTGGACTACTTATGCAGATGCCCATCATAGTTCACTGAAAATAAAAACAGAATAATAAATATTCGTACACAATACAACAATACCCCCTAATGATGCGCTGGCCAATTACATCACTTTTCTAAATAATTAGGCCAGGTTTAACCCGACCTCGATAATGGTTGACCACCCAAATAATTATGCATAACGCAAATACGTTTTTTGCAGGGGACTCCCGAGTAAGTTTACCAGAAAGAGGTAAATATAGAATATATGGAGAACGGGCTGTCGATGAGCGCTCAGAGTGCGCACATACCATTTTTGTACCCTTACATGTTTTATGGATACATAAAAAAGGTTTAACAAAAAAGTGCAAAGCCTAAGAAGCACTTATGAAATTCTATCCAGAAATTTCCATCTAAGCGGGGGTGTTTGTCAGGGTTGTGTAATACCGCCGCTTTTATTCAATAAATACCTACATACTATTATGTTATAGATCAAGCAATTAACATGCCATGTTTCGAAAGCGGCGATATTATACAACCCTGACATATTATACACCCCCGCTTAGATGGAAATTTCTGGATAGAATTTCATAAGTGTTTCTTCGGCTTTGCACTTTTTTGTTAAACCTTTTTTATGTATCCATAAAACATGTAAACATGTCCCGATGTAGGTATGTTATATTCGATATAGTAAATTCAAACTCAAACATTTAGCTTTGTAGGCCAAGTAAACTAAGGCCCTTTCGTTGCAACGTACCTGATAGTATATACAATGATGTTCATCGAATTACGTGTCGACTAAAAAGAGGAAGGACGGTATTAGAGCGTAGTAAAAGGAACAGAAGAATCGGGTGTTCGGGCTAGAATTGAGGAAGTATCGGGGCGGCGGGGGGTTGAATACTTCCTGGTCGTCGAAGTAGGGATACACGTCGAGGTGCAACGCACTATTGCATCCAGGCAGCGTTAAAATAATCGATGGTTTGTTAATGGGTTAATAAGCACACTCTATAGGTAATATTAGTAATAACAAGTTAGTAATAAAATAACATTCTACCGATTTATTACAAATAATCCCGAACAACTGAATAGAGCCACCTCACGCTTTTCGGCTTTAAATACATATAAGTAAAATTAAGATATAATACCTACATACTACTGTATATTCATACCGCATTTTTATTTATCATAATGTTGCCTATTTCATGTTATAGTTAAGTCTGAAGCGATTTAAGGCTTTCGTTAAAACCACTGATACACTGTAACTTTGAACACTGTGAAAAAGTAGTGTTCTATTTGGAGGGCAGTTTTTACAGTCTATTTTGTGGTATTAGATCATTGTCGCTCAGTAGCTCCACAGCTTGACTGCTTCGGAGAACACGTAAAGCTGTTCAGCTCGGTTGTTATCGTTAGACAACACTAGTTAATCCACGTCCAGGTCTCCAGGTATAATGTACTTCCGACTCCGTTGGCCACTAATCTTCTACCAATGCCCACTAGAGAAGAGTGGTTGAATGGCCTTCAGACCTCAGTTACGAAGGGAGGCCAGAGTCACATTCATGTTTATACATGAATGTGTTGAAGCCAATGGACCATCGAGGAAACTCACTTGTTACACCGCTGGGTATTCCTGCCGTCCACAGCGTATTCCCTCAGATTGAGCGCCTTCCCCAGGTCCATGAACTCAATATGCTGGATGCAGCCCGTGATACCTGGGTAGTTGTTGATGTAGTTCAAACTGTCGGGTATACCACCTGGAAAAATATAAGATTATTTTTAAAATGAAGCAATGATAGCACGACTGTTACTACCGAACAGGGTTAAAACCCTTTAATTTTTTTAAATATTGTACATATTCTTATACGTGATTTATTGCCCTGTTGAAGAAAAACATCGCAAAGAAACCTGCTCGACAGTTATACATCATTATGTATACCTAACTATCAAGGGGGCAGGTTCCTCAAAGGTGTGTGACTGGATTGTGTGGTGGACTATATTCAGTATCGCCCACATTGTGAGAGGGACCCGAATTAGAATCAGAATCTTAGGTTAATCATCATCATCATCATCACAACCCATAACTGTACCACTGCTGGGCACGTGTCTCCTCGCACAATGTGAGGGGTACAGGCCATAGTCTTAGAATCTTAGGTTACAAGTAAAATAAAAAAGCAAAAATACATCTAAAAAGATATACTTAGGGTTATAAAATAGCTTACCGATATAAATGTTAGAATCTGCGTTCATTATGTTCGAGATGCCGAGGCTCGGCTCGGACTGCACTTCGCTGTCCACCTCGAGTTCCACGTGGTTGTCGTAGAACAGTTTAGCGACCACCTAGAGTTCAAACAAAATTAAAAAATGACCACTTAACACATTCACGTTCGCCTTAACATCACAACATCCCGCATTTCGGATACAACTACCAACGTACTTAAAGAACCGTAGGAAACTTTCAACGTTAACATTGATATTTATTTATCATCACAACCCATAACTGTCCCACTGCTGGGCACGGGTCTCCTCTCACAGTGTGAAAGGTATAGGCCATAGTCCACCACGCTGGCTAAGTGCGGATTGGTGGATTTCACACACCTTTAAGAACATTATGGAGAACTCTCAGGTGTGCAGGTTTCCTAACGATGTTTTCCTTCACCGAAGCAAGTGATAATTAAATTTTTAATATGCACATAATTTTTGAAAATTAGTGGTGCGTGCGGGGTTTGAACCACCCGGACCCTCCGGTTCGGCAGTCCAACGTTCAACCACACGGCTATCACTGCTTGCTTGCTTAATAGAGTGATATTTATTAGAGTAGGTATATTAACGTACTGTTATACCATTTACACCTGGTAGCTATAAAATATAATTATGTCTACACTCATAGCCATATCTCATTTGACAGTGATCGACCGCGTTTGAAGACCGGTCGCACTTGAAAAATATCAATCGAATGTGTCTGTCAGTAACAATACCTACTTTTTGAACACTTATAAGCTACGGAAGGCATGTTACGAAGCCCCAGTTACCAATTTTTATGGTTAACAATATTTTTGATTTAATGACTTAAGTGCTACGGACATTCGTGTTGGTACCCAACAGCAATCCGCCATATACCAGCTCGGAACAGGGCTGTTTTTTCCAATCGAAACACATTGACAACTTGAAGACTAAAATTCAAAATAGTTGGTCTTACCTGATGACGATAGCCGTCAGTGACTCTGATGTTGTCTACGGACACTCTAGATGCGCCGCTTCCCAAGTTCCATTCCAGTACTACGATGCCATTTTCCACTAAATTAAACAAGTTGTCGTTAAAAACAAAGTAAATAGACAATCTACCTAATGACATAAATAAACCTGTAAAAAACAGAAATTCAAACTAGGTAGGTACTTTTAGGATTTCGTACTTCATTGTCCAATCTCATCAATCCATCCATCTCTTTCATACATAATGTGTAATGTATTTATCTTTCACGTTACAGACACAGTACGTCACAGAGTAATCAAGTTTCATGCTCGCTTTGACGTGAAAAAAAACCACTATTTTTAACTCCATCGATATATTAAAAGACGTCACTAACAAAAGCTTTTATTTGCTATCTAGGCATCACAAAAACCTGATATGACTCGCTTCATTGGACAATAAGAGTGAACCCTTTAAATTTTAAATTAACCACAAGTACCAAGAAAATTGTTTTTCATCTTTTTCAGTCACGCTGCAACTAGTAGATTTTGGGAAAAGCTACCTTATCGATATATTATATCGATGAGGTAGCCTTTCCCAAAAATATCCAATGTTCAGATTTATTCTGTTATGTTTAACAAATAGTATTAGGATAGATTATTTGATCTTGTAATAATTACCTCGCAGGAGAATGTAGTCGCTGAGGTTGTCGGGCAAGACCCGGGACTCTCGTTGGTAGAGCAAAACTCCGTCGCTGTTGGCCACCACCGCCATAGCGATCAACGCCGGAGACGTGTTAAGAGTTTCGTAGGTCAACAGACTGGATCGCAGTTCCAAGTATCCGTTTCCATTGAAGCTTACGCTTTCTTTAAGTATTTCAGCTAAAAAAAAACGAGTAGGATGCTTAAGGCATGTACATGATGGTTATTAAAATTATTATCTTCGCGTGAAGTCCGCTAGCTCTCACTTAGTCAGACGCTAATTTATTTAAATGAACGCCAACAAAATGAACCACTACATAGTCCATAAAGTCTAAGGTGGACTACACGCATTTATCAAGTCCTAATAAATTAATGAAGTCACAATAAAAATGGTTGTATGAATTCCAAGTCTACCAACCTAATATTGGGAAAATTGTGTAATAGAAACATACTTAACAGCGAAAATTAAATTACACCTGCATAACTTTTACAGACAACGATCCCACCTTATGGTAATTGGCGATGTAGTCAAAGAGGATAGTGAGCAGAAGACGTATACTTACAAATATGGCAGTTAAGACCGGAGAAGCCAAGTGGGCAGTCGCAGGTGTAGTTCATACTTTTGGAGCGGTCGATTTTGCAGATGCCCTGGTTGCGGCAGGGTCGGAACGCGCAGGGGTCCTGGCGGGCGAACCTCGAATTATCGCGAATGGGGGCGCGGTTCTCGCAGTACACGCCCGTGTACCCCGGCTGGCAAGTGCAGACCGCAGCGTCCCCGCTCAAACAGTATCCTCCGTTTCGGCATCTAGTGCACACGCTGTCCATCTGGCATACGAATAAATCATGTCTAAACGTGGGTTTTTTGGAACAGCATAAACATTGTAAACTTTATCATTATATATACCATAATTTTTGGCTGCAAGTCCACCTCGCGCTACTGGATGACACATTTTCTAAAGCAATATTGGATTGTAGAATATTCCAATGTTCTCAGATTGTACAATTATTTTTTTACAGTCTACAGCTACACCTTTATAATAAGGTACAACCTACATTATATTAAAGTAACAACATAACTTAAACTAATATCAATTACTTACTGGAACTTTTCCGTATTTTGAGCGCTGCAATCATTTTAATTTATTATATTGTTTCTAATAATGCATATTTTATTATAGTAGTCTTGAACAGAGGTGTACTGTATTAAGATATAGTTACTATACTAAATAGACTTAAGTTTTATTTTGTAGATTATTTATTACATAGCTAATATACAGGATTTAGTTTTAGACGAATGAACGACTATCTGTTATTGTAATTATGTAGGTATACAGGCGTTACCGTCTCTTTCTCTCCAATTTTACTTCTAGTTCTTTACAAATACTTGGTATAAATGGTCCTTAAAAAAATCTAGTTGCTTTTATGCAGATTATCGAATCGAATGTTTAATAAATAATTTTCAGGCGTCTATTGACACGTCCCAATTTACTCTAGATAGGGAATCCGATAGTCTCGATTTCTTAACAAACCTATTGGTCAATACGAGAATATAATTTAGACAAGTTATTTTTTTTTATGCACGCCGCCGTCCTGCGATAATCTTTGTGAGCGTTCTAGTCTGCGCCGATACCTGGCGAACACACATTCAAGCCAAGGCACCAATAGTGAAAATAATTATAACCTGCAGTTATTTATGTACGCTGTCAGTAGGTACTGACATAGAGAATTTTAAGAGAAAAGGTTTGTTGAAAAATCGTTTATAGGTACTGTACCATAATAACCTAGTAATTAGAGTTAATGTCGCTCGGTGGCACGGAGTCCTACGTACGATATGCGAGTCCAACTTGCACTTGACTGGTTTTTTCATAATTATTTTCTCACCAAACTGACTAACCGAACTTGAAAAATCGTCAATCAAAGGCATTACTCGTTTCAATCATGTTCGTCTACAAAATGGCGCATTTATAATAAAAAGCAAATAATACCTACCTCTGGAATATCTCCGCGGTCGTTGTTAACGCACTCTAGAACATTAGCCGACTGGATCGTCGAATTAACCAAATCTAGAGAAACGCTATTCAGCATTACCTGTGAAATAAACATAATTATTCATTAATTTCCAAAAACCTTTGCTAATAAATAACTGCAGTACAACATATTCACCATATACCTATGTTTTAGAGGATTATATGTTTCAAGGTCACCATTTTAGTCTTTCTTATTCTGGTTGTTATTATAAATGTTATTCTTTTTCATTCTATTACTACGAGTAAGTTTAGACACGTTTTACACTTAAAATACTCACTTCTTTGATACAACCATTGAAGCCACTGGTGACCCCGGTTTTAGGATTGAGCACAATAGAGTCGTCCACACCGCCCACAAACAGAGGGGTTTCGAAAGTCAGGTCCTGCAATACCACACCTTATTAATGATCAAACTCAAAGCAGATAGGGGCGAAATTGATAGCAGTTAGTACATAAGTAAGTTAGCTATCTAATTAGTACTTAACCGATAATAGCCTACAGGGCTTATTGTGACGGTAGGTATGTTTAATGGTGGATTTATGTAAGTATGTATTAAAGTCACAGACCAGTGGTCTGTGATTAAAGTTAAGGCTTGCCACAACTTTATATTATATTCATGAGTCTAGTAACTGACTTCAATGATATTATGACTACAATAATTACCCACACTGAGATACATAATTATTTAACTACCATTCATTGCTCTCACGTGAGGGATGTTTTGTTAACTAAATTAGAAAAAGAGATTTTTAAACGGAAGTCAGATTGTGTTGAACAATAACTGGGCACGGGTCGCCTCTCACAGTGTGGGAGGTACAGGTCATAGTCCACCACGCTGTCCAAGTGCGGATTGGCGGACTTCACACACCTTTGAGAACATTATGCCGGGCCGTTAACAACAAAATCTTGTACCTTAGTAGACTGAAGACTGCCCGTGTATTCTTTAACGAGCCCGATAATCATTTTTATTCCAGCGCCGACACGGGATACCCTCACGTCAGTCCAATCGTCGGCACGCAGCGTTGTATTACTCCTGAGAACCACCGGAGCACTTCCTGCAATGTATAAAAAGTTACAATCATAAATCACAACACGTCATGCAACCATTGTGTTCATATAAAATTTATATCGAACGGTTAATGAATGAAATAACAATCATTAAATAAAGAGTTTATTTATTGATTTTTGACATCACACAGATCTCGATCAAGGATATCTAGAACCCGAATCCCATGCTGTGGGTGTGATGGATCAGGTCGCTCTTTATAACTTGTAAACGTAAGTAGATTGTATACACATAAATGCACACACACAGGCACGCAACCAGACACGCAAACATAAACGCGGGCATGAATGTGTGTGTGAGTACAAGTTTTACACACATGCAAAGAAGACATTATTATCTTTTCTGTTATATCATACTAAAGTTCTTACCATCGCCGAAGTCGTAACGGAACTCGAGTATGCCGTCGCGTACTACAAGAGATGTGAATCCACCGTAGCCTCTGGGTGACTGGGCGCAGTACACGATGATGCCGTCAGTAACTGGGGCGGTGGGCTTGATCTTCATGGACAAACTAATGAACCTCGCCGTGTCTGGTGCCTTCACTGCCAAGTAGGCGCTGCCGGTGAACGCGGGATACGCGATTGATTGCTTTATGTCGCAACTGTAAAGGAATTCGTATGTAAAGTATACACATCGAAAACGAGAACTGACACTGAAAACAAGATCTGGCAGAGGTAACGCTTCGCACACTCGGTTCCGCATTCAAACCTAGTAACACTGTTTTTTAAATTACTTACTTTTTCCCGATGAAGGGGATGGGGCAGTGGCACTTGTAGCCGTCAATGTCGTCTACACACCGGCCAGGGCCGCAGAGACCAGGCCGACACGCGTCGCCGGTCCTGTTACAGATGCGTCCAGCAAATCCGGTCGCGCAGTGGCACACGTAACCACTTTCCACTCGCGCTTCCTGAATATTAATTTGTGTCTTGTATTACTATGCTTATGTAACGATATTGTTTGTAATGAAATCTTTCTTGCTTTGGAGGTCGCAAATCATCAGCGCGTCCGCGGCGCTTTCTTGATTTGTCAGAGTTCTAGATTGACTCAGTAAAGTTTAAAGTGGTATTAAACAATAAATAATATAAAATTGTAACTGATCGATATCTGTATGTGGTAGATATTAAAAAAAAACGATTAAAGGGGATGTTTAGTTATTAACGAAATAGATCCCATAACTATGATTTTTCGAATTTCTGTTTGCCATTTCTTTGTATTGATATTGGCAACCGCTTTACCGATTTGGATGCGGTTTTATTGAAATCAGTTCATAATTAAATAAAGTATATCAATACTCGAAACCCGTATAAACATTTTTTTAACGTGGCTTCTAAGGCATAGCTATCGTAAAGCGAAGCGACGTTTACTAGTTTGGAATAATTAAGGTCATAATATCAAACAATTACCTGGCAGACACCGCTGTTCAGGCACTGGTTCGGCGTGCAAGTATCGCATTTCTGGACGTTGTGCATGTCTACGTAGTTAACCATTATATTCTGGGTTTCCCTGCCGAGAACCAGCACACTCACACACCCGACGAATCTGTCAAAGAAAAATTAACAACTATAACGTTTTGAATATATCAGAATACAAAAGACGTTGCACATGCAAACGACTTTTGTATTACACACTTTGTCCCGATGACGGTAAGTAAAATCTAATGATACCGCAAGTGAGATTAAAGGTTATAAAATATTTACTTACCCGCTAGTGTTGCTGATTTGATAAGGTAGTTCACTGTAATCGGGCACGCCTCCCACGTACAGTGGCTCCTGGAGTTCGATCAAGCTGTTCTTGGTCGTGGACTGCTCGATGAAAGGCCCAATATTGTCCACGTCCATCATTACTGAGGGAGGAAAATATTGGAGATATTATGACTCCTGCGGATATACACATTCGGATATTACGAAGTTACATTCGGATATTATGTATTTTCAATATGAGCCAACTACAGTAAAGTGTGATAGTGATCTAAATCCACCAATCCGAACTGGAGTAGCGTGGTGGAGTATGGTCTATAATAATAAATAAAATTGAACTGTCTGTTTGTAATATTAAAATAACCGCTTTTTACTAAATGCAAGCCATTTACGAAATGCACACAGTGCATATACCAAAATAACATTTTTTACAATTTTTGTCTGTCTGTCTATCTGTCTGTGTGTTTGTTTGAGCTAATCTCTGGAACGGCTGGACAGATTTTGTTCGGACTTTCATTGGCAGATTGCTGATGTCATAAGGAGTAACTTAGGCTAATTTTATTTTAGATTTTTTTTTGTTGAATTCCACGCGGAAGAAGTCGCGGGCACAGCTCTTTTATTATAATTATGAACTACACACAAAGACGGCGAGATACGTATCGGTTTTACCTTTCACGTCGGTCCTGCTCAGGTGGACAGTGTGCCACGTGTTAAGCTGCAGTGGTCGATCCCCGTTCACTGTCAGAGCGCCGTCTCCTGTGTCAAGAGTGAACCTCGGTACTCCGTTAACGAGCTGCAGTGCCAAGTAATCTCCGTTCTGTATTGAATTATCTCGGTTCTGGCTGTTGTACAGTATTAAACCGTTGTTATCTGAAAAAAAAAAACTTGTCAGTAACGACATAAGGAATTAACTACATTGATACGCAGATAATTTTTGACAATTGCAGGCGCGTGCAGAATTCGAACTCTGTCAGGTAGTCCAACGTTTGAACCACACAGCTATCACTTTTGTACTTTCCCCAAATTCAGTCGAACACTTACCGGTAGGTTTGAATGACACCTCGATATCGAATTGTTCGTAAGCATCCTTTATTGTCGGAAGGGCTACCCACGCTCTGCCGTCGAACCGAGGGATGAGTCCAGTGACTCGCAGCGTGGCGCGCGCTTCCACTGCCGTTCGGCTGTTGCTCGCTCTACAGACATACGTGCCGGCGTCTTCCTCGCTCACCTTCTCCAGGTGAAGATTGTTCTAGAAATACGAGATGAACAATAAAAGCCCTGTAAAATTTTTCCTTACATGTTCCTAACCTAAACACTTGTTTTTTGCGGGTTTTTGGTTATATTACAAATGGGCTCTATTTTAAAATCCTTTTCATATTTTTTTTGTTTTATTTATTTACTTTTCAATTTAAATAAAAGGACGTAACAATAAATAAGTTAAAATTAAATTATGAGTTAAAATAAAATTAAAATAAATTTACATAGCTGAGCTCCTGCGGTGCAGTACCCAAGATGCTGGTAGCATTTCCTCTCTGTATAGCAATGCTAGTACCCTGAGCGAGAAAACTGCCAGCTCTGGGGTCGCCAGTCTTGTGTTTTACTTTATTTTTAATTTGTCCAAAAAGATAATGAGCATCAGGACCCCACGGACCAAGAGTCTCCACTCCAAATGCTTTAAAAAAATAATAAGCATTTGAAATATTATCATATTTCAAGTGCTTATTATTTTGCTGCTGCCTCTGCCGCAGCATCCGCTCTGATTTTGGTACCATGAATATGAGACGGAGCCAGTGTATGTACGCCGGTAGCATCCCACACTTGTGGCCGTCCCCTAGTCCATGGCACGATTGACATACCATCAGGTTTCTTGCCATATTTTCTAAATATGCCGTTTGGCTCTAAAGTATATGGAATATTTAACGTGACAAGAAAACTTCTAATAATGTCGATCAAACCGGCGTGGCGGGAATAGCGACCTGCGCTTTTTTGACAAGAGAGACCGTGGAGTGCCAAAGCATCAACATCTGCACCACAGGAGCAAATATGAGACATGCAAACCTTGACAAATTTTTATAACAGTAAATAAGTATAGAATACACGTAAATCAAATAATATGACCGAGTTGCCGTTATTCACGCAGTAGTTTTTTTTGGATTCATTGTTAAGCGTTTAGTGGGTCTGACTTCAGATGTTGATATCACGCCTACATTTAAACGTGACTTAAACATATGTAAAATTAAAATTACAATATAAGTATTACCTCGTTAGATCTTACTCCCAAAGGCAACGGAGAGTATTCTCTCCTCCACGCAAAGTACACTGGTTCTTCCAGATTGTGTTGACATGGCAGGTCGACGGTGTCTCCTAATGAAGCTTTATATATCTGATCTCTGTCTATGCTTGGGTATGATGGACCGCTTGAACCTGAAAACAAAATAGTTTTACGACGATATCAATAGAGATTTCAATGAACAAGTTTGTTTTGGTTTACCAAATATTTTTGAGACATTATAAGTCAAATCATGTACATAACGTACAAAAAATGAAAGGAGTTTATTTAGTGAAGTGTAAAGTAAAAATTTACTGGAAATAGGTACTCCTCTAAAGGTTGAAGTTGGTCTTCTAAGCGTTTCTATGTGTTGTTTCATTATCATGTAAGGGATTGTTGTCAAGCATTAACTTATCAAACGTTCAGACAGTCACTTCCGCGGCCAAAGGTATTAACAGACGCTTTAAAGCTTCCAATATAAATGATATCTAACCTATGTTGCGTTTCCTAAGCGCCTACAACTGTCGTAATAATAGCAAACTGCTGCGTGAGATAGAACGAATTCGTGTAGGGCTGCTGCGTTCTAAGATCTTCACGAAGTTATCATCTCACTTGATCAAACTTTGATTAAATAGCTATTTTCATCATTTCACTGGGACATGTCGTTTGCTAAGAAGTAATTTATGTACATACCTGCTTCGACTTCAAGTGTAAAGTTGTCGTAACTTATGCGTCCGTATGCGTCACGTCCTATGCACCGGTACACTCCGGTGTCAGACTGCTCAACACCCGGGATGATAAGAACAGCGCCGTTACCGTACGTCTGTTAGGAAGAAAAATCGTGATATTGTACTAATTCAATATTATTATTTACGGTTCCAAAATGTTAGACAATTATCGGATAGTTGCCAGAATGCATTCAATGCGGAAACATTAACCATCAATCAATCAAACATTAGGCGTCTAAGGGCTGTGTGGTCGGTGTACGGGAAGAAATAACATTGTTCCCCTTTTTAAAAGAAACTTGTGTGCTACCTATTTAAAATTCATACAGTAGTAGGTACTTAGTGCAGAAAACTAAGTTGTTTAAGTTCCTATAATAATTTTGTGTTACAAACACATTTAATAAAGAAAATCACTAAATAATCACAATCGTTTATATTTTAAGTTAACCTTTAGGTACAATGTAGGTAGGTACTAATAAACAAAAATGAAAATACTCAAATTGAATGTTTTCAATAGTAATAAATTATTGCTATTAATGTTAACAATATATTGTGGGTAAGTAATTAATCTGTTTCGTGTTTTATTTTTGAGTTAATAAAGTTTAGGAAATAAATAACACGATAAAGTTAATGAATATTATTTTAAATTGTCCCTTTCATTTTTGTGACGTACCTAATGTTTTCAGATTATTTCTTTAGACTCTCTCGTCCTACATAAGGTTAGGGGCAAGTTTTCGGTTCGTTCGGTTCATCAATAAAAGTACCTGCGAGTTAACGTATTGGTTAGTGTCGTATCTCTCCCATTGAACTTTGGTGTCCTTGGAATTGGCTTTGCACAATATCTCGACTTTTTCTCGAACCCTAAATGCTCTTCGTGGTTGATCAATGGCCACCAGCGCAGCAGCCTCCTCGCGTGCTCCTAAAATATATCAAAATATCAATAATGTAAGTCGTTTAACACTCACGTATTGAATTTTATACATTATTAGTGCTAATACTAACACGTAAGTATCCATAAATACGCATTTCTGACAGTACAAATTACTACTAGTCATGCAAAGCACAGGATTCTGTTAGAGCATTATAATAATATGTGGTTACCTACGATACAATCATGTTATATACAAAAACCAACACAACGATTACATCACTTTACCTGTTGAAACAGTAATATTAAGATTAAATGTTACAAGAACAGTCTCAATGTTATACATTTTCATTCCCACATACACAGTGTAAGATATCATAGTATAATCATGTAATAATCAGTATACGGATCACTAAGTTCCTACTCCATGAGCAAATCATTGTACTGTTCGTAGTATTTTTTCTATGAAATTCTTATGGAATTTTATGGAATGCTTCATCAATTCATAATGTAGTTTCTGCCGAGTAGAATTCGTCAAAAATAAATATTATTAACAAAATTTTGCTTGAGTATTTCAGCAGCTGATTGCCAATTTTGCGCATGGAGGAGGATCTTTAGTTTACATCATGAACAATAATTATAATTTGTAACCCAAGACCCATAGCGACTGCACAAGGACCTCATACACACACCCCCGAGCCATTTACCAGCGAGGTTGGAGTGCACGTCGGTCAACGGCCTCGAGAGGCGCTTATCCCTCGTGAGACAGTTCGCTTCATCGCTACCGTCCAGACAATCCTTGTATCCATCGCATAGGAAATCCTCGTCTATGCAACCACCATTGTTACAAAGAAACTGCGTGTTCAAGCACTTTAAACCTTTACGGGTAGATAGAAAACATAGCTGTAATATTATTGTAACACAAAAAAAAACAAAATACCTACCTAATATTACTAGCACATAAACGACAAAAAACTATGTTATTGCGATAAACTCGTATAAAAAAGATGATGTTAAGATGTATATCTAGAATATCCGCTAAGCATGCCCGGTTAGTTCAGGGAAGTTCGAGGGAGCAGTCGAAGCGAAGAGATGATGGAAGGGGGCGATCACGTATACCAAAACCAAAAAGCGCCAACTACTGAAAAGTCAAGAGCTTAACTCTACGACGGCTCTCACTGACCCTCAATGTGCAGGTTGATGTAATTGCTAGATTTGCCGCCGTACTGGTCCGACATGACACAGACATAGCGTCCACTGTCGGATTTCTGGGCGTATCGGATGAAGAGGGATCCATCACGCTTCTGGGTGACGGAACGGGGCAGGGTCTTTCCGTCTTTCGTCCATTGGATGCGCAAGTCCGGCTGCGTCACCTTACAGCTGAGATGAACCGTCGCGCCCACGTGTGCGAACTGGTCGTTATCATGAGACTCCCAGGTCATGCGATCGTTGTCTTCTATTGGTTATTGTGACATGCAATCAAAGGTTCCCTTGTAGAAGCAAATGTGAAAATGAGCGCACGTGGCGTGCGATTAAAGGTTCGGGCACATACAGGACGGGACTGGAAACCGATGTGACGTGATTAGGTGTAATGTGATTACTGTGTTCTATGAGTATGCACAGTAGCAGTCACAAAGACAGTGCGCAGCTTACAGCTTATGCGAACAAATCATCCATATCAATAACTCTTGAAATTTTGTTTCAAAAAGTGAGAGAAATTGTGCGCTGCTGCGCTGTCCCGTCCCGTCCCGCCCTCTGTGTGCTCAGACTAAGTGATTTATTATTACGATGCGTCGACTCAGAAATCAGAATGCTTTTTTTAAGCGAAACTCCTTTACTCGCGAGAAAATTTTAGTACTTACGAGTACGTAAAACAAAAAAACACTCTCACTGATTCAATGTCACTTTTTTGAAATGGAAGTTTCGTATAAAATTTAATTAAATTTTAGGTTGTGTATTCAATAATATATGTTAGGTAGTATATTATGTATTCGTTGATGAAACCGGCGGAAGATTTTACCACTGCAAAAACAAAGTACAGCTGTACGGTAAGTACGGAGGGTTACAGTTAATTAAAGTCGAAGTCGGAGTTAAAAATATTAAATAATACAGCTTCAAATTAATGTGAAAAAAGTATCGTAAAGAAGTTTCACTACGAATGTGTGTACTTACACGATACACATACGCGCAATTTTTTTTAAATACGGTGTAACACGCAATACGTCTTTGGACAGGTGCCTTTAACAAACTATAGTGCATCCTGTACATCTGTGAGGTCATACAATTTTTTACGTTGGTGCGATAACAATAATGCATTTTTTATTTCTACGTGTGTCTGTGGCGACAAATTTCAAAGCATATTATTTTAGATAAAGTATGTTACATACCGCTAACGACGACTTCGGCAACAGCAGTCGCATTGCCTACCCTATTCCTGGCGAAACATACGTATTCCCCGGCGTCTTCGATTTCGATTTGTCGGAATTGCAAAAAGTTTCCACGGATTTGGATGCGGCTGTAAAAATTACGGTACTTGTATAATACATTCTAACCCAGTGCAGTTATGAAAAAATGGATGCTTTGGAATAAATATGTGTAATTTTAGTAGATTTTTGAAAAACCATACACACGTCATACCTATCCGACAAACAGTATCAATATTTAATTTTATAAAAATATTGCAACAATAAATAAATACATTAAAATATTTTTACATGTAGATCTCAAGATATTTGTTTAGCTATCAATTATAGCTTATGGTTGTTAACAAAGGGCCTCAGTCAACTAAGGTGATAATAAATCAAACGATTACATTGACGACGCAATATCATTTCGTTAAATATTTCAATACATAGTACGTAAGACACGACGTCAAGTAAGCTTACCTTGAAGGTTGTCTGTTAGGCAATATCCAAGACACTCTGACGTCATCCCCCTGGACTACGCACTCGACCATGGGAGAGTCCCCGGGCCTGGCTATTTGTTTAACTGGTTTCAGGGTGATACTTGGCGCGGCTACTACTTCCAGTCTCGTGTAGGCAGCCCGCTTCGCCTCTTGGGTGTATCGGTTGATAAGAGTGCACACGTACTGACCCGCGTCGCTCTTCGACGTCTGTATGATTAATTAATAATGAATTTCTGATCGTCTTCGGATTCCATCCATATTCAAACAACTAGAAAACCTGCCTCGAGTAATAGTTATTCTCGTTTATCTTCCATCAATAAACAACGATCAGTTAAATTTTTGTTATAAGTACAAAATATCCTTATATAATATATTAAAACACTGTGTGTAATTAACAAATAATAATTATTTAAATACATTTTCAAAAACACAGTTTTAACTTTTGCATTTGTTTACGCATTCAGTATTGTTATTTTGTTTTTGTATACAATAAATCTTTAAAATCCAGGACCCGTGAAATTTTTAAATTTAGAGATTTAAAAAAATCAAAATGTTTCCAATTCACACGTGCTAGAAGTGAAACTTCAAAATACGAATACTGTCAAATATAGCCAAATATTGATGTTTCTGATCTGATGTTGATGATCTCATTTTCTCCCACGTTAACATGTGTCTGTGTCTTTTTCGTTTCCGTTTCATATCATTTGCGCGCCATTTCCGTTTCATCGAATTCCAAATCAAAACGATACTATAGAAGCTTTCACTTCATATGGTATACTTACATTTAAAATAATCAGGTCAGTACCATATAACCGTGCGTTGTTTTGTAGAGGTAGTCTGTCACCTCTGCTCCAAACCGCTTCGTATTCACCAGACACGTTGCAACTGTTGAGTAAACCCATGATTTACTACCATAGCTGATAATAGCTGCGGTCTAACTTAATTCAGTAGAACTAGTGGCTCTAAATATTTAAGCGAAGGTATTACTTGATTTCGAGTTCATAATTGAATCGATATATGTAGGTTAGTATATTTATTTATAAATAATTGTATAAATTCGTAACCATGAAATACGTACCAAAAGAGACCACAACTATTTTAATCCATTAAAAAAATGCTTAAAATCATCGAGTTAATAAGCATAAGTCAATGCTTAAAATAAATACTTTTCTATACAAAACAAAAATAGGATATATCCAAACTTACCTCAAAACAGTTCTCTGGCCCTCGATGGCAGTTAATGGCAAAGAGTTTGTGGGGTACCCGAAATCTGTATCGAAGCCTTCTTCGCCGCTGCCTTCTGAATATTAAAAAGTTACAACATTACATACTAAACCAATTTATAATGCAACAATAATATCACAAATATTTCATTGTTTATTTGCAAAATGGCCTAAGTGGGTGTCGAAATTATTTGTGTAGATTTTGCGACTTATAAGTTGATTATGTTGATCTTGATGAGTTGATGATTCTACAATATTAATACAATCTACAATATTAATACTATATCAAAAGTGCGTGTTGGTCATATGGTTGTAAAAGGAAAAGTATAGCGTATAAAATTCAAAAATTGCGCCAATCAAATCAAAGTATTTGCCACAGATTAATCAAAATATCACAGATCAGCAATGGGTCCCAACCTATAGATGCCATCTATCGCACTCACACACACCACGCACACACCCAGGGTGAGTGTGTGCGTGTCCTTTGTCACCCTCCATCACCCTTAACGTGTGACGTAATTTATGGATGACCTCTTATAACGTTATCTGCAGTAAGAGATAATGACGGTACTCACCCTCATTACCATTATAGTTATCACCGTCGCCGTCAATGCCGGCGCCATCACCTCTGTCTACTGTGATGAGGAAGCGTTCCTCGGCATTACCAGCTAACGACTTAGCGGTACACGAATATTCGCCTTCATTCTCGAAACTTGCCGACGGGATCCTCAGTACAGCTATTCTGGGTGACGCTCTTACAATTTCGTAGTTGTTCCTATCTCCTGTTTGAATTGTTCATAATATTAAAAATGTATTACGACTAGATCTACCCACACAGAAACAATAACATTGAATTTTTGAACACTTATCAACGTTTTTAATCGAAAAAGACCAATTGGCGGTAGGTTGTTATTCTAAAATTAAATACTTAGTACAACCCCGCTTGGCTAACGCTTGGTAGGATTTTGCAGTTCACATTTTTACCATTTGTTAGTAATAAAATATGGATTAGCGGCGACATAACCCATAACTTACTGATGGAAACTTCTGGGTCTGGATATCCTTGGGCACGGCACTCGACGGTGACGGGTTCCCCAATAAGGGCCGGGATGGACAGACTGGGTGAGATAGTGATTTCCGGCATCGACACTACTTTGATCAACGCCCTAGCGCTGTCCGTTCCAGCCGGGTTCGATGCTGTACATGTGTACTCGCCTTCGTCATTCACATCTATCCTTTCGAATCTGAAATAACGATAATATATTATAAATAAAACAAAGTTAACATTAGCTTACACAGCGTTATACCAATATTATCTGGCTGCAGGTACAATCAGAAATCACATTTGACACAGTTAGGTATAATATTATGCAATAATAAAATTTTTATGATTTATTAAATAAAAAATCTTTTGAAAAATTAAAATCGGCAAGAGCTTAGTTGGCCAGCTATTAAATAAATAACATTAAATATGGTTTATCGATATTACCTAAGAACATTGTGTTTCAGCATTTGAACATGTGGCGATAATGCTCTGCCGCCGTTTCGGTCCCACGTGACAGTAGGTTCAGGGATTCCTCCTTCTACTCTACAGTGCAAGTCGTATTGACTTCCAAGGGTAACAATGTGCTGTTGGGTTGTAGGCCAAATCTGAACTCGGGGACGTTCACGACCTGGAAGCATTGAACATTGGATAACTTAGATAATATGTTAACATTTATGGTCAACTCTCAACAACTGGCGCAGTCGAAGCGAAATCGAGAACAATTTAAGAGTATATTAAGTTCTATATCAATTAAATAAGGTTCAAAGTAAAAGAAGATATAAAAACCAGCAGCGATCTGTGGTTTCTTGCATTGGAGCCTTTTGCACTCGCGCAGTTGCCGTGATATATGAATCCGAACGTTACTTCATGGAGATTGCGCTCAATATAATTTATTAATTTATTAATGTTATCTACGTTATCATCATCATCATCATCATCACAACCCATAACTGTCCCACTGCTGGGCACGGGTCTCCTCTCACAGTGTGAGGGGTATAGGCCATAGTCCACCACGCTGGCCAAGTGCGGATTGGTGGACTTCACACACCTTTGAGAACATTATGGAGAACTCTCGGGTGTGCAGGTTTCCTCACGATGTTTTCCTTCACCGAAGCAAGTGATAATTAAATTTGAATACGCACATAATTTTTGAAAATTAGTGGTGCGTGCGGGGTTTGAACCCGGAACCTTCGGTTCGGCAGTCCAACGTCAACCACACCGCTATCACTGCTTTATCTAGCTTTAGCTTTTATCTACGTTAAGTCCCGTTGAATTGTATTAAATATTTGAATATATATGATTTGTATATACTTACGTTCAATCTCTACTAAAACATAAATATTGTCAATTGGAACACCATCGACGATGCCTTCGCAAGTGTAATAGCCTTGGTCGCTCTCCTGGGCGTTGTTTATGATCAGCGCGTTATCACGTTGGCTAGTACCTGGTCCAAACTGTCCTTCGTACTGTAAATATAGGAAAGAAATTAATGTACTTACTTGCTGTAATGTAATTATTATACCTACCTACTAATATTTTAAATGCCAAAGTTTGAAAAGTAGTAAACGGATTTAGATAAAACTTTATAGTAATATAGCTTATAGAATTACACATAGGCTACAATTTATAAAGACTTTGTGTAATTCGGCCAATGTGTCGGAAAAATCAACATGGCCTTTGAGACCTGTCATGGCGGACGCTGCCTAAACGCTAAAGACGTTAGAGTTACATAAAGATAATGTACCAGAAGATTGTTTGTCATAAATAGAAAGCAAAGAGCAAATGTTAGTATAAAAATATATTTTATTCGACGGTCAATAACTTTTTTATTAAAAGTAGGAGAAACTTACTTTACTCCATTTGATCAAAGGTCGCGGGTAGCCCGTTGGATTGCACTCTACCATCCCGGTTTCGCCAGTCGGTATGGTGATGTGGCTAGCTGAAGCTACTATTTTAGAACCTTCCTCGGGCGAAGGAGTGTTCCTCAATGTTATAGTGATCGTAATCTGCACTGGACTAATCTCGTATGAGGTCGCTTGGCAGACATAAACTCCTTGGTTCTCGGCTACAGCTGATTCAAGGGTCAAAACACCATTGTCGTCGTGCATGTTAGACAAAAATTCAGATCCGTCAGCCCTGTAAACAATCACGATGCTAGTTACAAAAAATTGTTCACCTAAACTGCTTACCCTACAGATACATCGATCATGATTACTGCTTTGTAGGAGTGATTGCCTATTATGAATTCTTAGTTTCTTTCTTTCTTAGTTCCTTGCATTGGAAAATTGCAATACGTCAATATGTGTACTTTACGTTGGTACCATTGGTTGCGCTCTTTGAACTTCCGACATGCATTCGCCAACAGAAGCTACTAAGTCTACCCGTGTACGCCACTAGCCCCTCTGAATAACCCACAATTGAGCACTCTCTCGCTTTCAGCCGCCTCAATCACGGAGAGATCCGTTTAATGCTGTTGTTTTAGAATGATTTTACGTGACTTTCCGTACCTGACCCACTGAATGGTACCAGTTGGTACGTTGGGGGTGCCTGTACAAACGACCCGAGTGGTCTGGCCTTCGTAAAAGTTTGTTTCTTGAGGGTAAACCTTGAGTTTCTCGCGCTGCGGCCGCGACGGTCTCGGTCGCACGTTGACAATGGCTGTTCTATCGGTGCCACCTACCGTGTTAGTTGCGATACATCTGTAAAAATATAAAGAAAATATACGATCTGCAATTTTTATATTACTTGTAAGTTCAAAGTACATTTATGATTAACATTATATATTTCGAAATAAAACATTTTTTTCGAGGTTGACGCAATTCCAGTGACTACAGAAACATAGAAAGTAATCCTGTTTTAAATTGACATTTTTTTATTGCCTTGGGCTCGGCATTGTCCGCCTCAATGCTGCTATTATATCAGTAGGCATACACATACAGTAAATACACATACAAATGTAATACGTCCACATAAAAGCAGAGAAATTCCATTTTCAGTCCGTATAATGTTACCTGTATTCTCCAGAGTCCTCAACTTGAGCGTTTTCGATAATGAACAAAGCGTCGTAGATGACAGCGGACAGTGGCAAAGGTTGGTTGGAACCTCGTTGCCACGAGATGGTAGGTGCGGGGTTTCCTGATGTGTCACATATGAGTTCAATCCTTTCACCTTCATATGCATCCCTTGTTGGTTGCCTTATAGTCACGGATGGCATCGTCATTTCATTAGCTAGAAAATGAAAATATTGTTAAAATCTTCTTAACATTTACCTAATAATTTATTATTATACAGTCATACAGTTTGAATGTTCATCATTAGTGATTAAACATTAAAGTTGGATCTGTGCCCCCACGCAAGCTTGTCAAATGACCGGGTTTACTTATATCTAGGACAAAGTACTTACTTTTTGCGTACAACACCGATAACGGGACAACTGTTCCAAATGGTAGGCATAAAATAATTTAATTAGATGTAGCACAAGTGTACATTGATTCATATTTTTAAGAGGAACCTACAAAAATTCTTAATAATGATACTAACCGGGTACTTTTAGAGTCACTTTGTCTTGCCCGGTGAAAATACGGTCGGAGGTTTGGCATATGTACACGCCGCTGTCTGACACTTGAAGGTTGGTTATCAACAGAACACCGTTCCTTTGGTCGATCTGAGTTCTGTCCTGGGGCAAGTATCCGTCCTCCTTGTACCAGGTGACGTTAAGACGAGATGCAGTCATGGGGCTTTCGGCTTGGCAAGTGAAGTTGACCGTACTACCGACTTTCTGATGTATCGTCAAGTTCTTGTTAATGATTCTGACATCTACAGTGCTGTATGGTGGCGGCGGGCGGTTCGTGGTGCTAATTTCTTTACCTAAAATGAAATTTGTTTGTTTTATCAACCTGTTAAGGAAGTTGTTGTTTACATTGAATGGTAAGAAGTGACATTATCGCTTACTCATGTTGATACATAATGTCATGAATATCCTGTTATACTTTGGTCATAACAATTTAGTACCTACATAGAAAACTATTCATTTTATTATATTAGCTTTCCTAACCAGATTTGATTCTTTCCTAGTAATAAATTTTTATGTATACATAACATAATCTCGCTAGTACCTACTTACTTCTATTTTTTAGCGACTTTTTTATCATAATAAGCCTTAAATGAAAATTTGTTAAAAAACTAGTCCAATACATTAAAAAATATTTCGTCAAATGTAGGTAAATCAAACTCAGGATAACCTAACAAACAACAAATTAGCGCCAACGACTAACATAATGTATTATTATGAATATCACATCTACGTAGGATGTTAAATGAAAGTTGATAAACATACAAAGTTGCCTACAGAACTAAAATATTTAATGACGACAATGTATGACACTTAGCGACTGGAGAACACCACAATGGCTTTGAGTTAATTACAAACGCGATGAATGATGTTCCTCACAATGTTATAGATGTTGTATATAGAAGTTATATGACAATACGAAGTGATAAAACTATTCATAGTCTAGAAGACATCAAACCAGTCCATAATACTCATATAGGACTACAGAACAACAAAGCTAAAGCAAGGACACGATGGGCACAATTAATGCTTTGGGCATTCAGTGAAACGAATCGAGGTCTACCTTTCTCTGGCAATGTGGTTGTCAGTACCCCTAAAGTAAATCCTGATTCTGTGATTGTGCGGCATTCGTATATTTCGCCCTGGTGTTTCGTGTTCCAAACAGTCTTCCAGACATGTTCGCCTCTCCAACCGTCGGGGTGGTACGTCGACTTGTAGTAATATTGAGGTGGTGGAATTTCCTTTCCCTCGAAATAAAACTTTATCGTGAGGGGCTCCGGTGCCCTGTACTTGCATTTGAAAGTTACTCCAACGACAGTGGAGTTAGAATATGCTGGCTCGTGTATGGTTGGGTGTAGTTCCATGACCAAACCTATTTATGTTACAAATACGTTTATTTCAACATCTGCACTAACATTTTGACAAAATTACATTTATAAAAGACAGTTATAGGACGGTGTTACCCAATGTTAACTTAGTTAATACTACGTTTTTTGGTAGGGTAGGCATGTTACAGGTTTGTAGAAATTTTTGAGCGATATAAAAATATTTATTATAGTGGTGCAAGAATCAAAACGGTTTAGTATACGAGGAGACTGATAGTATCTGTATCCTGCAGAATATCCGATGCTCGACTGCATTAGCACAGCACCGAAAATCGTGAGTGCAAACGAACCATGATAGAATGCAGCATTTTACACATTCGAGTGTGACTGAACGTGACCGGCTAGGAGCATTCTGTCCTTTGGAAAACACTACATTGAACCATAATTTCCTAAATAATTTCCTGAACAAATATGTCAGGTGGGCATTTTTAGTATCGATTTTAAGTAAAACGGGGAAAAAATAACCATTGATACTTTTTTCCAAGTATTTATGACATTATAAGTGGTGAGTCTTGCTGGGCGTCTGCTTAATGCTTGCTATCAAATGCACAACATCATTTGTATACGTTCCATTACTCCTAACATTGGGGTACCCACACAATTACTTTACTACTTTACTCCTTTATATCTTATTTAATGTACAGTAAATCGAAATAAGGCTCGTTATATATAATTGTCAAAATGTTATACATACCGATGGAAGAACAGTCGGCGCCGGTGTATGGTGGGCGGCAGTCGCATATAACCTCATCGTAGGGGCCCAGTTCACAGTTGTGGCCGTTGCAGTTGCATTTGCGGCAATACCCTGATTGGTCTTCGTAGTAGCCAGATGCGCAGATCTCGCAACTTGTTCCACTGTATCCTTCAGGGCATATACAAACCTGGAATAAGACATAATTGTGTTACAAAATATTGCCAATTACAACGCAGACTTGAAAAACATCTCTAACGTGAATTGACCATATTTTATAACTTTCTCTAATGATTGGATTTAATTACAACCCCACTAGTATACGACTATAATGTATACCTATACTTAAGTGATAAAAAATATTTATCTTCTGTTACAGATATGTATACCTACTAATTAGTACTCATATAAACTTTTAGGGAAATAACATTGAGTTATAATAACTTTAAAAAACCTTAATATTTGTAATAATTAATAATTATTTTATTAGCATAGTTAAGAAGATTTTAAGCTTCTCGAACCACTAACTCAGAGCTCAGAGAGGCGATTTTATAACGTAGACGTAATACAAAAACATATAACTATGTTATTCGGTATTGGCATACCTCAACACCGGTAGCAACTGGCAGGTTAGTGTCGTATATCTCTGCAGCGGTATCCATGGAAACGTCGGCGATTGACGTCACGGAGAGGTTCGGGGCCAGAGTGGCTCGCACGAGCACCCTCCGAAGTTTCTTCAACACGGACATGAACTCGTATCGGCTCGCCGGTGTGTCAGAATTCAGAATGTACCAGTTGGCCTCCGTTAGTGGTACTTGATAACTCTGAAACGTTACATCATTATACTACGATCCCATCTGGTAGTAATTGGCAATGAATTTGTTTGGAATTTACAGCAAGATTTAATTAGAACATTCAAGGATAATAATAGGGTTTTCATAATATCTAATGGTCATTATGTGTAACGAAACAGAGTAAATCAATGTTGAATGGTTAAAAAAAATTGCCACAAGAATACATTTAATATTTTACATAATTTAGCTTTCGATACTTACGAAGGCTACATTCGAACTGATTTGGTTAGGGTTAGACCAATATAGCGACGTAGTGTCCCCAACGAGTACTACGTCCTGGCCTGATGTAGACACGGAGTCATCTTGCGAGACGAATTGTTGCTTCAGAGAGAGCGTGCCACCGTAAGACAGAACACGATTACCTGGAAAGTGAATATTGCCCTGTGATGAAAATATTCAGCGTTTTTACCGTTTTTTTACGTAACTCACGTTTAAATTAGTACGACAATAAAGATATGTTATTTTATGGCTTGAGTCTTCTGTTGGAACTGTATTCGATTTCTTCACACACCTTCAGAGCGAGGGAGTCATCATATATCCTGGATACTTTAATGAATCTTATAGAACAAATATGATAGTTGCAGATTTATACAGGGTGTAATCGTTAAGTGTGCACAGGCGATTATTCCGTAACTATTACAGATATCAAAAAACTTTAAACTGATATCGAAAGCACTTTACCTAATGAGTAAAATGACAATAATAATTTATTAAAAATAAAACGAGAAATATCCAAAAAAATTACATTAAACTCTGCCATACATTTAGTATGAGATAGTAGAAAGGTTTTACTTTCTTTATTTAAAGTGGAATAGTAGGTACCTACTCCCGCGATAAAGAATTTGAATTTAGAACGAACACCAAAGAGTATCTTTCTTTTTGTTTTTATTTAGTATGTTGCTTTTCAGCCAGTTCAAATCAATACGATATTGAAACAAGGTTTATTATTAATTTAAAGTGGTAAGATAATTAATCTACACGTGTGTATCTACTTGAAATTCATCAATATCATATCATACATAATTATAAAATTGATAAGGGTAAAATGAGTAGGTACTATTCCACTTTAAATAAAGAAAGTAAAACCTTTCTACTATCTCATACTAAATGTATGGGAGAGTTTAATGTAATTTTTTTGGATATTTCTCGTTTTTATTTTAATAAATTATTATTGCAATTTTACTCATTAGGTAAAGTGCTTTCGATATCAGTTTAAAGCTGTTTGATATCTGTAATAGTTACGGAATAATCGCCTGTGCACACTTAACGATTACACCCTGTATAGGGAAGATTACTTGTAGTTGTAGGCTCACATACCTGGGAATACTGGTAGCGACCAGTAAAGCTCCTGGTTATTGCTAGAGGATGGCGGGAACGGGAACGAATACATCAACTCGCTCTGGTTAGGAACAGGGATAAATTGATCGCTGATCACTTGTTCGGCTCTTAAATCCATTAGTGTGTAGCCTCCGTGCTTCTCGCCAAATATTGGCGCCGCCAATGGAATTCTTGCGTAGTGAGTGGCCTAAACGAAGAAACTATGATTATAATAAAGTACCTAAACATTAATTTTAGTATATTTACCTTCTGCTAGAAGAGCGAGGTTTATTATGTATTTTAAACTTAGTTTTAAACGTAAATGGAAGATAATCTATTGAGACAGGTATAAACATTGCAGATATTTGAACAACTTCTACTGGATTCATTTTAAATAACATAGTAAACCTGACTTCTGACGTCTATAATCAGCAGGATACTCATATCCAACTCCTCACCAATTTACAGCCGCGAAACGAGAAACATGGTAGATACATATTTGAGCTCATTAGAATAGTCTTTATGATTAAGTAAACTTTTCAGAAGGTATTCTTAGCCATGTTTAAATTTTAAATCTGGCAAAAATATAGTATGACATTTAATAAGAGCACCGCTATTAATTACCTCGTGACATGATCGTGTGACGCCGGAGCAGAAGCAAGAGGAGCAACCGAGCGGGTTCGCGACGCTCAGCCCGAAGGTACCAGGTCTGCAGCGGTCGCAAAGGTCTCCCTCAACGTTCTCTTTGCAGCGACAGTAGTCGATGCATGGTGTCTCTTCCCCTCGTGGGTCACAGCTAAAGGTGAATCATAACAATTTATTTAAACATATTATAAACTTTAGAAGTAGCTTTTATTACCGAATTTTACTGACAGGTTGGTGTAATTTTGATTATCATTTGGGTATCTAAAGTTTGTGAGACTTTTTTGAAAAATCAGTTTAATTGTTTATAACAAACAATAATTAAACGAAAAACTTTATAAATCACATGCAAAATCTTCACCGGTAATAAACTAAAACTACAGAAAGCATTAGAAGCTTAAAATCCGTTAATATTCGTCGACACGATAAGTTATAAAGGATGAAGGAAGATTTACTTACTTGCAGTATTTCGGGGTAGTTACGTAGAATGGAATGCAGACGTTGTATTCGTTAAGTTGGTATCCAACCTTGCATCTCTCGCAATTTTCTCCTTCGGTATTGTCAGCACAGTTCTGAAATCAAGTTAAATTATATAGTCTATATTATTATATTGTATCATCATCATCATCATCATAGCGATATCCGTCTTTGTCAGACGATTCAGTCAGATTATATTGTATATTGTACCTATACATATACTAGTCTAACAATTTTTATGAAAATCATCTACAAATAAATACAATCAAGTACATCGGTACTAGGTAAATTAAATTCCTCTTCTGTTGCATTTATTCCTAATCCTTTATTTGCTGTGACTTACATTATAGGTACTTGTTGTTTTTTTTAATGAGAAAAATAACAGTAACCAATTACAAAACAAAAACAACTAATAAGTAATTTATTGAAAAAAAAAACAAACGAATTAGGAATAAGCAGTAAGTAAGCAGGTCAGAACGTAAACTAGCACGCTTAAAATCTAAACTAAGTACACTTACGTGACAAACGCCGGTTTCGGGGTTGCACATGTCAGAGTGCCCATTGCATTCACAAGGCTTGCAGTGAGCTAAGTATAGTCCAGTGGATGTCCTGGAATAAAAATTAAGTAGGTATATTTTTAATAAATATAGAATAAACATTGACTTGAATAAACATTGAATTGAGTGTTTCTGGGTTCAGTTCAGTATTTCAGTATTGTCGCACAAGAAATACTACTACAAGGGTGTGAGCTCATACGGTAGTGTTAATTAATTTAATTTGTAATAAAGTCGTTAATTTTTGTTTCAAATAAAATTCACATGCAGACCACTCAAGTATTACTCAAGACGTAACGGGCTAGTTGTAGACCCAGACCTTCCGGCTTGAGATTATGATCAACGATCCTCCAATACTGTTAAATAAACAAAAACCAACCTCGTGTATCCTGGGGCGCAGTCCTCGCATGACGTACCGACGTGGCCTGGCGGGCACATGCACTGTTCCACATGGAGTGCTAACGGCCCGTCTCCGTACGGCTCTGCGGTCTCAATGCTGGCGCTGACCAATGAAGCTATCTCCGTGTTAGTAGTGTACGTTGCTTTCACTAGGATAGTCTTTACATCGGCCAACGCCAGGAGGAAGTGCTCGCGGCTTACTTCCTTGCCGTCAGACCTGTAACGTAAGCAGTAGTTGAAAACTATTGTGTGGCTCTTACATTGGGCGTAATACATGTTCTAGTGTATCTTCTAGCTGTAGGTACTAGTCAATCGCGTGAGTAAGGCTTCAATTAATCGGTTAAACGTAAATGATTCTATTACAATGATACAGTAGGACCTTTGTCACGTCCTTGCTTAAGGTACTTGCATTATTTTAATTTTATCCACGTGTGCATAAATTATTAAATAAATAAATGATTTTCACAATTTTTGTCTGTTTGTCGGTTCATCTAAGTCGTTTGTTTCCGCTAATCTCAGGGTTAGCGGAAACAAATGTTTATAAACAACAACAAAGTAACAGCTTCACCGATTTTGATTCGGTTTTAAGTGATGTATAGTTTGCTTTGAGTTATATTTAGGGTTTGTTTTATAACAGTGGATTCACAAATAAAAACATAAATATGTGTAATAATTGTCTGTTTTATAATAATAGATTATCCAAAATTACCTTCGCCATCCTTCTTCCAAGAACTGTACACTTGCGTTCAAGAAGCCGTCATTGCCAGGAGCGAAATTACCGAAGTAATGGAACGTGAGGCTGTTGTCCTGTAAAAACAGTGGAATTATAATAACATGTAATTATCATCGCAACTCATAACTACCCCACAGCTAAGCTCAGGTCTACTCTCACAATTTGTGGGTTACAGGCCATACTCCACTACGCTTCACACACCTTTCTTTGCTAAATAAATAATGCTGCACATTTTATATCCTCACACTAGGACTTCCTGTGTCGTGGGTGTCATACGAGGCCTGAACACATACGCAGACTCAACATTTAAATTTCCACCTCGCTGGGAATCGAACCCAGGACCCTTCGATCGGTAGTCTTGTCACTTTCAAGTCAATTTCGATCCGATGTTTTCCTTCGGTCCTTAAAATTTTTACTCCACAGAGCACATAGGGCCGCTATTTTATAACTAATTTATTACACTTGAATGGAAGCATTTTATTATAATTTATAAAGATAAATAAATAAAATATAAAAAAATACCCGTCGCGGGTTGCATGGATAACACTCACGGAAACGAACAAACATTTATCTGTCGCATAAAAATGTTTGCCCCCCGGGGATTGAACCCGGGACCACTTGCTACGCAGGCACCATCAACTACTTACCAGGTTGCTAAATATAACGAATACATAGTTTGAAGAGCTATCAAGGCACTTACGCTGACTAATTGTACATCAGCACCCGTATTTCTCGAGTTCTGACCAGGCGACGGTATGTGGCGAAGAGCGTAGCGCAGATAGCCCCCGTATGATGTAATTTTGTCACCAGAAAAGCTATAAAAAAAAATCATCAGCACTTGTCATATTATACATACAATAAACCATTACAATAACTGAATGGTTTTTATAAACGCAATAGAAACCAAAACAATGATTTTTAGATTTTTTGTCTGTTTGTTTTGATTTTTACTTTTATTATCGTTAACGTACATGGCAGGTAGACTCCAGTAATAGATTGTGGGCTGAGAGGAGCGGACAATCCCGTTCAGTTCTATTTCGCCTCTGGTAAGCTGTGGTCGTTCCTCCGGCGCCTCGATGGGAGCGTTGTATCTGACGGCGCCGGCTGATCCGAATGGCGTGCTCTTGTACACCTTCACCTGGTCCACGATATTCGGCACGTTGAAGTGTACCGTGGTGGTCTTCCGACGCAGGTTGCTGGAGGTACAGTCCTGAGACATTCCCGTACAGAAACAGAGAGCGCAGCCGTGTCTGAAATTAATATTTCAAAAATGTTTTTAAAAACAAGTTTTATTTATTGGGTGGGTTGCAATGTTTCATTGCCACCTGAACTAAAGGCGTATTCCAAATTTCAGCTCAATCGGACACTTAGAAAGACTAAATAACTAACTAACACGGGAACTTAAATAAAAGTTTGTAATAAAGGCATTTTCATTAGTACCTACTAATAACGCTACTAAGCCATTGTCCCACGCTAGTATTCCCTGTGTCGTAGGTGCTATGGATAACACACAAAGACAAGACCGAAAATACAAATGTAAATTTATCATTTCAATTGGCCCATCCAACCATCCACCCATCCAACTACCGACCACATTGCTGTTGCTAGGTCGATCGATCATTTAGAATTAACGCAAGCCACCGGGCCTACTACAACTAAATTAGAATAAGTCGATTTCCCGGTTACCTGAAGTCGTTAGAGAGATAGAAGGATCCTTTTTTGCACACATCGCAGTACCGTCCCTGTACGTTGTCTTTGCACACGCATTCATCTGGAGGGCGCACGTTGCTCGTGCCGAGGGTGTCGCAGTTGTCTGACGGCCTGGGTTTGCAGGAATCGCCGGGGACCAGCGGGTTGCCCACGTGAGTGGACGCACAGCGGCTGCAGTCGTCTCCTTCATAGCTAAAGTTTATAAAAAATAACGCATTGTAGTTTAAGTACCTAATCATTTTTGCTTTTTTTCCTTTTAACAGCCAGGCAGGGTTGACTGCTAGACTATTTCGTTAGGCATTAAGTTTCTCCTTTGCTGCTTGTTCCAATAAGTGAAATAATCACGTAAATAAACCAATAAATATCAGAATTTCCACATGGAAATTCTTACATACCATTAGTTACATACCAAGATGTAAATTGATTTATCAATACATAATAATATCGACATACCCCAGCATACAATCGCAGATGACATTTCCGGCTGGGCCGAGAGCGCAAGTCCTCGCGAATTGGTTTCTACTGTTGACGAGCGGGCACGGACATGGCTTACAGTCCAGCTCGTTGTTCGGATCAGTGTAAGTACCCGGTGGGCATTCTCGCTTCTTCACGCAGTTGCCAAGCCAAGGTGCAGACATGTCACGAACGTATCCAGATGCGCATTTCTGTAAATTTATTTTGATGAATTTATTGTAATTGTCACAGAATTTAACTCTTTTTTTAAAGCCTAGTTAGGAGTGATCCCGCCTAAGAAGCAAGGGGTTTCGAGCTCGATTCCCGGCTAGGGCAGACATTTATGTGATAAATATTTTTTGTTCTGAGGCTGTGAATGGTTGCGATGTCATATTCGTTCTGCCCACTCCACCCGCGATGGCGAATCAAGATGTTAAACGCGCTTACTTATTAAAGACTATTCACTTCCATCATAAAGGTTCTATCATACACAGGCGGGTGAACTAACGCGGTTAAGCTATTTCAGTCCTTCGTAGATGTACGACGTCGCAAACCGTGTCGTTTGTATGGGCGGAATGTTCACGATGTAAAGGACGATACTCATAAAAAGGGAGGTAATTACAAACCTGACAAGAAAGGCCTTCGTATCCTGGAGGGCACGTGCACTCCTCAACCAGACTGGCGGCACCGAGACCAACGTTGATATGTTGCGCTGATTCCATGACAAAATCGGTTATGTTTACTCCGCCGTTATTTAGGTCAGCTCGCAGTAAAATCATTTCAATGTTGTCCAAACTGTGCGCAAAATATAACATTTTATTGAAATATCAATATTATTACCACGACACACGATTTTAAATTTTATACCTTGATGGAATACGCGTCAAATTTTTTTTAACGATATTTCACATTTTTACAACTTCGCAACCCATAACTCTACCACTGGCTGGGCTACGTTCTCCTCTCACAATCTATATAAGTACTCTATACAAATAAATAAAATTTGAGTGTCTGTTTGTAATAAAAAATAACCGCTATTTACTAAATGCATATTATGGATGTATGTATACACGGTAATTTTTTTGTTTTTTTTTTTAATTATTTTTTACATTTTTTACATGGTACCAAATTAAAAAAAAACATTAATAACAAATTATGGCGTGGCGTAACTAGGGACTAGCTGCAAACATACAATACTATCCACACAGCAATCGACACGGAGGCACTTTAAATTTGCCGCTCCTTTTTGACACTTTTTTTGTAATTATTACTATGTATAATAACAAAACAAAACTGTTAAGAAAATTAAGGATTAATGACATGACTAAATTCTGGCTAGAGTTTGGGTAGAACTTTTGACAAATGTACTTACGCCATCATTATATCCTCCCGAGAGGCAGGTGCAAGGCCCCTAGGATCAGATTTCTGCCAGTACCCCGGCGTGAGACGAGCCTCGATTGTAATCCTTCTTGCGCTTTCGCCACGATGGTAGTGCACTAATGATTGGTATTTACCCTATACATGCAAAAGTAGATTTTATTAAATTACAACTTAAACGAGTTTACCTACCGTTACAACACAAGCTATTATGCCTTGAGCGCTTCACTAGACTTCAACTTTAAAAGACGTGCAACTTTACTTTAAAAGGTACAACTTTAAAAGGGTGAGCAATTATGTTGAGAAAAACGAAAACTAATATTAATATAAAACGAAAATTACCTTTATGATGATATCCGGGACGGTGTTATCGGCTACGTAGAGTTGGGAGTGTGGAGACAGGGTGTATCTAATGTGACCTCCGTACGAGGTCAATTGATTTCCATTGTACGTCTCTGGTAGGGTCAGGTACGGGTGTACGGGAGGATTGCGCGACCAGTCTGAACTGTACGCCAATGTTACCTACAACGAATTCACGAATTGTTATACGAGTACAAGGCTGTTAGCTACAATATCGAGACCTTAGCAAAGTACTTTTATTATTCGGCTTTGTAGTTAAACATTTACGGCTTTGTATATAAAAATATAAGATAACGATACGGAAATAAAATTGTAGAATTGCAAGTGTCATCGTACCTAATAACTCATAGTAGGAATTTTATAGAAATAAGAAGGAAATACTACCGTTGCACCATTCCTCACAGGCTGGTAGTAATACTGATTAGTGATAGATTCCTTGTCGATTTCAACTTCTCCGTTGTACGTTTGCTTCACGCCGTAGAGCATGGTGCCGCCCTCGCCTAAAGGCGTGGGCATATTGTACGTGAAGAGATCCGCGCTGCGGCAGCGTGTCGACTCGCCGAAGCAGAAGCAACGGATACATTCACTTTGAGAGCGAGCTTCGCTGTAAATTTGAACGGTTATTTAAGTAATTTAAATTTCAAAGCAAATGTTAGTTTTGTTTCTAAGTTTTCTTTTGTTGTGAGATTGAATGAGGTATTGTATTTCGCGTAGATTACTTACAATTTTAAATCTCACATATCTCACTCATCTTATTTATAATAATTAGAAATAAGATAAGTTACGCTAATGTTAAATAAGTTACGCTATCTTATTTATAATAATTATAAATAAGATAGCGTAAGTTTGTCTGATGTTAATATACGATTATATTATATGTCTTTAATAAAAATTAAAGTATTCAGTAAAGGTTATACCTATTGAAGTAACCGTCGGGGCAAGGATCGGTTTTGTTGACGTAGACGATCGCATCGGGTGTGGCGAACGACGTCACCAAGTTGTTCATTGCTTCACAAGAGTAGGCGCCACTGTCTTCCGGCTGATGACAACAAATTATGTTATTAAAAACACCAAAAACATGACACTGATCTAAATAATGGCAACAACCAGATGCCAAATTGTGACACAGAAAATAATAATAAAAGTCGACGGATATATATTAACTGAGGTACCTACCTATTACTTGATAGGTAGTTATTTGAAAATCCTTAGGATTTTTCTTATGTATAGTGATTTTAATTTGGTTAGAAAATTTATTACGTAACTATCTGGTTTTAAGTAATAAATTTTCTGAGCTCTTACTTGCATGTTAGGACACGTCAGCGTCCCCACTCCATCGCGGTCGGTAGATGCTGTACATTTCTTGGGAACGTGGCCCCAATTCAAACGCCAAGATATAAGAGGCGTTGGGACTCCAATAGCCTCGCAAACAAGGGTTAGCGAATCTCCGGGGTTCAGCCTAACATTTGATGGTGAAGGTGGTCTTTTAATATGAACGGGCACTGAAAGTTAAAAAAAAATACTGTAGTCTTAGAAATATAACTCATAATAATAATTATAATATAACTACTTAGTGAATATATAACTCGATTTGCAATCGCGGTAGATAAATCAAGTCACCGAAAATTGCCAACAGATACCGTATTCATTTAAAATAAAAGTTTCATTTTAAAATTCCTGTTTTGGCCTGTTACTCACTGCAAGATGATTCGTCCGATCCATCTTGACAGTCAGATTGTAAATCGCAGAAGAAGCTCTTGGGTATGCATTGGTCACCACTCAGACAGCTGAACTCCAAAGGTAGACACAGATCAGAAGGTTCCCTGTCGTCCACTCTACAGTTTTGCTCGTCGGATCCATCCTCGCAGTCGTTCTGATTGTCACAGAGCCAAGTCTTTAGAACGCATTGACGGTTTGCGCACTGGAACTGATTTGGCTCACACTTTCCATTTTCAGCTGAAATAAATCACAATTATTGTCTTTAATTGAGTTGTATTGATTTCTAGAAACTACGATTCATATACCTAACAGTTCAGTTCAGTATACCTAACAGTTGTATACTTACGAGTACGTGTCAAAAAACAAAAATAGTTACTTTCATTTTTTTACAGATTTAATATACAACTACGGTGTTATGTTCATTCCACGTCAAGTATAGATACGTTTTAGAAACTAGACGTAAATCAAAAGGTATGCTGTTGACTTCTATTTAAAGCAAAACATAATTATTTTGAAGATGTTAGGAAAGAGTTGTCTGTAGCAATTATTTCGATTAAATTTACTGCAAGAATCTTCGTCGGATCCATCACTGCAGTCCCGTTTTCCATCGCAAACACTCCTCTTGGGGATACACTGTCCATTTTCGCACGTAGCCTGGTCTGGTTGGCAGCCATATGGTTGTGGAGCAGGTCCTGAAAAAAATGGTGTTTTAATGGGACTTTTTCCAAAAGGAACATACGAAGTGGGGTCTTAACACCAGTACGACAAGAGTCAAAACGCGAAGAAAAACGTAATTTGACAAGACCCACAACCCAGGTATAATTGTTGAAAATGTTTACATAATTTTACGATGAAAGAGCCTCTGGAGAAACTCTTTTTTTAAATTTTCTTCAAAGAGCACCGATATTGAGAATTTTTGACATGATGTAAAGATGATACGTAAAGATGATATCTACGTAAAGATGATCTGTAGAAATTATTCATTGTCACCAAAATTTGCTCCTAACGCATGTAGGATAAGTAAGAAACTTACTTCGGTCTTCAACCTTTAGGAACACTCTTGTTTCAGATCCTGGTTTTCCAAGGTATTGTGGCGCTTGGCAGATGTATGTTCCACTATCAGCGGACTGTAATGTAAACAAGTAAGTAAAACTCACTTAGGCAATAGATAAGTAGCTTGCGTGGTGTTACTTTGATTACCACATGCTTCATTAGTTCTATATTAAACTAGTTGACCTCTTTATTTAATTGTAAAGTATTTTTATTTCCTTCTCTTCATCCTTCTTCTTTTTCGTCTCTCTCTCTCTTAAAAGAAATAGTTAAAAGTCCCTATTGTTACTTACGGTAACTTTGTATAGTTCGAGTCGACCTCCTCTTAATTCGTAGCCTTTCTTCAGAGGCACTCCACCTTCACGCACCCACCGTATGGAGGCTCGATATGGACCCTCGTCACGGCAAGTGAATACTACATCACCACCTATAGTGATTAAGTGAAATAAAAAAGTATTAAGAACAGAATAGAACAGAGAAGACAGAGGCGCAGCTTTGAGCTTTGTTTTAGAACCTATATTATGTTCGCGTAAAAATTTAGTACCGTTAGACTAAGAAAGTATTCTGGATTTATCTCCTCAGTTTCAACGGGTACATAATTATTATTCTGCTTTTAAAATTATTGCAGCTGTGATGATGATTGCTTCGCTTCTGTCTTTCCATATGCTTAAAATAACCCTTTATTGATATCAGAAATTATATAACCCACTGTAATGCAGCATTCCAAGGTAAGGATTCGCATGCAACTATCAAAAACTGTTTACCATTAAACCATTAACATTTTCACATAAAATAATATTTTACTTTTGGATTTTGAAAATGGGTTGAAATTGAAATGTTTGTAAAAACCAAATTTGTTTTATGTGTACTTAAGTAATTACATATTGTCGCGTAAATTAAAAATAAAATAAAATAAAAGAAAAAGAAAATTTGAAAATAGAATTTCTAAAATGTTTTCGATGCTAAATTAAAAAAATACGTTTGAATTTGGAATGTTTGAAATTGGTGGTATATAAGGCGATCCCGGCCAAGGCAGAGTCAGTCGAATCTTGGTAGCGAATCGGGAAGCGCGCCAGCGGGGAGAAGAAGTAAATAGAGAAGAACAGTGAAGTGTCGTTTCACAATACAGTGTCGCGAGTGTGAAGTGAAGTGCGAAGTGAAGTAAAGTGTACAGTACTGTGTCGCGTGTGTTACCCTTTCCAGTGAAATAAAAGATCATCTATTGAAGCCGGCCTTATTTCTTCCCATCCCCTACCCACGGCTGTGACAATATATATGTCGGAGCGTAAACACGTAGCGCCATCTATTAGTGAATAATGGAAGCGTCAAGTAGTTCACTTGAGCGAAGTCGGTATCACGTGGTCACACTTTGAGTTTGAGTTTGACAGAAAGACAGTTTGGACGGTAGCCATTGCGGCGATGGGGCATTCAGATTCGGAACGTCGTTGAGAACGGTCGTGTCCACGTGATATCGAAGGGCGTGTCCACGTGATATCGAAATCGCTGCGTTTCCAATATTGTTTCGTTAATTTGTAATCCGAGTATAGCAGTGCAATCAATTGTGATTTTGCGAAAGTAACTTGATAGGTTATTTGTAATCCGTGTGTACCTGTGCGATCCGTTCTTATTTTGCGAGAAGGTTATGTACACGAGTTATTAAAAGGCTTAGTTGAACCTGAGTGGTATTATTTTGGATCCTACGCCATGACTGACCATTCTGACAGCGAGACACGCCCACCCTACCCTCGAGATCAGAAGTTGGGATAAAGGACCTATTTCAGATTTTCAGGTTACTGTGATAATGTGATCCACAAACATCTCTTTACTTGCTGGAGATATGTTGTATCAGGTTATGGTGGAACATAAGGAATTTCAAGTAAGACGGCGAGTATCGGTATGGCATTGTTTTTATTTCATTACATCAGATCTATTGTGATTGAAAAATCTTAATATTTGGTTAGATTTTTGGTTAACCGTTATAATTGGACAACAATCTGTACTGTAGCCCCGTGCCCAAAAGTGGGACAGTGGCTGTAGATGTGATAATGATGAAGTGATCGATAACATAGGTGTCAATTAGGAAATCGGTGGTTCCGGTAGTAATTCAATTTAATATCTCATTTTCCTTTTTTACTTCGCTGTAAAGAAAAGAATCATTCAAGGCTAAGTAGCATCAAAATGAACTCGTGTTAAAGTTAATGAAGGTAGATTTGACTTTTCAGTCGTGTAGAAAAAGGAAACATTTTATTTAAGGTATTTTGTTGTTCCGTTCCGATTTAGTTAATTTTCGGGTAATAATGTGATGCAGTGCAGAGAAATAACTTTTATTTCACGCGTTGCTTATTTTTCTTTCTTGATTATTTTGTTTCTTGATTGCATCGGATTTGGTGAGCCGACGTGGACCTGCGATGACTACATGGGGAGCGGTTAAGTGGCCGTGTGTTGTGTGGGACCGCATCGTCTGTCACGTGCTGGCGCTGATGCTGGCGAGGGAGGCCGGGACAAACGCCGTTTCTCGCGCCTCGGGTGTCATGCCTAGCGGCTGCAAGTGTGGTGCGGTGTGACGGGTGATTTGTATCATTTTTTTTATCGCTTTACTGAAGAATAATTATTCTCTTGTTTTTGAGGTCACTTGCAAATGAGCTTTATATCAAGCGGTGGTACATTTGACAATTAGCTGTTAACATTCACATACTATGGTATTTGGTAATGACCGATGCGGGTTGTTTTAAAACTTCATGTAGTTACTTGAAATATTTTTTGAGTGTTACGTAAAGTGCTTAAATAATGAAATTAATGAGGAATATTTGCTATTGGTTTTCCGACTACCCGCGTCAAAACGTATAAACTACAAATTCGCTTAATTGATCAAAATAAAACTGTACAAAGACGACCTTATTGTTGCTCGCCAGAGGAACGAAAAGTAAGGCTTGAGCGAGTAAAGGAATTGTTAGATGCCAACATTATTAGACCTAGTAGTTCACTTTTTGCGAATCCTGCGTTATTTGTTGAGAAATATGACGGAGATCGTTAATTCGTATTACGTTTTTCGTAATAGGAGCGTTAAATTCAAATCGTTCTTACAAATAGGCACATGATAGGCTTAGAAAAATGCCAGCAGGTCGCGTATCAGTCGAGATCGATGTAGATGAAGTTAATGATGTTCAAATTTAAGTTGTGGTAGAAACTCGAGTAAGGGGACTCTGGGGCCATAGTGAGTAGTGTGCGACCGAACCAGTAGCTATAACGTAGTCGTGGCCCGGTAGAAATCGGTATCTGTTGGGGCAACTCAAGTAGTCCGTGGGTGAGCGGTGAGCGTTTGGCTCTGGCAGAGGTCGGAGTCTGTAGAGACCATACGTGTGGTTACCAGGGGGTGGCACACGGGTGATCCAAGGGATCCTAATTCATTCGCTGGATGCGAGCAATGTGATTGCTGGTCGGCTGGGTAGCCGGGGCACTAGATCTTACTCGGAAGTTTTTAGAGATTTTGTTAAACTTGTGTACCTACAGTTGTACTGAGTAGTTTTGTGATTTGGTTCGAACGACTGTGATGCGTGGCTTTGGCTATTAGTATAGAGAATTTTGTATCCCCTATTGTCTAATCTGGTTAAAAGAGTTAGTGACAATTAAGTTGTTTTAGAGATAATCTATAGTGACCAGTTAATTTATTTTGAGTACAAGCTGTTATGTTTTGAGTTGGTGTAAATTAAAACTATGACATTATACGTTATTACAAGTTTATTGGATATGAGGGATATTGTTTAACCAGTATGTTTGTTTGACTTTATTATTCTTAATAACCGGGTTTGGTTTGATGAAGGCTTTTGTTAGCCGTGATATTGATGATGAAAGTGCCTGAAGGTTAAGTTGTTATTGTTGAATTTTATGTGACGATCAATTATGAGGAAATTAAGGCAGACAGGCCTAGAGATAGTCAACACGATGTTTAGTAACTGGGGAATGGTCCCTTGTGTTATGGGTACCGATGTTATAGCTTGAGAGACGATGTTTTGTGAGTACTAAGTAAAGTGATGTTGTTGACTAAGTTTATTTTAATTTGAGTTAACCGACCTTCAGCCATTTTTGCTCAAGAGTGAACTGTGACAAATAGTGTTTAATTACTGGTTGGAATTGGAACTTGGAGTGGTACAAATACTGGTTAGATAATAGCTCAAAGTTTTGTACTGGTTGGTCATATGAGCTCCGTCTCATAATATCTCCATCTTTTAATAATTTTGAAACTTAATATTGGTCGGACAGACTAGCTATTTGAGAATTGCTTTATTGGTCAGGAAGGGCCGAGCTTGGAGAGATACTCGCGTTTGTGTTTTGATGTTACAGGTAATCTCCAATGCCAAGTACGTGTTGCCGCTGGTAGAGCGTTTGTGAAGCTGGATCACGTGGAGACGCCGAATCACGTAGATTTATACGGTGACGACGTACCGATTAAAAGTTTACAATCGCGCAAATAATTGATTGGTAATCTTGTTCAAACATGTGTTGTAATGTTATGGAGTTTGTTACGCTGCTTCTTCTCCATAGCGACACTTGGAAGCAGTGGTAGTTTACGGTAGTTAGGGATAAAAAAAATGCAATACAAAGTTAATTAAAATTTACTCGCATTAGTAGCCATTTTTCCTACGTTTTGAAAGCTCTAAATAGTAAACCTGTGCCACGTTGACAGAGCGACTATCAGACGCCTGTGAAGGGTTGTCTTGAGATTATCGGAGGCCTGTGAAGGGTTGTCCTGAGATTATCGGACGCCTGTGAAGGGTTGTCCTGATACTATCAGACGCCTGTGAAGGGTTGTCCTGAGATTATCGGACGCCTGTGAAGGGTTGTCCTGAGACTATCAGACGCCTGTGAAGGGTTGTCTTGAGATTATCGGACGCCTGTGAAGGGTTGTCCTGAGATTATCGGACGCCTGTGAAGGGTTGTCTTGAGATTATCGGACGCCTGTGAAGGGTTGTCCTGAGACTATCAGACGCCTGTGAAGGGTTGTCTTGAGATTATCAGACGCCTGTGAAGTGTTGTCTTGAGACTATCAGACGCCTGTGAAGGGTTGTCCTGAGACTATCAGACGCCTGTGAAGGGTTGTCCTGAGACTATCGGACGCCTGTGAAGGGTTGTCCTGAGACTATCGGACGCCTGTGAAGGGTTGTCCTGAGACTATCAGACGCCTGTGAAAGGTTGTCTTGAGACTATCAGACGCCGGATGCAGGTTGTCTTGAGTCTTGACTTTTTGTCAAGTTAAGTATTCCTAAGATTGGTCAGGTTGGCCGAGCGACTGTTTTGTGAAATATGACTTTTGCAATTTGCGCACGTATCTCGCACGGGGACGTGCGAAAGGTCAGGACGGCCGTGTCGGAGCGTAAACACGTAGCGCCATCTATTAGTGAATAATGGAAGCGTCAAGTAGTTCACTTGAGCGAAGTCGGTATCACGTGGTCACACTTTGAGTTTGAGTTTGACAGAAAGACAGTTTGGACGGTAGCCATTGCGGCGATGGGGCATTCAGATTCGGAACGTCGTTGAGAACGGTCGTGTCCACGTGATATCGAAGGGCGTGTCCACGTGATATCGAAATCGCTGCGTTTCCAATATTGTTTCGTTAATTTGTAATCCGAGTATAGCAGTGCAATCAATTGTGATTTTGCGAAAGTAACTTGATAGGTTATTTGTAATCCGTGTGTACCTGTGCGATCCGTTCTTATTTTGCGAGAAGGTTATGTACACGAGTTATTAAAAGGCTTAGTTGAACCTGAGTGGTATTATTTTGGATCCTACGCCATGACTGACCATTCTGACAGCGAGACACGCCCACCCTACCCTCGAGATATAGATAAAAAACACTTCAATCTATAAAGTAGGTACATTTCCTATAACTAAAAGTTCATCCTAATTTAATCCTTACTCCTCAAATAAATCTTATTAACTTACTAGACACCCACCCGCCCTCGCTTCGCTTCGGGAAAATTATTCCTACGGTTTGCAAATGAAATGACCGCATGATACTATGATGATGATATGATGTAAGTACTGTCAACACTGAAAAAAGTTTCGATTTGACAGCACAATCCCCATTTGAAAAAAGTTTCAATTTGACAGCAAAATCCCCATTATCAAAATGAGCCACCATTTATAAATGAAGAACCGCTCGACCGATTTTATGAAAAATTCACATAAACCATCTACTAAATAGTCCGAAAACACACAAAAATTTTCAACCAAATCGATACAGCCGTATAACAACGAAAAGTGGTATTGATTTTTATATAATATATAGATATGTTATAGTTATTAAAACCCTTTAGTAAATATTAATGAATGCACACCCGTATTAGTAGTTGAACTCAATTTTAATAGTGTCAAGTTGCAGAAAATCAAAATCCAGTTATTACATTTGAGAACTTCATACTTTACCTCAGTGTGCCGAATTCATACTCGTAAATAATAAAGTGCGTGTAATAAAATTATATTAAAAAATTACATGCATCCCATACATATCTAATAATGATACTTAGCTTACTATAAACTTAGTATAAAGTATTAAGTAAATTAAAGTCTTCTAATAATACGAGTAATATACGATTTACTGTATTCGTAGAAATTTTAATTCTGAACGGATCTGGCCGGGTTTCCTTCCCGTCAGCTAAGTATAATAACCCTGCATGCATTAACTCAAACACTGCCACAGAATCAGCAGAATGAGACTAAGAATTATATTGTACCTAATATTTAATCAATTTTGGAATTAAATATTACCTATATTATTTCGATTGTAACGGTCAATCGTTTATTCCCTGATAATATAAGTATAAGATAAATTATGATGTTAAATCTTAAATCTACATGATTAAGATAATAATTATCACCCAATAAAATAATGTTTATTAAAATACGACACCCGAGATGCACCCAAATAAGGTACACTGACTCACCATATTGTTCTGTTACCACCACCATGAAAGAAATAAGTAGTATTAATATTGATTAACATTGGACAATTTTACAGAGTTTTTATGAGGAAAAAATATATTTAAGTTCCTTTGATTTTAATAGTCTTGAATTATTGATTTCTTATTACGATTTCAATGTCTCTAGTTTATTTTGTTAAGTTAATTGTATAGACTTTTTGAACGTTTTTTTTATTTTGCAACATTATAGTAGATAACCTTTACAATTCATAGAAATAGTAACTACTCATTCGCCGCAGAGTTGTATTCTTTTTCGTGAATCAAGTAGGTATATTAACATTACAATTATCATCAGTTTTTATTCTACTAACAGTTTACTCACCTTTAATCACTCATAAAAATTGGAAAATAGACAACACAAAATTTAATTGATCATAAGTCTCTTTATATGCTAATATGCTAAAATCTTTAAGGTTATAATTTTTATATTATCTTCAGCCTGGTAAACGGCTGCGTAGTTTTAAAATAATGTTTCTAAAAAATGCCTTGTAACTTAATTTTAAACCTATCGGGCGATATAATGATATCGTCCAGTTTGGATCTGACCCAAAATCTATTTCCCTGTCCGATGTTTTAAAGTCCCACAGGTACGAGAACCTCACAACCGGATCAGAGATAGCCAATGGATTTGTTAAGCTTATTACGAAACAAAACAGGCATCTCAACCCTTTTAACATTTTTGATTAACTAATCGGTAAATATTTTTATCCTTTTTAAAAGCATAAAATTAACACAAAAATTAACCTTCACCAACGAGCTGTAGGTACCCACCACCTCAGTCCAGCTTACCTGGCTGCCTTGCCTTATGTAGTACAAAAACATTGAGTATATAAATCTTTTGTTTCGTTATAACTGTACCATAATATTCAAAATACTTTGGTCTAAAGTATTATAACTGATTTCAACTCACCGTGTCGTACAGTCTGGTTCTCGGGGTATGTTTTGAGATTTAAAGCCACTGGCACTGTAAAATAAAATAATATAATATATTTATTTAATTTTGATATTGTAACATATAAACGTTTATTATAAGTACATATGGTTATTATTATAGAAATGCACGCCCCATTACCAATTAAATTAACATTTTCCTACCTAACAACGCGGGCCACATTGAAAGTTTTTAGAAAATCCTAAACGGAATGATGTCATTAACTAACTCGTCTATCATCTTTTTCCATTGATTTTAATTCTTTTCTTTTATTGGAATCTTTGAATGGAAACAACTATTGAGCGTTTCACGGTCCTAACGCTCGCGATGTCAAACACGGCAGTTATGCTACCCAGCACTACGCGTCACGAATGCAAACGGCTGTATTTTTAATCTTCCATCTAATAATTATTATGAGGTGTACATCTGATGCAAAGCTTCTTAAGGTCCCAGTTAGACAACGCGATAGCTTTCAGCGGCCGCCGCGCGGCGACTGCGCGCTCTCCTCCTGGTGCGTAGCAAATTGAACTTTATTGTTTGTCCACAACGTACAAATTCTTAGCAGGTACTTAACTGTGACTGCTGTTAAGTTTTGTTACAGGATAGTTCTAAAAATCTTCAGCGTGACCAGTTTATTAGTTTCATTGACAAAAATAACATAGTTATATTATAAGCTTCAACAGTTTATAGAATAAGAAAAAGAAAGAAAGAAAGAAAAGAAATATTTATTTCACAGTTTTACTCGTACATTGTTAAAAAGCTTTAAATCTATAACTGTATAATAATAACTGCAATATTAGAATATTACGTATTAGGTAGATATATTTAGTATCCTACAAGGTCATTCATTGAATTATTATTATCAGGGGCTTTATAGAAGGGATTTTGATTACAACGTTACGTCTTAGCAGATTAAACAATTATCGTTATTTACAACAACTCATATACACCAACGTTATTTTGCTAAGATTATTAGCGTATTTAATTAAGGGTTATTTTATCGTCCAAGGTGTATTATCCGCATTCAATGCCAACTTTTTGATCGTACAATACGCTGTTTAAAAGGGTTTAATTTTAATGATAATTTGGTATGATCTGAATATCACCATTTTTATTTATATTGTTATATCATATTCAATTGAAATATCAGAATTGAGAAGGATTACACATCATAGATTGATCCATCCTAATGAAAATAATGTCATTGTTATAAAATGCTTCAGAACGCTTGCTTTTTACAACGAACTCCTAATATCTAATCCTTCATTATGGACTAAGACTAATCTTATAATAACTGACAATAATATTCGTATTATTATAAAAACAAACAAAACTAAACTAAAAATAACTATGACCCTAATTTTAGCTGTTGAATATATATATATAACTTTCGTTAACTAAACTTTATTTTTGAAGTAGGTGAAATCAAAACGATGTACCTATTATTTTCAAATTAAAGTTGACACTGATTTTGGCACAACCCTACAAGGACAAGATTATACATAGAATAAATAATATTAGACTGGTTATCGTGACGCTCCCATTGTTTAGTAACATGTGCAGAGGTGCATGTTATAAGTTGCATTCTTACTGCCAGGTGGACAGTCGAATTCATCGCTGCTGTCGAACGGACAGTCCAGGTGTCCGTCGCAACGCCGGCTCGTGTCGATGCAAGGGCCATTCTCACACCTCCACTGATTCCTGCCACATCCGCCTTACGCGGAACACCACATTTGTTTTACATTGCATTACACTCCATAGACTCCTTTGAATGTGTGGTCTAGTCGTAGCGTCCGTCTCGGGGTCGACTCCCGGCTGGGGTAGACGTTTATGTGACAGATAAATGTTTGCTCTCCAGTCGTGGGTGCTTGTAATGTCTTTACTAAAATTGTGCCACCCACGACACAGGGAATCTTAGTAGGTATTGGTAAAACGTAGTGTTTACATACCCTTTGGGTATGGGTGTATCAGTGTGTAAGCGTAATTAATGTATTGACATTAATTTATAGCCTGTAATAATCCTGCGAGACTAATTCGATAATGTATGTAGTAATAGGGTGTCTATTTGTAATATTAAAATAATCGCTTTTTTGTTCAATTCCACGGGGAAGAAGTCGCGGGCACAGCTAGTTTAAAAAGTAAAAAAAAAAAAATACCACTGGGTGTAACTGGGGGCGAGGGCGGCACAGGAGTCCAGTAGGGTATGAAGGTCGTCGTAGGCCTCATAGTAGTAGTATAAGGCGGTGGTAGCGCGCAGTTCGTTTCGTCAGACTTATCAAAGCACTCAGCGTAACCGTTGCAGTATCCCGACTCTGGAATACACTGGCCTGATAGGCACGGCCACTGTCCTTCCTGACAAGCTGGTCAAATAATCAACATATTAATATGAGTTTAATGTAATCCATAAAAATATCAATTATATCATCACTTTTCGTTTATCACACAATAAAAGCATGTTCAATTTATACACGATGTCCGCTTCCGCTGTGAGTAGCAGTATCCGAGTGAGTAAGCGATATTCCTTTTGTTCACGCCTAAATCGCTTTCGCTAAAACCTGTTGATTGTCGTACACTTTATACAATAAAGGACATCCAATGTGTTTTATGTATGATGCTGATCTGTTGGCTTACCTACGCAGTATGCGCGTTATTTTTCGGTGTCGACAGCGGTAGCGGATAACGGGTATATGTGAACAGTATTATGTTGGCTGTGATTTTAAGCATTTGCTATCTTACTTAAGTAATTTTAAGCTGGGAGGCCCATGTTTTATGGATTATGAAACTACGTCACACCCAACACATGTGAGTCAATAATTAATATTATTTTAATACTCGTAACATTCTCTTGCTACGCTTCAAAATATCTGTGCCTTAGTACCTGCACACGAACCAATTGCTACACATATTGAGACATTATTTGAGTTTCATGTTAATTTACAATTAACTATTTATAATTGTTCCTAATGCAAAAGTTTACAGTAGCACTGTTACGCTCTCAAAACTTTTATTACTAACCGATTTACAGAATCTTCATCAACTTGTATCTTTTCCCCCCGTGGGAATAAAAAATCCGAGATCCGTGACCCGTGATAAAAGTAACATAATATGCCATAATTTAGATGTGTTTTGTGCTTTTCGTGCGATTATCACACAGACAGACAGACAAACAGAAATCGCAAAAAATGTGATAATAATATTGTGTGAATACATTTTAGTATCTATGTTTAATAGTTTTCAGGCTAGTTAAATGTTGTTGTTTTCGGAACAGGCTTGACACCTTGGATAACTTATCACAACAAAGAGTATGGATTATGTGATTTCTGTTTTATCGATGTATTATATCTGTATAATAACAATTAAAATAATAAAATTATTATGACCATTTTTTGTTTAACAAAGTACAATAATCGATTAATGAAACGAGGATTAGTCTGAAGTGGGACAACTTATCGACGTGGTGTGGTGCTGTGCTATACCAGTGCTCTACAATGGACAAACTACTGAGATGGCTGCTATCATATAGTGTTTCACACGTGCCACAGTGACAACATCGTGACAAAATGACGCAAATGTAAATAGTATTGCCGGAACGTTTTGGCTTGATTAAAGTAAGTAGTGACAGTGTCATTTGCTGAAGGTCACGAGTCGAGAGTCACACTTTTTGACCACAAAAATACCTTCGTGTGAACTAATAAAAAGCGCTCGATAACGTCGTAATGCGATATTTTATCCCGTTGTTGTCGCACGTGTGATAACTTTAGATTGGTCAAAGAAAATTGTCATGCGGCAAAGTATGCGTAAAATTTACTGTCACTAAATTCAACTATACATAAGCTCAACTATAGGTATTGTATCGTATAAAAATAAAACTTTAGAACAAGCGGGGGAACAACCTATTATACAAACAAATGTATTATGGTATTGCAGCACCTTTACGCAATCACCGAACTGTTTTTCTTTCTATAATAATATCCGACAAACAAGCAGGCGAGTATCTTGATAAGTTACAATTATTGTCCGAAGAACATCAATATCAGGAATCATTTGCCGGCCATGTATAGGAAACTAAAAACCCGAGATGATTGCTTGTTAGTTCTAAAGAGCTAAAATCTAAAGCAATCTCAAGAGTGTGTACTAAACCAGCTGTTACTTTATTTTAGACTTTATTCTATACATTATAAAGTAAATTTTAGATTAATTGATAGACCTGAGTTCAGTTAAGCGGATAATTAAATTAATAGTATTCGTATTTTTCTGGGCAGAAAATCATTCTACTAGTCGTTAGCATGGATGCAAGTTATCTTGAAGCGAATTGAACTGTAATTTAGTAATAACTCGGATCTCCTAGTAGAAATCGGTTCATTAAGATACTGTCCCTCTCCTAAGTCTAACATGTAAGAGAGGGGATCGGCCCACCTCTCTCACCAAATGCATGCTTACTAATTTACTTACTACATACCTAACACACATTATAAATAAAATAAGAATAAGACAATATTCTTCGTGCGGAAGTACCAAGTTTCTGAACTTGATCTCTGTTACCGATCACTTTATGGTAGCGATCGTGTCAATTAAATGTTATGAATATAATAATAACTAAACCAACATAGTACTCGCAAATGAAACATTCAACGTAAACAAGAAGCCCATTCAAAATTTAAAAAAATGTTTTACCAAGAAATTTAAAAGTAAGGAAGCATCGGATTTGGATGACACAACAAGGTTATTTGAAAAGTAGCTAACTAACAATGAAATTATAAGATTCTATAATGCAACCTACGGTATATAGCCTGCCATCTAAGGATTTACGAAAACGGGGAATGTACATTCTGGTAGGTATCGAACACGCATACAACATTCCATTAGTAATATTTTATATACCAGAATTGTAACAGTTCTGTTCATCGGAGAAGTCGGTACAGTCATAGACATTGTCGCATCGCATCATGTGTGGGATGCAGCGGCCGTTGTAACAGGTAAATTCTGATTCGTGGCACGGCGGCGTCTCAACTGAAGATCGGGAAGACCTCGTCACATACCATGCTGCACATCAGCTATACTTAGCATAGGTACTCTTACTCACATTTAACATTAACCAAGTTACTTTGACATCTATTGCAATATAGAGAAATATGTTCAAAATCTCTTTCTTTTACGCGTTAATTTATCATGTGAGTATTTTTTTTATTTTTTATTTACTGAAAAACTGTCGTAATAAAAAGTTTCAGTCTTTCGCATGTCCCCCGATGAAATGTCTCGTGCCTAGCAAAGTGCAGTTAGTGCTAAAAAAAATTTTGGTGGTGCAACGATTAGTTCAAGTGATTAGTGCTAAGTTCGTAAGCATAAGTGCTCTGTGCTCACATACTCGTATGTGCCAAAATTGTGTTAATAAAATTCAATCAAAAATTTACAATGTGTCATAAAAAATTTAAGCATAAAAAATATTTTAATTTCATAATTCGCTTTAAGTCATGAATTTCGGTCTGAAAGCGATTTCAATTTGAAAACGTTTACACATTCACCTGGATATTGCAAGAACTGCACCCATTACGTTTTAGAAATGAAATTTTCTGTTTTCATGATTAAATATTTGCATATATGTATGTATTTACTTACTGTATTTACTTACTTATATATGCATATCCTTTTGAATTATCATTATTAAGTTCTTAAATTGTTGTAAAACTGTCAAGCGACAAACTAGAAGTTTGAATATGGTTCGAGATTAAATCGGTTGCTTACGTCATCTAACACCTGGAGTGTACACTCGTTTTTTACTAATATATTTATCAATATTTTACTTACCACAATTTTCTTCATCTGAACTATCATTACAATCCTGGTGACCATCACAGTAAAACTGGCTATTAATGCAGGTTCCGTCACGGCATGTGTACTGATTTTCTGAGCAACCTGGAAACAAATTTAATAATTATTTTTAATGTATCTAAAATTCTAATCAGACATTTATAACATTATAGTCATTTTGCCAATTAGAAAAGCATCGATTTCTAGTGTTGGTAATTAAAAACAGGCTAGTACGCGTGCCTATTTATAGATACGTAATTAAGTCTCATTACGGATAACTGCATCTTTAAAATTACGGGCAGATCACATAAGAGTATACGACTATAATAATGTGTATAGCACGGACGATACGTTTCAGACAGAGTCCAATACTAAAACATTGCCACCGAGTGAAATGAAATAAGTGATTTATACAAATAAAAGGAGAAACTGGTAGCCCCTGGTTTGAGGAGGAATGAACGTTGTATATGTCTATAAATGTACCTACATTAAACTTTGATTTATGTTTTCTAAACGTAATGAAACAATAAGTATTGCTAATTCTGGTCGATGAGTACGTAAGCCAAACCTTTCGTTGGTTGGAATAAACCCTGATGTCTTTTGTGACCTCACATCTAATTCCGGAGTTTTAATCTACATTCAAGTGTTCAATTTTGAGACACGCAATGTATTTTAAACAGTAGGTAAAGATAAAGAAGTTAATTTGACTGAAAAAATAATTAATACTTTCGGTATCAATTTTGTGTTCTGCTATTTTTTGCCGTCTATTTACTTAATAATGCAGCCTTTTTTTAGGATGTTCACTAAAATGTTTGTGAAGGTAGAAGGGAATAACACTACTCCTGTCCGACAACACAGAGATAAGGGTGGCTGAAAAACAGCGTTGCATAAGATCGACTTTATGTTAAGTCCAGCTGAGCTATCTCTTATTGTCCATTCACTGTTCTTCTTGATTTTCATATAGTCTTATCTGTGTAACATTTTTTTATTTTTTATTTGAAGGGTATATTAAAAATACAAATCTGTTATAATAATAATAACAGACCGGCCGGGCTGGCTTACCCGGATCAGGAGTTTTGGTGACATTGCACTCGAACTCGTCGCTCATGTCTAAGCACTCCGCCACTCCATTGCAACGTTGTGATTTGTGAATACATACACCGTTTTGACATCTATAAAGAGAATACAAGACATTGGCTTCCTTTATGACAATCGAATGATTAATCCACAAAAACAAAATAATCTGTATTGTACAATATTTACAGTACATTTCGCAATGAACAAAACGAAGCAGAGCATATTAGCAGGTACGATTTCAGATTAAAAAGAGTGTTGCTCATGAAGTAAAACATTCGCATCATTCGCAGAGATAATTATAAAACTAGTTGTATTTGACAAAATTGTAGTCAAAGTAAGGTATAATAAACTTGCAGCTGAATTACCTGAAGCTATCCAGTGAGTCACAATCACAATCCAGCTCATCGGATTTGTCCAAGCAATCTGTCACATTGTTGCAAATCTGACTTTCGGTCAGACATTTGTCGTCGCATTTGTAGGAGCAATCTTAAAAGAAACATAATTATATCGTGAATACATATAAAATCAAAACTGTTTGGAAAAACGGTTAAAAAGCAAACACAGATACCAGCAAACGTATAATTAGTAACGAGCAAAGTATTCGCTATGAACTTTTGGTTGCGCTCGCAAGTTGCAGAAAATTTTCACGCAAAGCATAGCTCCTTAATTCGCTCATACTTGTAAATACTGCAAGCATATTTTTATTATCTAATTTAAATATATGTAGAAATAAATAATAAATAAATATATAACAACATAAGTAGTATGTTGTAAATAATATTTGGATTAGAAAATAATGAAAATATCTATGTCATTATTTTGTGTCATCTCATTTGTGACCAAAGTCGCTAAGAGAAACAAATTGGTGATTAAGTTTTGATGCAGTTAAGAGAAGCAGGAGTAATGTAAATTTATTTTCCAAGCAAGTTCCATATTACGTTATCATCCTAATTATCATAGCTACGAGGAAAAGTATTTAAGTAATAAAATAATAATGAGAAGTTATCCAAAATTTTACTTGCAAATTCAGTGTATGTTACAAATACATAATTATCAGATTACGTAATACAAAGTATAAGTAGGTATATATTAGGTCTTTAAAATCAATGATGATTTTTCTATATCAAATTGTATGTTCTTTAGTCATGTCCAATTCCTACATACTTTTAAATGATTGCCTAGTCGAAAAAGTACCTCTTGCGTTTTTGGAAAACAAGGCATAGGTATAATGTTAATTTGCAAGGAATTTTGTTCGTGTAGGGAGGACTAAACATCGGGTCTCGACACAGTGAACGTTTGTTGAAACCTGTGACTGATTAAATATAATGACTGGTAGAATGTACATAATATAATTATGTACTTGGTTAAGCACACTGATAAACAAGTAGTAATTTTATTACAATTGTTCATATTTTCAGCCTGATAAAATCATGATTTTGTTAAATACAGGCAACGTACATATATAACAGTAGGTTTTCTTCACACTCGTTGGGTGCCTTAGTTTAATTGGGTGCGCGCCATTACCGTGCAACGCACACAAATGAACATTATCATTCTTATTCGTCCAACAAAAATCTTTGTGTGCGTTCTAAGCTGCGTAAATACGTGACGGGACAAAGGCGTTCACACAAACACACCGTGTTGGTACCTTTGTTTGAAGATAACTTACATGTCACAGGTCGCGAGGCCTAAGCATTAAGTGGTGAGGATGGTAATTACCAGAGCAGTTATCTTCATCTTCGCCTGAATCGCATTCTGTAATCCCATTACAACGAGTAGCGCATCTCACGCTACCATCTTGATCACACGCGAAGCTATCGGCCGGACACACCGCTATAAAACATAATCATTTTTTAGTTGTACAATTAATTGCCTAATTATAATGTTAACTTACTTACTATCGTAATAGAAATAGAACAAGATACAACTAAGATGCGCATACCGCTATATAAAACTAGTTGTTGATGACCCACAAAAATTATACTTGCAGCGGTGTACTTTAAAATTATTGAGTACAAACCACACGATAATTTAATTAGTTGACTTAAATTTTCCGACATAAACAATCAAAGCAAGCTTTGGGATCTTTCGATAAAAGTAAACCTTTGTAAAGTTAGTCACTCGACAATAACTGTTTATTTACGAAACATTATTCCCATTGTCTTATTCAAATTAAAAGCAAAATTAATGTACGTAGAAATGTTATACACAAAAAAGGAGTGACATATATAGGTAAAATAGTGCTCATAATTAAGGTGGAAAATAGGTGGTAGAGCCTTTAGAGTTCCCCAAGTGTATTTATACCATGACGGTACCAAGTAGCATTTGTACTGTACTAATTGTAGTAACAGCAATTCTCTTCCGATTGGAAAGGTGTGGATCCGATAACATTTATTAGAGGCGACCGTCTTGGCCTAAAGAACTAGACTATTACCACAGAATAAGTAATAGTATAGTACGGCTATTACTAACAATAACTAACGGTCCCTGCCCCAGTTCTTATACTTACTAACAAACTGACAACTTGCAACCTAATAACACCTGCTAAGAGGACTAACCATCCTAGTCTAGAGTTTTGTTCTGTGTCGGTCACAGTAGTCATAGGCGCCAGCGGACAAATCTGTTTTAAATAAAAAAAAACACATAATCATATCAGAAAGTGATACGTTAAATATTTTTTATTATCCACCTAATAGTTGATAACGGTTATTTTTGTGAACGGAATAGAGTTTTATCTCCATGTTCTGTGATATTTGACAATCATTAGATAGGTTACCATTGCATTAGTATCATGCTAAATTTACTTACCTACTCGTGCATACATATATCATGCATCTAAATACTCACACAGGTACATGCGAATTCCTTTATTCATACAGAAATGAAACTAAATACATTATCTATAATTTTTTTAGATACTTATGGATAAAAATGGAAGTGTAAGAGGGGCGCATGGGCGTAAGTAAATTATTTCATATTTACTTAAACTTTTTGCTGAACTTTATGTAGTAAGTTGCAAGTAAAAAATAAATTTCATCGTGGGGAAAATTATATATTTTCAAGAAAGTGACACTTAAATAACATTAAATATTTTTGGATACGTTTGCTATAATCAATAAATACTTCTGTCTACAAATTTGCGTACCTACGCGCAACTAACTACGTTAGATTACACTTCCCTTAATATCTTTTCGTTCTGTGATAATGTGAGCACTACATAATATTTCTTACTGTCCACGGTACATTGACATCCACGAGGTCTTCACTGTTATCCACAAGAAGAAAAATCGACAGAGTCCACTGAGCTCAACTTACCGCAATTTCGTTCGTCTTCGTCTCCGAACCCACAATCTATTCGACCGTTGCATCGTTTGCTGATATTGATACAAGAACCATCGCCACACGTGAACTCATCCCGCTTACAAGTGCATTTGGTTTCGTCGGAACCGTCAGAGCATTCCGTGGTCCCGTTACATCGGGAATCGGCATGAACGCACTCGCCACTCGAACACTTATATTGATAAGCCATGCACACTTTGCCTGCCATAATATAATGCACAAACCGTAACCTTAATAATATATTATAATCAGGAGTTAGGTGCATAAATATACGGGTTATATGTTTTACTAGTAGGTACGCTGGCCATTATGAATTTATTGCGGAGCACTTTTATATTAGCTACGTTAAAAAATCAACGAACACTTTTTCTCAAATGAATACCTACTGAAAAATATTTTAGGGTCGGTGGGTGGGTTACTCTTGAATACTTATTTTGTTTATTAATCGATTAAAAGACAAAACAAGTAAAGATTTCGTAATTTTTGAATTAAGATTTTCGGACGATCGATCTATTCTACAATCACTAATCTATAATACATACCTACCGTGCATACATGCCGTATAAAGGACTGCGCACATTACACCAACTCGACGTCAACTCCACTCCGACTCCACTCCGTTTCAACTCCGACGTTCTGTTCCGCGATCAACGCTTCATCGACGTCAACTCGACTCCGTCTCCACTCCGTTTCAACTCCGACGTTCCGTTCTAGGTACATTACGTCATTGTGTCGGTCGACGCGTGGACTACTCGTCTACGGTGAGTCGTCAACGCAACGTCGACGCGTTGGTCTCGAAACGGAACGGCTATGGGTGTAGGGCGGGGAGGGGCCGTACAGGGCTTTTAAGTATAAGTTCGAAATTCAACCTTCCTTTCAAAGATATAAGGCTCATAATTGAATGTTAGCTTTGTCAAGGTTTTAGTCGCGTTTTCGTCTGTCGGTCGTGGAGTCGTTGTACTGTGCGCAGTCCTTAATACATACATGCCGTTTTTGTAAGTATTTGAATGAAATTCAGAATGAAGATATTTCATTGAAAGTTATGAAACATGTATAAAATATTTTTTCTAAAATCATCCCTTAAGCGGGTAAAAGGTGGGCGCAAAGTTCTCTGATTTTATCAACTTTTATATATTTAGGGATTTTTAGCGGGCGAAGCCGCGGGAGCAGGCTTGTCTATATATATATAAATGAATCCCTATTTCCCTTGGTCAAAATTTATTAATAATTAAGAAAATTTTCATAAAGCTGAGTGAACATTATTATTTCATTGAGTTGGCATAAAAATTACATAATTATACATATAACGCCAAATTTTGATTTTCTTAGTCTCACCCCTCTATTTTAATCGCGCTTTTAGTATTTTTGTGTATTAAAATCATTCACTACAAGTTATTTATATGGCAGGACAACTTTCGCTGGGTCAGCTGGTCAGCATAAATAAAATGTTAAATTTCCAATACAGATTTATGTATGTATATAATATAACGCAACCTAACGACTTAAGTTACACTAAGGAGAACACGGGGGTGAGTAAACATGATAGAAGGTAACTTTGTATCCTTCTACACTAATCAATTATACAATATTTTCATATTCCAGACAATGTTCAGTAAAATAGAAGCGATATACCGCCAATGGCCATTTTTATAATACAAATATTACAAGTGACCTTGTAAGAAAAAGAGAGAGAGAAATCAAATCAAAATGCTTTGAATGCAAAAAATTCAAATTGACCTTCGTATTTACAGCAATTTTTACATATTTAGTAAAAAAAACAAGGTTCATAATTATATCAATTAAAATTAAATATTTTTATGAGAGTGATTAATATTCTTTTAAATCCGAATATAATGGTAGCAGGGTTGCAATTTGAATAATATTTACTGAATTATTAGGTACGAGCAGTTATTTCATTAAATTTAACTAAATATTACTTTATCTTTACAAAGCCCTGTCGTAAACACTGTGGGGTATTTACAGGGACATTATTGTTTGGGAAATTGGAAGTTGCGAAAAGGGTCGAACCATAGATGCAATCTCGTTCATCCGAACCGTCCTGACAGTCATGCGTGTGGTCACAATGTTTGGATGCAGGTATGCAGTATCCATTGCCACATTTGAAGTCGCCATCACCACATGCTGACGGGTAAAATATAGTGCTACATTCTCATTTAAGTATAAATAACAAACTTGCATGATTGTTAACTCAGTGAGAAAACAGAGAGAGAAAGTAAACGAAAGAAATCAGCGAACAAACATTAGGTCTCTAGAACAATCAGAAAGAGAATAAGAAAAGTGGAATCAAATAGAGAAGACAGTTTCGAGAGAGACCTTGACAATAAAAACTTACGACAATTCTGTTCATCGGAATAATCTCCAAGGTCGCAATCATAACGTCGATTGCATCTCTGATATTCGGGGATAAGTTTGCCGTTTCTGCACTGAAAGTATCCAGCGGCTGTAAATACGTGCAAAGCTAATAAATACTTGACAATATTCTGTGCTAGACAAACACCAAAGCAGGTGAATTATCGGTGAGGTGATGCTTAATGATGTGAATATGAAGCTGTGAATGTGTTTACTATTTATTTTGTTTATATACACGACCTGTGCTCCCTGCTAATAGAAGCATATTTTTAAACGTGCAATCAGTGCCGGCGTTAGGGGGGGCGCGGGGCCACGGCGAATTTTAGGGAGGCGCCGAGGTCTGGAGCTGGAGTCTCCTGTCTCCCGTGGTGCATAAAAATATAAAAAAGAGGAACTCCAAATCTTTCTGCGCCCACGTCGTTACCTCTGGGTAAAACATTAACGCTAAAGGGAAGATGAAATTCTTAATATAAGTTTACATGGGATCAGCAAAAAACTAACACTCGATATTGCTTCCCTAACAGTATTTTTGCCAGGGGTGTCAGTGGCCCTTACGCCAGCACTGCGTACAATAACTATTATATTGGATAACAGTCATATTCTTTAATAATTACACTAAATACCTGTAAACTACTCGAGCTTGACTAAAGTCTAACTGACTGTCAACCAAATATGTTTACATGTACATTTAAAACGTTTTTGACCGACTAAGTAAACACATTGGATTGACATAATTATCTACTATACATATTATATGGTCCGTATCACACCTTTAGCGAGACAGTTTCGTTCATCCGATCTATCGGTCGGGCAGTCCACGCGGCCGTCACAACGCCTGGAGCGTTGGATACAGTTGCCATGATCACATTGCCACTGATCTGACTTGCATCCTTGTAACATTTGTTTTGTTAGTAACTTTAATTACTGACATGACATCAGCATTAATGAAGCTAAACATTTGCAATTGATTTAAATTAAGTAAGCTATTAAATGGTAAATTATTCAGTGATCAATGCAAATGTTCAAAGTTAGTATTTTCTCAATACTTACGACATCCGATTTCATCGCTGCCATCGCGCGGGCAATCTTTAAAGCCATCGCAACGAAGAAGAACAGATATGCAGTCGCCATTTCTGCAGCGAAACTTGCCCCGTTCTTTGCACACATGAGTGCCAGTCCACAACCCGTAATAATGAGAAACTTACCCGATTAAGTCCAAGAGGAAAGCGCGTGTAACAAGTACGCTCAATTAAAGTCTGTTTTTGATGGATGATGTGTAGGTACACCTAAACACCAATGGTTTGAAATATAAAATGGTGACTTACGACAGCCTGATTCATCGGACCCATCATTACAGTGCGGGACCCTGTCGCAACGTTTCCGGCCCTCAATGCAAATGCCATCAGACTCGCAACGGAACTCGTCCTCTTCACAGTCTGGAAACAGAATATTGCTTTTGCAATCTCATGATATTTCTCCATAACTAACTCATAAACTATTGACTTTAAATAATATTCGTTTAACTAGAGTACGTCCTTCGATCGAGAAACTTCTATCATAATATTAAAGATAAAATACAATATGTCATAGACAGGTATTTCATTGTATGGTATATACCTATTATGAGTTTTCTATTCAAACATGAATAATTATCTGCGCCGGCCGGGAATCGAACCCGGGACCCCGCGCTTCGAAGACAGGGCACTACCAACTAGGGGGTCATCATTATTTAAAGCAGGATGTGTTATAATAACAAAATAAGAGTAACTTTAAATACGATAGAACGATATTACCGATTATTATTACAGTGAAGTATCGGGCACTAAATAAATCTCATAATGTAGTATGTGTATCCACGCTCTAGCTATACGTATAGGTTATAATTATAGTATTTATGTGTGTGCACTCACCACACTGCTCGTCTTCTCCATCGGAACAGTCGATGAGTTTGTTACAGCGACGCCAGCTTTCAATGCACTTTCCGTCGTTGCAACGAAAGTCGTCTGAACCACAAGATTCTGCAAAGAAAAAAACGGAATGCTAAGACATAAAATAAAATAGTGTCTCTTTTTAGAGGGTTCCATACGCCACATCGAATTCCATTACATCGAAGTTCATGACATCGAACACGTAACATCGATAGTTTATTATATCGAACTATCATCACATCGAATGTTTATTACATCGATTGTTCATGACATCGAAAGCTTTTAAAATCGAATGTTCATTGAATCGAATTTATAACATCGAAGCCTTATCACATCGATAGGTCGTGACATCGATAGCTTTATAACATATAGAACGGACATTTTTTTTTATATACCTATTAAATGAAAGAAAAAAAATATTTTTACACTAACGTTTAATGTTATTCATTACATAATAGCTAACAATCTCTTTCAGAATAGCATATTTCAGAAAACTGATAGACACTCCAGATTAAAAGGGTTCCATACGCCACATCGAATTCCATTACATCGAAGTTCATGACATCGAACACGTAACATCGATAGTTTATTATATCGAACTATCATCACATCGAATGTTTATTACATCGATTGTTCATGACATCGAAAGCTTTTAAAATCGAATGTTCATTGAATCGAATTTATAACATCGAAGCCTTATCACATCGATAGGTCGTGACATCGATAGCTTTATAACATATAGAACGGACATTTTTTTTATATACCTATTAAATGAAAGAAAAAAAATATTTTTACACTAACGTTTAATGTTATTCATACATACATGTTTGTATGTATATGTATGTATGTACATGTATGTATGTATGTACATGTATGTATGTATGAATAAAATTAAAAGTTAGTGTAAAAATGATTTTTTTCTTTCATTTAATATATCAAAAAAAAAATGTCCGTTCTATATGTTATGAAGCTGTCGATGTCACGACCTATCGATGTGATAAGGCTTCGATGTTATAAATTCGATTCAATGAGCTTTCGATTTTAAAAGCTTTCGATGTCATGACCATTCGATGTAATAAACATTCGATGTGATGATTGTTCGATATAATAAACTATCGATGTAACGTGTTCCATGTCATGAACTTCGATGTAATGGAATTCGATGTGGCGTATGGAACCCAGATTAAAAGGGTTCTCTTCATATGACAACAAAATTAAATAACGAAATCCTAATAACAATGGTTTTACAAACAATATAGCAAAAGGAAACAATGTGTCTATAGGTATATCACTGATTGTTAGCTTTAAAAAGTGGTATTCAAATGTTTAATTTGAAGTGATTGATATGAACAAGAGAAAATACCGCGTCGCAGCAGCAATTCTCTCACGTAACACTCATACAAACATGTTTTACATAAGCCGACAATAAAAGACAAGAAAAACGTGTCCTTCTAAAGAGATTCTCCTAACATTTTTTCCTCGAGAATAAACATTTTCAGAAACACCTTTCCATAGTTAAAATTCCACAGCCGTGGTCTGGCCTACGTGATATACTTATCACCAGGTGTTAAGTAGAGGAAAGTTTAAAATCAGAAGCAAGAATGCTTACATTTTTCCAAGTCAGCAGGGTACATACATATTTTAAAAGTCATAATACCTTCTTTAAAAAGAAAATGTGGATGTAATAATGTATAATCTAAGGGGATTGAACCCCCATGAGCGGTTTTCTCGCTATTAGCTACGACATTAGACACTTCCACCCCCGAGCATACAGGTGTAATGACACCACTCTGGCCGGCCGGTTAAGGCAAGCAGAGAGGTAGGGGCTTGTTCCTCAATCTACACTACACCTACTGAAGATAAAGAACAGGGGAAGCACTCGGGTCCATGCCTCCATGCAATAATGTTCGTTTGAAAGTATTAGCTTTCAATTATCATGAATTAATTACAATATAAAGTTACAATTAAAAAAAATCGTTGCGTTGTTCTTTACCACCTTGTTACCCTGTTGTTAATTATTGATAAATATACACATAATTATAATATATTTATTATACCAACACCACAGTCCAAAAGCGGTGCTGAAGTATTACATAGATAAATAATTTGTTAAACTAAATATTCTTAAACACCTATTTGAGAATCATCATCATCATCACAACCCATAACAACACCACACAACCCACAGCTGGGCACGGGTCTCCTCTCACAACGTGAGGGCATACCACCTATGTAATCAGCCAGTGGACAAATTAATGTAGTATGTAAATGTACAAGAAGAAAACCGTTATAAAGTCTAAAGCTATATCAGAGCAACAAAATAAACAGACACTGCTGCAACATATTATGATTGTTACCAATAAAACATGCAGCCAATTTGTATAGCATTCATTCATATCCCTGCAATTACTCTCGATTGCATGTCATTCATGATTGAGGACATCTGGGTCATTCTGGGTAATCTTCCCGAAGCAAGATTAAACGACCGATAGCGTTTGGTAAATGTACTATCAATCAGAATAACCATACATCAATGAGTGCTTCGATATCAAGGTTTTAATAACACAGTGCTTAATATTTCGCATTGGAACTTAGTTACGTAATCATAAAACGATTTAGGCCATAGGCAGTGCATGGCTAGGAATGTATTTAAATAAGTTAGTAGAACTATTCGTTTGTTGTGTAGAATACGATGGCCTTGATTTAATAGTCGAAAGACAGTTTTAATATTAATTATGTTGTGAATTAATTGAACGGTAGCATTCGTATCTTGTTACCTAACTGTTCACAATGGATCATAGCTTTGAAAATTGGTCTCATATGGTAGTCCTTTCGATCTAGCTAGCTTGGAAACAAAATAGAGTAAGTAGTTAAAAGTATGAAGAATGATACATTTAGAGGCGGAGGCGTCGTCCTAATTGGCAGCGATCGTACGATGGCGCGATGCGTTCTCGTCGTGCGATGGGTTCAAACTACAGATTTCATCAGAGTGTCCTATTTTAACCTCAAAACTAATTGTAATGAAACAGAATGTTTGAACCCATCGCACGACGAGAACGCATCGCGCCATCATACGATCGCTGCCAATTAGAACGACGCCTAATACTGTTGCGGTTGGCTTTACATAATTATCAAAGTACATCGTCACCACATCGGCAAAATCTGTAGCTCAGTCAAAACCTGTAATTATTGATTTTGATGATTTATTATATCCCATCAAAACCGTGTGATTGAAAACATCTTATGTTGTTATTATTATAGGTAAACTAGCTGATCCAGCGAACGTTGTTCCGCCATATAGATTACTTGTAGTGAACGATTTAAATTTGAGGGGTGGGGGTAGGGAAGTGAAAATTTGGGATTAAGTAGTGTATTTTTTACAGCATAAAAAAATATCGTAAAAAAATACGTGTGGCGTCCAAAAATACACATAATACCAAATTTTCACTTTCCTACTCCCACCCCTAAAATTTAAATCGCATTCACAATCTATATGGCGGAACAACTTTCGCTGAGGCAGCTAGTTTTATATAAGATGATCCAATTGACATAAAATTATGTGATTTTACCAAACTAGCAAATATCCATCTTTGCTCTTTGCTCCGTATGCTATTAATTAAAAGTGTTATTGTGATTTCTTAAAGTTTCAATGGCAACTTAGCCTGCAATAGCAATAGTTTTAGTAGGTTAAGTATTATACCAATCGTTTGGTTACGGCTTAGAAAAAGCAGTCGGCGCCTGAGCCATTGAACCTTCGAAAGCTTCCAATAAACCTTGTTATCTTACGTGAAACGCGGTAAAATTTAATTTTGGGGTACTTTCCCTCCGCCAGTAGACTCCCGTACAATTTTCGTCATATTTTTACACTTAATATATTGCCACAGAACAGATATTTATTCAATATTTTTATGTTATATTAGTTTATCTGAAAAATATTAGTCAATTGGAAAAAGTTATTTTCAAACTTACAATAACTATATTTACATTTTAACTTGATAATGAATCAATTTCGTTAATATAAATAACATGATATGAGCATTGAGTTCATGCAGCAATGTCGTGAATTTAGTCTGTCTTAGTGAGCATCGCACGGATATCACCTGAAGGATAACAATGCGTTTAAATTACATTTATTTTTCAGAAACATTTAGGGGTGTAAGGGACTTCATCAATCTATAAGTCCAAGCCGATCTCTAACTGATGTACAACAGATGGTATACAACAAAGAGCCAAAGAGTCAAAACATTGATTTTTATTTTTTAACAGGACTTTGGTCCCAACTTTTAACCTTGTATCGCGTGGGAGGCGTTTTATTAATGGGGATGAAAATATCGCAGAAGTTGACGTACGATGGTCTGGTGGTGTTTGCATTATATTCACACAGCAAAATACATGGACAGTCAACATCTCCTAAAAATAGTCGACGTACAGATTAATTCATAAATTATTGCTTCGATTTCGTTTTGGTATCTATTAAATATTGAAAATTTTTGTTAACAATATATTGATCCTTGTATAGTGAAGTAAACAAATAAAACTTAAACGTAGAAGCAAAACAAAAGAAAAAAATAGACACGTGAATGATTTCGAAATCTGAATCTATTCAGATTCAGATTGCGTGGGTCTCCTCAAATTAATTACGCGTCGACTAACAAATACTTTAAATTACTGAAAAGTAGATTAAACGCGTAGTACCTATAATAATACCTACCGTATAATGAAAATGATAGCTCCATAAATGTGTAATGTTCATTGTTGTGTTTCTCTGTTTTCATTATGACAGTTAATAGTGATTATATTGAACATAATGCTAATGTTTAAACTTAACTACCGCTATTATTTTAGGTACCAAATTATAATCCGTTAACGTTGGTAAATTACCCAAGTGTAAAACAACGGAGAATGTATTAAAGTATCATAATTGTACATTCCGTGAAATTATATTTAACATAACCCATACACATATAACATTATATCTCGTAAGTCATTTCCAGCTGCAACACTTTTTTCTCATTAGCCGGAACTATTTTCATCGGTTAGGTTTAAAAGAAGATATTTCAATCTCCTAAAATATTTACGGTAGCGTGGAATGGACGTCGCTAGCTTTTGATTGAGCCCAGACTTTTTGTGGCTAAAAGCATTTATCAACATATTTATCCATACTGATATAATTGCGAAGTAACTGTCTGTTCGCTACCATTTTACGGTAAACCGTTTATGTAAACTTTTGTATGGAGGTAGTTTGGGACCCTAGAAAGGACAATTATGATATATTTTGCTAATGCTCATTGCTATATTTTGTCGTTTTCCGACGATTCAACATACATATAAAAAATATTTTATAGTACTTAATAATCTTAGAAACACTCAACACACTTTTGATATTTTAACTAAAAATTTATCATAATTAATATATTTTGAGAAAATCTATAGTGAATCGTATTATTCAGATCACACACAAACAATATTATGTGTTTAACAAATTCAATGGGCTTAGTCGACCTTGGACCTATTCGCAAAAGCCTTATGCTTTAATTTTACGCACACAACTGCAACACCCCCTAGCACTGGTATCTAAAAAACATTGCATTAGCAAACTCACAAACCCGTATCTAAATCGGCCAAACCATTTTTTTAATGGATTACCAACTTAAGACATGGCACTTAAATTATAAAATACTAATTTGGATGTGGATGCTATTTGAGATACATGGGAATATTCGTGTGCAGAAACAAACAAACAAATACACAATATTTCGTCCTAAACTTTCAGTGCCGCATCCAACAATTTCTTAATCCCTGTGCTAGCGTAATAGGTCTCAGACAAGGCGGAATCGGCAAATAAATTAAACTGTTGTAAGTAGTCGGGGCTGCACCAGGCACAGGTTGCCCCTTATTACCAAATTGTCCCCGACATTTTACGTAGTCAACCACTTCTTTAGTCATTCGTGAAAGTACATTGACTTAACTAGGACAGTTAAAAAGTTGTGGATTGATTGCCTCGGAAAATTATGGTATGATGGAAACGTGACTCTAAATATCTGGAAGAACTGTTAGAAAAATAGTTTTCTTGCTTTTTGAGTATTGGAATGTGTAATAGTAGTGTCATCTCTTTGTAAATCTTTACTAGAACTACATAAGTATAAAGAATCTTCAATTGCTATAATTCAGGAAAGTATTTATAACTTTAACTAGATTACCCACAAACGCTTTGCTGGAAAGTAAGTCATTCTTATTCTTTGTATACCTACCTACCAGATAGAACCAGAACTTTAAACTATGGTTATTAGTTTTTATCAAGAGAACGTTACTGTTTTATATTTATTCCCCTAAATTGCTGTTACATTTTAATTTATATTTTACATCCATAGACATACGAGTAGATAAATTTAAAATAAATAACAGTCATAGTACGACGTTTTTCATGAATAAAATCTTTGAATATCTATAACTTCCCGACACGCACCAACTACGCAACTGAAGCGAGGAAGGCAAACGACGCTACACGCAACAATTCCAAAACTGTTTTCAAATTATTTTATACGGCAGACATGAAATCGTAAAAAACGGAAAATACCTAGTGAGACAAGCCATGCAAAATCTTTCCGTCTAACTTTCAAACTTTTATAATGAACACTGAAGTTTTACAGGAGCAGGTATTTCTTTATCTTTCTGAAGGGCCCAATGATATTTTCCTTGAAAAGAAACTTATAACATTTCACATCATGTCATGGAATTCCAGTAAGTACTGAGTAATAAACACTCATTTAAATAATCAAGTTCCTCGGAATATTCGACGTGTTAAAACCAGCGGAACTTGAAGTTTATGTCAACTGTACTTATATCAAGAATCTAGTGGAGAAGTGTTACGTACAGTCATTGAAGATTAGGGCCGCGGAAGATAAGCCTTTTTGCATACGTTACTTCGCATTTTAGAAGCGACTGCCTTCGGAGTTGTAGTGCACAAGACGTGGTTTTTATTGGCAAGAAAATAAACAAAGAAATATAAATTGACTACGTTTCTGAAAACCTTGCCTTTGCTAAAATTTACACGCAATTGCAATGAACTATTTTGAGGTAAACAAACTATGACATTTTCTAGTATATTTCAAAGTTACGCTTTATTAAATCTGGACGTTTCACGAATTCATAGGTCCACGGAAAATCCTATAATTTAATATAGAACCAGTAATTGGATTAGCATGATACGATACGATTGGCAAGTTTTAAAATATTCTGTTGTCATAGTAAACTAAAAGGTAAAATATTCATAGAAAAAAGCTAAATACGCCGCTAGACTCTACATTAATGCATTTGATAACACTATGGCCGGTGATTAGTACCTGTTCGATATAGTTAATGTATTAGCATTTGTAATTATTATTGTTGGTTTGAAATTTCAGTTCAGTACCTATAATATGAAAATGATTGCATTGCTGTACATGGATGCTATGTTTAGACGACGACGTGTGTATAATCAAAGGTTTAGACATCGCTTCAATGAATGAATCGCAAAATTGAATGTAAATACACGCTTAATCACTAATACACACTTCATCTCACAAAGAAAAAAACTCACAAAATATGAATGACAAAAAATAGGGCCTGTGTAATAATAGAATATTAGATTAAAATATTGCAAAGTCATACTCGTATCTATTGTCGTTTCGATAATACAGTAAAATCTTGTGGTCAATGCAATTTGAAAAAGGATTTACACTGCAATATAACTATAATGTTTGCTATCTATATTCAGAGTGCGTGCATATCGCCTGACATCATATCAACGGCGATACGGCCAAAGCCTCTTTGATTTACACCTTATTTCGCATACATTCCGCATTTCTTATACACGCAGATGACATATCACCAAAATGTTAGACATTATTCATCTTCAGGATTTATATACCTAAATACGGTTTATTAAACATTACATAACAACCGTTGAGCTATGTATCTCTATAAGCAGTGTCCTACATAAACCCAGTAGTTTCTCGTATTGTACTTATAAGGGGCGATGAAGAAAAACGCTGAACTTTTTACAGCTAGATGTGAAATACCCACGAAGCAAATTACATGCCAGTAACTCTGATATGAGAAGCGTGTTCAAAAATGCGCGGTTACACCGGCGGTAGCGGAATCCGCGTGGGTACGCGATATTCCTAGGCGGTGCGGAATGTTTCGCGACAACCTTAAGGTCGGTCTGCCGTCGCTGGACCGAACGCGCGGCATATTAATGTGTAGGTTTTTTTACCAAAGCAAGAGATCAATAAATTTTAATATGCACGTCATTTTTGAAAATTACAGATACAGGCATGATTTAATCCCAGGTCCCGCTGTTCAAGTTCTAAAATCAAACCAATTGGGTATCCCTGTTTATAGTGTTAAATACTACCGATCAATAAATAATTTTATTTGACTCTAGGATAGAAAAGCTTATTTGAAATCGCCAATGTTAGATAGTCTGGTGAGATTTCGTTGGTATGTGACGTACAAATTCAAAGAACATAATATGTTTGTTTATTTTTAAAGTGACACCATAATCGGTTCTTAAGTATAGTACTGTAGTGATATAATATAGTGACATGTAACCTGACACCCAAGAAAGTGATACCAAGTCACCAGCGACTATACCTAAACAGTAAGGGCGCGTTCACGTAGAACGTCCGTTTTACAGGATCCGTTTTAACTGATCCTGTAAACCGGAAGGTAATATTCACACAGCATTTTGGACGCGTTCACATAGAACGTCCGTTTTACTGGATCAGTTTTAACGGGTCAGTATTACGTTGTGTGTGGGATTTTTTACTGGATCCGGAATACTGGATTCTGTGTGAAATCGCTCATACAACTACATACGCTAATAAGATATCCGTTTAAACGGATCCTGTAAAACGGACGTTCTATGTGAACGTGCCGTAAGATCACAGAGATTATTTTTTACAAAAGTTATTATCATAAACAAGACAATGGGAACAATGATATTATAACAAGATAGATTGTCACTAGCGCGTGAAAGGGGAGACAGTCAAATTCGGCTAAGTGTCGTCATTTTCATTTTATCTCTTTCTGTCTCATACGTTCCATAATTGTGTCTGAAAAATTACAACATTTTGCAAACGAGTTTTATGCGGTTCGGTTCACTGTCTGGCAAACTTATTCTTAATTATGCATATAGTGCAATGTTGACTTGTATCTCTTTTAATGACTTGATCTATTTTAATGTAATGATTTTTATAACTTGAAATATTTCATTTATTTTAATAAATGTTTATGGGCGGCTAATATAAGCATAATACACAAAAAATAATTTCGAGAGCCCTTTCTTTAATGAATAAAATGGTTTTACGGTGTCACACGAATGTGTCATTGAAATAAAGTGATTTATAATTAATGATTACAATTTTGAATGCCTGAAAACACGTATAAAACGACGTTTTCTCAAAATGAAATTTTCATGAAAATCGTTGGAGCCGTTTCCGAGATTCCGATTTACAAGAATTGCTCTTTTAAAGGTATTTAGATAAGATGTCAAGCTACCAAATTGAATAACTGAATAAACAATTCAAAACATGTTTATTTTTACATCGTTAGTGAGCAGGCCGAACGCATTGTAAATTGATGAAATATGCAGAGCGTGAGGCTATTAGATGGACAATTTGAAAGACCTCGCTGTAATCCCAAGTTGTCATTATATTTATTTTTACTGCGAAAATACTTATAACATTACTATGTCATTATCATAGCATACCTGTTATCGTAAAGTTTAATCACCTCAAGAAACGCAAGGAATTAGTCAAACCACACAACTTCGAATGTTATTACTACATCATGCTTAACTTGTTGTATCAAACAAAACGCTTTCAAACAACGTTAAAATATTACTACAACCATCGCATCGTTTTATAATTGAAGCAAAGTGTGCAAATGTTAAACAAGTTTTGATAGACGAAACAAATTTTTCATTAAACTTCGGACGACAATATAATCCTATTTATCAAAGTCATTCATAGGATTTTACAACAAACTAACCGATGATAAATATTTGCTTTGCGTGTAATACGAGTTTATCTTTGACATCTCAGTCCCGCTACGGCTCACTGTCATGGTAATATTGTTCGCTCGGTGGTTAATCTTTCGTGAACCCCTCCGGCTCGTTTCATATAAATTAGGATGGCTAAAAATGCATCTATTACCATCACAATACAGGCATTAGCGGGATTGTATAAGCACTTTGAAAAAGATGTGTTTTAAAATTCGAAAGTTAATAGGTAGGATACACAGTCATAATAAACTCTCTCTGATTGATGTCTGTTCTTGGAAGACGTTTGAGACAACTCTAGGGATATACAATAGTTCCCAAACCATCTATATACTCGTATTATAAAAACTAGCTAACCCCGCGAACGTTGTACCGCCATATAGGTAGATTGTGAATGATTAAAGCGCGATTTAAATTTGAGGGGTGTGGGTAAGGAAGTGAAAATTTGGGATTATGTGTATTTTTTACGCCACACCATAAAAATAACCAAAAAAATTTTTACCAAAAAATGAAAAAAAAAATTGTAGGGTGGACAACCCTTAACATTTATGGGTATGAAAAATAAATGTTGGCCGATTCTTAGACCAAGTCAAGCCGTTTCGGAGGAGTATGGTAACTAACATTTTGACAGGAGAATTTTATATATTATAAGATAATGATGTACGAGTATAAAATTAATCAAATTAATTTTAATAGCTAATAGGACAGCATCGTGCCCTGCTAGCATTTTATTGAAAAATTCTTGGCTTTGAAGCAAACATTGAGTATGTCAAAGGGTCTATGAATATTAAATAGGTCTTAACACAGTCTTAGCTCATGAGATCAATTACCTCGTGACCAGCTTGCTTCTCACGGCGACCTATATTATCTAATCGATTAAATAATATGTACTAAAATTCATGTCTTAAGACTCACCTGAATCCCATGAGGAATTAATTGCCAAGCTGTTTTCATTATTTCATGTTTTTGGTTGATTCCAAAAATAACCTTCAATTCGGAGTATTAATATAGTGTTAGGCCATTTTAGGCCAAAGTACTTTCGTGTTTTTGGAAATTTTAATGTGGGAAGATTTTCTATTGAATGTTACACATAAATATATTGTTGTAAGTTTTGTCTTTCTATCGTCCTGTCTGAGTATCATGAGGAAAGTACTTAGCAGATTTATAAAAATCATAAAAAAATTAGGTCCGTGTTGACTACGAAACCCCAAAAATAAAGAAATTTTACTATGGAAGCATTTTTTACATTAGGGACGACAATCGCCTTGTATAAACCATATTCGAGGACAGTAAAGAAACAATTATTGTGTTTTGTGCGAGATTGGTGCGTCCCTCGTTCTGATTGTATACCGCCCTCAGATTCTGAATCACGCCTTGACAACATATAGAAGTGTCAAATGTGTGGTGTATTACTGTATGTATGATCACGTTTATAAGTGCCAACTGAAATATCATAATCATACACGAGATCGTCGCATCGTTTTAGTAATAAATAATTTGTAAATCATTAAAAAAAATCTAACTTTAATTTTTAAGGCGATGGTTGGTATCGTCAGCCTATGGGTTCGCAGCGCTCATAGCCCGGCGGCTTGCGTCGATCTCAGTGTGGTTTTACAGTCACGCTTACGCCAGCGCGGGCCACGAGCTTTGCGTCTCTTGGATCGTTACATAGTCGCGCCGATTGCCAGCGCTGACAAACCGCGCGGGCAATCGGCGCGACTATGTAACGATCCAAGAGACGCAAAGCTCGTGGCCCGCGCGCTTACCAACCGCGCTGGCGGTAAGCGTGACTGTAAAACCACCCTCAACTGATTGACAAAGCTATAAGCAACAGCGGGCGCGGTCGGTAGTTGGATGGGTGGTCAGTAGTGGGCCATTAATGGGTTGTGTGGTGACAACCAATATCTTTAAACACGATTCAATTATTTCAATACGTTAGTAGAGGAGGAGGACCTTCGGATCAACATCATACAGCCAAAGAATCCTCAAAATCGGTCTATAAACAACGGAATTACCAAAATATATTTTAAATGCCTTCCGCGGCTTATTCATTTTCGTGGTTTTAAAGTATTCTACAATTTAAGTTAGGTTATAAACTGTCTGTTTGTTAAATGTTGTCTAAAACCGCTCAGATGTTTTACATACGTGATTAATCACAGCTATCCAAACATTTAAACTATCACAATTAAAATATAAGTAATTAGAAAGCTAGATTTTCTCTGCTGGTGCTTAGACAAATTCGTGATTATTAATAACAGTAAAAAATATTTCATCAAGTTTATATCAGCCACTAAATATATTTTTATTATTTCATAAGCTTGCCCTGTCTACGTCTTCGTTATAACCACAAAATGTGGTGGAATTAAATGGACAGTGTGATTAAAACACGCCTCTAAACAACGAATGTAAACGACGCTAGCAGTTTAGTCCGATAGCCGTTGAAACAAAGAACGTATACTGTGACATCGTTCCGCGAATTTGAATGAAGCTGTAACATAATGGTATTGTTGCACCTGAGCTATGCTACTTTGGCTTTTCCTTATGACGTAATGACTTTGATATGTATAAGAAATATAAGTGCAGAGACAAATTGATATTTTTATGTTACGAAGAATATAACATCGCCCAACAACGCGGTCGGTAGTAGGATTGGTGACCGCTATTGGCAAAAATGTCTTGAGTGCTTCTAATTATCATCGTTAAATAACAATCATTACGGGGTTGAAGCCCGTGATGTATGTAGAATTTTGTGGATTTAAAATAGATACGACAAGATCGCTTTCCTGCATCTAATTATGCAGTAAAAATAGAAAGAGCACGAATAGAGACGCAGATTTCTGAACACCTATATGTCAAAGCAAACAATCTCCCGTTATGCACCCAGCTGACAATGGATGAGGCAATGGCTCCCTTTATTTGGAGGTCGTTGGACTTTATAACACATAGCTTAATCCCGATAGTACATACTTTTGCATGGTACGGGTAGTTTGTAGGCCAACTACCATCTTGAGACGAAACCTAGAGGCGAAACCTTGTAGATTATAAAAAGTACGCTTAACGTAGTTATTGCATTACAATATTATGGTGATAAAATTATATATAAATATGCCATCAGCTTTACAGTTTATTCTCACATCCGCCAAGAATAGCCATGACCCATATGTATTATATTCTGTTCCCTTTCTTAAAACGGTACGACTAAACTGATTTAGGTCGATTGCAACTTGTATTTGTAATGTATTTATAAAAATCAATTAGTCCAATACTTCCCTTAACATCAATACCATTCGACTCATTAACAATTTTTTATATCAAAATAATAGCTTGAACACAAACAGTATTTTGAAAATAAGCAGTAATCAATGATAAGCTCTCAGATAAGTACTCTGTCTGTGTCGGTGTAGTCCGTATAGTGTGTGTAGTCCACTGCGGGTGAGTATTAAGTTAAACTGATGAAAATTTTAATACTTACGTATCACACCCAAGCGCGCGTCCACGGTTTTCGCCCACACTATGAACATCAGAAGGGACAGCGTCCCCTTACGCAGCGTCATTTTCAAAAGTGATGTCGCATTTATTCGTTTTCCTATCAGTCGTTGTAGAGTCGAAATCTATAGTAACACGTGTTTTAAATTGCTCCAATCAAGTTGTTGTTTTATACCTTCTATCGACACCCCACACGGTCTATTTTCATTCAATCAAAGGCTAGGGCCCGGAACGAGGGACTAATTGCTTTTCCACAAGCATTTGAGATGTTACAAACGGATTTTTAACCGGCTTTAGACTGATAGAAGTTTTATTTAAACTGGCCCGTACACTGATCGTCGCACGATTTAACTTCCAGGCACTAAAAGTTTAGAATAACGCGACCGGGTTCGTAAACTTGTTAAAAAAGTTGACATTCGGTAAAAATAATGTAAAAGGAACAATAATAATAATAATGTACAGTCATGAAAAAAATAGAAACAGGTATTGGTAGTAAAATAGAGAAGAGAATTAAAATAAAAGTTTTTAGATAAACTTACTTCTCTTTGTTGATTTTTTAGGGCCTTAGAGTAAACCATTATAATTTATTTAATTATGTAAAAGCATGTGGATACATCAGTATTGTCACCTAATCTACACAAACCTGCCAAATTTTATAGTGATACGACAAGGAACGGCGGAATTCAGCTTCTTACATTATTACTTTAATATAATTATAGTTACAGGTCGGTAATAAAACGCGTTAAAAATGTACCATACATTGTGCCTGAAACGAGTGTAGACTGTGTAGAGAAAAATTAGTGGTGCTGGTGAAATTTGATGATTGGGAATATAGGCGGGTTTTATGGTGGAATTTCGAAATAGAAGTTCCTTCAAAAGCCGCCTTTCAAACGGCATAGAGCCATGTATTTTTTGGTTTTCTTCGTTTTACTAAATTCTGCATTCTTTGATTCTGTTTGGGACGTATAGTTTTTAAAATAACGAATAGAATTTGATTTATTTTTGCCCGGGGTTTATGGAAACAGGAATCTAGATTGAAGAATATAAAATACCTATGTAGTAAGTATACGGTTTATCCGACTATTTTTTTATACCTACTGGTGATGGAACTGTATTTTGAGGAAACTTTTTAAGAGTTAAAGTACACTACATTCCATCCTAATAATATTATAAATGCGAAAATTTGTATGGATGTATGAATGTCACGCAAAAACTACCGAATGGATTTTGCTGAAACTTTGCAATAATATAGCTTACACATCAGAATAACACATAGGCTATAATTTACAAAGATATAGTGTGAATTATCCAAAATATATAACTTAAATCTTTGCAAATCGACGAAATAAGTTTCCCGAAGCGAAGCGAGGGCGGGTCCCTAGTACTATATAAATTATATACTACCCCGTAGCCTAATTGGTAGTGACCCTGCTTGCGATGCAATGGGTACCGGGTTCCCGTCCGGGGCATATGTTATGTTTATTTGACAGATAAATGTTTGTTTTGGGGTCATGGGTGTTAGTGATGTGATATTTGTGTTGTCGATGCCACCCGTGACACAGGGTATCCTAGTGCGAGGTTGAGTGTGTAAACGTAACGCTAATGCCCCTTAAAATGCTATAATGCTATGAAAAATGAGGACGCCACTATTCTTTCCTTGTTTCAGTGGTAGGTACATGTTCCCGAAGTCTTAACATTTTGGAATTTAAATATAAACAGACTAGAAAGTAAAAAAAAGTAGTATCTCCCGGTCAATCATCAAATTCGAGACCGTTCATTGAGGAGGCGGAACCTATTATTGAGCTACAAGGTCAATTGACTCGTTATTATTGAAACTAGCCAATTGACTTGAAAATGAACATTTGATAAATGTGTTGGCTAAGCCGTTATGTTATGTTAAGTTGTTAACATAGGGGCCCTGTTGAAAATATATTGAAAACGTTTTTTGACGTACCAACGTGCATTTTTATTCATATCAATTTTAGAATTTACCCAGTCAACATTTGAACTCGTTCCTGTCGTCGATAGTGTGAGATACCCATCGGCGCACGACAACTACACGAAAAGAGCATTCCATAAATAACAGTTTTAGGCAGACTAGCCAACCGAGTTCATGCAGTTTGTACCTAATCAACGACCTTTGAATAGAATAGTAAATTGTTTTAATTATAATAGACCACGATGCATTGAATCAAGAGGACAGTGGAAAAGCTTTTATAAAATAATTCGTACAACGTGTTGGACCTCATCGCCATTTACTATCAGATGAGATTGTTGTCAACCATTAATTTATTTAATTAATAATCAAAAAACGATTCGCAGAATTAAAGCATGTTCAACAATTGTGACGGAGAATTACGTCAAAGCAAGAATATAGGTAAATAATTTAATGCGCTTTACCACAAATTATAGATGCGAATATCGGGACGTGGGTGGACAGCCCACATCCCTGAGTGCTAAAGACCGGCATTCAGTCCATTATACCAACATGACTGTGTTAAATGGTTTTAATTCTCGCATGGCTTGAACACATTAAAAGCGCAGTAAGGCTCGGGATTGCAACTAAAAATAATATTATCATTTATATCACCTTCAATCCTTCACAATTGCAGGTTAGGTTTTTTCCGAATTAAGTAGGTAGGTAAGTCTTCACGTAATTTTAATTGAATAAAAGTGATTGGGAGGTAAATATTAATTGTTAGTAAGAGTCCTGTTCTAATTCGGTCATAGCTGCGTTGCTACCCTTAAGGACTGAGATGGTCGCATCTAAAAAGTGTAACCGGCGCCACATCTTTCTAAACGGAACACAATTGTTGTTAAAACAATTATTACACGGTAGAAATGTTACTAAGTACCGTGGTGGGCGGTACTACCCCGGGAGAACTCTAGACTGTACTACCTATTAAAGTCCACCTCGTATTAAGAAAGGACTCTAATAATATTCGTATTAAAATAAAACATTCTCAAACAAAGGTTAGTTTGCTATTTGACATTGCTTACTCTTATGATTTTGTGTAATGTCAGCTTTCTTTTGTTTTTACGGTACGTATGTATGTAGACGTTTTTCAACGTCTTGGAGAATTATCTGCTAGTGGTAGATTTTTAGCTCTGCAGATGAAGCCTTCATTTCCCAAATAGCTTTCCACTAAGAGCTAGGGGTAATGTCTCCATCACAAGTGAACACGTCTACTATTGAAAGCAGGGACAGAAAGTACCTATGCGCTTTAGGTATAAACTAAATTTATATTTATTAGGTACTATTAAATACTGTGTAATCTTGTACGTTTTGTAACTGCTTTTAATAATGAATAAAAGAGTGCACTATGATATTGAGACCGAAAATTATCTTAATTAGCAATAGTTCATTAACAAAAAATACATTATAATTATATTGTTTTTCATATTATTGCATTTTGTAACATAGACGTTTGTCCAAGTATCCTTGCTCAACAGATTTTTACTTTTTAGTTTGTATTCAAAGTCAATTCGAACTTAATCAATCGTAAATGAGTATTGACAAATTTGTGTTGTGTGTGTTTGCTTACTTTTGATAGTTTTTTATCATAAAATAGTCTATCCAGGCGTGCCGGAAAAAATATGGTATAAGGATTTATACCACTCTGGATTTCACTCATAGGTGCAGCGAATTTTTCGCCTCGCTCTCTCTTCAATTCCGAAAACATCTCCAACACTTCCTCACTTGTGAACACGTCGTCATCTTCTTTACGTTGCTGTAGCTGTATTTGGTTGCCTCGTAGCAAGCTCGCGTAGCATGCTGGGCTTAGTGATTAAATATTTAAGAGGACTGCTTAAGTTTTCCGACTTGTATTGCGTTATCGGAGCGGCCGGCATAGCGAGTTTACGAGGCGGGGTGCGAATAACTAAAAGAATATAATGACTACCTAAACAATTTTTTTTAACAAATATTTTAACAATACATAAAGTCAAATTAACGATGTTCGTAAAATAAAACGTTCTGCTTACAGCATGGGAACATGATATGATATTTTTAGTCGAGACCTTGATATCGCCACCATGTGGTATACAACGAGGAGAACTAAACGAATGAAGTTCCCAAGCCGCCGACGAAAAACAAAACGATTCACTAGGTGATTCATAAGTTCGTTATAGAAAAGAAGGCACAGAAAATATTTATTTCTCACATAAATTTCAAGAGAATATAGCTATATTTTTAGCTCAGTATTCTTTGTTCAGTTTCTTAGTGGACTCCCTGGATTAGAAACTAGTATAACCTAATCATATTTTAAGTTACACATACACACACTTTTATAAAATGAAAGGGTCCGTGGTCATGTCAAGAAAGATAATAACGAAGTTGTTTATAACCTCGGTAGATTTATTATGTATTTAAAAGGTAACTTATAATAAATTATGTTATTGTACAGGTAGACTAATTTTAATGAACATGATGATATTCAAAAGCATTCGGTTTTATCTAAAATATCCGGAAGGCTTTGGTGGTGGTTACGTATGACAGTACCGCCGATGAAGTATCTACTTACATTATATTTAATGCTAGGAGCGAAAATAAATTCCAACGCATAAAACATAGTATATAATTATTATAGGCACAATCTATTTTATTGCGGTAGAACGAACGGGCAATAGTAAGGGTAAATTATATATTATTTGTTCAGTTTAGGAAAAAGCCTATTTGTTAATCAATATTCTAATTTCTCCTCATTTATTTCTTCTGCGGTATTTTAACCAAGTCAATCCAGTAATCCTTATTTGCCCTAAGACCACAGAGTAGTTAAAAAAAGCTAACTACTCTGTGCTAAGACTGCATAGAAGGCAACGCTGAGTCATAAATCTATATAATAATAATTATATCGAATGACATTATATAGTAAAATTATAAATGAATCCCTATTTCCCTTGGTCCCGGATTCACTCCTGAACGGCTGGACTGATTTCGCTAATTCTTTTTGTTGCGTTTGTTATTTTCAGGAGAAGAAGAATATGAAAGAAAATTAGGACAATAGCGCGGAAAATTAGAAAAATTCAACAATAATTAACAACCATATCATTTTTTTTATGATTTTCGTATGTAACCTTAGCGCCTTTGACACTATAAACTTTTTAAAGTAACTTTATGACGTTTGACATAACATTGACAGAATGCGTCCTGCAAAATCTGCAAATATCGTCAAAGAGGATGTAAATAAACTGAATGTCATATAGACCAGGGTAGAAGCCTTGAAAAATAATAAAAAGTGAAAAAAAATAATAGTAGGATGAAACCCATTAGAAAAGGAGGTGAATATTATAAAAATGAAAGGAAAAATAAATTACGGGCGATCTGACGTCGGGAAGGGGGTGGGGGTGAGTTTTTTAGGGTAAAAAACGGTTTTTCTCGATTTCCGGCAAAACTAAAAGTCCTATCGAAAAAAGTCAAATGGCAAAGTTGTAGATAATAAAAAGATCTAAAACTTTTGTATTTACACTTTTTTCACATAACCTCAAAATTTATGTGAAAAATCCAAAAAACCAAGTTTTTGGTTTTTTATTTTTATCTTTTACAAATATATATTTTTTTTAACGAAATTTGGTGAAAACTTACCTTTTTATGTCCCAAATACGCTGTAATTTATTTGATTAAAAATATTTAATTTTGTACCTTATATTGACTTAATATCGAAAAAGCACCCTAATTTTCAATCGAAAATTCACCCGTCAAAATATCAGCTTTTTTCAAAAAGTTGGTATGGTTTCTGTTCGTTGAAATCTCTACTTTCCGATGGTGAAAAAAAAATATATGTTATAATGTATGTATTAAATGATTTCGATAAAAAGATTTCAGCTCGTTTGCAAAATGTGCCTGATTTAGTCGCAGTAAAAGCACATTATCACACTGCTTGTATGGCTAATTTTTATAACAAAAGAACAGAAAGAAAAAGGGGTCGCTCAGCATGTGAAAACACTAAGAATTTTATTAATTATCTTATTAATTATATCGTTGACAACGAAACAGAATATCAATTTTCTGTAAATGAAATAAAAGAGGGATTTAGAGAGAGGGATTCTGAGAAGATTTACTGTAGTAACAAATTTTTTTTTTTCACCATCGGAATGTAGAGATTTCAACGAACAGAAACCATACCAACTTTTTGAAAAAAGCTGATATTTTGACGGGTGAATTTTCGATTGAAAATTAGGGTGCTTTTTCCATATTAAGTGAATATAAGGTACAAAATTAAATATTTTAAATCAAAAAAATTACAGTGTGTTTGAGACAAAAAAAGGTAGGTTTTCACCAAATTTAGTGAAAAAAAAAATTTTTTTGGAAGAGATAAAAATAAAAAACCAAAAACTTGGTTTTTTGGATTTTTCACATAAATTTTGAGGTTATGTGAAAAAAGTGTAAATACAAAAGTTTTAGATCTTTTTATTACCTACAACTTTGCCATTTGACTTTTTTCGATAGGACTTTTAGTTTTGCCGGAAATCGAGAAAAACCGTTTTTTACCCTTAAAAACTCACCCCCATCCCCTTCCCGACCTCAGATCGCCCGTAATTTATTTTTCCTTTCATTTTTATAATATTCCCCTCCTTTTCTATTGGGTTTCATCCTACTATTATTTTTTTTGGTTTTAAAAATTATCGACCCTGGTGTAATAATGCAATATATAGTTAAGACAGGACAACGTCTCTCGGGTCCGCTTGTATACGTTCTAAATTTAATAAAAATTATTAAATTAAGATTTTGTGCCTACACATAAAAAAATACTTTTTGATGTTAAACAAAAATCTTTTGTTGTGAAAATTGGCTGCCATGCGGGCGTACACGGACCTGGCTTTAAAAATAACAATTACAAACATATCTGGTTGGAGATTGGGGAACGGTTGAAAACGAAAATTTACAAATTGGCGATTATTAATTTATTAAAAATGAATATTTGATTAAGAGTTAAACATATCGAAACAGTTATTAATGTGATAATGTGAATGCCTCCTGAAAATTTATTCCTATTAACATTTAAATCCTTGTTACGCAGATATTATGTAATTTACTACGATAAATTTTACCAAGAAGTAGGTAGAGTAAACACGATGTAACATCAAAAGATGAAATTGTATATGGATAAGGACTGAAATGTTCAACGTACCCTTATATTTTGTATCTTTACGCCTTTATTCGAACGTTCAATATAATTGATGAAATTCAACTAATACTTTTACGTACATAATTATATTGTATAATCGTCAGTGTATAAGCGCGGAATTAACATGGTAAGTGGGTACGTGAAAGGACGATTGTCCATATTTAATAGGCAACCTACGTATTTATAGTAACTGTTATGAACTGTAATTAAATGGGACCATCCAAAGAGATAATTAATTTTACTCTTTGTTAATGGAATGATCCAAGAAATATGCTTTGACTTAAGAAATGACCGGGAATAATTTCAATGATACGGACAAAATTACCGCGATGGCAAGCATCTGGCGCATATTAGTTTATTTTTCTTACATGAAATCATATGCGACTAGCGCGTCTCAATATAACGAGTTTTCATTTCATTTCATTCAAAAGTTGTTAAAATTATTGGTAATAGAAACAAATGTTAAAATAACTTCATCATTTAAAAATAATTATAGATAATATAATTTGGCGGACAGGTTACTATCAACTAAGCTGCAAGTTTTCTTTTTTATACTTAGGTATATGGTCATTGTACCCTGTCATACTTTAAAATACAGTTAACATTGTCGTAAAACTTTTATACCGATGAAATACTTTCCTTGCACCGAATGCAAGGACTAAACAGTATCTCTCTCTTATCTAGAAGGCGAAAAATTAAAATAGACACGCGCGTCTGAAGAAAGTATGTCATTTCTTTTCACAAGCTTTGGCAGACATGAAGGCTGCCGTAATCAGTCCCATGTCAGTACAAGCGTTTCGTTTGCCACATGCATTAATTAGCAGTTTATATCTTGATATTCTGTTTCCCATTTTAATCACATAACACGTCCTCGTGTCACTTTCGCACACAAACATTTTGTAATTAAAAGAGAGAATAGAGTTAGACATTAAGTCATTATGGTATGGAGGTAAACAACCGCTCTTGTTATTTTACAAAATGGAAGGGAAATAAATGACTGAAATTAAGACCATGCAAGGAGCTTAGGGTTTCCCGTGTCCAATCAATTATCCACGACTGGCGGGCCAGCATTGAACGCGGAGCCAATCGATTGGCTACAAGGAGCATAATGCTCTACAAATTGATCGACACAAAATTGCCCCGCAATTCATTGTGAGGTAAGTAAAAACATAATCAAGTAGATTGCCCACATCGACTCCTTTGCATGTCGCATCAAGTTATTCAAATTTAGCGAGCTATAGCCCGGGTACCTTTGTATTCGTCGCGCTGAAAAAATGTTGTCATTCAATATCTATTTATGAATAGGGCCACAAACCGTTAGTATAACAATGATGAGTTAAAACAGTTTTCATTTTCACGGTCTGGTTTCTTTAACAGAAACTTGTTTGGTAACAGTGATATCGTATGCACTGTCACGAGTAACTTTAGAAATAGGTAGTTCATTCGCTGGCGAAGTTCGTTTTAAATTTTATTTATATGGGTAATTGCTCATTAAAATTCATCCTTTTATGATTAGTGTAAGTTAAGACCTTCATATATTTACATAATGCAAATAAACATTTGCTCGAACTTGTGTGAAAACGTTAGTAGATTCTAAATTCTGGATTGGACAGATTTCAATAAATTAACAAATGCTTAGACACTCATACCTTCGCACTAGGATTCCATGTCATTAGCATTACGTCACAAAACAAATAACACATCGGTTACACCCATGACCCGAAAATAAACCTTTATCAGTCGCCAAAATATCTGCCCCGGTCGGGCACCGAATACAGCACCCCTCGCTTCGCAGCCTCGCAGGCATGGTGGTGGCAGGCATGGCATGGCATAGTGTTACTACCAACTACATTACGGGGTGGTCGATGTACAGTTGTGTACAAAATATACTCCACGATAAATTCCAAAGCTACATTAAACCCACATCGGTGGTTAATAAACCCTATCTAATAAGGAACTCATTATCTTATTATGACACAGCAAAGTTAGATCGGTTGAACATGAACAGTCGGACTCTGTAGCTACTCGTATAGGCAAGTTTATCTCAGCCGGCAGCTTTGTCCGAGACACGTCTGGTTTGACTGATGTCTAAAGGTTAAGATGTCACCATTTAACATTAACTGTAAGTCCCGGTTGGAACAGACATTTTATTACATTTATGTGACAGATATTTGTTTGTTCTCAGGTCATGGGTGTCAGTGATTGCTTAATTGTGTCGTTCATGCCACCCATGACACAGGGAATGCTAGTGCGGGGGTATGAGTGTGTATGATGCAAAAAAATCAGATGACATAAACCATATATAAAATTAAAAAAAAACATGTTAAATATACTTTATATACCATTGCCGACTGATCAAAGGATATCAGCACTTAATGGTTAATAGTCACCGCTCATCATGGATATTTTGTTACTACTGTCGGGGTGTTGGTCAAAAACATTTGACGGTAGATTGTAGGAGGGCGGTGACGAGATAGACGATGAGTTCCTATATCCTCTGTACACTAGTAACATTGATTAAACTGTGATATACAAGAGATTTGCTATGACACAAAACTTTTTTTTTTTTTTTAATGTTAGTAATTCTCTTTGCATACATTCATCAATGCGGTTTCAAAGTTTTTCCTTCTCAAAATGAAAAAGTAATTTTTAACTCAAACATCCTCTTTTGCATGGAAATATGTCGTGTGGTTACTTTTTCAATATTTCGATTCATATAAATACCTAGAGGAACGAAAATCAGGCTTTGCGTTGAAGTTGTGCCGACAAAATCATGGATGTACGAGTGTTTTGCTTTGAGCTAATCGTAGCTAAATCAAAATTAGCCTACGATTAATTCATTTTTTACATTAAAAATGATTTTACCTGAAATAATTACCACCAAAAAGTATGATATATTCTAATTTCATTGACAGCTGTTAACGTTTTTAAACAGAACTAATCTCATTATAGATTTTGATTATGAGTATTACCTAATAGGAGGAAATTATAAAACATCGGGGTTTTCCCTCGACTTCGCTCGCATTAGAGTCGAAAAACGACAAAATACGGTTATCCCAAAGGAACGTATTTCCCTGATGGACTAGGACATACGAGTAACTTAATAAAATCCTATTCACTCTTATTATAACAGCTTGGCCTGAAACACCAGTTATCGCTGTTAAAATTAGAGCTTCTATAAAAGAAATATGCAGGCAAATTTAAATTGTGTAAACATAAAATTGTAGAAAACTGTATATCACAGACCTTATCGTTTGGTAGTTAGCACATCATAGTCTTGGGACATCTTTAAATGTTTCCGTTCCAAGTCTGCAATATCTAACTCCTTTAGTTTACTTTATTAACATTTATAACTAGTTATTTTATTTAATAAAAAAAACAGAAGAATATGATACCAGACTATCAATTTAAACAAAAGAAAATTAGTATATGTCTTGTTTTGAATAAATTGCAAATTAAACAGTATCTCTATTTATATATAAATTTAGTCTAAATATACCAACTTATAAATTTTAGTCAGTATCACTGGTACCATTCGGTACAATAACTTTAGTTTATTCCCATTTTAAAAACGTGAAAAATGTTGTTTGGCAATGTAAGCTTAAAATATTTTAAAACTATTAAATTTCAGCTTTCAGTTACGTTTTAGTTTCCTTTGATGTTACATCAGAGTGAATCATTTACAAACGTACGTTTAAAATCGAAGTTACTCTTGCGATGTTTCAGAACAAAATAAATGTAACTAGAGTTGGAAAAAGTCGCATACAAAAGTTTGGCTGAATTGCTTATTATGAATAGCTTTTGACAATCTGTTTATTAGGATATTAATTTCACAAAGAATTGAGCTTTTGCTCGCGTGTACATAGTTCGTCTCCTGCGATGGTCTAAGCGACGGAATTAGGAGATAATTAATTTGACAAAATTTTATTCAATGATTCGAAGAAACCTTTTGGAGGTGACATTTTGACTTCCGGATTAGTATTTTTCTGTACTGGCACGGTGTACTTATTTACAATGTGTAATTAAATTTTTTTTTTCATAAAACAATATACCTACCACAAGTAAACGTCTAAACGCAGCCCATGCTCAGTAGTGGGCCATTAATGGGTTGAACATTCATTCATGTACAAGTTGTAATAAATCGCTGACTCTTATCTGTTGTGCTGTATAGACGGTAATCGGCAAATAGTTGCTCCTTATGCAAGCCGGTACATCGGCACGACAACTTTGTGTTTTGTCTTTTTAGCTCGTGAATTGTATTTTCCTTTCTCTAATGTCTACAAAGCAAAAACCATTAAGGTTTGGATTAACAAATAGCTCAATTTCAGATATTATGCTTGTTCGCTACTTTTTGACGTTAATAGGCTTCGCAAATTGCTAGTTCTCTTCGTATGATTATGTAAATGACAAACTTCATAGTTTATCTTACTTTAATGGAGTTTACCAGAATATCGAGCAATTGCTAAATTGTCAACATGTATGTTAATTGATTGCAAATAAAGCTCGCTACATGTTCCATATTTGTAGAACAGTTGAGCATCACATGTAGTCGAATTATGAGGAGAAAATTGAACGTTATACATATGTTTGATCAGATAAAAGTTTCTAAACTATAAAAAGTATAATAGAAAATTAAAAATTACCCGTATTTTCTTATTTAAACCTAAACACACACTTAGTTAATTATACGACAGACAGAGAGAGAGAGAGAGAGAGAGAGAGAGAGAGAGAGAGAGAGAGAGAGAGAGAGAGAGAGACCGCTAGTTTTATTCGAAAAAATGGAAAATAAGCATAAACGCAAAAAAGTACGCCAGTTGGTGCCCTTGCTACTTTGCATGTCTTTTTCCAATTTCAAGTAAAATATAGCCTTGCAGATAAGTTATATGAATCTTAGAGCCGTAGTACAAGTCAGTCTAAAACTCTCAAAACAAGTAAATCAAAATGTTTTATTTACTGATTGGACGATGTGGTTGCATCCGTTCTCGATTGCTGAGAATTGATACATTCCGCAAGGCAAGAGCTCGGAACACCCACAGAGGCATAATCCACTTGCGAAGCTCAGCAATATACAACTAGGTTGTGCGTCCTTTGTTCCAAGTTCTAAGAAGCACAAACGCTTAGTCTAGGACATGTTACACACATTAAACTTTAAATTAACCGATGCAATTCGAGACAAAACAGAAGCAATGAATTAATAAATAAAAAAGCTAATTAAATCTTAAAGATTACCGTCTGAATATTTTTTCGAGTGTGGCCGTGTTAATGTTGAATTTTTAAGGTTACATGATTATTTTTCTGAATTTTTTTTACCGATAAACAAAATTATTTTGTATTAAATTTTGTCAATAACTCGGTTTTTACCATGAATTTTTAACCTGACTACGGCTGTGTGAGTCCTATACGCATTTGAACTTTTTTTATCGCTAAAAAGATTTATAGCTTTTCTGCACGTCGTGCCTAGAACGTAGGCAGCAGATTTTCGTATGTGATGAATTTATAGGCATAGACGAAAAAAGCCGTAAAGGTTATTTCGATTATTTCCTCCACGTAAACACAAACCCAACGCGTACAAAGGACTTAAAGTTTATTTAGTCGGTAACAACGTCTTGGGAGAGCACCATTACGTTATGTTGTTATTGCCAACATTTAAACGTCCTTTGATGTGAGATCCACTTGTTTGTAATGCGATACGAACTCGTGAAATTACAATACATTGTGTTTTGTCGTTATCTTTCTATTATCAACGCTATATATATAGTTACATGTACATGAATAAACATTCATTGGTATGGTTTTCAAATTTTATTATTGGCATGCGTCGGAAATTAATCCTTTTTTAGAGGCGGCCATCTTGGTCCTCAAGGGTTGCAACACATCTGTGATCGAATTAAAACGATGCTCTCACTAACATTTACTAATAACAACTAACAGGACTAACTATTACTAGTAGTGTCTGACCAGTTCTCGAATGTAGTAACCAAATGACCCAACTAACATCTGCTTACTGGACTAACCATGTTAGTCCCGATTTGAGCATTATTCTGTGTCGGACGGATGTCATAGGCGGCAGCGGAAGGGTCCATAAAAATAATTAAGAAACTTATTAAAACACGGCCTGTAGAGAAAGGTTATTATACTATCGATGAGTATATTAATGACAAGGATGCTTGGTAATAGACATCCGCATCCGGTTCCGCCCAAGTTTTTTAGGTATAAAATGGTAGTACCTAGCAAAAAAGATTGTAATTAGTTTTTAAGCACTATTTTTTTTAAAGATGTGCCGAGGAGTTTTCTTTCGCCGTTTCTTTTTCTCCTCGTAAGATTTAAAATTTAAAGGCACCTTAGCGAAACGGTGGTAAATGCAAAAAATGACGTTCATAAGTGTATTCTAAATACCTACATGGAATAAATGATTTGAGTTTGGGTTTGAGTTTAATAGTTATGCTTATTCTGGACGTAAACGATATTATTTTGGAAAGCATCTAGATGCTCTCAGTCACCGCTTAAAGCGGGTATAAAGTTAAATTAAGAATTGAATGCAATAAAATTGTTACTTTTTAAATTAAAGCATGTGGTATGAGATAAACTTTATATTTTCTTTGGCATAGACAAGATACATGTAAAAACACTTGCTTTAAACTATTGTTATCTCGAGATATTACTCAAGATATCGCCTTGCATTATTACCATGAACAGGACCGAACTAAAGAAATTGTATCAATCATATTACATGAGACGTTGCTTTATTGTAAAATATTCGCAAGACAACTTTTGACATACATTGAAACAAACTTCATGGTACATTTCTGTAGGTATACCTGCTTGCTAACTGAAGCGTCATGTAGAAAAAGCACCTTATGTTTTTGCCGAATGTTAATTATCGAGTCCATTCATTGACTTTAGCCATTGTTTTTCTTTTGACTGACAATATGCTGGCGAAAATAATGTCAATTAACTTCAAACGCTAAAATAGGTACGGTGGGCACTGTCAGTTTTATTTCCATAGTAACAAAGCATGGACAGTTGTTATGAAGTTACGAAGACCTTACTTAGATATTTTTATGACACATTTAGTCTTTATCATCAGAATGTGGCCCTTACAGACCTATGCGATAAACCTCAGCGGGTCACGACGCGTAGTTAATAACATTATCGTCCCATTGATACGGATATACCTACCGTGTACAGTGAAGTAGCGTTTATTATACATACAAATCTCGTAAATAAAATCTTTAACTTAAGTGCGAACTGTAATGGTTGCATACTACTTGTTCACACTGGCTATGTTACGTCCATTGTCAATAACATAACTCGACGATTACTATCCTATTGCCCTGCGGCTGGCCTCTACATCGGTTCTCCGTAGCCTGCAGTGATTGGTGTTGGCACCAGATTAAATATCATTGCTTACTTTCAAGCACTGTCTATAGATGTCATATGTATATATATATGTATATTAATAATGTATAAGGCATTATTACTAATAATTTAGGAGATATAAGCAAAAAAACTGGAAAGAGGTTCCTTCCTCCCCCTCCCCCACCACTGGTTCACCCTACACAGTCGGGGACTTTTGGTATGTTCATCTAGACACCTCAAAACTAACTTCTCAAAACTAACTTAAAATTGAAACTGATTTTAAAATTAAAAATATAAATAAATACCTACTTCTGTTTTTAAATTATCATAAACTTACACCCACCTGAAACCAGGGACGAAATAGGAAATTAGATTCTAGAAATAGTCCATGCAACCCCGATTAAATATTAAATCATTAAATATTTCATTTCCTCCCTAAGCTATTTCAATATAACTCTTCAATATTATTTGAAGAACTCCCTCCTGTGTGCCAATAAAAACGAAATATGAAACTTACTCTCTTTGTGTTTTCAGAGTTCTTTTGAACGAACTCGTCAAATATCTGGGTGTTCCAAACAAGAAAAATGATATTGTTTACGACCGTAAACCAATTCTGGTTAGTTCCGGTTCTCAAATTGATAATAGTTATTCAATTTAGGAATACATCACAAAAGTAGCTTATAGGTGAATCATTTGAGGCTTATTAAATTTGAAGTGCAAAATAATAAGCATACCTATACCTACGTGACTATATTGAAATGCTAAAATAGTTTTAGCATTTACGTCACTACGTTCATTAATATTATCTTACATTTTATGCCGTAAATAAGTCACAATTCTGTCAACTACTTATTCGACTGGCATTAGGTTGATGTTGCATCCTGTGCTAGTTTTGCAGCATTCTAGTTACGAACTTTTATAGGCCTACACCCACAATGATTTTGTGATTTCAAAAGCATTATGGCCACCTCCCACGCAAAAAATGGCAAATGAGGTTAGTGTTATTTTTGTTTTATTATTTAAATACATCATTATACATATTACCAAAGTAAAATGTTAAAAAATGTTAAATATTTCGTTATCTTTTTACCAACAAATACACTTTCGCATTTATAAAACAATACCAAAACGTTAGCTACTCATCCCTAAAAAGATAATACCTTTCAACAACTTCTATTCAACGTTCCATATAATAATAATCGCACATACAGTTAAGCAACGGCATTAAATAAAAATAGCTTTGACCTTTATTACGTTAAAAAGCCTATCTACGTGACAATTTAGTGCAGTAATGTAAATGAAAACATTGGGCTGATTAAAATAATAGTAAGTGACTTGAATCTATTAGTCTGCAGCCAATTATATACATAACTATATAACGTCATTGTATGCAGCATAGCAAAGTTTGGGCATGATGTGAGGCGCCAAAAAAGGGTTTTCTTAATGCAAGAGAATAATCAGTAATTCACAGTGATTCTTATCGAAAATTTGGTTATTCGCCACTTACCACTAGGTGGGATAGTAGTCAAGCATTAACTTATCTCATGTGAAAAAACGACTACGATATTTATCACTGAATTATAGGTATGACTTGTTGAATAGGTCCCTGATCTTCATTAACTTAGCGTCTGTTCACACCTGCGATACCGGTAACTACGGTACGACAACGCAACAAGATACATACATACAATACAGTGTCCGTGCGAAACTTGGGCGTTGTGTTGTCGCGACTATAAAAATGATTAAATATGTTCTATTGTGCAAAAGTGATTCAGTATCATTTGCTAGAGGGAGCAGTGTCAATGAATCGACAAGCGCCATTGCACATTTCAACAGCAAAAAGTCGCACGTGTGAATGAAAGTATGCATAAAAATTTGCGCCTGCTAACGTCTTTGTTGTTGTTTCAGTGGTCTCCAAATGGGGGTTTTTACATTTAATATCCTTATTACATAATTAAGTAGCTCTTCGTGTTAGCTAGTAGAGAATGCAACTAGCAATAAGCTGGCCATTTGTCCCGTAATGTGTATTTTATTGTGGCCAATAAAACTAAAATAAATAAATAAGTTCCCGCTTGACCTATGATTCACGGTTTGACTTAGGAACACGCGGGTCTGGCTACGAATCCTTTACGCAACTCTCATTTTCAAAAAATATGAGCGTATTAAAATGACTTATGTTTTCGGTGAAAGACCCTGAGGAAATCAGCACACAGCGTTCTCCATAACGTTGTCAAAGGCGATTGAAGTCCGTCAATCCCCGTTCGACTAGCGCGGTGGACAATCTGTGGACTCGCTGTGAATAAACCCTTAGAAAGAGATGCATTCCAATGGTTAATTGACGCTTGTCATTCCTAGTGATAGGATGACGTAACAGGATGATCAATGTGTGTTGCACATCTGTACAGTAAGAAATCACGGAGGGGGCTACGTACAAGTTGGATCTAATTAATCTGTTACTGAATCATGATTATGAATGAACAAGCCTCTACCCGCGGCTTCGTCCGCCAAAAATCCCTAAATAGGCATAAAGTTTATAAAATCAGAGAACTTTCATACTAACTTTGCACCCCCGTTTTACCCCCTTGGTGGGTGAATTTTCAGAAATCCCTTCTTAGTGCTCCCGTACATAAGGAACCGCTGACCCTGTGCAAAATTTCAAGTTTCTTACCCTTATAGTATAGGCCCTGCGTTGATATGTCTGTCAGTCAGTCAGCTTCTCCTTTTTTATATACGAGCAATAAAATATACTATCCTAATATCTATGTAGTCAATTTTGACAATAATTGTGTTCTGAATTAATGGATGCGCTTGTTGTATTCTATAGGGCAATACTCAGCAGCAGAGATAGGTGAAATGTACCTACTCATGACTACAGATTACAATTACATTGGAGGCCGGTCAAATATTTTGCGTAATGGCTGTCATCAAAAAATTTCATTTGACCAGAAAGCATTCGTCCATACTTAACAACTTCCGATCGTAAAACAGAATCACTGTAGACTCTCCTTTTAATGCATATCGATCTCACAATAAACACGTTACACGTCACACGCTTACCATGAATAGTCACGGTTACTGAAGCTACCAATGTCACGCATAATAAAAAACTGATTTAAGTTAGTTTAAATTGGTGTCATAAATTTAAGTTAAGTAATTAAGGCTTTACAGTATTCATTTTGTTGTTATGTTTACCATAAACCGAATACATTACGATAGCCGCGATTGAAAATTAGGCACTAAAAGCCTAAATGGAGAGAGGCTTGCCTACGCAAATGAATACCACAAATCAAATTTTACGAGATTGGAACAATAAAATGTTCAATGTCATGATTTTATTAGTGAAGAATTTCATTAATTTAAGTCGTTATTTTTCTGTATCGATTTGAAAAATTAAATCAGTGTTGTAATTTAAATGACCTCTTATAAGTGATTAATTAAAGTTGAAAAATTAAATCAGTGTCTTATAACCTCCTGAAAATGGGTGGGTATCTATAATTTTGTCATATTATTACGACAATACTGATAATTCGACCCAGTAACATGGATCATGACAACGGTGAGAGGTTTAAAACACATCGTCAATTTGTCTAATAAAATAGCGGCTAAATGCATTGGGTTATAACCATCCATGATAAAGTTGGCTAGTTGACGCGTGTGGTTGCCTTAATTTGATAAGGAGAAACACATGTGAGTTTTACATACGTTATAGCTAACAGTGAGGGGGTGTGAGCTGAATGCTTTAGCATGACCGCACCAGGATAATACCCGTAAGAAAATGGTTGCGCGTGAGTACAGAGCCTCCTAACGGGATCCGCCGGGTTAACAACCCTGTTCGAGGCGATTGTTTGCGCTTGCGAATTTCTCTATCTGATCATTATTCTACGAACATATTAAATCTAAACGTATGTAATTTTATTAGACTTGTATAAACTTACGAGTAGTTGTAGCTTGGGACGTTCGTCACACACGATTTATATGACATTTTTAGATGGCACATTGTGTAACTTGCATTTATTTTTATAACGGATTTTTAATACTTATCCCATGTACAACACTCGAAAATATGTAAAAGCAGGATTCTTAAAAGGTACATAATTTAATGTAATCTTTTTATTTTAAAATATTAAAAGAAAAATGATCTGATAAATACTCGGTATACCTAATAACTGTGAATATCGCATCCAAATCGGATGAGCAGTTTCTAAGATGAGTTGTTAAGGTACTAACGCACGGACAAACTGACAAACAGACGAAAATTGAATGTTATGGTAACTATTACGTTAACAATACGAGTACCTACTAGTACGTTTTTCTAATAATTAATTCACATATCGATCCCTTACTGTTTTATTTGTAAAATTGAGACACTGATACACTTTATAATATAGCGGATGTAAACATCCAACAACGCTTTGATTCTGGTCATATCCGATTAGAATGAATAAACTTCTTATTCCAATATATTGTTAGCGCAAACTCTTCATTCGTGTTAATAAAAAGAAGAGCAACAAAATCATATTTCCACTTCGCAAATTAACGAGAACCGTATTGAAGAAACGAGGAAGATGTGTAGTGCACTTACCATTGAGCGTTATAGGGCTTCGTAAGATCTAATACGATATTTTTTCTATTTATGGAGTATAATTCACAACAGCTTCTGTTGCGTTGTGAGAATCAAAGCAATTGCGATTTCTACCACCTACTACCATCTACTACTACCATGTATGTACATGTACGTGTCTAGCGTCTACCATCTGGTAGACAAGCGATTATAAAATACAAAGTTACAAAAAACTAGCTTTCGTAGTGGTGATTAAGGGCTATATTTCACCGGGCCGCCATGGCGGCGCAACCAGTCGCCGCTACCAATAAAATGTATGCAGCTCTATAGAGCGTTACTCACCTGGTGTCCGTTTGGTTGCGCAACCAATTTGGCGGCGCGACCAACTCGGACCCGTGCACAGAATGTTACTGGTTGCGCCGCCACGCTGGTCGCGCCACCACTAATTACTATAGCGCTATATGGTGCCTCACTCACTCGGCCGCCAGTCCGGCCGCCAGTGACAGTCTTCAAGGTCCATTTTGATACTGTTTCTGTGTGGTGTGGCAACTCTGGTGTCTGTATGGTATCTAGTTTGGTAGCTTACGGACACCACAGTGGCGCAACTGATCGCGCCGCCATGGCGGCCCGGTGAAATATAGCCCTAAGTGAAGAGCGCCCAGTCGAATCTGGGTCTGTGACAATAGGAATTATAATGTTGGCTTGTAATGTCACACAGAGCAGTGATAGCCATGATGTTGAAAGTTGGACTCCCAAACCGAAGGGCCCTGGTTCAAACCCTGCACGCACCTCTAGTTTCCAAAAATTAGGAAAAGTATAGATAGATTATTTCCCGAATCGAACCAACGTCGAGTGTAGTAATCTATATTATATAAAACTTGATTCTGATTCTGACTTATTCTGGCCAATCTTCAAAGAATGAAGTAATTGTTTTAAATTTTAAATTAATAGGCATTATTTAGTACACTCTATGTAATTTTATAATAGATTTTATTGCACCTCGTTATAATTATTTCATTCACATATTTAAAAGGAAAGCGCCAAATTTCAATAGTTTTTGTCAATTGTGCGTCAGAATCCGATAGCCCGAGATCATCAGATTTGCGTTGATCGCTAGTAACAACATTTTTTGCATCTGTTAAATACGGTATATCCTTGCCCTCTGTAGTTATCCTGAGATTGTAGAGAAGATGTTGGATGTCAGTGACCTTCTAGCGGCTTAAGAAATTCCTACACTTATGAACGCTTAATCATCTCCGATCCGCGATCCGCAAGCGAATTTTTGCTGAAGTACTCCAGGCTTGTTTAATAGCCAGGAGCGCACACTGTGTGCTTTGGATTGGCAATAGTATAAATAGTAATCGTTTCAAGTCTTATACAAAATATACCTAATTAATGATAATATCTACTTATCCTCAATTTTAGGCCTGGTATAATTGTACGACATATAGGTACTGTCAAAATCCGTAACTGTGTCACTATTGGGTACAAGTGGCACATATTATATAACATACGTGCGATAAAAAGTAGGTACCTATAGTCCACTACGCTATTTAAGGCGGATTTGCAAAGTTCACACCCCGTCGACTACATTATAAAGGTGCGTGCAGATTTGAACCCGAACGTCTGAGGTTCCGATTTTATAACCATTGGACTGTCTATATTTTATGCCCCTGTACTTTAGAAGCCAAAAAATTACGAAAATCAATCCCAGATAGAATTTGTGAGAGAGAATATATATTGCAAAAAATCAAAATGTGTGCCATTCACACACAGCAGGAACAAATTAAAGCTGTGTCACTTCTGCTATGAAAACGACTTGTTGTTACACTACGTTGAACGAAACGCGTAAGCGCCACGAAATTCCTGGCGGTTATAACGTTTTGGTCGCGAGTAAACTATACCCTATAAGCGATCTAGCACTGCATGTTTTAATAGTTTGGTTAGATGTCATAACTACTGTTTTAGCGCTGCTAAACTAAACTGGGTCTAGTTTAAGTAGTCAGCTGTGTTATAAAAAAATAACACAGGCTATAATTATTACCTGCGCGAAATTTGACAATGACGCATTTAACTTATAGTTCACTGATGCATCAGAAATTCAGAAACTGCTAGTCCAGCATTTTATATATTTGGAACATATGGCGCAAGAAATAATAGCAATGTCAACACACTGTTAAATAGATTATTAGGTCCGAACAAAAATATTTTTTGTATGGCTATGATATTCATTTCAATCTGTTTGCTTTGACGATATTACGTTTGCAAAACTTAAAAATTAAAAGTAAAAAATCTTTTTTAAAACAAGTTTTTATTTAAATGCGCTAAAAGGAATAAAATGAACTTTTCCTTTGAATATTTTACCATCAAAATAACGTAATTACAGAATTTATCTATATAAATAAATAAAATTGGAGTGTCTGTTTGTAACAAAAATATAACAGCTTTTTAATAAATGCATAAATATGGATGTATACACAGTACATATACCTACCAAAATTACATTTTTTACAATTTTGTTACAGCTAATCTCTGGAACAACTACACCGATTTTGACGGGACTTTCACTGGCAGATAGCTGATGTAATAAGGAGTAACTTAGGCAAATTTTATTTTAAAAATTTAATAACTTTTTTGTTAAATTTCACGCAGACGAACTCGCGGGAACTAGTATGATATAAAAGTTACGCAAAAGTACGAGGTGCTCAAGAGTCATGTTGTAAATAATATGATTTGTTAAAACAGAAACTTTCAAATGAAAATAAAATTATTATTTAGTAGTTTTTAATGCTATTTTTTTTATTAAAATAACCCACAAATGAGCAGACCATCCCGATGACAAGGTGCCACCACAGTCGCGGGTGGACATCAGCGTCAAAAAAAATCACCAACGCGTTACGGGGAAAAAATGAAGCACTTAATTTTTTACACGTAACTTATTACACTAAATGAGTGAACCAAAAAATGTTAAATTCATAAATTAGATGTCTCGTTGGTTTTAGTCAATTGTTTTTAATAGTTTAAAAATGTTGCAAGTAGCTTTCAAGAACGAATGTAAAGTCAATTAAATATGTTTGTATGTCTGTTTTTGATTGATATGTGCTTTGAGTATTTCTGTCAACTTGTCTAATTTTGAAATCAATAATTAAAAAGTTACTTCAATAGATACCTACTATTCCATATTTTTAAAACGCCCTCATTTAAATAAGAGGTTAATTATTATGCTTAAAAAAATACTCCGAATAACTAAAACTGTAACATACGTAAATTAAAGTTGTAAACTACTAATCAATCTAAGCTGAAACTTTTGAAAATATTTACACTCGTCCTGCACGTTGAGTTAAACCATAGATGGCCAGTTTCAGTGGAGCCGGTTAACCGTGTGGAGTGTCGTGTTCCCATAGAAGGTAGTCACAAAACTTACGGATGGTGCTGAATGATACCGCGCGTAATGAGAGAGCGTGCGTTCGAACGCTCGCACGACGTACGACTGGCTGTCGCGGACTCGCGGAATGCCTAGGGCCGATTCAAAGGCACTTTTAAAATGATGGTGCATTGCTGGTACTCCAACTTTGATTCGTACTCGAACGGTCCCTACGAACCTACTTGCCGATGTTTTAAACAAACGCCTTCACCCCACACATTTTAACGGCTCGTCACAATCAATATTAAATTAAAATAGGAATTAATAGACTTCTGCTACATGAGAAATGTGTTCAGAAAATAATCTACGATAACACAGACCTGCAATAAAACACTGCACAAAATAAAGCCAGTTAGCTCGAAAAACGATGATGATAAGAGGGCAAACGGCTAGTGTCCTATTTACGGTGTGGTCGTACTGTTTTACATGAAAAAAATCTCTTTGAATAAAATCTTCAAGCAGATAATTATTTCGTGCTGTTTCAACTGTCACGGCAAGTAAGGACTTTGCATTTAGTATCTACATAAGTATGTAGGTAATCACTGTATGTTGACGTACTATTGATGACCGATTGTGCAACGTAATTGTATTAATGGCAACGACGTTAGGTCGGTACTCGAGGATTAGAAATCTATTTTCTTCAATGTAAACATGTCTGCTCCGGTCCAGAATAATACCCGGTACCGTCGATAGCATCATAGTCACTATCGACTTCTTTAGGGGTTGTAGATATTATTCAAGTTTTTTTTACGGAAAGTTCAATGTTTTATTGAAATGGTGTATTGATAGACTTCGTACAAGTGCCATTTGGTCATTGTATTTGGAAAGTAAATACCATCTAATCTACCATCGGCGGCGACGATATTAAGTTTTAAAATTAAGCATTGTATTCATGATTCAAGCGATACAGTTTTAAATCAACACATTTGCTTTCAACCGCTCCAAGAGCGCATAAACAGACTTGTGTGAATGTTCTTAAGGCCATATTCCATAGAGAACCGCGTCGTGGGTTTGTGTTCAAAAATTCTTTAAAGAAAAAAGGTCTTGAAGCCTTGAGTTGTGTCTATTTGTGTACTTTTATTTTTTCTGGGAAAACTGATGTGTCCACGACAGTTTCACAGCTATAATTGCAATAGATATTTTAGTTGTTCGAACTCCGGCTAAAACAGGAAGCCCGATATTGCATCTTGCTAGCATTTCCTTTTCCACAATCTCACTTGCTAAAGTGAATGAAAATATCCTGAATTGGGGATGTTATGAATATGAAATTTTGTTAAAGTTATGGACGTTTGAAAAGGTCTGTGAATTATAACAAACCGAACTTGTTTGACGTAGTTGATTAAAATTATCTTAAAATTGCTATAGGTGATGTTAGCCTCTGTGAGATTGTCAAAAATAACATCACCATAATTTGACGGTGATATTTAGTTCACAAATGATATAGATTTAGAACTTGCAACTTCCCTCGCTAACGATTCCTTCTGCTCCCTAATTATTAGCACTCTTTTATAAATTTAGTACAACAATTGTAACCAATGAAAAAATGTAAAATCTGTACACATTTGAATACAATGCAGTGGCCTATGCTATTCTTCTGTTACGACGCGACGCGCTAGTCGTCAGCGCTCCTAACTTCGGAAATTAAGTTTAAGTATATATCTATAGTTTTACGTTATTGCGTCCAATAAACTTTTTAAATTGTAAATAGCATTGTAAATTAATATTCAATTTATTAATCCGCATGTCAGTTTCATACTATATTGTCAAGTTAATACATAAAATAAATAATAAATAACGCAACACATTTGCAGCCTCACACTAAGATTCCCTGAGCCTTGGGTGTCATGGACATCACACATACAGACCGAGAACAGGAATTTAAATTCTTCAATTATTCAAATGTCCACCTTGTTGGCATTCAAACCCAAGACAATTAGAACGGCGGTCCAACCGACCTGGAAATGCCCTCGCGAGCAAGAAAGAAATTTCAAAGCGTTCTTGGCGGGGACATTTACTTGCCTCCAGATGAAATTGTAATCCGTAATCATGATTACATGTTGCTCATGTCTGCATTGTAATGTACGTTGACTCCTCTATTTATTGCTTTATTTCTTCCTTTGAAACCTAAAACTCTAAATTATTATTAACGACTAAATGCAATTTAGAGTCCGAGTCAAATACCATCCTCTTCAAGAAGACGAATAAGGCGATTCTTAGTTATGTCATCGTTATTAAAGGTAAGCATCCACTATAATCAAGCACCTCAAGTGCACGAAACCTAAGTTTTTATTCATATAGCCACTGGTCAACCTTCTCGTAGGTACTGCTATATTGCTACTAGCGGCCGAAAGCTTTTCCGTACGACGTTATAAAATTTTCAAGTGTCCGTCACTCAGACGTTTTCGTTGCTGACAAAGTTTTCCGTATTACTTACTAGTTTTCCGAGCCGGAAGTCTCTGCGGTCGCACTTTCAACTTTGAAACGACACTTTGCCACATTACTTGGGCGGTCACCGCGTCCTTACAATTGCGCGGAGCAAGTAATGAGACTGGATTCTGGACAGGTGCTTCATTAATACTGTGGGAAGCTTGGTGACTTGTCTTTGTTCCTACTGCCGTACTTTCCTTGAATGTCTGGCTGATAGGGAGATTACTGTTGTTTACTGTGATTTAACCTGGTCATAGATAATCGAATGAGCTGGAAAACTTGTTCATTAACATGTTTGTTTGAATTCTTTACTATAGATATTTTATTTTTGCTACGTAATTATTTTTCCGATAACGTAATTACATCACTTCTTGTGTTAATTAATGACTACAAATCAACAATCACAATCAGTCCCAAATATATGATCAATTTTACCTTTAAAGATATGACAAATATTGTTGGTAAAACGTAGGTAAAACTTTTTAATCAATTATTATAACATCGGGAGGAAACCCACACACCTAATAGGTCTCCAAAGGAGATCCAAAATGAAAGTGAAGTGAACTCAAAGGAGTGTGAAGTCTACAATCAGCATTGGTCAGCGTGTTTGACTATGGCTTGTAGCCCTCACATTATACCAGGCGACCCGGGGCCAGTAGTGAGACAATTACGTATGGCGAAGAGAAGAGAAGTAGGTATATAATTAAATAAATAAATAAATAAATAAATAAATAAATAAATGAATGAATGAATGAATGAATGTATGAATGAATGAATAAATAAATAAATAAATAAATTAATAAATAAAGAAATAAATAAATAAAATATGATAAGGGTTATTCACCCCTAACCTGTTTTTTTAAATTTTTTGGACAATTTTATATTGATAAATATTGATTCAACATAAAAAAAATCACATAATCCCATTTTCACTTCCCTATCAAATTTAAATTATTTTTATGTATTTTTACACTAGGCTAGGTCGAAATTTATTTGGTACCTACCTACTTTGCATAATAAGATGATTACGTAACAAAGAATGAGATAATTCTGACTTGTTTATAAAAGAAAATATCTTAAGGAAAATAAATGACAAAAATACAAACAAGAGTAGATCGACTTAAGGTGGGACCTTACATTAATAGAAAAAAATTGCGTAACACAATAACAAATATCATCGTTTCACTTTTCCACTTGAAATATATTCGTCTAAGTAACAAAAAGTGTACGCTATCTGCGCAAAGCAAACTCAAGGATCTCTTTGAGTAACATTAATCGGGTTTCATAGAGTTAACGCGTCCGTCCCACCGATTTCAAAACGTCTTAAGTCACACGACCACAAAACCCCTTACTACTGTCGGCCCTAAGAACTACTATCTACGAGCCGATGTAATTCCATGCAGTAAAAGAATTAAGACCGTACGAACTTGAAGCGCATCGCATGTCACCCTCTAAAACACCTTCTTACTTTTAAAGTGGTAGATTAAAATCGGGATTATAAAAGAACTTTTCGCCTTTTGTAGAAAAAAGTGGCGCACGGGGATATGGGTTACTGGGATTATTGTAGTACGTCTCTATGTGAATGGTAAACCAGCCTAGAGATTGACTAATGACCCATTACCAGTGTCATCTGACATTCCAAGGAAGTCACGAGGTACATTCGAATCATCATCTTTACATCGCAAACCTTGACTGCTGGATTTGGGTCTCCTCTCACAATATGAGAGGTTCAGGCCATAGTCCGCCAGGCTGGCCTGGCAATGAATTACCCTTCTTTGCGCCTTGTGCAGTGCAAAAATTGTTACAATTTTGTACTACTATTTGAGTTGACTGTCTGTCCATTATTGTTCCCTGGGAGCTACGAGTAAAACTCTGCTACATGAACTGAGGATTTAAAGGCTTCGCAAGCTACAACAATGGTCCTTTTTAACTCAGACTATCTGTTGGACTTAAATTCCGTCCGCATTTTTATTACAAAGAAATAACACAGAAAAATATTACACAGCTTACGTGTATGTTACAGATTAAATACATACTTAAGGGTTCTTTATGATGATCTGCAAGGCTTGTAAAGTGTAAGTTTAGCTCTATAATTTGGTCAAAGCAGTGAAGTATAACTGAACTTTTTTGAGAGAGTTTAAATATCTTCATAGCTTCCGGATAACTTATTTTAAATTCCCCGTACCTCTCGTGGCTTACGACAATCGTGGGTGACGAACCAAGTTGAGCAACTTCCGCGACAGTTCAGCTGTTCGCACTTCGCACAGTGACGTCTAGAGGAGAGGAGAGAGAGAGGAGACGCCTTAGCGAACATGCGCTGGCTATCATCGATTCTACCTAATTTTTGGCTTACAAGACAGTTATAGGTGCGTTTTAGGTTAACTTCTCCATGATTATTAGATTATGGGTATTAGATTATGGGTCCATGGGTATTAGGATTTTTCTGTCACGAAAAAGCGTTATGGCCGCAATTGCAATTGCAAACTCGGAAACTACTGAACGGATTTTCATGCGGTTTTCACCAATAGACAGAGGGATTCATGTGGAAGGTTTAAGTATATAACATTAAAGTTTTGTGTAAATTGGTTGAAAGACGAAGATAACTGTTTACAAAGTCGAAAAATATCAGGCTGCCTCAGATCTTTCAGCGAAAACGCTGCCTAATTCCTTTGCGATATAACGAAACAATGTATAAAGCAAAGCGAAGGGTCCTACGTTCAATTCCCGGCTGTCAATATTTATGTGACAGATAAATATTTCGATGGGTCCTACGTATAAGGGCCAAAATGCAAAATGACAACTTTACAGGAGAGGCTTTCAAAGTTTAAACTTGCTGTAACTTAAGATTGATAAAACCGAAATTTATGAAACTTCGCTTGTTTACTAAGACAATTGTCCTACTTATATATACTACACCATTTTATATATATATTAAACAGTTTTTTTTTACTGCATATTGGCCCTTTTACGTTAGTTTTTGTTAAAATTATTTGTATTTTAAAACACCATAAAAGGGCCAATGTGTCAAATTGGCCAATATACGTGTATTATGCCAAGTCGCATAATATAAGTATTTTTAAATATTTTTGAATTAATTATAAATTTACTAAATTCTGACTTTTACTAAACTTAGCACGATACTTGGATGCCATCTTTCAGTTATTAATCTAAATTTTAACGCTAAAACACAGTAACGAGATTGTTTTGATCACAGCGCGGGCGTTGCTCCGTCTGACGTATAAGTGTCAAACTAGCCGATTGGCCCAAACAACAAAACAAACGCGCGGGAAGTCCCCCCGTATAAGTCTCAAATTACTCTTTGGACCTTATACGTTTCAATCCATGCTACATATGCCGTTATACTTTAATAGAAAGTCGTGTTTCCATGCAGTTTTTCTTTTTTTTTAAAAGCTCACACGATTAATCATTTCGATAGGATGCGTTTATCATAAAAAAGTCAAAATCGTCAAATTGTTAGTTTGGCCCTTATACGTAGGACCCATCGATTTGTTATCGGGTCGTTTAGTGATTCTAGTGGGTGTCGTCCATCCTGCGACACAGGAAATCCTATTGCAGGGGGGAAATCCTATTGCAGTATTTAAGCGTTTATTTATTTAATAACTTTATTAATATCATGAGACATTCGCTACTTGCTAAACGTTACAATGCTGGAACTTATTATTATCTACTACCTTGTCACAAGTATTGCAAAATATGATTATTGATATATGCATGTACGAGTATAAGCAATTTCGTAGCAGTTCTACTAAGCATGGTGTCAAATGTCAACTTCCACGCAAATTAGTGAATAGCAAGCAATAAATAACGAAAGGCTACAACGCAACACGTGTCTTTTGTAATACCACTGAATTAAAAGGTCTAATTCATATTTCAGTAATTGCTAGTTGAAATTCTTTATAAAACTTGGTCAATGTAACTATAAAATATTACTTTAATAACATTAAGGTTCGAGACTTTGAAAACAACTGATACACCACTATCGGTATTATAACGATAATGTAATTTAAGTACCTATCACAATTGTGTATAGTTCTATTTTGACGGCTCCGTTGCCTAGTTATTAGTGAGTGACCCTTGGCTGCGTAGCGAGGGGTCCCGGGTTCGATTCCCGGCCGGGGCAGATATTTATGTGACAGATAAATTTTAATGTTTATTCTCAAGTCATGGTGTTAGTAATGTGTTATTTGTATTGTCCAAGTCACCCGCTATACTGGGAATTCTACTATGTTCGCCTATGTATTTTTGTATGTGTGTTCGCGGATAACTTCGTCGTTTATGAAGCGATTTTGATTATTCTTTTTCTGTGGGAGAGGAGACCTCCCAAGGGTGGTAGCATGATAAGGAAATCAGGATCTGATGATAATCCTAGAGAAATCGAGGGGAATCTTCGAAAATCGTAGTGACGACTAGATCGTTTGTTAATTTTTTTGAAAGTACGTACTTCAGACGTGATCCCACTACCACCAAATCAGGATCTGATGATTGAATCCAGGAAGGAAACCCTCATCGATGTCAAAGTCGGTTTTTTGTTTTGTTAATAACAAATTGTAAAAACTATTAAGCATTGGGGGTATTAATTAACGCAATAGATTCCATAGCAGTGATTTTTAGAATTTTGTGTCTGTTTGTTTGTTAGTTCTGCTTAAATCAGAAATTTCTTTGTCATATCATATATTTTCAATACGCTTTCATTAGTTAAATGTTTGTAATGTTAATAGTTACAAATAAAATTAGCATATGCCTAACAGGACAACAACACAATGCCTCTAAATCACAAACAATTACGGAGTCAACGAACAATCAGGCTACATTAAAATCATGGCACTCGACTCGATTATGTCCGCATAACTACCGAACCAGGAAATATTGTAATGTAAGAAGATCATTTATTTTGTAGTATGTTGGTTGATCTATTAATTGGTATAATTTCTTTTACATTGCATGAACTAATACAGTTCATAATGTTCATCTTATTAATGTTCAAAATAGTTTTGATACTATATTTTATGAAAAAAATATCAAACGTGTGGTGCTGGCCGTCGCCTACAGGTGCAGACACGTGCAAGGGAGCCACAAGTGTGTGGCCGGCCTTAAAGAAATCCATACGTAATCGAGATACTCGTACGAACGACGTGACGTCAATAGATTTTCATAAAGGGATTAAATGACACATTAATCGCAAAGACTTCTAACATCTACATACCCGTCAGCTTCTGGAAGTGAACCGGGTGCTCCCGGGGACACATGTACGATGGAACAACCATCTGTCAAAAAGTATCTTTTTGATCTCCAAAACGTTGATACCCTTTTTCTTTATATCTGTCCTTGGTTTGCCTTAACGAAATTGAATCGCTACGTATATGCGGGTGATGTCTCACTACAAACTTACTACGAAATTATTCACACTCAATCAATTACGAGGACTCCGTAGCTTTGTTGGTACTGTTGTTAGGAGCTAACATTTATGATTACATAATTATGAATGTTTGTTCTCGGGTCGTGGGTGTTAGTGATGTGTTATTTGTTTTGTCCATGGTATTTATTTTATTGAAATGCAGTCGAAATAAAAATATTATTGGCCAATATGTGTATGTACAATATTGGTCAATGTATATGCCTATACCTTTTTGTTACACTAACATTGCCTATTTTATTATGACAAGCAGAGTTACTAGTTCTTGTAGTTTATAAGGTGTATTTTATAATGTGTAAGTTGTATTTTATTAGGTTAGAAGGATTGCCTGCGTCATGTTGTTAATCATCATCATCATCATCATCATCATCACAACCCATAATAGCCCCAAGGCTCGACTTGGATCTCCTTTACGATATGACAGGAATAGGCTATAGTCCACCACGCTGGCCAAGTGCGAATTACCTCCTACCTACCTACTTCACATACCTTTGAGACAATTATGGAGAACTCAAACACAAATTAGGTATTTACATCAAAATTTTACCAACATTCATTAATATCACGGAGATTTTTACTAGCTATTTTTGAATAGATAGTAAAGAATTGTTCACGTAGGTTAGCAAAGCGGGTGCGGTCCGGCTCGGTTGGTCTTAAATGAAGCAATAAAATCGTTCATCGCTTTTCGCCTACTATGTTTTATACAATCGGGTACCTTCGAAACCACAAACGGTTGTTAGGTTGATTAAAGTGAAATCATCGATGTGTATTCAAAATTAATCGCTACTCTGCATAATAATAAGGACCAAAACGTAACTTAGTTACCCACAACTGAGCATTATCGTTTGTTCCGAGAGTTTAAACCGTTTAACTACAAATCATAAAATGTATACATATTACGTATTACGTTCGTATAAAGCTACTATTACCGTCTACCAAATTTGTTACGTCATCATCTTTGTGTTGATTCGTTTCTGAATAATAGGTAAGCTTTATAATAATTGAGTTTCATGAAAATCACTAAAAAAAATGTCATTAGATATCTACATATTAGGTGTTATAAAAAATCGCTATAATGTGTTTGTAATGTTTTCGATGTTTTAAAGTTGGACTTGTCCCCAAAAGTTCTTTTTCCATCAAATTAAGCAAGTGTTGGATGAAATTCATTTTGTCTTCTTTAAAATTATTTGGTGCCATTCCAAAAGCTCTTCAAAGGGCCTACTGTGTATTAAACCTGTTGCCAATAAGACGTCCACCTCTTGAATAGTTTTATAATTTAGTAGGTATTCAAAGGATAAACGGATACTTCAATTGACTAAAAATTGTAGTCAAGTATTAAGGGACTGTACAGTCACGAGCATTAATATGTATACATTGTCACGTTTTCTAAAATATCTTAACTTGAACAACAACAACAACAATTCGTTCTAAATTGTATATTATACCTTATTTTGACATCGTTTAATGGTTAGTTAATTTAGAGCGAATCGTTGTTCACTTCTTTCTAGATTGGTACAAGTTAAGATATTTTAGAAAACGTGACAATGTATACATATTATTGCTCATGACTGTACAGGTAAACTATAGCGTGTATGTTGCACAACTGTACATGTATGTTCACTACGTAGCTCAGGAATGCCTGTAGATAATTTACAAAGCTATTGAAAAGCTAATTTATGTAATAATTGTAATAATAATTTCTTACACTTGACCAAAGCGGTATTTAGTTCGTCTTAGCAACGATTATATTTGAAAGGGGTTTACGATTAGTTCACCGATAGTATGTTAAATGAGCGTGCCGTTCAGAGTTACACGTTTCTGGAACCACATCCGTTAAAATCGCGAGTAGGTCAGAAGAAGTATTATAGGTTAGAGGCACATGACGCATCAGTGAGAATAGAGCAGCTCGAGTTAAAAATAGAACATTGTTTACTGGCTAATTACTATAAGTTTAATTCTATAATATTATTTTCATTGCAACCTGTCCATCATAGACCATCGCAGGGTCTGATGAGGAGTTTGGAGACTAAATTCCTAATTACTCGACGGTCAAAAATAATTCAACTGTGTTTAAAGATATCTGTCATTGGTTATATTGACATTGAAAACCCTATATCTTTGAACATCTCAGGATCTTATGAAAGTTTGAGCTAAAGGCCTTTAATTACGGTAAAACTAACAAAATACCGAAAAATTTCTATGTTAGGTCTAGAACGATCACTGATTCTCAATTTAACCATCATTCTCTAATTCCCTAGTGATATACTTGACAAAATCGTAAGAATCTCCTCTCTTAAATTTTTCGTATCGCAGCACGACGAAGATCCGTAAAGACAACGTACATACTACGTATAGAAAACCGTTACAAACTATAAACAGTCAACATAAGGTACGCTTGGTTGTTGGACGTCGTGGGACACTGAAAGCGAACGTGGGCTGACGTCACCCAAGATAATGCAGCACATTCCACGACGCACAAACAAACCATGCTCCAATTTAAAAGATTATTAATATGACGCCCGCCGATATTTATTACCGTGCATTGTTGAGCTGGTGACTCATAATTGTCTCGCACCACGTAAATTAAAGGGAGCATGCTTGTTTAAAAACATTAGAGATAAAAATTAATAATTGTAATAGATAACACAACAGTGAGCATTCTACATCTACGTTTTGGTTGCGAGATCGCGGCTTTATTGTTGACAGGTAGGTAGTGTGTAGGTGACGTCATTTTATGGGATGTCCATAGACATCTGCGACCATTCATCAATATCAATGCTATGACATAATTATCATTATTGCCACCCATAGACAGACCTGAGAGACCATAGAGAGCCTGGGTTCGAATCTGGCATGGACCTCTAATTTTCAAAAATTATGTGCGTATTAGAATAAAAATGCTTCAGTGAAGGAAAACATCGTGAGGATACCTGCCTACCTGACAGTTCTTTATAAAGTCCTCAAAGGTGTCCTTCCTATCCGGAACACAATTGCTGTTAAAACACTGATTACACGGTAGAAATGGTATCTACTAAGTACCGTGGCGGGCGGTAGTGCTACCCCGGGCGAACTCTAGGCTCTACTACCTATAACTTGCGATGATGATGATCATTATGTCCCAACTGTCCACTGCTGGGCTCGGGAGACCTTTCATAATTTGAGGAGTTTGAGCCATACTCCATACTATGCTAGCCAAGCGGACATTGGCGAACTTCACACACCTTAGAGAACTCTTAATTAGGTGGGCAGGTTTCCTTACGATGTTTTCCTTCTTCGAAAGCCATCGTTAATTTCTAATGGTACATTAGCATATAATTTTTGAAAATGAGTGGCGCGTGCCGTGTTCGTTTTAGTATACCCAGAAGCCTGAAAATGAATATACCCCACCATGACAGAAACAATTTCAAAATCCATGTATCGAGGTTGATGTTCCGTGAGTATGTCCATAGGATATGATCGTAATTTGACAGGCGGTTTAAACTAAAACTGAAATACTGAGACGGAAGTACATCATAAAATATTTTAAATGGTTACAGTGCACGCAACGTCCCAGGCGCGCGTTGTTAGCGGTGCCAGGTGGCCCGATTTGCGGGGGACGTCCCGATTTCCAGGGATCTGTTGACATACTGTCTGTTAATTTTTGAAGTGAAAACTTCTATAGTATCGTTGTGATTTGGAATTTGATGAAACGGTAATGACGCGCAACTGAAACGAAACGGAAACGAAAAATATACAGACACGTCATTTTAACGTGGTAGTTAGAACTCGCTGCAGCGCTAAAACAATAGTTAGGACATCTAACCAAACTATTTTTTGAAGTTTCACTTCTAGCACGTGTGAACTGCACACAATTTCATTTTTTTACTTTTGATGGGGATGCCGCGGGCCGCGCCGCGCTGTATAGGTATCCCGATTTTCACTAGTCAGTAGGTTTAACAGAATTATACAAACATGTAGTAAGCATATATCACATACGTGATCATAGATGATCGTCTGATTAGTGATGACATTATTAAATAAATATGAGTAGTAATAGCAACTATAACAATAGCAACAAATAGCTCGCAACAGGGGAATAAAACTCATAGCCCCACATAACATTTTTATACGTATAACATCATTTAATTGACCGTCCTGATTCGAGAACAAAAATTTGGATGAATTTAACCTTCCGTTCCGGAGTTTGACTCCCTGGACTTGGCAACCCTAGACGCCGGTGACGTTCGACCGATCTAAAAACGACTACCCCTTAATTTTCCTGCTTACAATGTTGGTACAAAAACAATGGATGCACGGAATCAACGTAGAGCTATAACTGTACGAGGCAACTGAACTTAATTATAATATCTACGACTCTATGTATGTCACGCAGCATTAACATTTCATAATAAAGAAAAAAGGATGAGCGTTATATTATAACGTTCTTATTTTATTATTGGGTCAAAATAACAGTTCTTCGTTATAAATGATAATAATTGTAATATTATTGCATTTTAATGGTTTTATTCAGATGATAAGTACCTACCTACGCGTACATTACTAGTTAAGGATAGAATATATATTGAGTGCCCCACTTCTTACTAACTTTAGTAGACAGTTACTAACTAACTAATAAATACAACTCGACAACAACATCAATGTCTAATCCGGAACAGAGCACCGTACAGATGGAATAATCAACCAATGGAAACTGATATTTAAACTTTGTTGTTGACAACCATACAATTGAGTTATATCCGTGTTAATTAACTATATAACTAAACAACAACCTGTAAAAAAGTTACGTTAACCGAATGAATTCCAATCGAATTCGTCGAATCCGGCTCGTTTGTTAGGGTTTTGGTACTGTAAATATGTATATGGGGTAAACTACTAAAGTCTAATTAATCATGCATAAAATATTTTTTATCAAATACTATACATACTACTACTAATACTATACATATAATATTATTTTATATGAAAAAATTAAATGTCCTTTGAATTCACATGACTCCTATATTCTCGTTATTGCATTTCACGCACAGCACCCGTATTGATGTTATCGGATGTTTCGTAGCGTAACCTTTTTTATTAAATTCCCGGTGATAAAAATGTGTGAATTACTTTATAACGCATGAATTAAAAAACAAATTACCCGTATTACTGTACATAGTTAATATTATTCATTTTTTACCACTAAAATTTTTGAAACGTACCTAGACCTAAATTGTTCGTTACGAAAAGCTGCATAGCCTTAACAATATACATAATGTTCTGTGTTATCAGCAAATCGTGTTAACGTGTGTTTCTACGTCTAGCATGTGTTAAGTTCGCGGACGTACAGTTGTCGGTATAAATCAGGTACACGCGATAACGTCGCGATTGAAATGCCGCGCCGCGTTGCGCCGCGACGGAAGCTCTGTCGTGCGTTTGACCGTTACGCCGACGGAGTGCGCTACCTCTACATCTATCAACAGCTCCTCAACTAAAACCGCTTTAAAAATTAACATTTTTACAATCTTTTATTTCCCTTATAATGTTTGTATTTAAGTTCAAATCAAATCTTGCAAGCTGAATTAGAACTAAGTACTTCTCTTTAACTACTTAACTTTAGTTCCAATATCAATGCAATTGTATGATAAGCATTGTGCTCAAGATTGGCTCCAGACCCCTTGACTAAACAGAAAGAACTTTATTGCTCTGCATTTATAATAAAAACCATCTAACATTATAAAAAATGTTTTTAGATATTTTCGTTTTATAAAACATAACAGTGATCAAATAGGCAGTGGTTAGTAATAGGATTTATAAAAAGTAAATCAGCTTGCGACTGAGTAATTACTGCTTTCTAGCCGTGTATTCGTTTTTGTATTTCAAATTAGTTTAGAGGCGAAGAGATGCATTGCAGAAATAAATTCGTATTCATAATTTATATCTTTTTATTTTGTCCACATTTCAAAATATATAATTATTTAAACTAGCTGACCCCGCGAACGTTGTTCCGCCATATAGATTACTTATAGCGCGATTTAAAGTTGAGGGGCGGGGGTAGGAAAGTGAAAATTTGGGATCATGTGTATTTTTTTATGCCACACCATAAAATAACCAAAAAAAAAAGTCTCCCATATATTTAGTATAAGATAGTAGAAAGGTTTTACTTTCTTTATTTAAAGTGGAATAGTACCTACTCATTTTACCCTTATCATTTTATAATTATGTATGATATGATATTGATGAATTTCAATTAGATACACACGTGTAGATTAATTATCTTACCACTTCAAATCAATAATAAACCTTGTTTCAATATCGTATTGATTTGAACTGGCTGAAAAGCAACATACTAAATAAAAACAAAAAGAAAGATGTTCTTTGGTGTTCGCTCTAAATTCAAATTCTTTATCGCGGGAGTAGGTACTATTCCACTTTAAATAAAGTAAAACCTTTCTATTCTACTATCTCATACTAAATGTATGGGAGAGTTTTCTCGTTTTATTTTTAATAAATTATTATTGTCATTTTACTCATTAGGTAAAGTGCTTTCGATATCAGTTTAAAGTTTTTTGATATCTGTAATAGTTACGGAATAATCGCCTGTGCACACTTAACGATTACACCCTGTATACTAAATTTCATGAAAATCGTTGGAGCCGATTCCGAGATTCCAATTATATATATATATATATATATATATATATATATATATATATATATACAAGAATTGCTCGTTTAAAGTAATAAGAATGAATAGCCCAGTGACGGCAAACTATGACACGAGAACAACCATTAGTGTTACGTAAATGTCCGACCCGGAATCAAACCTCGGACTTTCCGCTCGACAGTTGAAATTAACCCTGATATTGGTACAGAAACTGTCCTCGCGTACTACGATACAAGCGATACGACGCGTCGTATTTAGTCTGACATTGTTAAGACGACGAGAGCCTCTCGAGATCGTATTGCCTCTTCACACGATACCGCTTACCACTGAACGTCCCATTTAACCCTTCTATTTTAAGAGGACACGACACGTGACACGTCTTACTTAAACTACAAGTAAGATCAAGGTGTAATTTTAAACTTCCCAAAATAGATCCAAATCTTATTGTAAATTAGGGCGCATTTTCTTTGGTCGAGTAATGAAATTCATAAGTCGATACACCGCATACCACGACATGCGGCGTAACGACGAATAAAATACATTGGTCAGTATACCGCATGTGAGTTGCGCGAACACATACCTCAGCTATTCTTAAGATGTGAATTGACGCTGCGCGTTACATAGAGGTTCATCAGCCCGCATGCGAACCTCAACGACTAATGAAAGCAGTTCCCCCAAGCGGGACCCGAGACATGCGTTCCCAAAATCTCCTGCACCTCGCTTGCGGACCCTGTGACATCCGTTAGCAGCAAATCTACCGCTTCTTGCATGCCGGCCCTAACGATTTTTAACCAATTAAAATGAGCCTTAACACGTTCACTGCGTCACTATTTTTGATGGACTTTCAGCCAGTGCGGATGAGGTCTTTTCGAGGCAAAGTTGAGCTTCTTTCCAGTGCGTTTGAGGGCTTTTCGACCTCACAAAATATTGTTTCTAAAAAACGCCTTAAATATAGCTCAAAATTGAAAATATTTGCTTGAAACTTTACCATTATAAACTTAAATAGTTTTTCAAGTTGAATCTAGCTTCGTACGTAGGTGTGACATTTCGGTATTGAATAAATGAAAAAAAGAATTATGCCATCGATTCTGCCTCACAACGCACTGAAAAGAAGTTCGATTTGTGTCTCTACTAGTGATGGGAATAAAATAGAAATGCAGGTGATATAACATTTATTTACTTAAATTAGGATTCTAAAGTACCATACACCTACCACACATACCAATTTTAGTTTTAAAGTATGTAAGTCAGTTTATGTGTGTGTATATGTGTATGAATGGATGTGTGCGTATTTGTGTAAATGGGTGGGTAATTGTGTGTGTTGTGTGTGTGTGTTTGTGTTGTGTGTTTGTATGGTAATTAGTGGGTAGATAGATTTGTGTGTTTGTATGTACTCTTACTCATTGAGTATAACAGCTATGACCACTGCAGACACGAACAAAAGAGAAGATATACTTCCTCACCTAAAGGAATCTGGTATTGTAAACCGGAAATATGTATAAACCATACAGAAGTTAAAAATACGAGTAGCTATTTATCAAATATTTCAAACCACATTCATGTTGTAGCAATATACATTTGAAAACACCCACACCTAGGGTAGGAAAAAAATAATAATATCTAGAGTATTAAATTGATTTTCCTCTTTTGAAATATATTTATCATTATTTGAGTATTGTGTAGATTGTAAAAGCAAAATAGGATTTGCGACGATTAAGGATTTGTTAGTGTAAGCAGCATGCGTATAAATGATGAGTGTTAAAAAATCGTGCTAAAAAAATTATCTTGAGTACAATTAGTTTAGTTGTCAACTAGCTAGCTGTAGCTTGGCTATTAGTAGGGGTCATTTTGGTTAAGAGGATGAAACGAGGTCCGCCAAAGTGGTACCAGACTGTACAGTAATCAATTTTATATTTTATATGAGTCATCTTATACGCTTTATTATGATACAAAACTTAAAATTGTAGCTAGTGGGATTTTTTTTATTGAATTTTACAATTTACTATCCTTACTCTTCGCCGTAATACTTTACGTGAAAAGGAACGTAATCAAGTGCAGTAGTGAAATTATTAAGTAAAAAAATCGATGTTATAAATCCAATAAAAATACTTTTACTTTTAAATGGCTATTTACCGAAAGATTTTAAATGCAGTTTATTATGAAAATCGATATTACTTGATGGCTGTTGGTTCTTTCTATTCTAATGTCAATGTCAATCTGTCAAAGTACTCAAATCAAAGTCACAAATAATAAGTCAATGACGAACAATAACAAAAATACTTAAAAAATAAGGCGAGTCGCGCGGACAAGAAGTGCGCTTCCGTATCGAAACTTGTCGCATCACTACGCGCCGCCCGCGCCCCCCGCGCTTCACTCCGTGCGTTTATGAGGCCTACAACTTTTGAGGCAGATTAGACCTCACTTCGCACTGGCGCATATTTTTTTCTATTCAGTGCGTTTGAGGGCTTTTCGACCTCATATCTTATTAAAAAAGCCATTGGGCTCTACTTCGCAAGAGAAACAATTATATGTATTTGTCTCTGTCATACTCAAAGAAATGTTAAAATTGTAGCCTCCCGCACGGAGTGAAAGAACGCGATTTTGATTGCCGCACCAGCGGGAAGTCATGCTTGAGACGTTTCGACCTCATAACGCACTGAACGTGTTAAATAACCAAAATATCCGATTCAGAAATACAACTACCTACCAGATTTGTTTCTGATTAATTTTAGATAGTACACTAATAAAATTATAGATTCTCATTCGGTACGTAAACTAATAAAACAAAACGCCTACAATAATTGCTACGTTATCACGCGACTCACGTCTAAATTATAAATGCATTTTAACAATAATTATGTCACAACAATATGCGTCCTACAGCCCAGGCTATCTAAGTTCAGTGGTTACATGACTGTCGGGTAACGTTATCGATATTTAATCGGGCTAACATGCCAATTTAATATATACCCCATTATAGTTGAGAGAGACATCGGCTGTAGGTTACTCAGAAAATGAACGAAGGCACGCGATCTATCCTGTATTCAATTTCATAGAAAAACTTATTTTATGTCAGCGGGCTTGCCAGCTCACGAAACGCAAAGAATTGATCACCAAAGTGACAGAGTATAAATAATGTTAGAGGTTTGAGTTTATTGCCATGATGTGCCTATGCAAAAATTGCCTTACAGAGGAAATAATTTAAGAAAAATGACATTAATCGTAATTTTACAGTTAAGCCAAAACTTATTATTTTGTGCTTAAAATATACATATCTACATATTTTAGTAAAAACGAACAAATGATATTATTGAATTGAAAATTAATATTATTGATGGTTGGATTGATTTGATACATTGTCTTATTATGATTTGATGTGAAAAATTATATATGAAAAATCTTATTTCTTAACTTCATTAACATGAAATTATGTTCCTGTTTTTATTTATTTATTTCGGTAATCCAAAAGCGTATAAATAGCTTATTTTATTTGAATACAATAATGACATTATTATAAGTACAAACCCAGATTATACAAATAGACAGTTGAATTTGTTAACAAATCAAACGGGGTTTTGTATTCGTGTGTATGTGCTTTTGTGTGTGTGGTTTATGTGTGATTTTTTTGAATAAATCTTTATATTATGTAATTAACATCAATGTTCAAGTCCTTTATCTGATTTAAAATATACTTTAGAAAAAATTAAGTTGAACAACTGATAACATCTTTATTCTTTGAACATCGTGCGCAAGTCGTCTATATATTTACCCACTTACTTCTTAAAGAGTTTGTTCTACGTCAAATTTGCATAAAAAGTTATAATTTATCGGAAGTAATAAGTTAGTTATTTAGCGTTTCAACCCGAAATTAAATTATAGTATAAATTTGCGGCAACGTTAAGGGACTACAACAATAGTTATTATTGATTTATATCAGTTTCTACACCATTTTTGACGTGACAACGTCTTAAATTAGGTTAGCTGGGAGTCACTTATGAAAAATAGTAACGCTCGGTAACGTTACGATGAGTCACCGAACGAGAGAGAGGCCCGCCGAATGCCTTGCGTCTCTCTCCCACTCAACTATGATCGGTCTGTCGCGCGCGCAGCACTAGAGAATTAGGCGCATTGAATCGGCGCGTTAAGTTTAAGTTTACATGTACAATGTTTTAGTAAACAAAATATATTTCTATAGTTAAAATTTGTGCAATTCTTATTTTCATTCAATTCCTTGTTCCTATTGCGCAATTTAATTATATTCATATCAATAAATATTCTACCGAGAAAAAGACGTTGTCACGTAAAATCTTCGCCCGTAAAACCGACTTTACAGGCAACCATTTTTTTACAATAATATATTATTATCTCACCGAAGCGCTCCTAAGAGCCCGCGCACACAGAGAGCGGTCAGAGTTCTGCGTTCTAGTGACCGTTGACCGCTCAAGAGTTCCAACGCACACAAGCGGCGCGGCGTCCAAATTCTCGCGTTCTAGTTTGGTTTGGGTCTTTGCACATGCAAAATGCCACTAGAAAGTTCATCATCCGATGAAGAATTATTGTCCTTGTGGAGCTTCGCAGCTTCTAAAAAGAAAAGGAAGTATTGGGTGCACCCAATTAACATAACGCGAGAAGAACAAGGCGAATTTAGTATTATTTTTCAGGATTTACTTAAAGATGAACAACGATTCTATATTTATTTTCGAATGACGATTAATAACATCATAAAACCTGATATCGAAAAAATACTAACTGGAGGAACTATGTTTCATCAAAAGAAAGGCTGGCTGTATTTTTAAGGTATATATTTATTTCTTAAGGATAAGAAAAGACATTAAAGTATTTAGAAGATAAGAGTATTTAGAAATAAGAACAAAATAGGTATACGAAAGCTTCATGTGTTAATCGAATTATCTTACGAATATGACATGTTTTCGTAATATTCTGTTAAGTTTCCAGTCAACTGCGGCTGCGGTGTACTAGCTGTTTGAAATGTCGGAGTTGACTGTGGTGGAAGGATGTAAACCACCCTATTTTATTGATTAGATGCATTAGGGTTCCGGAAACTGTTCAAAAACAGGGCTAGGAACGGCCCACGAACTTGAACTCTGATCATAGAGATTTGGAACTGACTCCGAATTTGATGTACAGCTGCAAGACCTTCGATTGACTGATTTCGGTGCAACTTGAGAAGCACTTGCATCACTAACTTCTGCCACTTGTAGCTCGTACCGGGCAAATAGAGTAGCCATTTCTAGCTTTACCATGCTTTGCATTCTAGGTGGGAATGTCTGAAAAGTTTGCGCATAACTTAAAAAAAATGTTCGACTCCATCCATTTTGGCCGTTTTTATTCGTTTTCTCTTAATTTGATTTGGTCCAGTTGCATATACAGAAAACTCAGAATGTGTAGTATTTTGTGTTTCATTCATCGTAGAGTTCTCTGTGTCGGCTGTAATAACAGTGGTAGGATTGTTGGCTGGAGAATGCTGACTATTGCTTTTTGTTTGTCTTCTAAAATTAAAATCGTCTAAAAACCTCAATCGCGAAGCCCATGGCCAAGACTTTTTAAAACCCTGGCCTGTAGAAGATTCATTATTTTTCTTGTACTTGTTGTAGTTATCCCACAGACTATTCCACTTGGCTATCCATACTTTACCTAAAATAAAAAAAATGTTTCAGGTACCTTGCTACAGGAGATACTCGTACGTTTAATACAATTGGCCATTCATACCGTATGGGATTTACAACTGTTGGTAAAATAGTGAAGGAAGTAAGTAAAGTAAAGTAACATTACAGCCACTAGGTATATATGGCAGAGCCGACTGAAAAAAACATGGAAGGAGGCAGAAGCTGGTTTCAATGAGACCCGTTGACGACCCGGATGGCGCAATGGTTAACACGCCGGATCGCCGTTCCGACTCCGAGAGTCCTTCGATTCCCAGCGAGGCGGAAATATGAATGATGAATTTAAATTTCCGTTTTTGGTCTGGGTGTGTGTGTTTTTGTCTTGTATGTTGTCCATGGCACCCACGACACAGGGAATCCCAGTGTGGGGCTATGAGTGTGTAGCGTTATTTATTTATTTATTTATAATGAGAAGTGGAGATTTCCAAATTGTATTGGCAGTAGCGATGGAAAACATGTTTATATAAAATGCGCAGCTAATACGGGAACATTAAATTTTTGCTATAAGCAAAGATTCTCTATTGTGTTGCTTGCAGAGATGGAAGTGGAAGTGGCAGCTAAGAAAGTACGGTTTTTCAAAGAACGTCATTCTATCAAAAATTGTTCACAATCAGCTAAACATTTCCGGGTCAACAGGTAGAACGCGACGTTCCGCTTTGACCACCGCGGTCTGACTCTCATATATAAGTGTATAATCTATGGTCTGACTGCCCGCTGCCCGTTGTTGTTATAGACTCGGTACATTCTAATGAACGCCGAACGCGGAACTCGGAACTCTGAACTCCTGACCGCTCTCTGTGTGCGGTGATCGCCCGAGTTAAGTACCTTCCGGCGCAGTCCGTAGGTGGATCAGTGATCTCTAGAGGCAAAAATTCTTAAGCGTTTTCGTGCTTCGGAGGTCACGTAAAGCCGTCGAGCCCGGTTATCCTGGTTAGACAGCAGTCGTTATGCCGTGTCGGAGTCCTTCGGGTGGCATTAAAACTTTCATGATGGATTGGCTACTAAACCTTCAGCTCCGGCAGCGTGATGGATATTGCTTTAGGCCTCCTCAATAATGAGGAGAGATCCGTGCAATAGTGGACCATTAATAAATTGAAGCCATAAGGCAGCTAGTTGAGGACCATGTCATCTCGATCGATGAGGAAGTCTATACATGGTTAACAAGCAATTACCCGTAAGTCAGTATCCAGTATTCATAAAAGAGGCGCCGCCCGCCGCCGTTGAGTCATATTTAGCATTGGCAGTAAATACACATTGTACTCACAAATGTGTATTTATCATCTATTTATGGCGAATACAATGTCTTGGAAACGAGATACATTTAGTTAATCTCTGCTTGTACGTACCTACTTGTAAAGTAACGCCACTTGAATTATGCAATCCAAGAAATAAATAACTAAATACAAAACAACTTATAGTTGTTCTTCAATGAACTCGAGTTGAGAGTGAAATTTGTACGGAAATAGTAGTCTTTTGAATTTTTTCTCCGAAACGGGTAAAATGATAGATTAGTTAGACGATATTAATTATTATATTAACCCTAGGCAATTTATACTAAAAATCATTAATCACACCACTAAACGACACGTCTTTGTAGGTACTACTACTTTAAATAATACCAATATTAATATAAGTTACCGACATACATAATAAAAGTTAATTGATAGTCGAAAGTATTAATTTCAAAACATCGAGATTAAATTATGTACCTAATAATCTTGGCGCTTTCATTAAAATAGGTTAAGTAGGGACTTAGCAGAGTGTATTACATTATAGCTATGCATTATGTTATTTCTTCGCCGAAGTTACTTACATATTCATGATGCACAAAGATGCTCTTTTAACAGGTCATTAACTTATGCATTACTTATTTTGTGTATACGTAGTCATATACCATTGTGTCTAATGTAAGTTATTGGCTGAATTAAATTCAGGCGCGGTCAATATAAAAGCTTATATGGGTCGAAACATGCAATCTGAAATAAAACTACATAATTATGTACATACCTCTTACTCTACCATTTTAAATGTTACATATCACTTTAGTTCTATCGGATTATTGAACAATTTTATGACAAGCTTGGCCTCATACTCAGGATTGGCTCAAGACAAGGGGACTCCTCAACTAATTGACAACGGCAAAGTGACCTTTAGTGCTTTGCATTTATAAGTTACTATAAGAGCGTGTTTTTAGTTTATTCAATTGCCGACAAAGGAGCAGACGTGCCACTTAATGGTGTCACCGCTGCCCATTGACATGAGTACCTAAACAACCTAATACCAAAGGCACTACCGTTGCTTTTCAACTGACAAAGAGGAAAGGAAGAAAATAATACCTACGTATATGTATGTGATGAGTTTTTGGGTGGTAAGGTCAACACTAAATCAAGTTTAAATACTTGACCGAGTTTATATAAGTAACAAACAATTATATATTCATCAATATAGTACTAGTAATAGATAGCCCAGTGACACGACTGAACTCCACTAGCGTATGTCAATTAACTATGACAATAATAATAATCTAATTAACTATGTTAATTAACATTAACTTACAATTAATAAAAAATGTGTATAATTATTAAAAATCGACAGTCAGACGATGAGGATCGACAATCAAACTACATACTGTGAAAAAGAAAAAAAAATTACGAAGTTTGTGATGGACTGTTATTGACTAGGTTTGGTATTGGTAAATAATTTTTTCGTTTTTCTTTTCATTTTTCATTCGGAATTATGTGATGACGTTCATGTCTGATAGTAACATAACACTGCTGGTTTACATAGACTTTCTTATCAGTCTCATTTGAAAAATTGACATCATGACAGATAAAGACATACAAGAACTTGTGTACAACCTTAATCACTTCCTTGCATTTAACCCTGACGGGCAGCAACTAAAACGACATAACGTCGTTGTAAAGTATCTCTTGATGGCTGCAAGGGGTGGCTTTGACACTAAGCAAATTACATTAGTCTTTATGCAAGGTGTGAACGTGTGTCGAGCTACAAAATCTTTTTAAATTGGCACCGTTAAAAATGTAATGAACAATACAAATTGTTGAAGTACTCAGGTAAATTTATTTTCACTGGATCCAGATACCTTACCTACATAATAATAGTGTTTGTGTGTAAGTGAACTAGAAATCGAATCTGTTAAGCCTCTGTCTATCTATACATTGTATTGTCGCCTATACATTGCCTATGGTCAAGTGCCGGTTGCGGTCTCCTGTCTCGGTCTCCTGTCTCGGTCGCTTGTCTCGGTCTCGGCAGCGAACTGCCAGCTTAAGTACGCTCAATTTTAATAACTGCCAAGTGATTGTTTCTTAGTGATATTTAATTTTATGAGTAATAACGTAACAGTTCAGGGTGAGAGTTTGTTTGTTCATGCCCACGAACGTGATGCCCAAATGGCTTAACCGATTGAGTTTCTATTTCCTGCTCTAAAATAAATTAAAGTGTTGCAGTTTGATGAGTTAGTGATTAATTGAAATTACGTTGAGTGCTTAAACGACACGACATGAGCAACCTGACAATGGCAGTGTCTGACTGATTTTTTTGAGTTTATACAATAAAATTATCTTATTTAGTGATTTTTCTAATTTAAATGAACTTAAAAATAGTTTTTTTGAGTTATTTTATTGTAATTTTTGTGTACGAGTGCGGGGGTACGAATGCCTTGCGTTGCTCATAAATAAATTTATTTACTTAATAACCAAAAGACTACTTCAAAATTTAGACACTGAGGCTATATAATTATATTAAACCTATTGTTGTTAAAATTATGATAAATCAAACGTCAAACGCTAAATTCGTTGCCACCAATTCAATTACCTACTGAATAAAGAGTGACGGAACAATTAATATTATTATGTCATATAATCGTTTCAAGGTTTTCTCTGATCTAGTGTAATTGATGATTCGCACTTTAGTTGTCGTATTGCGATCCTCGTCCTCACTAGTAGGCGCACTGATGAAAATTAATTGAAGTTAAATCTCAAGGCATGTAATGAGGATAACGAAAACAGAAAATGTTAGAATAGGTCTACTTACTACATTGATAATATAAAAAAGATTTATCAACTAAGTGTGTATCTCGGGTTTTTGATATATCAATGATTTAGGTACTATTATTTTAGTGGGTGGGTGAAGGATTACTCAAATACCTCTTAGGGTCATACGTAACGTGCATAAATTGACCCGATTTCATGGCTTTTGGCCACCACCACCCTCCCCCTCTCTGCCCTCCAACGTGTGACGTTATAGTGCCCGTTCGGACCGAGTTTAAACTTGATGGCATGTGTTTTTGCTTTCTTTAATATTATTCTTTATTATTACCTTCAATAACATCGGTCAAAATTTCATGAGCTTTTCCGTGCTTCTATCTTCCCAATATACTATCGTCTATCTATTCTATTGTCTCAATTATTATCATTAGATAGGCGTCTTCAAACCATATCATAGGCTTTCGGGCGGCACAAAAACTTCCAACATTCGAGTTGGCCACTAACCCCTCGACTCTGCAGTCAGCAGTGTGGTAGAGGCCATGCTCTGGGCTCGTAACCTGTGTGAATCAAATTGCACAAAGATGAGAGTAACGGTTAAATCATCATTTTGTTATGAAATATTTGAAACGGTAATCTCATCATCATCGAGGCACCATCTGCAAAAGTTACTTAACATTGCCCGTCCTCGGATAGGTACTTACTATTAATGTTTTATGCAGATACAGGATATCATCATCCCACAATGGTATTTCACACACAAACACAATTCTAACTGATTAATGGCTGAGAACATGAAAGATATTTGAGAAAAACTATTAATATAAACAATTATTACTAAATGCTAGAGGTATTGGTTCGAAAGTAATGTTTTCAAAGTGTGTGAAGTACGCCAATCCACACTTGGCCAGCGTGGTACCCCTGTACTCTCACATTGCGAGAGGATACTTGTCCCCAGCACTGGGATAGTTATGGGTGGTATATGAGCAGTAGTAAGTCTGATATTTAATATTTCAATCAGTTCACAAATGAAAAATATAATATACACAGGTTTAAATAATATTTCAGCTATTTTTGTGCTAAGATGTTGTTGTGTCTTTCCAACCTATTTCTCATTGTTTTTACTGGAAGGGAAAATCCTCTCTTAGTGCTCCCCTACACTTTCCAAGGAAAATTCATTCCAAATTTCAGCTTGTTGCGTTCAGTAGTTTCGGTTGTGCGTTGTCTATCAGTCAGTAACGCAAGATTTTTATATTATATTGATAGATTGATTATCATAAGTCATCTGAGAGTAAGAGTGTTACTATTCGACAAACAAGCAGACCACCTTGAAGTAACTGTTCATCGTCGTCGTACATAGATAATAGACACCAAGGTCATCACCGACTCACGCATGAGTACCATCGGGAATCAACTGTATGGTACAAGTGAGGTCTCTTGCTTACTTTTTGTTGATCATCGCGAAGATTGTTAAAGAAGAAGATTGGACGCGTCCAAGACGCCTTTGTGCTGTGTTGCTGTTGCCAATGACCGTTCGTGTCCACCCACCGTAAATTTTCCAGTTCTCAGTAACAATTGGGGTGAAGCACCACACTAAATAATACTTAAACAGATGGAATGTCTGATATTTGGGCGAAGTCTTGGAATACCACTTGAGTTTAACACGATATTGGGATATTACGTTCGTATTATTGATATTAGGAACGCGTTCTCATGGGGTAATTGCACTGCTTGAGAATCTACAGATGCGCTCTTCAGATTATGTTTCGGTTGACCACAATTTTAAAGGACACATAATACTGTGTTGCGCGTAATTTGTCCTGAAAAATGAGGGAAGTATATTGTAGAAGAAGAACCTAATGTTTAACAAACAAAAAACTAACATCAAATTGCACTTATTATATACGAGAGAAAAGAATCTGGGTACTAATCAAATGCCGTCGTAAGTACAGGCTATTTTTTGAAGGCATTAGGCCCAAAAAGGCAACATCCATCATATCCATTTATTTATTTATTTTCTTTAATACTTATAATAGGAAGAATATTGGCGTTTTTTAACAAAATCATGACTTCTTGATTGAGAAAATATATTTTTAGTTTCTCAGTTAAAAATATATTGACTCAATTAAAAAGACACGACAAAATACTGATTGCAGATATTGTAACAAAAATAACAATTTAACAACATCCTTAACCGCGAATATGGATTGTGGCTACATCAGTCACTATTAATGTCGGCAATAGGTACTTGAAGTCGAATCGAATAGCACGCCCACTTAACCAGTCCACATTGATAAACAAATCGTACACCGCTACAAGTAGCAGCGAGGAACAGTCCGTCTAACTGAGTAATAATTCACACTATTCGGAATGCGCTCCTACTCAAACTCAAACCATCTATTTTATTTCACGTAGGTATTTTTAAAGATATAATATAATAGATATATAATTTTAATAGATATATTAAGAACGTAATTGTTTGCCTTTACCACCATTTTGCTAAGGTGCCTATAAATATTGAATTTTTAAATTTTAAATGTTTGAGGAGAAAAAGAAATTTCTTGGACATCTTTTAAAAAAATAATAATAATGGTCGAACGCTTAGCTTGACTCTAGTGTACGTAGTTGCCAGATTCAATTCCATACTAATATTATTTATTTATTTAAACTCTTAATTGATTGCACACCGTAACATAGACATAGAAAACAACACATTTTTAAAAGGAAGGCACAATACAGTGGGCGGCCTTATCGCTTACGAGCGATTTCTTCCAGACAACCCAACAGTATGACAAGAAACATGTCTGGAAGAAATTAGGATAGGGCTTAGAATAATTACACTATAGGAACGAAGTCCGCGCGGCCGATTTGAAGCACCTTAATTGGAGTCACACCAAACACCGTTGACTCCAAACACCGGGCAGCTCCGTAGTGTTCAATGTAAACGCACGCCAAACGTGTCTCGCGAAAAAAAAGAATTATGACGATTTGTCCAGTTAAATTGTGTCACAAAATATCTGAAAAACTATTTATGTATTATTGCTAAAAACATATTGTGATTATCCGCAGCCGAATCATTCCCCGCTTTCGGGAAAGTTTCGGTTTAGTGCTTTACTTTGGACAGAGCGCTTGTATGAAGACTGTCTTTCTATAGTGTTATTATTCTAAGGGATAGGGTAATATTATAAATGCAAAAGTAAGTCGGTCTGTCTGCTATCATTTCTTGATTCATCGAGTGAATCGTATTTGATGATATTTAATATGGAGATATTTAGATACCTGGGAAAAGAAAAAAGGATAGCTTTTGACTCCAACGCGGGCGAAGCAAGTATGGTTCAAAATAAACGCTCAGGCTGCTTTTCCACCCGAGATGTACTGTGCAGCCACGATGCGAAAGCAAATCTACGAAACTATGTAACGGATGCCACTGATGCTTAGCTACAGATCTTGCCTACTGTAAGTACTCTCCTCTGCACATAGATACACCACTTGCGTCTATAGCACGCATCCACTCTTATAAAAACAAAACTTAGTGTCGTGGGTGACACAACACAAATACACCAGTTTAACACAAAACAAGAATTTATCTGACATTTAAACAATAATCAGCCTCGGCCAGGAATCGAACCTGAGACTACAAACTGGGCTATGGGGTGGTCATTTATTTCATCTCACTTACAAAGTCCCACTTTCAAAGTCAAAATCTAGTATAGTATTGTAGATGACCAACAAACCCCGTAAAGTACAGTAAAGTCTCGCAATTTTGCGTTTTATCCCATGTCCAGTTGTTAGAAGGCTCCAAATGCCTGATTTTACAAAACGAAAGTTTACCTATTCAATAAGTTATAAGGGTGCTTGATTTCTGTTATCTTTTATAATATTCTAAAAGTCGAAGTCTTGTTTTTCATATATATTTTTTATATTATGATTACTACACTACGATCACGTTACCCTACTCTATCATCAATTGCGCGTAGATTCTTTCAAGTAAATGTTGAAAATTTAACCGTATCGTATGTAGTTCGATGTGTGACCGCTACCGGCAAGTATTTCTGACCGCAACATTTGTTTGGAGGTTGCACGAAACCTTCGGTTACGGTTGTTAACATTAGAGGTAATTAGCCACGTAATACTTGTAGATTGAAGGGCAGCATGATTTTCCAACACGTGACTAACTTCTCCACCACTCTGCATTAAAGTAGTCATATTCCTACGAATCTAAGGGTTCCGAGGAAGAACTACCCGGGCTCCTCGAAACTATGTTTGTTGTTGAATTGCTGAAATGTTTTTGACGTGACAACGTCTTAAATTAGGTTAGCTGGGAGTCACTTATGAAAAATAGTAACGCTCGGTAACGTTACGATGAGTCACCGAACGAGAGAGAGGCCCGCCGAATGCCTTGCGTCTCTCTCCCACTCAACTATGATCGGTCTGTCGCGCGCGCAGCACTAGAGAATTAGGCGCATTGAATCGGCGCGTTAAGTTTAAGTTTACATGTACAATGTTTTAGTAAACAAAATATATTTCTATAGTTAAAATTTGTGCAATTCTTATTTTCATTCAATTCCTTGTTCCTATTGCGCAATTTAATTATATTCATATCAATAAATATTCTACCGAGAAAAAGACGTTGTCACGTAAAATCTTCGCCCGTAAAACCGACTTTACAGGCAACCATTTTTTTTACCTTCTGAATAGTACTGCACCTCCTTTAATAATATTTTGAAAAAGCGAAAGAAATATTCTTAGAAATAATAATAGCGACCGCTGCGTATCTCCAGTAAGTTAACGGTTAATTTTATCATAATTATTTTCATTCATCAAGATAAAACTTTATTATAGAAGAACAAATTTAATTCCACAATAAAATAATATATCAATCACAATAAACATGAAAACTAAGTTATTTCCAAAATTACTTAAATATTATACTTAATCCTTCATAAAAATATTTTTTCAGTGCTTATTATATTAAGATACGTGATTTAAAAATATATAATATATATAATTATAAACGAATAGGCGAGATCATTATTTTTTCCATAGTTAAGTTTAATATGAACGACGGCATTGCCTTTTTTATAGGTATCTGCGTCTTAGAACTTATAGTCGTTCCAGATCACATTTTTTAAGAGACATGTTGTTGTTAGTTCCAATTTGCTGCCTGTGAATATCCCAAGTTGGAGGAGATCAGGGCGGACGTAACTGGTGCTTATCTGAGGTAGAGACATCTTAGAGGATGTGTACAATGTGTACATGGCTGTTTATTTACCTTTTATTTGATATGAGAGATCACTACAAGGTCACCCGTATCTATTTGTAACCAATCGCTGTTTGTAACATCAAGTATCAGCTATCCATATTTTTTTATTTGTACCGAAGTATTTGTCTGTGCGACAGCGTCACAACAAGTTGCCTCCTGTTTAATTCTACATAATATATAGTAGTGACAGTAGCATTTCTAGATGTAGCGATGTCACTGTGACGTCCCTTTTCTTCTAGCATTCATAATAATTATTATGTTATTAAATTACTTATGTATTTACATTTTTAACAATCATAAGGTCTTATATTATCCATTGATGCTTGGTCTCATGATTAATAAGCGATAAAAACAAAAAATGGTGAGGTTGGTAATAAATGATGAAGAACTTACGTGGACAATTGGCTTCGTCTGTGCCGTCTTGGCAGTCAGGTACTCCATTGCAGATGCTAGTTTCTAACAGACACCTTGTTACGTCACAGTTGAAGTCCTTTGGGGCACAGACTGTAAACAAATTCATTTGTCAAGGTGGCTAGTAATGGTTAAACAATAAGTCGGTGGGTTAAATTAAACAATCAATTTATTTGATTAAGTCGTAAATTTCAATTAAATTGATAGTTCGTTTGGGAATTACTCCACGGCTCTGGTCAGGTATTTAGACTTTTAGAGGGTAGAGGAATAATATAAGTTAAACTGGCTAGTAAGTAACATATAGGTTATAAGGATCAATATCTTTGATAATGTTCTGCAGAATACTCAGGTAAGCGTTCACGTTATTTCCTTTCAATAAATTAAATTTTCTTTCATTTACATTTGTGGAATTATTATTTAAACAACAGTGCAGGGGACTTCTTTTACAGTTATTCTGTTAATGATTAAATAGATACAATTTACAAAATATGAAGAAAGACTTTACAAAAAGGCGGCATGTACAATACAAATAACACATCACTAACACTCATGACCGGAGAACTAACATTAATGTGTCACGTAAATATCTGCCCCGGCCGAGAATCTAACCCAGGACACCTCGCTTCGCTAGCAGGGCCTGTACCAATTAGACCACGAGATCGTAATAATATTTTTATTATTAAGATAAAATAAATGGAACCTGATACCACGGTAATCTTCTTATAATAAAATTCTCGTGTCACAATATTAGTTACCATACTCCTCCGAAACGGCTTGACCGATTTTTATGAAATCTTATATACCTACATATTCAGTAGGTCTGAGAATCGGCTTCTATCTATTTTTCATACCCTTAAGTGATAAGGGTTGTCCACCAAAAACATTTTTCATTTTTTGCACAAAAAAAATACACATTATCCCAAATTTTCACTTCCCTACCCCTACCCCTCAAATTTAAATCACGCTTTAATCATTCACTACAAGTAATCTATCAGCAGTGATATATGTATATCATTATACAGTATTTCGACTCGGCCCTATATACCATTACCGTGCTGATACAAAGTTATAGATGACCAAGTTTTCGTTCACGTTTATAGGACACAAACAAAACAGTAGTTGACAGCGAGTTTTACAGTCATGTATCTACTCACACAACTTCTATACTTGTATGTTGCGTATACCTTTTAACACGATTATTTCTTAACGTTATTATTTAATTTGTATTTCATCGTTTATATTCTTCAATGCACGTCCGCAAGCGGTAAGAATGAATGATCAGTCCTTTTTATTTTCTATTGCAGTTATTCTTAACTTTATATCCTTTAATTTATCATCTGATATGTTGATCATCCTTTTTAATACATTTTTATTAGCTTCTACGTATGTTATTATGTAACGGAAACTGAACATGATAGTGACCCCGTTCAAAACGTCGGATTAGCTCGTTGGAATACTTATTAAGGTCCGATTACAAATTAATAATAAGAAAGAAAAATGTTAATTCGCAGTCTAAAAAAGAAAAAATAAAATATAATTAAAAAAACCTAAAAAACACGCTTTAGTATATACTACATACTTCTATTATAATACTTATATTTTATTTCGATTCATTATAAAAGCGTATTGTTTAGTTTATTTTTTAATATATTTTATCAAACTGTTAAATTCAAAAAAAAAAACATTTTCCTTACTATTATTTATCGGCGAACTCTCTGTAGTAGTGATTTCCAGTGTAGGGTTTGCGTCCGTGCCACCATCTTCTGAGCCACCACAAAAAAACAAAATATGAAAAAAAAACAAAAAAAAATTATAAAAATATTAAAAATAACATTGATAAATAAAATAGATCAAAAAGTATATAAAAATTAAAAACAATCCAAATGACATCGCTTTTTGAGTGCTATCCACAGACCACTCTGTGGGGCTACCGTTTCCTGGATTGCTTCTTGGATTTAATAATGCATATAAAAATGGCTTGATCAATATCATACCACGTGGACAGTCTTTCTCATCGTCACCATCCGGACAATCGTTGATACCATTGCACCGGTATTCTTCGCATATTACGAATGAAGTCATTGGACATTCCCACGAATTGCAAGGCGTAAATGTAGCAGGGCTCACTTCTGGTTTCGGGAGGTTATCGTCATCTTTTTTAAAAGAAAGTAAAATATGCCATTATGACGCTAATAAATAATAAATGTTGATTATTTAATATTTATTGTTATTAGCATAGATCGGAGTAGGTAGATTGATTTGTGTCAATGGATTGGCACGTATATAGTAATATGGATATGCCTCCGGGATTCCGCGATTTTGTAATAATTAAGATTTTTTAGGAATTTCAAATATTGTAATGTGCAGTACTAAAATAGTTAATGTGCGTGCATTAACTATTTTAGTAGAATCCCACTTTACGTTTTTACTCAAGTTTAGCCATTCCATAGTATTTCTTTATTATAGAAGGCCGATCATATTCTATTAAAAAGTCAGCAAAAGGGTTAAACATTTCTTATTCATATTGATATATTTTTCATCCTACCTACACATTACAATATTTGAAATTCCTAAAAATCTTAATTATTACAAAATCCCGGAATCCCGGAGGCATATCCATATACGTGCCAATCCATTGACCCAAATCAATCTACCTACTCCGATCTATGGTTATTAGCGATCGATAGCGTTAGAATCCTCTTTCTGTTATTGTGGAAGCAAACTATTCGAGGAAAACAAATCTATTTACCTGCTTCGGTGACCTGGGCGCTAAAGCCTTCCTCCTTAACCGTATACCGTCCGAGTTTGGCTGTGTTCTTGATCTGATTTCTTAGAATATTTGTTAGTTCATCGGTGTTATCGTAGTCAGTTGAAATGTCAAGGGTAGCCTTACATGTGAAGTCATCTGATGGTATCGATCTGAAACAGTAAATAAATTAAATTTTAGATGTTTTTAAGAAGACATTCGACGTTTGTAAACTAATTCCATGTGTATGTTTTATTTTATTCACTAAGTTTAAAATACTTATACCTATGGATTAATATTTTTATTTTTGTACGGGATTTATTATAAATCTTTTCAAGTTTGCAGTTATAAAGATTGGTAGGTATCAAATCTAATTTCAAGAATTTGAATACATTCTAAAGATTTTATATAATAATAATATAGTATAATTATATACCTAATAATGATAACAATATAGAAACAAAACATATTTATTCTGCCACACTAAAAAATAACAGATTCTGGTATCTACAAGTAATTTAAGAAGAGAATACCTTAGATCTGTACCTAATGCACGTATAGTAACGCACGTGTGTTAGTAGGTATGTAAGGTTTGAAATAGGTCCGTCTACATGGATCACAAAGAGGGATCACTATTTAAGAGCAAAGGTTTTTCGTATTACTGACTCATTAACGCAGAGCCGAAAGTACCAATTCTAGGGATACAAAATTTGGACAGTACATGATAAAATAGTGTTTTATAATTTTTCAATAGTTGAATGTAAAAAAGTTGACGACCCGGATGGTGCAATGGTTAACATGCCGGATCGCCGTTCCGAGAGTGCTGTGTTCAATTCCCAGCGAGGCGGAAATTACAATGATGAATTTAAATTTCCGTTCTTGGTCTGGGTGTGTGTGTTCTTGTCTTGTGTGTTGTCCATGGCACCCACGACACAGGGAATCCCAGTGTGGGGCTATGAGTGCGTAGCGTTATTTATTTATTTATTATTTAGTTATTATTTAGTTATAGAACGTCTAAATTGAAGTACACGTGATATTTATATTTTCTGTCGCGGGTAAACGTATCTACCATACTTATAATAAAAGAGCATAATTTTATCGAAGCAAAAGCGAAAACTAGTATAATTATAAACTTACTGTATCCTCACAAGACTAGTCTTATGTGAGCCTGGTAGAAGACGGAAAAGGTCGTTGACAGCCTCAGATAGAGAAGTGGAGATGTCTTTGAAGACGACCGAGTCCCTGTTAGAATATTCCCGTCGATATGGCTCCATGACTACGAATGACACTCTCACAGTTTCTGGAAGCAATGAAATAAAACATTAGAATCGATACATCTATAAAAATAAATAAAATTGGAGTGTCTGTTTGTAATATTTGAATAGGGATGTATACACGGTGCATATACCAAAATTATATTTTTTACAATTTTTGTCTGTCTGTCTATCTGTTTGTTTGAGCTAAGCTCTGGAACGGCTGGACCTATTTTGACTTATTGCTGATGTCATAAGGAGTAGGTAACTTAGGCGACTTTTATTTCAGTTTGTTAAATTCCCGCGGACGAAGTCGCGGGCACAGCTCGTATAAAATAAAATTAGAATTAATCGGCATGTAAGTCACCGCAATACCTAACCGTCCCACTGCTGGGCACGGGTCTCCTCTCACATGTGAGGGGTGCAGACCATACATAGTCCACCTAGCTGGTCAAGTCAGGTTGGCGGACTTCAATATCAAATTTTGACTTAATATTTAATTTCTTAAGAGTAAAGAACAAGATTTCCGAGGCAAAGCGAGGGCGAGCCCACTTGTAGTGACATACTCGTATTATTCGTGGAGACCAACACAAGTACATCATAATTATAACTAAATATTGAACAATTTATACTTACTTTCTCGGGTTTCGCTTGTATCTGGTAAGGCGGACCCATTTTCGCCATCGAAGTCTTCGTCTCTGAAAAATTTGAATAAAATATTTGAAAACATTTCTAGACAGCTGGCATACATTGCATTGCTATTATGGACTGTCTATGTACTACTACTACGCTCTGGACTCCTCTCATAATAAGCTGTTTCAAGGCCAGATTCACCAATTTATCCTGGGGCAGTTGAAAAACTACGCATTTTTAATTGGTAATGGAAATCTTAAGAGTTTTGGAATGAATGAATGAATTCCAACGTACGTATTCCAGCAATAATATGTATACATTGTCTCGTTTTCTAAAATATCATAACTTGTACCAATCTAGAAAGAAGTGGACAACAATTCGTTCTAAATTAACTAACCATTAAACGATGTCAAAATAAGGTATAATATACAATTTAGAACGAATTGTTGTTGTTGTTCAAGTTAAGATATTTTAACTCGTGACTGTACAATATTCGAACGTACTCTGAAGGAATGAGGGGCCATTCAACCTTGAGTCCAAACCAACCTCCCTTGCCTGAGCTTGGTGCTTCCTGCTGAACCACGTAAAAGTCTATGACGCCTTGTGACGTAAAAGTCTATGGCGCCTATTTGAGGTTGCCGGGCTCTGTACTAGTTTAATTTCGACAGTACTTTGCATGCTAGTTTTTCTTACTAGGCTGGCTCGCCATCTTCTCTCAAAAATCGACCTTGAAATGTTTTTCATGGTCGCTTTTTGAGAAAGAAAAAACGCAAGCCATGGTTCTTTTCGGCCGGCAACGAATGGATGGTGTCTTTGCGGTTGCTAAGGTCAAACTCAGTAACATTCAAACTCATGTATTCAGCACCGATGATAGCAATGGTATTGTTTAGCTGTAGATTTGCGGATACTTACGGTTGGCCTAGATCATCCGCATCTGTGTTGTAATCGAAAGACGGGACCGTCGTATCTGTAATCGATAAAACAGAAAAGGATTATTACTCATGTTGAAATGAATACTACTACTACCTCTAATCAGTAAACTTTTTTATGGTTATCAGCAAACGAGCATGCAGCACCATCCGTCGCTGCTGCCCATAACCACTGTGACCTATCTAGGTCAAACTGCTTATGGTCCATATTTCTTGACAGTCGCAAAGAGCAAAGAAATTAATTCGTAGTGTCAACCAACCGTGATGATGCATAGTTTGGAGTTAAATCTTCTATTCCTGATTGTACCAGTGAACGAAAAAAATGTGGACAGGGATTTCATAGAGTGCGGGGAAGCACTAAGAAAGAAACTATTAAAATCAATTAGTTGGTTATGAAATTGTATAAGTAAGTATAAATATATAAATATTTTCGATATATACTATACTATATTTATGTACTATTAGAACTGTGCTTTTAAAAAACTTATGTATAATAATTTCTGCAAACTCAACCCAAGAATGTTACAATCGGGGGTAAGTCCCACAGACGATGTACAGTCACGAGCAATAATATGTATACATTGTCACGTTTTCTAAAATATCTTAACTTGAACAACAACAACAACAACAATTTGTTCTAAATTGTATATTAAACCTTATTTTGACATCGTTTAATGGTTAGTTAATTAACAACGAATTGTTGTCCACTTCTTTCTAGATTGGTACAAGTTAAGATATTTTAGAGAACGTGACAATGTATACATATTATTGCTCGTACATAAATTACCTATATAGATACAATAATAAATGATTACCAACGTTTCGGCGCTGCAAAACATGTTGTGGTCGTGCATTACAATCCATAACTGGTCTACTACAGACTGTTGTTAGGTCTCTTACGAGAGTGATTAAAACCCTAATTAACATTCTGACCACTCGGTCAGCTTGTTAATATATTTGATATAATATATTTTTGATATACAAGGTGGATACCATCATACGACATTAAATGAAAACACAAGCCCTACTCCCTCCTAGGAACATGTTGCATCAATTAAAAAACTGTTAACATCAAATTAAAAAAAAACAAATTTTCAAACAAACTTAATAGCAAAAAATGAGGTAAAAAATAGAACATCATTTGTAAACACTGTTCACTAACCTTTGATAAGAGCGGCAACAGCGCACTTTCGTCACGTGATCTTTTGATTGTTGTTTTGATTGACGCAATGTGATTCTTATGACTTTGTTATAAGGTTCAATGTGCATTATGTATTTAATTTGATAAATTTGCTTGTTCCGTCTGGGGTCATTAAACTTTTATGATAGACTGATTTTAGACACAGCGTGTAGAAAATTTCAAAAGTGAAGAAAAATTCCTGTGCCTAAAGTATTGAAGATATTTGATTGAAAATTTGTTTGTAGACTTGGAAGATGGATAGGTACATGCAGTTAAATTTAATGTCGTATGATAGTATCCACCTTGTATATTTAATAGGTGAGTACCTATTCTACAAATATATAATAAAAAGAGACACACATTACAGACGCAGTATCTGTACCAATAAAATAAAGTTCAAAGCATTTTGTAGTTCCGTTCAGCATTTTTTTAGATTACTCAAGAGATAGATGTCATTTGTTTACCCAATTGTTTAATTTTATTAGCTTTTATATTCATCACTCTTAAAATCTTTTACGTCGATCGCCTTAGTTTATTATTCGTATTTCTCAAGACTACAAATTAAAATATCCCACCTCGTATAAAATTACTAAAACCCTCTGGCAACTGCCTTTTCAATCGACTAAGGGTTGATCCGATGTCACTGCCTTCGTTGACTTCGAGGAACTCATTTGCGGAGTCATCTTCGCCTTCCCAGTATAAGTCTTCACCGGACGTCTGTAAGTAAACATAATATCTTTATTTGTTATTAACATTGATCGTGATGGTACGGTCTAGTTATTTTGTGGCTGACTAACAAAAACATCTAGATGACGCGTTTCGTTCCCAGGAAACAACTTTCGGGGAATAGTATTGAGGTTGAGCACATTGTCAAATTATAAGCACGACTTTCAATTTAGGTACTTGTTTTCTTATAATAATAGGTTGTGCTGCCATGAGGCAAAGTCTACACAGTTTTGATTTTTCTTCTGATATTGATGGTGATCTGATCTGACCTTAAAGATAGCCTAGAAATTTAAAAGAAGCTATGTCTCTGCTTGCCATTAAAAGTTAATGCTTGTCCACAGTCCTACCTGATGGTAAGTGGAGATGTGGTCTTGGGTGGTAGAGCGCACTAACTTAGTAGCAGCCTATTCATTCTTGATTTGAAGACATTATAATCGGATGGATCACCGACGCCAGAAATTTGTTCCAGTCCTTCGCGGTACGCTTAACAAAACATTGTTGTTACATCTACGCGCTAATCTCTGGTGCCAGTCAGATTTGAAAATATATTTTATGCAACTTATTAATTGGGTATGTTTACATTGCGGTATAAAACCTGGCTTAATTTTCTCCAATGATATTTCCTACATGGATAAACAGAGAAATCATAAAAAAAATAGTTTTTTTCTATTTCACGCCTATATTTGCCCCGAATACGAATCAGATCAGAGATACATTGACTTAGGGGGCATCGGACGAGCCTCAACGAGTGAATAACAGGGTCGACGTCAAAACGATATGTCGGTAAAACGGTATAATAAAATGATGTGATGTCGTGGGACACCAGGTAGGAACGAAGTTCCTTCGGCTAATGAAGGCAACGGCGAACGAAAAGAAAGACGGAGAAAGAGAAAGGTATTATACACTACTCGCTTGTGTATGCGACTGTCGCGCCTGCGCACGTCTCATTTAACGCTTTTATTCCACGCATTTTTTCTTACGGTTTTACTATCACATATTTTTCAGTTCGGTCGTCGCAGCAAAACCTATCCCCTCCAAGCCTGCCGTAAGGAACTTCGTTCCAACAATTTGTAAGACAATGGATACTGTTTGCCAATACTGACTGGAATAACACCTGTTGCTATCTTGTCCTTTAGCTTCAATATTCATTACAACAATCTAAAGCAATTCTTGGAGCAAGCTGATTTTAACGAAACGTCACGCTTATAGGGTTGTTCGAGAGTCCAAAAATAGCTTATTTACGACACACGCATAACACAAAGACACACACTAGTCACGACTTAAATTTAGAGGTATGTGTAAGTTGCATCAGTAACTGAAATGAAACAGTACGAGATACTAAAGCATTCGGATTCTGACTGTCACAATCTATGAAGAGGCTGCATAGAGCGTTCCTAAGGAGGTCAGAGGATTTTGCTTTTAGAAGCCGGTAGAAACCTTAAACAAAATCCCTGTATCTTAAAGCGTTCCGAGATGTCTTTGAGAGGAGGTACTTATCGGTGTTTGGGGATTGGTCGACGCTCGTCCCGCCCCGCCCTAATAACCATTTCTATTTGTCGGTCTCGTTGGCACACTTTACTAAGACAAATCCCGTCTGAATTAGGCCAAATAAAAGTTAGACGTTTCGTAAACATGTGTTGAAATACTGTCGTTTTTCTTCACCTAGCTAGTCGTGGAAACGCTACGGTAGATTTCAAACGCAGGCCGTTTAATTAAATCCTAAAATGAACGTCTTCATTGGGCGCAAGGTCCAATTATTACTAAGTAGGGCACACATCGTATACTTAGACGTTAGTTTTTAAAATCGTAAAGATTGAACAATGACGACCCGTATAGCGCTATGGTTGCCATTCCGGACTGCCTTTCAAAGGATCCTAAGAATTCAATGGTTTCAATATACATAAAGCATATTGCAGATAATTTTGAGGTAGCAGGTGCTTTTTAGAAAATTGGGATTTACCCAATGAGAACATTAAAATTTACAAAGTAACCTACTTATAAATCAGTATAAAAGTGGAACGTGATCAATGATCAGTCACGATTGCACAGCCTCTTTACTTGTGTACAAAAGCCAGCGTTCCAGAAATAAATCGGCTCCCAAGCTACAATTAGAGTGAGGGCGTGTTGGTGAACGAGGTGGGATTTCTTCGCAATTTTATTTGGTCCAGCTTGATCCGTCGAGGAGTGTGGGCGACGCGTCGCGCAATATAATGGGACATTGACTTCGACACTGAATTTTTTTCATGACAGGGTGCGGTTACTAATGCCTAAATTTTCTTCAAAGCTTATACCTATACATTTTTTTCTACCGCTAATTCTTATAATTGACCAACTTGAGTAAAAGTTCTCCTAAAAATGCTTCTAAAAATGTTATGCCACTTTCAATATGCACTGACGTAGGTTGGTGAAGTCCGCTCTAGGCTTCGGCAATTACGATTGACTTTTTTGGTATCTTTGCTATAGGTAGGTACCTCGATACAACGAAATTATGAGAAAACTTATTTACTATGGGTATAAACATCACTACCTGTAAATAGTTTAAATATTTGCAGGATCAATAAAATGCCTGGATAACGTAACTCTTCTTCCCTATGTATTATTCTTTTCAGTCATAAATATGTACATTATCTACACTATTAAATACAAAAATCCTGTTTAACAGCCAAACAGCCTGTTTAGCTCTGTGAGAAAATTATCTGATCCCGTCCGGGTATAAAACTGCAGCCCCTCAAAGTAGCTCGATTTATTGCTTGGACGAGTTGCAAAGTTCGTGAACAGCTTCAGAAATTTATTAACTTCGTAATTTCATACCACAGCTTATATAACATAATTCGGCCGTATTTTGAATAGTCTATTGAATAGTCTAAGTACTAACGTAGTACTTATATCTCGATGATGAAAGGTCAATCCCGTGCAGATTGTCGTAAAAGGCGACAGAATCTGGCTTCTTGCATGTTGAATATATTAATATATGAAAAGCATATTAAAAATATTGCGATTGCAGTCAAGCATTAACTTATAAGTAACAAGCAAACTTGGCAGACGCAACAAATAAATACTACATGCTATGCGAGTAATAGGAGAAATGCTCATCAAATACAATAACATTTTCTATGGCAGCACTTCGATGTTGCCAATAGTCTCGCTGATCTCTTGATAAATCTCGACAACAGCGCCACCTACCGGTCCTAATTTTGGATCTAAACCATCCATAGGACTACTCAAACATACACAAAAAATTTCATTCATGTCGGTCCGTTTAGGAGGAGTTCAATGACACACACATGCACAGAAGAAATATAGATATTAAGATAAGAAAACAATAAAGATGGATAAAATCAATCGTGAGACACTCCAGTCGCACTCTGACGATAAGTGATCATAATCAACCAAAGATATCCGTTACATTGTAAGTAATGCGGATACGTCGACAGCCGATGGAAGTGATGAATTAGTTTCTTAACTTGCTCATTATTTTTTCCCGTGAAAAACAATTTAATCCATTCAACTTTCGGATAAAAGCAAAAAACCACGAGCATAATAAGTAATATCGAAAATGAAAAATTCTATAATAACACCTTCCACACACATTTGAGAACCTTATAGAGAACTCTTAGGTGTGCAGGTTTCCTCACGATTTTTTTCGTTCACCGAAGTAGTAGTTATATTTAAATTCTAATACTCACATAACTAGGGGAGGTCAATGTCCAGCAGTGGACGCATAAAAACTGATGGATGATCACATAATTTTCAAAATTAGTGCAGAATTTTAACTCTTGCCCCCCTATTCGGCAGTCGAACATAGAACCAGCTATTACTGCTGACGATATTATGTGTGTCATATCACAAATACGGTTTCAAGACGCTGAGAGGGCCTTGTTTACTAACAATTGGTTGTAAACCTACTTAAGCTACGCTCCAGTCTCGCAGTAAAATTCTTATTAAGCCAATTTATTTGATTTGGTGAGCCCATATAGTTAAATATAATTTTGTTGATGGAACATTCGGAATGCATGTTGCATTGTTTACTGTGATGAAATTTAAGTGGGTTATATTGAACGTCGATATTTCGACAGTTGCATAAACTGTATCAGTAAAATAAAAGTTTCAAATTGTTTTTACACGTGTTTTTCACGGAATGGATACATATTATGTAGGACCGTAGTATTGAAATTTATGTCATATGATAATACTTAGGTACCTATATAAATATCCGAGTCGAAACTTCATAAGGTAACGTGACGTAACTACGGAAGTAACTCGTTGATTGCTGTTGCTTCGAAATATATGTTGAGCAGTTATAAAGTACAAAATATGGTTCCTAGTGCCGTAATAAAAGGGCGATTTACGGTAGCAAGTTATTGAGTGTACATTATAATTACCGTTGCTTTAATGGTTTTATGTCCGACTTTTACATTCACACCGATAAATATTCCAATTATCCTATTACTATTATTAACGGCTACACTTTTTAGAGGCGACCATCTCAGTCCTCAAGGGTAACAAGACCTAAGGTCGCCCTATGAAATGGATGATTTCCAAATCTTAATTTTGTCTCACTTCAGACTATTAAGTTAGTTATTTTATACTCACTCAGTATATCAAACAAATTTAAACGACGAAAAAACTCTACTACAAAAATATTTTTGGTTATCTCCAACGTCGAATCGTTACAATGTAACTTCATTATGTACATAATTATATTGTATCTAACAAAACTTCTATCGTGCGTAGGAAAATACTGTTTAAATTTTCTAATAATAATTCTATTCTATTTGTTGTTTGACGTATTCAAGTATAAAAGCACACAGCGTATTTAAACAGGAAACGACCGTGGATATTCAGTTTATAACGCGTAACGACCGCAGTTTCAGGTGGTAAACAATTTGACTTATTTCCAGCGAAATTGCGTCCACTTACAAAAGAAACAATTAAAACCTTAGCTGTGGAAAGCTTCGAATGTCCCCTGAAATGGTGAACAAATTAATGATGAATTACTTAATTTGGCTTTATATCAATCAATTCTGAGTTACTCGTGATTGATTGATTGAGAGTTTTATTGAAATTGTTTCGAATATCCTACTCGTATTTGTGCGGTAACAAAACTGAAATTTGAACCCATATTTTGAAATAATAACTATTATTGACCGCTTCATTGATTCACAATTAAATTACTGTTAAGAAATTAAGATTAATCCAAAGTTAAGATAGGGAAGTTTATGTTTTTTATATTTTCTTAATACTATTAAGTTTACCGTAAATATTTGAAACTTGTCAAACTACACAAAATATAAAGGTTGACTTACTAATTGAGAAGACAATTAAAACCGTTAGAAGCCGCGCCTTCATTACAGTAGGTAGCTATAATGAGGTAATACCATCTCCTCGACCGAGCGACCGTCTGTTTGCAGAGGGCACACGCACAGAATGAGGGGGAAATGATTAAGGTAGGTATTACTTATTATTATTCTTAACACTTAAAGCTTGAATATATTGAATATTACAACCTATAAATACACAATATACTGAGTCAACCTGACTATATTGTGTACTTAGGAGCCATCGAAATGTACCACTAAAGCGCTCGGGTCCTCACAAGAGTACATGCCATAGTCTACCATGCTGGCCAAGTGCGGATGAGCGGACTTTACACAACTTTGAGAACAGTATGAATAATTCGGATTTGCTCAAATTTCCTCACAATGTTTTCCTGCACAGAAGCAAAAATGACAATTAGTTTCTAATACGTATTAGAAACTAATTGTCATTATTATGTACGTACATAATAATTGTTGAACATTAAAGGTGTGTTCAGGATTCGACTCAGAACCGAGGTCGGCAGTCCAACATTCAAACCACAACACTGCTTGGCTTAAGTTCCAAATATACGAGTATGTTATCGAAGCCAGCTATTGCCAACTCAACGTACAAACCTAATGATTTTTATGCAACATGCATGTCAGTATTCAAGAAAGGTTCATTTCAATTCAATAGATATACTTAACTATGAATATGGTGATAGGTGTCCGCGACTTGGCTTTAGTAAAGAGACTTTATATTGTTTATTAATGTTTAGCCTAGAATATAGGTACTACTCAGTAACTGGACTATCGAACTGACCGATGAAGGTTGTTATCAACACCCACTACTAAGGGGACAAACAATCCTAGTGCCTAGAGCATTGTGATATAATAGTTGATAATAGGTGATTAGCCAAAACACTGTTGGAGGTCTGTTAAATGCTGTGTTTACCGTGTTTTGGCTGTCGCCTGGTTATCTGACGACCCCGTAGCCTAATTGCTAGTGACCCTGCCTGCGAAGCGAGGGGTCCTGGGTTGAATGCCCGACCGGGGCAGACGTTTATGTGACAGATAGATGTTTATTATTGGGTCGTGGGTGTTAGTGAAGTGTTATTTGTGCTGTCTATCCCAGCCGCGTAAAGAAATCTTTGTGCAGGGTATAATAAGTGTGTAAGCGCTTATATATAGAGGCATATCAATATACGAGTATGCATATGGGCACCATTTTCCCAAAGAAAAGTATCATAAGTCCACACCCATGATCAAAGTTATAAATACAAATATGCCAGATACAATTTAAATCTGGTTAGGGGTTTTTAAGTGATGCATATACAGATACTATAAAAATTATGTAGTTAATATACTTAATAGTTGTAAAAATAATTATTATGTCTTTGGCCTCTATATCGATAACAAAGTTTACCTACATTTCCAAAAATATCCAATACAAGTTTGACACCGTTACAGTTTTGTTTCTATGTGCATAATAATATCTAGTCATGCTTATTATGTTAATTGCTGTACTACATCTTATACACAACATTACGAGTAGGTATATTTCACATTAACTATTCGGAACATTTCAATATGATGAAGCGGGCCGTTACACGAACTAATTGTTTACATTGAGTGTTTAAAAATACCTGTTCAAATATTTATTATAATTAGGTCATGAGCAGAACGTGTTCTTACGTATTATAAGTAGGCACACGTGTATTACACTTCCGTCCGAAATTAAAGATTAATATAAGCTGTCGGCAGTAGCTTACTGCGCTTTTACAATAGCGATGCGCAAATACAATGGAATGAGTAGGATCGAATGAGTAGAAAATACGCCTTGCGTTTGATTTTGTAGTTCAGTTTTTTATTCGGGCGTAGATATGTTATTCTTTAAATTTTTTGAAGCAATTGTTATGCATCTATCTTAAGATGGCAAACAAACATGCAGCAGCGCCCATGGCAACTGTCACTGACCCAGAACAAGACTCAATCTAGGATATTTAGTTAGCAGGTGTTGTTAATAAAATTATGACACGATAAATAATTAATTAAACTGAGCCGAATATTAATTTACACTAAAAAACATAAAATATGCTTTAATCTCAACTACAAAATACAAAATAATTAAGAAATAATAATTAATTTTATCCCTCCACAATCCGCACTGGAGCAGCGTGATGGAGTGTATACTAATACTAGGTATGCATGTTTATTATATTCATGTTTCTCTGAGAATAAAAAGTAATTAGACGGAAACGGTGCGGGTTTCCTTAGAAAACACAAACGATTGTGATTTAACGTGAGCGTAAAGGGGGCCCAAACTCCCTTAGCTCGAATAAAGCGGTTTAATGAATGAAGGAAATGCAGCTTTTTCTATATTTTTGAAATGATAGCTTCTTATGGGAGGGTAAACCGCAAACTACACAGGGTATAATCAGACAGATTACCCGATAGCCATATGGCAATATTCATAATGTCTGGACAATGTTATAAATAAGGATGTTAAAATTATAATTATATTTTATACTTCACCCAAAGTAGCTTGTCAATATTCATAATGCCCGGGCATTATGTATAATGATACGATTTATCACTTGATCAGCAACATAATATATACAAGAATTGCTCGTTTAAAGGTATTAGATGTAGGTAAGTGGCGATGCCAGTGTCTTCCACTGTTTTGATCACAGGAATTATAATTGAAAAAATAAATCTAAATGTGCAAGCACCCACTCCATTTCATCTCTAGTGACAAAATGATCTGTTTTTAACAGTGTGAGATGATACTGACATGTGCCGTAATCTATTAAGAGGCATGTACACATTTTTTTACAAAGTGTCTAATGCAAACGATAGATGGCTGTAACAAGCACACAGTCCAGTAAACTTTAAGCCCCTTGGTACTATTATTTCATGCGTGTGCCAATTGAGTTTAATCCATTGTGTTTTCTCGCTTTTTTACCCCAACGACTGTTGCATTCCCTAAGGACAAGACTACAACCAGACTAAGGACTGCTTCGTCAAATCGCGGCAGATTATATTATTAAAGAATGAAACGATTGTAATTGTACGTCGTATTGGTACGTCGATCACGAAAGATATTGTTTCTCAGCTTGCTGAGGGCCAAAGGTCATAAAGGTTTTTGAAGTAGTTTGATGATTTGTTGATATGTTGAAGATATGTTGATTTATTAACTTTTAGATTATAATTGGACGTGAAAGGATTCGCAATTCTAATAATTATTAGTGTGGGTGTATTTCTACCATTTTCTACCATTATATAGAAATACACCCAATTTCTACCATTTACCTATGACTATAATGGGCGTTTTATGTCTGCTAAGCAGTACCGTGTATTGGAGTGACGCCAACCCTTATAATAATGAGAGGAATACGAACCCAGAACTGGGAAATTTATGTTAGCTATAAAATAAAACCAGTTATATTGAGAAGAAATTTATCTGGATGGCTCATTTTGAAGTTCCAGATGATAAATATGTTTTAATTATGTAGTTTTACAATATTTTGAGTCACAATTCGTAAATTGCATGTTTTTTAGGATAACAAAAATCAGCCTTCTTTCGGCAATTATTTTGTTGTGAAATAAGGATTAAAAATACCGACCACTTAAACGGTAAAATTAGATGGAGCAATGTCAATGAGCACACATGAAATATTATTACAGTATTACAAAATAAAATTAATAGCACTTGTGTTTCGGTTCCGGGTAGCAATTTGCGACCGTATGGCGTAGGCTTCCGGAACCGGTAAATGAGCATATTAGTATAGCAAGAGCATGGGTGGACGGTTATATTAAATTTGTTATTAATTAAGAAATTTTGAGCGAGCTCCTTCTAGAGTTACGCCTGTTGTTGGTTCATTTCAAATGATGGTATGTTAATTGCATCTATTACATCTTATATTATATAAAAATGAATCGCTGATTTTGTTGCTAAGCGGAAATCTCGAGAACAGCTGAACCGATTTCGCTAATTCTTTTTTTATAATATTCCTTAAAGTACGAGGATAGTTATTACGGAGAGAAAAATTTAAAAAACTGCCTGTAAAAGTCTAAACAACACTTTTCTATATTCCCATACAAAAGATTCGTAATAATACTTAAAAGTCAATTTGAACTTTAATGCTATGCCACTAAGTTTAAGTGTTAGTGGAGGGGTTCCGGGAAGGTGTCCCGAATAGCAGAATAAGTAATAAAAAAAAATTAAAGAATCGACTGTTATGCGGTACGAAGTTCGCCGGGCCAGCTAGTGTCCTTATAAAAGCATAGGTACTCACTAAAAAAGAAATTCCAAACTACTGACGTATAAAGATGGAATTTAGTACGAAGGTGGTTTTTGAGTAGGAAACGTCAGCTATGAAAGGATTTTGTAATATTCCACAACAAAAGGGACCTCCTTACTATTATATTTATAATGATATTCCATCCCTAAGTGTACCTCCTTATAGTTACAATCTAAATTATTAATTATACATTAAAATTTATATAATTTAAATACTTACTTAATTAATTATAAATTAAAAAGAAATCAAAATGTATGCAATTCACACGTGCGAGAAGTGAAACTTCATAACAACGAATAGGTACTGTCAGTCCAAATTTTGATGTTTTGCTTTGCTTACGTCAGCCGTCATTTCGCCGATACTTCATTCGCGTCATTTCCATTTCAACGAGTTCCAAATCAAAGCGATATTAAAAAAGTATTCACTTCAATAAGTTACTCTTTGCACACTACCATGCGTTTGACACGACGTTACATGACGTTTGAACTGTGTACTTGATAGGGTCAATGTGAAGTAACCCTTTGACAGAATGAATTGAATTTCGAGCGCAGAGCGGGTCTCTAGTAATAAGGAATACGCTTCTCAAAGCATAAACTGATAAACATTTTGCGACGGTAAGCGGTGACATCGCTGAGATAGGAACTCGACGCTTATTTCTTTGAGTGCGAGACGAGACGGAAGGAACGGTATCCATTGTTAGGATTCATTTACATCAGTGTCTCGACGCATAAGCACATGGCGTCATTCTCTAAGTGCTTAAATAAAAAGTAGATTGTCATAATTAATTAATGTTACGACGCGACAACTGGGTGACTTTTATGTACGCCGACTGGCGTCGGTGACAAAATTGTCACTCTCCGTTCACACTGAAGACCCGGATGGCGCAATGGCTACCATGCCAGATCGTTGTTCCAATGACGCTTCCATATCAAAAAAGTTTTGTCACTATCGCTCTCGTGAGCGCACCCCACTTTAGAAACGCGACGCGACGAAGACAAAAACTTTTATGTCACGCAGACAAAAGTCCCCCGTGCGCGCACTCTCTTAATAAACGCGAATCAACAGTTTCGTATTCGTAAAAACGTGGGAAAAAATGAGATAGGAAGCATCGGCAAAATGGCGGCTTACGTAAGCAAAGCAAAACAATCAATAATTTGGACTGTCAGTATTCGTTTTTTAACGTTTCGCTTCTAGCACGTGTAGATTGCACACATGTTGATTTTTTGTTATAATTTTGTCCCAAATCTTAATAATTTAACTTTTTGTTCGACACCATCCGTTCGTTGGAGATTGAGTCCCGCATGGGACAACAGTTAAAAAACTGGGAATACACCAAACAAATTAGACCAAACAAAAATACCACCAAAATAAACACATGGATTTTTTATATAATTATCTTATTTTTGCTTTGGCTGGTGGTAGAATTTTAAACACGGCTAGCTACCGCCCGACTTAAGCGACTTGTCGTGTTACGGCTGAGGGCTTAAGAGCAGTTTTTCTTTCTTTTTGAAGTGAATACTTATTTAGTATCGTTGTGATTTTGAATTCGTTGAAACGGAAATGACGCGAATGAGGCATCGGCAAAACGGCGGCTGACGTAAGCAATACAAAACATCAATATTCGGAATGACAGTATTCGTTTCACTTCTAGCGTGTGTGAATTGCACACAATTTGATTTTTTTACTGGCATACGTTGCCAGTAAAAAAATCAAATTGTGTGCAATTCTTCGGTGTTGCCAATGCCATCACCATCACCAGAAATGACAGTGACAAATTATCATAAGATGACTCGTGTACTCGTTTATAAGTAGGTTATTATCATCCTATTAATATTATAAATGCGAAATTTTGTATGGATGTATGAATGTTTGTTTTTTTCACGCAAAATCTACCGAATGGATTTTGCTGAAACTATACAGTAATATAGCTTACACATCAGAATAACCCTTAGGCTATAAATTATAAAGATATAGTGTGAATTATCCAAAATATATAAGTAAATCATTGCAAACCGAAGTAAGTTTCCCGAAGCGAAGCGAGGGCGGGTCGCTAGTAAAAAATATATAGGAATTTCACTTTAACTTGCTTATAATTATTGGTCTTAATTACTACTAACACTACCAAACAATCGACATGAATGAAATTTTATAAAAGGAGTACCCACCCTACCATGATTTGACGATCTTATCGAGACTATTTTGGTCGTTACTCACATGGATTGAAAAACTAATAATTGATAAGTGCGTGCGTGTTGTAAGCCTACGGTAAGTGAGGAACACCAAGCAATCACTACATTGTATTGTAATCTATGAGATGAATCTTAAACGTTTAAAGTATCTTTGTCGTTTGCAACTGTTATAACTTTTATTACCTACCCATGTTATAAATATAAAACTGTTTCAGACAACTTATAACAATTTTAGAATCAGGCTCTAAAAATAGGGAGTGGTTGAACTACTAGGGTAATTACCAGCGTATATAAATAAATATACCTCCTCTATATGTATATCTCTATATATATACGTAATTATGTGTGCGTACAGGTATCAGATATCGCATACATAGACAATCGTATGCGTCATGCGTTCTGGGTACTAAATACACAATAAAATAATGAAGTAGGTATGTTATATTCGTACAAACATTTGCCTAATGCGATATACAGAAAATCGTATCTAAACCTATATCAAACCGTTTTGGAGATAAATGAGAATTATGGTTGTAAAAAATGTTGTTTTCAACGCATTAATGGCCCACTACTGAGCACGTGTCTCTCCTAATATTTGAGGAGGCCTAGACCTAGAGCATACTCCACCATGCTGCTCCAGTGCGCATTGGTGGTAAAAGAATGTGACGTTAAGTAACTGCTCCATATTTGACTGAAAAAGATCCTTAAAATTCTATTTGAAATGAAAATAGTCCATTCGATACGGAGTTATAATAAGGAAGTGTCCAGGGAGGTACAAAATACAAATAAAGTACCTATAAGTCGTGTTATATACTAAAAAGCAACAGTTTTTTTATACGATGCTAAAAAAGTTAATCCTTGACACTTTTTTTTGGCAATAACATCTTAGTTAGTCTAAATTTTTATTGCCAGAAAAAAGTAATTTTAAAGGATGTTAGACATCTAAAATGTTTGTCAAGTAATTACCTTGCCCGGTTTGGCGGTACCAGCCTAATGGACTCACAATTAGGTTAGTTACGCTCGCTATCCGCGGAACTACCATGTGACATTCTGTTTGCAAATACTGAAGGGGTACATCCTTTTGTCTTTCCTTCCCTGGTACATTTATTGTTCAGCTATATCGGGGGGGATACTGAACCCATTCCGATACCGGCGATTTAGAGGATATGAGGGAAATGATGAACATACATACATACATACCTAACGGTCAAAAACATAACCTTCCGCCGTAGTCGGGTAATTTAGGTACATTAATTTTTTTTTTGTATTTTTTTTTGTTACGGTGTGTTTATTGTACATCAGTACTATCAGTAGGTACACTTCTCAAGACAACTTCTCATGAAGGTCACATAACCCGTAAAACACCTCCATCGCAATTACATTCAGCAATAAATTTAGTCATATTTAATGTAGTTGGTTTAATTTATCGTAATATCTAAACACCTACTGTGAGTGTCATAAATTGTGCTTTGACATTGTTTAACATAATTTAAACGTGTTTGCGTCATGCAAGGCTTTGTGAGAGCACACAATTGCTTATTGGACCCAGCAACTAACCCTAAAAGGTTACAATATGTGTTAACATTCAATTGTTATAAAGAGTCATGCATACTGGTCAACCAATTGCGTAATGATGTTTGAAGATTTCAATCACTTCTCTCACTGTAGGAACAAAGTTCCAATCTCTGTATTATACTTATAATTATTCTTTATTAAATAACAGGCGTAACAGCTTAAATTAAACTTATTTAATTGAAAACAAAGTGTTTAAATAATGAGCGAATGTGAATAGACTTGTTGTGTAAATAAAGTAATGATTTTTTCGCCATACGTCATCCCTGAATCCCAAAAGAAATAACTCCTGATAAAACTTAATCTGTGACTGTGACATTGAAATCTTATCGCCATAATGGTTTATGATATAATCGTTCTTTCTATTTTCTTGTTACTCTGGTTAGGTATATGCAGTCTGGGTATAAACTAAAAAATCATCACATTTTAGTTGAATTGTGACAGTTACCCAAAAATTAAATTTCTGTCGGCTAATGTTAAAAAATAATGTAATTGTAATAACATTGTATTATTTTCCAATTACGACTGGACTTCAAAATGCTGAAAGATAGATAGATAATATAAAAACCATTTATGTATTAACATTCATGTAAAATACGTAGATATACAATACCTACATATTAGTTAGCTGCTGATGGAAAATCTAAACTGTAGGTCGTCGTTTCTATAAGCTAAAACCGTACGTTTGTGTGTGTGCATTAAACTATATTCGTTATTGTTTACTATTTTGTGATGGTCAGATTGTTAAACTTTTTTCGGCCTTGCCATCTTTCGCAACGCGTGATAAGGAAATACTTATGTTCCAAAAACACTTGGAAGACACTCAATTAAGGAAAAATGTGTCGTAATTTAAATCTTTTTGCGACACAGTGTCTACGAGTTTCTTGCTCTTTAAGTATTTCGACCCAAATAATTCACTATCCTTACTGTTATATGTAAATGTGAATGTAAGTTTGTTTGTTACCCTTTCACGCAAAATTAAACTTTGTACACATACATAATTTTGGAGGTATTAGCAGTAACATAGGATACTTTTTATTATGACAGACCAAATATCATGCGGGTAAAGCCGCGGGCAAAGGCTCTAGTACCCTATTAACCTCACGTTATACCTTAGTAGGAGTCGAGACAATGTTAGTTCAGCACACAGATTAGGCAGTATAATACCTACAACAAGCCATTCTAAGAATTCGGCGGACATGACAGTATGGTAGCGTCGGTTTATTAGTCACATTAAATTAGTCTAATAACTCGAGCTAAGTGCTTAGTGACACGTCCAGTTCTCCGTACTAAAGTTAAGATTACATGCGAATAGATATCGATGGCTGGTGATACTAACTGATCTATACAGAAGGTAAGAATATTCTTTACTTGCAAACGTCTTATTTATACAGAGACAACCTTACAGTTATTGTTAATACAAAGTATATATCGTATATTGAATAAATATCACTTCAGAAAATGATGCGAATGTTAAGAACGGAAATACAATCCATTTAGAGGTTGGAGGCAAGCTACAAAATATCATCGTCTATCATCATATCATCTATCAAAGTTGTCATTTAGGTATGCCATCAGTAATTAGTCGGAGGCAGAACGTGGGAACAGCGGAGGTAGGTATATCTAAAAACAATAGTCATATTCAAAGCTTTTCAAGGATTCCTTAAAACTTGTTCCCTAGAAATAAGATGTACATAACTCCATTAAAATATGCTTCAAATACATAAATAAAATGGCCATAATCAAATCGTAAATTATTTCTATGTATTTAAAAAAAAAGATTAGGTGTACTTATTATACAGTTACAGTACAGTTAAGAATATTTCTACTAAACAACTGGTTTATAACAAGGACTGAAAAAACAGCTAATACTAATACTATTAAGTCATCAAAATCAAGGGAGAAATGAAGTTTTCAAATGACATTCCTTCAAAATATCAAATCAACTCGTAAATGTATCTGGCGCTGAGAGGTCGGGATATATGGGTGCGATCATAAACAGGCCAATACCGATACCGATTCGACTCATTACTTGATTCATATCTCATTTGGTAAATGCACACTACTTTGAATTTACGCAACCAATGATAATTGGATTATAAGAAACAACTCCTTTTAAAAAATTGGAATAATGTCGAGAAAATGGGCCGAGCGGTGAGAAGTCATCTGAAGCTGTGAAGCTTTCATTGCGCATCAGAAGAATTGGATGCTAAGAAAAAATCGATAGCTTTAGGCACTCTTAATTGGCTTAAAACATTTCAGAGTTAATCTCAGATGGCGGGTGGTAGCTAGCCAGGCAAATTAATAATCCTACTGTCATGTAATTCCGGGATTTAGGTGGGTAATACAGAGGCAAGCGACCTGCAAATAAAGGCCCCTAATATTATAGTTTTAATCCGTTGTTTAGACTACAATACAAGACACTGCTTGTCTTGTCTCATCGAAGGGCGCGATACGAGATAGTACTCAAAGATAGAGCTCCCAATTCAACTCAAGTAAATAAATTATGAAAAGCTACGATATTATCCTTTTATTACTATTTACAGTACCTATTGTATTTCAATGCATTAATATTATTGCATTATGTATAGATATCATACGAGCAGTAATTTGCGAATGTTATATTGTCCGATGTCTCGTTCGATATTACTGCCCTAGACACGAAGAAAATGAGCTTATGAAAATTCAACACGCATTGTGATACTCGATATGAGAAAACTAACTTAGGATTCACAGGTAGTGTAAAAAGTAATGCAGCATATAAAAAATATGAGATAGTTTTTTTGTAGCAATTACCTACTGCATGCTACTGTATGCAGATTTTTTGCTTTTTAGGAGAAACAATGGGAAATCTTTAAGGCAGCTAAATGGTTCCGTATATTTTATGATAATATTTTCGGAGTACTTAGCTTTATATTATTTAACTATCGTAGAATTTTATGAAAGATAAACATACCACTTTACGTAGCATGAAACATAACAGTTGAAACTTTTGTCTGTTAATTTAGTAAAGTTCGAAATGGATCCAACTCGCAAATTAAAAGAAACACTTAAGTGCTTCAATAAAGTATACTATCATGAAAATAATTTATTTTACGTAATTTATTTAAAGTAAATAAGTAATGATAATACAGTAATTAACCAAATAAAATAACATAAATGGAATTCAATATCTAAATGATATACAAAGGATTTAGGACAGTGCTTTCATTTTAAGGAATGGCGAATAAAGTGTGCCGTGGAGTTTAAAAAAGGATTATACAGTACGACAGGGAACCGGTTGAGTCAACTTTCATTCCACAAAATCAGAAACGACTCGAAATGTTTCGAATTTGATATGATCTCGGAGCATAAAGAATTTGTTGCATGCCAGCATTGTCAGCTGTTTCATATAAAATGTCAAGTAACGGTCTATTTGGGTAAATGCTGTTACTTACTGACCGACAGCCTAAACCAGAGGATCAGGAAGCAGGAAATTTTGTACAGAGATTTTTCGTAATATTATAAAAAATCGAATTAAGTGTTATTTGAAACTGAAAGAGTAATATAGGTGGTAAAAGTTTGTTTTTACACGAAAATAAGTAAGTTAATACAACAATCCCACCTGACGTTAAATGGCGATGATATCTAATAATTATGAGCTCCTTAGTAAATGATTATTTAAAATTTGTACGAAGGCGCTAAATTATGTATTACAGTTTACATTTGACTTTACGAGATCACTTTTCTTGTCCATTTAAAACAGTCACAGTTCCTGCAATGCAGTAACAGTAAATAGTTAATTTTATTTCAGGTTCTGCAATTATCTAGTAATCATCATCATAAATATAAGCGATATTTCTCTCAGTTTCACTGAATGACAGGAATAAAGTCCACTACACTGTCTACGAGCAGGTCTGTAAGAGAGGTGAATATCCTCTGAGAAGGGAAATGTTAAACAAATACAAATATCAATTTGACAGAGAAGTACCTTACCTGGAGAGAATTCAAATCTACTTCTAATCCGGATGATTGACATTCAAATCCACTAAGCTATAAAGATTTTTAATATAATAATCTTGGTCCTTTTAACCCGTAACCTGCACTTTGGTCAAATCAGGTTATTTGTTTATTTATTTACAACTGCGCGACCGATAATGGACCGACGTTGATTGACGAAGTCAGACACAAGGATGTTTTAATTCAGACAATAAATATTTGTGAATGAATTAAGAGCACTACTAAATTTTGAAGTGCCATAAAAAGCGGTGACATTTGTCACTCCATAAAGATATCCACATGAGTCGATGAACTACACTGACTCTAATTAATTTGTAGATTGTTTCAATACAAATAATTAACATGAAGTATCATACTAAGTAAATGTAGGTGAACATTTCTATACTCGACCTCTTTTAAACTACTCTTAAACTACTCTTTAGGCACCTATCAGTGTTAACTACCAGTGTTATGGCTACAATAAAAACATTTCTACGAATAACTTCTTTATCTTATATGCGAGACGCTCTGTGACACATTATTGACATCCTATTACTCAGAAGTAGATGAAACATAATTGTAAAGACTAAAAGATAGTTTCATTAAATTTCGATCTAACTAATGATATAGGTATAGTTAACATGAGGTATTTGTATAGATAATAAATGATATCTATGCAAATAAATAAAATTGAAGTGTCTGTTTGTAATATAAAAATAAACGCTTTTTACTAAATAAAACTTTATGTATACATATATAAGATATATATACAATTATACATGGTATATATATACCAAAATAACATTTTTTACAATTTTTGTCTGTATGTACAGCGGGCACAGCTGGTTATACACATAGCAGTGAAAGCCACGTGATGCGAGCGTTGGACTCCCGAATAGACTGACGTCAGCTCGACATCCTGCAATTTTCGAAAACAATGTACGTTATTGAAATTGATTATCACTTTATTCGGCAAAGGAAAAGATAATCACACATGGCGCCCAAGTCTGTTAAATGATAAATGTTTCAATTGCGTCGCTTTTGAATAGTTTGACACATTTCGTAAACAGAATTTGTCAAAAAAGTGTCAAACTATTTCATCAAGATGCAATTGAAGCATTTTTAATTAAATTAGCAGGCTTGGGACCCTGACAGTACTTCATAATAATCTGAAAATTGTATGAAGTCTATAATCCGCACTTGGCTACAGTGGTGAGCAATCGCCTGTACCTCTCACATTGTAAAAGAAGACCAGCCACGGGACATTAATTATTGGTTGAAAAAAAGAATATACCTAATATCTTAATCTTAATATATATAAATCTCTGTCACGATGTTTGTCCACGATGAATTCCTAAACTACTTAACCGATTTTAAATTAAATTGGCACACCGTGAGCAGTCTGGTCCAACTTGAGAGATAGGATAGCTTAGATCTTTAATTATAGTCGCAATTTTATTTTATTGCAAATTATTTGTCTATTAACTATAGAGCGGTACAAAGTTCGCTGGGACAGCTATTAATATTATAATCTAATCCGAGCTTTGTTATCTACTGAAGTGTCTAAGGATTCGATCGTCGGTCCACCGCATAGTTAACCTGAGAAAGATACAATACTATATACGTATTTACAATGAATATTCTAGTATATGGTAAATTTTTGTTCCGGAATAGGAGTGTTATGTATAACATTTACATTGAGAGACTACTCATACCCGTGACGGAACGACTTGACCCATTTTGCCTATTATTAAACTTGCTCTATAAGGTATATTTATCGCCTTTATAGCGATTAACGTTAAGTAATAGATTAAAATTTGATGGTACTGCTGTAAATACAATGTTCATTATAATCTTTTTTAAATTGATAAACGCTAAACACTCTCAGCCATACACTAGGACTCCCTGTGTCGCGGGTGCCATGGACAACCAAAAAAGGCAAGAACGCACAACCTTCTAAACTCTTTAAACTTGTCATTCATATTTTCTGCCTCGCTGGGAATCGAATATAGGACCCATCGGTCAGCAGTGCGGCACAGTAACCATTGTTCTGTACGGGTCGTCAAGATATAACAAAACTTTTTATTAATGCACAGCATGTCCACAATTCCTGTGTTCCCAAGTTTAGGTTAATTAGTTATACACCAAAATAAAAGTCACATTTGAGAAAATCAATAAAATCTTTACAAACCAACCATCTCAACGTTGTTACGTATAATTTAGTAACTTACGAGTAGGTACAATATATCAAACTCAGTCACAGTGACCTTTGGGAAATTGGCCTATCCATTGAACAAATAATAACAAATCAACAGTTTGTTACTACAAACAACAATGTATTTTTAATTCAATCTGATTGAAAAGACACAAGTATAAGGCTATATACAGGAACTTCAAGCTTTACCACTTGCAAGTGAAATTCAGTGCACTTAATAAAGTCGTAACTCTTACGAGATCAAATGGTCTAAGATCTTACTTATAGATAAGAACTACAAATTTACTATTTTTGAAACTAACAATTCTTCTTTTTTTTCGTCTTCTCTCTTGGCCGACAACGCATCGGTGTTGACTGGGGTATTGCCGATGTCCGCGGGCGATGTTGCCTTCTTAACATCAGGTAATTTATCTCATAGTTTATCGTCTATTAACATAAACTTAACCATTAGCCATTAGCCATTAACTATTAACCATAAGCCTTAATGATTTGTATTCATGATTGCTAAGTCATTATACTTTTATGACAGCAAAATTAAATTTACATTATCAAATTGTGTTTTAAATAAAATATAATGTTTTAGTTGCTCTTTGCATTCACTTTGAAAACATTTATCGTGTAATAGCCTTGTGAAATATACTTTTGTGACCGCAAATATTCATTGTGTCATTGTGTTTTAAATAAAATATAATATTTTAGTTAGTCTTTGCATTCATTTTGAAAACATTTTTCGTGTAATAGCCTTGTGAAACAGCTTCATTTCACCGCGCTTCACAAGTCAGCTGTCGCGAGAGAGTCCTTTGTCATATCTCCTCCTCGCAGTGATTGTTCCACCGCATGTGTGGTTCCATCGCTACATACCTATACTGAACTTTATACTTAAAAGAAAAACAGACTGCCTGAGCTATTAAATTCTATGTGAACGTAGTTTTAGAATATGTTTTAAAAGACGTTTATTAGCTTCACCTTATTTGACAATGTAACGGATATTCAACGGGGTGTTCACCGGGTACCTTACTGATTAATTGGAAAATTTGGACCGATGGTAATTTGGTAACAACGAGCTGGTCTGAAAATGTAACTCGAAGATGGATGATGGAAACCCAGGAATGCCTACTAACTAAATGCCTATCAGAAAATAAGGAGACGGATTGCAAGGGTTGACTGGTAGAGAATGCCATTAGGCATTAAGTCCGCCCATTGTAATCCCTAGCTTTAGGTCTTTCAATAAAGAGTGAAATAAATAAATATCATGAAAACGGAACGGACGCTCTAACGTAACGCGTTAACTTAACGGACCAAGAAAGAATCACTGTAAGCGCATAAGCGCATATTTCAGGCTTTCCAATCTTACCACTGACACCATTGACATATGATTAGTATTTATGTCAATGACTGACACGGTAAACAATATTTACTATCATCGAGATATAAGTACTAACGTACTAGAGAATACACCGTAAATTCCTACTTTGTCTCGTTCAACTGCGGCGCGTCGCCGCACCTCACTCAGTCGCTCTCGCGTAAGTGCCGTGATTTACATGGCGCTTAAAACCTTTTTGCCGAGAATAAATACACTTCCGCAGAAAATCTAGCGCTGTGGTAAATTAGTTTTCGGTTTCGACGAATTGTTATTATTTTAGCGCTGCAGCGAACAAATTACAAATTACGAAGAATAGGACAATTCAGTTATTTGACGTAGCTTCTCTAGTACGTTAGTACTTATATCTAGTACTTATATCTCGATGTTTACTATAGACTTTAGAAGTAATTACATTTTATTGAGTACCAAATAAATAACTGCTAAACGATTATTCACTGACTGGACAGTGGGATGCTATTCAGTGTCTAAGCATAAGTTTATCGTTTTGTTCAAATGCATTAAGTTCTAATAGCGCGCAAAGTGTGTAGAGTACTCTGAGTCAAACATTAATTATCCACGAGCTGAACCCGTGACTGCGTTTGCTATTTCACTAATGTAATGTCCTTCTAATGTTACCTCCGATTACGTAATAATTGAATATATTTTAAGAAGATAAATTAAAATGTACCTACCTGATAAATGGAACTAAAATAAATTATATAATATTATCCCTTAACTGGTTTCGTGGGGGCCACGCGGCCCCCACGCTTGACGTTTTCTTGGTTTTCTAATAAACTAAACTAAGCATCGTGAATAGCCGTCATTTTAAGTATTCTCATCACGTCGCTATTCGTAGCGGGTGCCGGCGCTGTATCAATTATTGGGACCAAGGTATGCACGTGTTGGGGTCCGCGCGGCCCCCACGATACCAGTTACGTAAGTTTTTTTAATAGCAATTTGTATCAGAGATTATAAAACGTTATTTGTTTTTTAGTTTATGTATTATAAATAAAGTAAAATAACTTCTTAGACTATATTTTTTATTGATATTTGTAACGTAGAAAAAAATATTACCAAAATGTTGATGATATTTTGTGATCTCTTCTAGTATTTAAGTAAGAAGATTTATATTAATAAAAACTGTTTGATTACATAAAACAAGCCTATTAATTACTATTTCTGACCATTTATTCAAGTACATAGTTAACACTTACTTGCTAGAAGCAAATATACTTTGGGGGCCGCACGGCCCCCACGATACCAGTTACGTAAGTCAAATTTACAATACCAGTTAAGGGTTAATATTGCTAAAATGATAATTCTTGGATGGTAAGTGACATGACTTATTAAACGACTTGATTATAATCGAATGGGCCCTCGTTTCGCAGAAAAATGTGCCCTACGGCGATTTGCTATTGAGTAACAGTACTATGGGACAATTACAACAACATACAACTAAAACAACTACAACTATATTGTACGGTAACACAATATACGATGCTAACCGACGCTGGAGTATTTTTGCGATGATGAATCAAAACGAACGCTACTTAAATTTCAACGAGTGCGCATCACCCTTCTACCAGGCAATGTGCCTATAAATGCTATGATAAATCGTTCGTGAGTTCTTAAATTAAGGATGAAGAGTGACAGACGATTTTCGTTGTAATACTGAATTTCTAATTCGCCAAGCTTCGTAAATGTGCAGGAGCAAACGATAAATGTAAACTAGTATGTCAAAAATGGTTCATCCTCAAAGTTATGAACTTATATGTTATAGCTGTTGGAATGTTTGAACAGTTTAAAGTTCGTTGAAAAAACTTTCCGGTCGGGATATAACGATAACGATAACCGCCGTTATTGTTGTATTGTCCTGATATGATTGAGATGGTTGTAGAATAATAATGATAAAAGTATTTTAACTACCTCTTTATTCCTTAAAAAAAGCTACGAAAGCAAAGGAGACTTATCTAATGTTCCCCTAGCCATGCCTAGCCTTATCTAGCCGTACATCCTGCTATGCAAAGAACGAGACCTTGGAATCCGTTAATATGTACATTACATGCTATACATACATTGTACGTCAATAGATAGTGTGTCGCAACGGCAAATCCGCTATAAGTGAATCCTTAATGCTCCCGAGATACTTCAAGGACTATCATTTGAAAGCGTCGCACCCCGACGACATAAAGGGACTAGTGATAGATCTCGTAAATAAAACAGATAAAAATTTAAGAAACGAATAAATGAATAAACATATTATATTTTTATAAGGTTGAAACAATTTTAAATAATACATTTCCATCAAACAAGGTGTTAAATAAAGGTAGTATTGTCAAATATAAATACAATAGATTGACATTAATAAAGTGTATTTTTCTTAATAAGTTTATCGAATACTAATAATAGGAATTTGGCAATTCAGTTAATTACGCGTGCAGAATAGGCGATAGACATCTTCCTATATCAAGTTTTTTATATAAAAATAGAAATCAAGTAAGATACGAGCATAATAAACTGAACGGTTGACATCACCCAATATTATATTCACTACTTTAGCAAAATACTAAATTACTTCTTCAACATAAAATAAGAAGATGTTCACGACATTAATCATTGAAGAACGATAGATAACAACAACACGACCTTATTATTACTATGCCAAACGATATCACTGACATGAATTATCTGTTGACTTTGCGTTGTCTTCGCGAAAGACAGTCGACTAATTTCACAAGTTCACAGTTAAATCCTGCCGTTCCGTGGCTAAACACCCTGCCTATATAGAGCTGCTCTCCTGTGTAATGGTGAATTTGATCATCGTGGGTTTATAATTTAAAATTATGCTATACGACTCACAATTACTGTAAAGATATTTTGTAATAAAGTAGTCGTAAGTTTTTCCCTGTAGAGAAATATTAAGAACGTATTTTTGTCAGTTAAAAGTTACAGTTGTATAAACAGATAAAGCGTAAATTACATAGATGTCTGCTATAATTTAATATTCAATTATAATAGTCACAATACTATTTTAAATTTCTTTTCTATTTATTTATTTTCCAAATTCATATGGATACGTTACCAAATTATACCAAAATAACATTTTTTACAATTTTTGTCTGTCTGTTTGTTTTGGATAATCTCTGAACGGCTGGACCGATTTTGACGGGACTTGGGCACTGGCAGATAACTGATGTAATAAGGAGTAACTTAGGCTACTTTTATTTTAGAATTTTCCCCGTAACAATTAAAATTCAACGCGGACTAAGTCGCGGGCACAGCTAGTTTGTCATACTTATCTAGTCGTTGCACAGCATGAAAATAATCTGCTATACGGTACCTGAAATGAAAAATTATGAAAATCAGTATAAGTCGTTTACGCAGGTAATATCAAACTTTAATTTGAAGATTGTAAATGCCTTTTTTATAAAGGACTGAATAAAACCCTTTCAATTGAAATTAAAACATGATGTTATTTATAAAGTTGCTGTCAGCTCTATATAAATCTCTGATTACATCTGTTCGCAGGGGTTGAGGGTAATAGCTCATGAAATGTATGTAAGCAAGCCGAGGATCTCCGACTGGCAAAAAGTAAATAGGTATACAGCTTTGATGCTCGTTGTTAACGCTCACCATAATCCCTTTTCGACTGTTCGAGATACAAAAGTCATTTTTTTGCTAAGGAAAAAGGCTCGATACCAAGAGCTATTGTCTCGCCTGCTTAAACGTAAAATCCCTTATCGTAAACTTAGGAGACAACCGTTTGCTCTGGTGCTATAACATAGGTAGAACATTTCATGTACGAGTAGATCATGTTAAGAAACATTTAATGCAATAATAGGGATAGTTGTAATTTAACGATAAAATATAACTTAAAGGAATATTCGAAAATCTAAATGGCTCATTTCATTTTTCCCAAAGTCTTGAAGGTAAAAGTACTAAGCATTCTGTTTGTCTACCACGAGTGGTGGACAAACTGTGTAATGCTTTACATAAGTGACACAGCTCCGAACAACCTTACAGTCATAGAAGAAAGTTTCAATAAATCAGTAAGAAAACGTAAGAATTATGAAACCCCGTGCGGACTAAGAAATTTCGGTCAAATGGTCTCCTCAACATTTATTGTAACAATACCATACGAATTGTGCAGAGGATTGTACTACAATTTCTCCATCCACGGTTGATAAGTAAAACAGAAAGGTCGTCTGTCACAAGACTATAATAAAAATTATGTGTGCGCAATATCCTATAAGTTTATTGTACTATGTAAGTTTATGTTCAGAGCTTTGTTATGAAAAACATGCTCATAGTGAAAGAGTAATCCGCTCAGCTGATCGACGGTCCGTTATAGAGTTGCGGGCTCTGTGCGGAAAACATAAAGGTAGTCGATTTAATCGTACCACCATATTATGTAGGACGCTATGATATACTCCAAAAGAATTCTTATGAAGAAAATTTTTAAAGAGTTAAGCCAGAATATTTTAGAGACAATGGGAATCGTACGTCATATTATGCCATATTGAGACAAAGTGAATCAAATTAAGTAGTTAGTTCAAAACAATTTAAAAAATCGATAAGAATTTGGCGCATTGGAACCAACCAGACTTTTAAAATTCTGCTCAAATGTAGAAACTTCAATTTAACAGACTGACAGATCATAGTTACTTTTATATTTTGAAATTGATGAATGATGACACGTCCGACGAAAAGTGCTTTCATCCATATCAATAACACTGCCCAAAATCCCCTCATACTTAGTTGTTCAAAAGATGTTTATTTCATTTACAAGTGGTTACCACACGAAGCTATTACTGTTCCGTTTTTACAAGGACTTTTAATTTTGAAGTAAACACTTCTATAGTATAGTTGCGATTTGGAATTCGATGAAACGGAAATGAGTTAGAACTAAAGTTCGCTGCAGTGCTAAAACAATAGTTATGACAACTAACCAAACTATTATTCGAAGATGCACTTCTAGCACGTGTGAATTGCACCCATTTTGAATTTTCTTACCCTTCTAATTTATATAGTTTAACCCGAGACACAAGACTAAGAGAGGAATAGTCCGTAAGAAAAACACAACAACAGTAAATACAATACTTTAGGTGGCCATAGTTTTTAATGTAAGTAAAGTAGTCAACAAGCGAAAAGACGAGTCTTAGCTGGTAACTGTTCACCGTTGCCCCTGGACATAGCAAGTAATACTAAAGGCATCATCAATGCGTTGCCAGCCAATAAGGCAGAATAATGTATTACAGAGAGATACTGTAAAATAAACTGGAAAAACCTAGCGCCTAACAGTACCTTCATCCAGACTAACCGAGTTATACACTAACATCCTATAGCATGATTTCTGGTAACCTATTATAATATGTATAACTGATTTCAAAATTGAGGAAGCAAAGTTTATCTACCACGCTGTCCACGCGGCGATAATGATTGGCAGGCTTTAAACACATTTAAAAACATTATGGAGAATAATCTCTGGCAGGTATGACGTAATACATCGATTGACAATAACAATATTCAGTTCTAAAATACTTATACAGAACATCTAAAGATGAGTTCAGGATTAGCATTTTTTTATATTAGCATTGTAAGGAAGCTTGATCGAACATAAAGTCAAATTAATTTTAACTTGAACACAAGTGAAAAAGTATTATAAACCAATCATTTTATACTCGTATGTTGCTATTACGCGTATTCAATTGTATAAAATATTCCCGATAACATGACAGTATTTCGAACGCTTTATTTTTTCAAATGACCAATGTTCATATATAAATGTAAAAGTAAGCCATATTCTGTTCCGTTCTGTTACATAAATTCATAACTTAATGGCATGTCCATGTCGGCTGAAGCCGCGTCCAACCCTGGATTGCCGCCCATTGTTATTCAACGGAGACGACATAGGATCAAGGAATAGTGGTCAACGAATTTGAGACCTTCTGTGGCTGCTATCTTTTTGTGTGACTGACTTTTAAAGTGATGTCTCAAAGAAATTCCATTCATATTAAGACGTTGAAAATATCCACGTTAGTAGATAGTTGTTGATAGTTCTACAATCCGACGTAGGTATATTTCTTAGTAGTATTTTGTTTGAATTTTTAATTATTATTATCGCGTACCGAAGTTCATGTTAGATTTTTTTAGATAAAAAAATATTAATTAGTGTCTTCGTGTCCAGAAAAAAATGAATGGATAGGCTAAAGCCTATCCATTCATTTAAGGTATTGGAACTCAAATATGGTCACGTTCGGTTTTAAAATAATTATAATAAAACAATGGGTTTGTTCTCTACATTAAGCTGTATGCGCTAAAATTCTGCAGCAGGTACTTAATTATACAACCGTTTCCAATATTCTATCTATCCATAATCTCTCAATAAGATTGTGAATAAATTCTGCGAAGTAAAGTAATAACGACCAGTGACAACTTAGGTACTGAGCACTCTTGACGAATAGAATAATGAACAAAGATAATATGGATAGAATAATACTACTAAAAACAATGAGGGACATCATTTAGCTAAACTGTTTAGAAGTAGCCGCGTAAGTGATCGGTTAAAACTAAAAGGCGTGCTATCCAGCCGTCCAGGATCAATCAATGTGTCCGTCTCGTGTTATCAGAGCGGCGGTCAGCTAAGAGGGGTTCCTTGTCAGCGGCCGCGTTTCCCGTTTGCCGTCATCCAGTTCATATTGAGATTGATGTTACGAACGCGCCCGACTCCTAGCCGGTCGGAATACTAAGAGGGGAGAGCGCCATTCTTCGCTCAATTAGCTCCCAATCCCGGTTTTGTCTCGAGCCCGACTATGACGCCCTCCGACACTTCACCGCATACCAAATTAACGCCATATTTTTCATATAAGCCCCCTGATCAAAGTGCTGCTCGAGCGCTCAACTTGGCACTTCGGATCTTACGGCATAGTTTGGGCTACGAGTGCAGTGCGATTCTACTGGTGTTTTAATGAATAGGTACCATGTTTTGTTTTCTTTTCATGGCTTTATTCATAAGCGGCGATCTTTTTAAGATAATATTTGTGTTTTAAAAATATTTATATTCGATTTTGAAAAGGATGTAATTCCGCTCGCATTGTTTATTTCGTTCCTGCGTGTCTTGTATGCGAAATTGACCCTCTTGGTCGTGCAAAGTTAGGATATTGCTTAAAAATAATAACATATTATGAAGGTTTGTGAATTTTTTTGAAACTTATTTATTTATTCACTAGTAAACCCGCCCTCGCGTCGCTTCGGGAAACCTGTCCCTTAGTACCCAAGTCCAAAATTCTTAAACGTAACCAGCGCACGAATTTATTTTCACGCGCGTTATTTTTCATTTTGCGTAAAACTTTAATATATTATACATATAAACTTTCCTTTTGAATCATTATATCTATTAAAAAAAACATCAAAATCCGTTGCGATTTAAAGATCTAAGCATACATAGGGACATAGAAAGCGACTTTGTTTTATACTTTGTAGTGATTAAGTTTCAGATGACGATATTTTATTGATTTCATTACAAAATAAATTGTTTTCGAAACTTTATATTTCTATACGGTTATAAGCTACGCATTTCCGCATTATATTTAAAAATTAAATCTTTTACTTTACTCTGAAAACCGAACATTGGTCGACACGATATAAAATTAGGATTTGTATTTAATATAACCAGAGTATCCAAACCAATTCATTATTTAGACAGCATAAATTGTTTTATTGGTTTGTTTCAAGAACCTACTAAAATGATTTAAATAATAGGCATTGAATATTTGTGTGTGTATACGCTGGACGACTTTTCTTTAGAAGTCCAGGTCGTTAAACGTGTCAAATTAGCATAGCTTTTAGCGAAGGCGTTAACAGTGACGTACTAAACAATAGGGAAACGGCTATCAGGAATTAAGTGAAACAAAGGGACAATAAATGTATGTAGGTATGTGAATTTATGTACAGGTTAGAGACTTGCAAAATTCGGCGTCAATCACGATATACATACCTAATTAAATTGCTTGTTTATAAGATTATACGCAGGCTGAAAAAAAATCAAAACACTACAATTACTACTTGTACTGATGTACTTAAGTACTTTTTATTACTGAGTAGACTGATATATTATTCATAATTTGACAAACATCAATATTACAGGTTACGAATACTTATATTATTTTAGGTAATTTAAAATATTTTGAAAAAGTTGCAAAAGTTAACTTGCTTGTCGTTCAGTCTTAATTTGCTTTGCCATGAAATATTTATAACGTCGACAAACCTTCTCACTGCTTTTTAAAGTCAACAATAAAAATTATTCGAATGCATGTTTGAACGATAACGTTCATCCGTATTCAAAGTTTTATAAAATTTGCGTTCCGCGCACACAATTACATATTATAATCTGATTTACCATTGACTTATTCGCACTATATTATGAACATGATTTTAAAAAGAGCTTTAAAAAAAGTAATGGGAATGCCACCAAAAATAGTTCAAGTTCAAGTTTTAGAGTATCTGATTTATCTACGGCAATCTTATATAGCTGATGATAGTAACATAATATATAAAATCATAAATATTAACCAAATAAAAAAATTAAATTAAAACCAATTAGACTAATTTAAATTCATCATCACAACCCATAACTGTCCCAGTGCTGGGCACGGGTCTCCTCTCACAGTGTGAGGGGTATAGGCCATAGTCCACCACGCTAGCCAAGTGCGGATTGGGGGACTTTACACACCTTTGAGAACATTATGGAGAACTCTCAGGTGTGCAGGTTTCCTCACGATGTTTTCCTTCACCGAAGCAAGTGATAAATAAATATTAATACGCACATAATTTTTGAAAATTAGTGGTGCGTGCGGGGTTTGAACCCGGACCCTCCGGTACGGCAGTCCAACGTTCAACCACACGGCTATCACTGCTTAAACTAATTTAAAGTATGAACTTACAACTATGTATATAAAATTAAATAAATAAAGTAAAGACAAATTCCATTATCCAATCACTAACACACACAAGACACACCACGCACACGAACACACTCACACACACGTACATACAAAACACAAACATTCTTCTTTGGATTACATTATATTACTGTTATAGAAAATAGTAACCATTGTTTATACTTGTTAATTTGAATAAGTTGATTAAATTTAAGGAACAGCGGGACAGCCTGGCACAGGTTACTTAAAGGATGTCTCTAATATGTAACCAAGACTGTATAAATATTTGTAGGGCATGCCATGGAGCCCCGGCTTGTTGTATGTCTCGCCCCACTCCTAAAATACTAACGATCTATCACAATCTACCTAATTGGCTGCTGCAAAATTATTTTTTTCTTCTTAATTAGTATTTCCTGGAATTGAGATTAGGAATGCAGATACGAAATATTTTAAACAGATGTGGCCTTGACGCTCGTCTGAATTATACCTTCTTAACATTATTATAAAACAAAGTCCCCCGCCGCGTCTGTCTGTATGTTCGCTATAAACTCAAAATCTGCTGAACGTACTACTTCGTACAGTTGTCACCAATAGACAGAAAGATTAATGAGGTAGGTTTAGGTACCTATATAAGATATAAGAGGTTTGTGTAAATTGGTTGAAATATTACTATTGTCATATTTCTGTTTAGAAAGTTTGAAAAATAGACCTGGGAGCTTTCGAAAACGCTGCCCATTGAGATAAAACAATGTATGGGTGGAGTATTCCTCTTTTATAGGTCTAAAATAAAGTCCGCGATGGCCTATCTTTGATGGTTAGCCTTACTACACGCATTCTAAGTTTAAAAAAAACGGTTACATAAAATGCGGTTACATTAGAAAGCTATTTAGAGGGATGCAATATTAATCCTTATGGACTTAAATAATAGTAGTCACCATAAAAAATTCTGGCACATTATGATAAGCATGTACACCATATATAACTTAAGTGAATATCTATTCTTAGGAGTTATCGTAAAATGAAAAATAACGCGCGTAAAAATAAATTCGTACGCGGCTTATATCTAACAAATTTGGAGTCAGGGTACTCAGAGACAGGTTTCTCGAAGCGAAGCGAGGGCAGATTTACTAGTCTTATACAAAATCGTTCACGAAGCCGAAGTTGTTTATTATTGTAATCCAAAATTCCTTGAAACCATATCTCGGACGATATCAAGTTTTATAAAAATATTGTTAAGGTTATGTACATGCAGACAAGCTTGATTTATATATTAAAAATGTTTAAAAGTAGCGACATATACTTCATTGGAAGCTACTTCGTCTGTAAAAGATGTCATAGTGTAGGTAGATACATAGTTTCTGTTTTTGTGCCTAGCGGTCGTGTATTCACGTGTCGAAAAAGTTTATTGGATCGAAAATAAAAATCATTTTTAATAAAAGTATTGAGGCACTAAAGCACCCTTAGCATCCTAAAACTAAAAGCAAAGGACTTTAAGCAATCACGAAGAAATGTGTCAAGATGTTAGAACAAGTGCTTTCTAATGTGGCGAACTTCATGTTAACCAAGATTTTACAAAGGCAACCTTGACCTATCGCTCGAGTCGCTTCGTGATGTACAAAATAGGTAAGTAAAGATCCATACATCAGTACTTCATTTTTGCAGTTTAGAGAGTAACTGAACCATTAATAAGAACAATTAACAGGACTAACTATCACACTCCCTTTCCCAGTCCTCATACTGTTTAACTAACTAACAAACTAATATTTTAACACCGTCGCCTGACCGGACTTACATTTATTTATTTATTATAGTTGCACCAACAAAGTTACCTTGTATACAATTCTTTTATATCTAATCATTGACTTATTATTATTTAAGTCAATGTGCCTAATACAGAAATACATGATAAAATTGATAAATGTCACCTCAATTATAGGTACAAAAAACATTATTGGCGTTATTTTAAATATGCATAAATAATACATATAAAACCTGCAACAAAATACAAGTTTTCGACATGGCAATAAGATACAATAAAACTTTAGCAAGATACCCGCCCCATTGGGTCGCTCAATTAAGTTCACTCGCATAACATACTTACGAGCTGACATACATAAATCACATTTAAAGACTTAAAAAATGTCCTCACTGGATTGGTTATGTGAATGCACAGCGATGTGTTTAAATTAGTTCATTGGATCAAATGAATACGTGATGAATAGAATTGTAGTAGATTGACGACGCGTGTGTAAGGAAGGACTCGTGTTATAGGAACCGAGCGATTAGTCAGAAAGCTTTGATAGATCTTTAAATTTCATTATGTCTAGTATTGTTAGTTTTGTTTAAATAAGTAAATCAAAAGCTAGTCTTATTAGGGCTTCTAAATATAATTTATTATCAATAAAATCAATAACTTGTAATGTAATGCTTTTTAATTTTCAATGGAAAAATCACGACGTGCACCTACATAATGTACGTGCCCCGCAGCGAACGTTGTAATGCTTATATTGAGAAGTAGTGCAGAATTTTCATATTTTTACTTAATAATGTTAGAAATACATTACATTAATAAATAAAACATTACACGCACTAATATAAGTTACTCAATCTATCTATGTATAGCTAACATCACAGGATTTGTTCCCGCGGGATAATAAATAAATATCTTTTTAATTTATACAACTATTGCACTCGTAGCAATGTACAAGACATCGGAACATAGTTCGTATCTATGATTTATCAATGTTTAATTTACCTTTAATTTACGTATCTATCTTATGCCTTGGCCTGTAACATTAGTCATCCGTTGTAACGCAGGGAGCGACGCTCAATCGAGGCGGCCGGGCGGCCAGACTGACGACGAGTTTTGACACGGGCCGTTGTAAGCAGTCAAACAAAATAATTATTTAAGTACCTATGACAATTGAATACAAGATTTATGATGTTTTTATTAGATAAGTGGACTGTGTAAATTCGTATTTGCCAGACTGGCGGTAATAGATTACAAGACAAAATAAAAGGGAAAGAGTTGAAATCACGGAGTGTCTTAAAAAGCAAGTACCTACTAAGTAATAGGTTTCTATGTAATTATTTTTAAGAATCTTTGTATAAACTAATATTATATATATATATATATATCTTTGTATACTTATGTCTTAATATATAATTAAAATAACTGTAGAGATAGTCGTAACGACGATAATATTTCTACTAGAACGTTTTTTTTGTAATGTACTCAATAAAAATTAAACCCTTTTCTTAAGAGAAAGAAACCCTATTGATGAAACTTGGCACTTGGACACGAGATTTATATAAGTTACAAAAGAGCCAAAAGCAACGTCAAAGATCCCACGCAGAAATTTGCGGTTATTCCGCCCAACTCGTGCAGCGGCACTGGTACAATGGGTTTTAATTGTTCTACGTCGCCACTTATACGGGTTGAGAAATAACAAACAAACAACAAAGGTGCTCAAACAAAATTTAGTTCGAGAAAGAAGCCGGCGCGATGATATCCGGCACGTGAACAAACGTCGCGCGCCTGGAGCTCAACGCGTTTTTAAACTCGTGCCAGTTTGCTGCTCATACGGTCATACCTGTACATATTTCGCAAACGTACAACCCACACGACTTGTAGCGAAATCCCAAAGATATTCTTCAATTGTTTAGGGGGCGTTCTTTAATTACTTAAGGCATTTAGGGGGGGGAGGGGATCGAGTAGGTCTCGACTTTCCGAGAAAAATATCACGAAATCTTTTTTCCAAAAATACGAGCTGCACCAGTGAGCAAATAGCAATCCTCATGGATTTTCTCACGTCAAGCGTCTGAGCTTTTCTGTGCAACGATTTAGAGTGGCTAAATTCGTCCGAGGTTATTTTACTATTTTATTGTCCGATTTTCCCACTGTGATTCACGGCTAAATTCTTTAGTAGACTAGACAAAAATAAAAATAACTAAGCAAATTATGTTTTTTTAAAAATTCAGTGAAGTTGAAAAATCTTACGTGGGATTACCGGGGAGAAGGGGTTGAACGAAATCTCACAACATCTCACCAAGGGGGACGAGGAATCGAAATGGACAGGAAGCTGATGATCTATTTTATTACCCACACCTTTTTAACAATTTATTTACTCGTTTAATAAAATATATGAAGAATTTGTTACTTAAAAAAATAAGGTACCGAAGTGAAAACAAAACAAAGCCATCGAGCACAACTTATTTTGGAGCTGTTTTGCAGTCGTCAAATAAAAAGGAAACTGCTCGGCGCGGCGCCGGCGTAGACGATGACGAAATCGGCCCTCCAACTCGAAGCGATTTGTATGTAGTTACCTATCCAAAGCCTATTGCGCACGAACCGTCCTTTGTTTAGGCATTATTTATTATTGGGAATTGCCCTCGCTGATGTAGTAAATATGTAAATGTATACATATCTACTACATCAGCGAGGGCAATACCCACGCTCAAAAACCACCACCTAACCACGTCTTATTCTTAATATTATATTTTTATATATATTTTTGTGTGAACCGATTGAAATGAAACTGACACTACATTATACCTCAAGCTTAATATCACATCGGTGAAAACCGCATTCAAATTAAACTGACTGACTGAGTTTGGGGGAAACTAACACACAGACTAACAGACAAAAATGATAAAAGGCATTGTCATTGTATCCGTTGACGTAATAGATTTTCACAAACAACTCTTTGAACGATATTTGCAGCACGCATTCTGTCAATATTATGTCAAACGCTTATGGCGTTACACTACAAAAGCATTAGAAAATTTAATATGGTGGTTAAGTATGCTTAAATTATCTAATTTCCCGCGAAATTTTCTTATTTTTTTCTTTCTTAAGAACGTTCTACTGACTATATCAAACGAAACAAAAAAGGAATTAGCGAAATCAGTCCAGCCGTTCACGCAAGTAAAGGCACGCTCATTATTATTGTGGCAAACCGAACTTTTTTTAGTTTTATACTTTTTAAAAACACGCTCAATCTGGACTCCTCTTCATCTTTTATCATCACGTGGGACAGGATCACTACCAAATGAATCCCCATTCCTTTCTTTCTTTTCTTTCTATTTTGTCACTTGGGCTATTTTTGGCAGATTTGTGTTTTAACTGTAATGAATAAAGTTCAAGTTAAATATAAGTCAATATGACTACGCAGTATTCACAGTTTCATCTCTTTTGTTTCTATTACTATACTCCTCAACTTAATTTTCGTAACTAACAATTTTATTATTATAAAGACCTTCAACGACCTTTGAAGGCTAATTATTCACAACATTTTCAAGAAAAATATTTCTATAATGAATGCAAGCAACAAGCGTAATAGATTTACCTTTTAACTTCGAATGCTGTACCATGCATACTCCGCTTTATATGGCAGGGCTTAGTTCACACATTTCCAACCGATACTGCTAACATGACATTTAAAATAACCTTTGACAAAATGATAAACAAACAGATTTAGAGAGAGACGTCATTAATTTCAACATAATAAAATTATGTTTAATGCTTCATAATAAATACATTAAATAAATGTACTTATATTGTAAAGCCGCTATATTAATATAGATAGCAATTATTTAACATAAGATTTATATAATTAAATATAATTATTATATTCACTACTGGATTATTACGAATAACCGCAATTTTAAGAAATCTCCAAATTAATTAAAGTGTATCAAAATGTATTTGCTACATACAATAAATGTACTGACGGCGGCCATATTGAAAAACTACGAATAAAGCGAGTCGACGAGCTGAACGCTTATTTAATTGTTTTTTTATTAAATACTCGTCTAATAATATCGCACATCAAAATGACGTAGTTTGATCTACCTAAACTTCACTTCACGGAAGAATAATATGGACATTGGACATGCCGTTGAAAATCCGGATTATTAGACTGATAAACATATTCTACATACAAAATTCACTATAAATATTTTCATTGAATGCTAACATAGTAGCTTACGCACCTACTTAGTTTGTAAAAAACATAATTATTTTGTAATGCTTACGTAACTACTTCGTGGTTACTGTTTCTAGAAGGATCGTTTAGATATTATAGTAACTTACGTTAAACATTCATGGTATTTTTCCTAAAAGAAAATCCAATTACCTAGGATGCATTCATTACATCATAGGTATGATCCTCATTGTAGGTAGTAGTTTTTATTAAACGACTTCATAAATAGAAATCCGGGAGAGTTTAATTTGATGTCATAGAAACATAATAGTTATGGACGTGTTTTTGTTACTCTTTCACGCAAAAACTACTAGTTAATTGTGCGTGGCGTTATTGAAATTAAGTTTTTCATGTTGCAGTCTGATGTCATGCCCCCAAAGAGATTCATTTTTATCAAAAGAACAAAAAAATCTATTTAACTTAAATTTTGACGGTGAAGTTGTTGAAAACTTCAATTAATCTGACGCCAATAAGTAAAAAGATATTGAATATAAGATTGAGTTAGTTTAGTTCAAATAAGATTTAAATGCTTTCGAAGTTCCAAGTAAAGTGATTTATCGTTCACAACGAGAGTCAGTCCTTGGCTTGTTCCACAATACGTAGAGAGCCCTAACATAAACTTCATTGTAATTCAAACACGCGTTTATCACGCAAAACCAAACTGGTTTCAGCTACTCAGTGCACCGGCTGGTATAAGTATGCATATATTCCCATATGGCAGTTCCAAGAAGGTGTCGAGGTATAACAGTATTGCAACAGAATACGCGAAACGCTTTGTCAAAATTAAACAAGCTGATACCCACCCTGTTGCCCTGTAACTGAACTTATATTTGCTTGTCATTTAACTTTAGTATTCTCAGGTATGTTAAATGTTGATAAGATAGGGCGATAACGGTTTTTTCATCTAAATTATATTGTTAAAGTTAATGAATATTCAGAATAATCGTCAGGGAACGAGTTTCATTGCAATTACTTTCTTTTTATATCTTTTTAATTGTTACGGAACGGAGATAAGTACCTACTTATTTACTTTAGATAGTAAATACAAGTTTATTGATTTTTATAGTCTATTTTAAGCGTTTTCTTAATTTGGTCCTATTATAAGTTTTTCTATTAATTAGAAAAGTATTTATTTATCGTTGTAACGCAATATTTATTAACCTTCTGTCTTTATCTTTTATCTGCCTCAGAATTATCAATGACTAGTTATTTTTTACATATTAAAGTTAATGCATGATCACAATCCCACCTGATGGGAAATGGATTGGAATTAATACCGCCTTTTGTACTCTTTAAAAATATAAAGAAATAAATAAATGTACTTACTAATTTAAGCCTAATCACTATCTTCATGGAAACTCCCACATCAAAAGCGGGTAAGAACGCAAGCGTTGACGAACTATTGCAGTCCTTAGCAGGACACATAACGAGCGAAGAGGGTAACCGCGTCGTCCATGCCGGTGGGATAGATATATTGGTTAATTAAACCATGCAATTGACCAAGTGCGAGTTGACAAACCTCACATCACATACCTTACGGGGAAATCTTGTACATACCGTTTTACATCACTGATGCAGGTGATAAAGACATTTCTAATAAGCCCTGTATAAGATCCGAACACCATCCCTCCCCGCTGGAGACCGATGCTATAACCGCTAGTCTACAATTTACTGTTCTGGTTAGTAATATGTACTTCCTAGTACGTAAATAATTTAATATAAAAGTTTGCCGATTAAAACTTGCTTTATCGATTCTTAAAAAAGTGCTAATATTCAAAGCTAGCGCATAATCTAAGTCGGCTGCTCTTATAAGAGTAATTTATGCAGAGTGGGAATATACAGACTAAAGAGACCAATACTTGCTACAGACTATTTCGGATGTAATAAACAATGCATGCCTGCACTAGTATTAGTAAATTTCTATAAAAAGTACATGAAAAAGAGCTTATAACGAATATTCGTGTATTTATTTACAACTTGTGCCAATTGAGCACAAGCTGAACACTCCACATTGCTACTCGGTCGATCATTTAATCTGCAGTTCCGGCAGGCTTTAACCCTAAAAGCGTTGATCCAATATAAATTAAAATGCTTAAAATTAAGTTGCACATACTTAGGCGGTGCCGTTTAAAACATCACTTTAAATAATCTGCTACTACGATATAATGTATTTTGTAATGGCGATATTTTATGACATACATATAGCAACAGTGAACAAACTCTTTAATTCGGCATAGTGACGTCACCAGTCCCCAGCTATTTATTATACGACCCACATTTTCGACTACTTGTAGTTGTACATAATGTGTCGTCGATATGTTTCAAGGATTACGTAAACATCTTAAAATGATGCATTGCTTATTGTAACTTCAGTGATTTATTGTCGTTCCAAATGTGGAACAATAATAATAATGACATTAACAATTAAAACAAACATTGGCTCGATTTAATTTAAGTGTAATACGATATTTGTCATGACATGACTCAATATGACTTGACAACGGTCTTAAAATACTCTAGCATATAAGTACCTAAATTAATTATTCACCTATCTCCAACTGTTTTTCTTAACTCATGAAACATAATTAGATAATTTGTGTTCTTATCTTACCGTTTTGTTAAATTCTCCCCAGATTTAATTGAGTTTTGAATAGTTACTAAGGCCATTAAATATAATTAGATATTTAATTTGCATTAGTATTATAGGATAGCACATAGGTATGCAAATAATATTAAAACGACTGTGATTAAAACAAATTATTTGTTTAATGACACACAAGCGTATGGCCAAGAATGGAATTCGGAACCTCTACAAGCTTACTACTACCTGGGAACAATGCAGGGGTGATTTGGACTAAATATAGAATACAAAAAAATGGACATGATAATGTTTTTCAAAACTCATATTATTATTTTAAATACCTTCTTGCTATCATCAAATTCTAACTCAGGGCGAACAATTTCATTATCAAGATAAACTCACAAAATTGTTTACCTGCTCAGTACAAGGTCGCACTGACTTCACCAATTTTAATCTTACGTCGTGCAAAAATCTCTTACGTAAGTGTCAAAGTTAAACAGTAGGTAATACGTGTGACGTACCTAGCTGATTACTACAAATTCAATTCGCCGGTTACTTAAACAGGTAAAATTTTTGTTGTGTTGAAATTTGATACTTATGGGTGAAACAATTAGATTATAGCACTATGCATCACTTTTACTAATTTCCTAGTAAAACCAAGTACGTCTTTTTTTATTGTTGACATTTTTATTCCTAGGTATTTACTACATGTCCTAACTAAGTCAGCTTGGCTGGTTTACCTTTCTTATCTGTTGAGTTAAGCGATTAGTTTGAAGTTCTTATTAGGTCACTGTTCAAAAAATATTTCATCGATATTTTTTATTTTTATTTCACGAAGAGCCGTTGCCGTATTTATCTTTCATTAACACATGAAGAAAAATATTTGTATTTTACCGTATATTACATATTTCACCTAACTACCCTCATATTTTAAGAATATTGCACGTACCTACGTAGGAGTGTGCTATTTGGCACTTTTAAAGCATTTATTAAAAAAAAAGCTTTTATTCCGATAAACAAATTATACCAAAGTACTTTGCGATACATTGCGTTTCGTATCGAAGACGAAACGTGACTTTTTATATAGGCTTTCGTCTAGACCTCATGAGTTGTAAGTGTTGTAACCTTGTAAAGCACGTGGCTAAGCTGAACTTGAAAATGATTATGGGCATATTAAATATCCGTCGAAGACCTTTGGGAATCGTAAAGGATTATCGTTGCTCCTGGGTAGAAATGGTAAGCTAAGTTTGAGGACATCAACCGACGCCGACGGCGACCTCACACATGCCTGTACGTAGCATCTAGGTTATGCACCTTTGATAGGGCGTTGCGCCACCTTAGTAATCTCTGTTATCAGTTGTGACATTAATTAACGTCTTAAACGTTTCCGCTTCAGCTTAAAGTTTTTACATTGAAATAAGTAGGATATTTTTATCTGTCGTGAACGATGGACCGCTCTACAATATGGTAACCTTTAACTTCGTCTGCCTCCGTGATAATGAACTGGGTTAAAATAAAAGAACAAAATAATGAAACAATATTTTATAATTGATGAACGATTTGTATCGTATTAAAGCAAATTGATGTCGTTATCGTTACGTACCTACCGACTGCAAGAATTCACGCGTTACGAGGTGGGTCACTTCAGATAAACCGAGTTGATAACTGCCAGTAAAAATCAGAAAATGCTTTATTTTTGTTTAATTATCACTACCAATGTTAATAAAATTAGAAGATTGACACAGAGACGCGATAACATGTAGGATAACCTCCGGCAATCTTCGAGTATGATCGGACTCGTATAAGTCGTATACCACGAATTCGTCACATTTATTCAATACAATGACGTCTCAAATAATATTGATATCTATTACATTCACAAATTTCATTGATGTGGAAGTGCAGACTAGTGCAAATTGTGTCTTCGGCGTCACCTCGCGAATAGTAGCAAAGTAGACAAAATATTAATTTCATTTATAAAATATTCATTGCTATAATACTGACCAAGGTGAAGAATATTCATAAAATATAGTTACAGTTTACGAGGTAAATATGTAATAAACTCATTTGAATATAAATATTTAATTATAAGAAAATTTATACTATTTTATAATGTTGTCTACCATTAACATATTAAACTAAAAATAATTGCCGCCATACGATCATTTTCTTCCATGATAGCAAAAATATTGAAGGCACCAAAGAGTTACTGAGCAGAAAAGGAAACCTAATTTCTGGTTCTCAGACTACGACTAAAACAACGTAAAAAATATTTTACAATCAAGTTTGAAACGAGCTAGCGTCAATACGAGGTCGGTAGAGTCGATACAAAACTGTATCACCGTGCAAATACCGCTGGAATTAAACTGGCTGGTTCAGGGTCCAGCGACCTCACAACTGCACCGCACCAGAAGGTACCTGGCGTCATAGCAAAAATAGTTGTTCAGCAGAGTGCACCAAGAGCAAAAGAGGTTGATGTGGCCTCAAGAATATATAGAACTCCTTGCACAATCGGATCAGCTAATAGGAACCTCTAAAATAATTATTTATCTTTAAAAGATGCCCAGTAGTTTATGCAGTAATTTCGAACTGTTACAGATGAAATATGGTGTAAAGCAGCGTCTACAAGGTCAGCTGATTAATAATAAATTGGCCGCAGCCGCAGCCGCAGTCAAATGAGAATATCGAGAATGTAATCTAAGTCAATTAAATACGCATTATTAGGGATAACTCAAAAACAACTGAGACAAACGACATGAGAAGCGCCAGCTTTCGTTTAAACAAAATAATAATAATCGGTTCACAAATGACGGAGAAACCGCTGGACTTACCTACATTAAAATGAAATAGAGGCGTCTAACATAGAACCTCCTCCTTTTTTTGATGTCGGAAATCACCTGTACTTAATAAGAGACTACTCAGCAATATGTACAAATGAAAAAGGACGTATGACAATGCTGTCAAAAGAACGAGTTGAATTTAAAATAGAGAATAAACATTTTAATTTAAGAAATAATTCTTATACGTACTTGAATATCAAAACGCCATGGAAATTTAAAAAATGTTTATTAGGTACATTAAATGTGAAAGAAATGCAGTGTTGTTAGTTTCTTCCTAATTAAAAGGGAAACGCGTGTCACACCTTTTTTTATACAATAGAAAATAAAAAAATAAAACCGTGAAACATCATTCCTTTGAACAAAGACGTGTAGCATCGTCTCATGCAGCGTGCGACATAGCAATTATCATTTAAAAATATATTTATACCCAAATGTTTGTGCATTTCTTTACAATGTGTATCACCGGCGAAGCAAGTGATAACAAATTTGAAAAACTTCTTCAAACATCTTCAACCGACTGGGTTATCGCTACTTTTGAAAATGATTATTATTATATAATTGTTATCTTATGATAACAATTGGGATCGACCGATTTACTTTGCTTCCGAAGCTCAAATATAATACCTATAATAAATCACATCTATCTAATTGAGTAAAAGTTGTTCTCAAATACTTTACTATATGAATTACTTTGTGCTTTATGAGTTAATAAAATAGCCAGGCGCTATGTAACATTTATTTACTTATTTACATCAATTAATGTAATATAATTAATATAATAAATAAAGTCAGATCGTTCTCAAATTACTTGATATATTTATTATTTTTATTATTTACATACATTTGTTAGCACATTGGTTATTTTTAATAATCATCATAAATATTTAATTGTTTATGTTGTTGTACAATAATCATATTTATCTGTTCCTTCGTTGACCTTACTCGTATAATGATACGAAACGTTCTTCATAGTTAATATCGGAAACTATAAATAAAATTTGTCAGTCTTACTCTCAGAACGTAAATATTCAATTTTATAGCCAGAAATCTCTAGAAATTTTCTTATTACCTACACATTTTACTATAAATAAATTTCGCAATGGCCTACCCAAACCCTCTAGGTACTGCCCCAAGAAAATTCACACTAGTCGCTTTTGTGTTTCAATTCAAAGGGTATGATGAATATGATGAACAAACAGGAATGTAAGATGGCATTATACATTGGAAATGTAGACATTAGCGACAGATGCAGGATTAAATCTTCTGGCTCGTCAGTCGTCAGAGAGATTGAAATTGTTGACAAGTCGAACAGCGCGCTGTTGTACAGAGTCAAGTAGGATTAGCTGACAAGCAGTGCCCCGGCCCAAAGGTGGAGAGACCCTCCACATACGACCTTACCTGGGGCTCTTAAAATAAAATTCACGTGGCACTGCCTCGCGATATTCAGTAAATCTATATATATTCTACATGGGGAGAGATAAATTCATCTACAGTCCCTTACCTTTAATCTACCTGTTGTATCAGAGCCTAGATATTATATCTTATTAGCTATAACGACAAATTCTATTGTATGTTCGTAAAACAATATTCTGTATAATCTATTAAAATGAAAAAATTGAACCGTTTTTAATTTAAGTATAAAATTGTTTTGGACTATACTTATATCTGATGCATTCATCAGTCCATCATACATCGTCAGATTTCACGAAAACACAAACTTCTTAAAGTGTCCTTTTTCCGTTACAATGTTCACCGATATTTCGATTTTCAGGCAAAACCTCGATATTCTGGTATCATCAAGAATTATCCTTCCTTATTAGTGAGCTTGGTTTTCAATTACAGTGCCGCTCAGTTACTATCAATATACGAGTACCCAGTTAATTTATGCACATCATCCACTTTAAGCTTTAAGTGGTCTTTTATTGCAGTACCTCAACCCTCAATAATACCTAATACAGCATAAGAGCTGGTGGATTTTTAGTTACCCACCTATTTCGTTAAACGATGATTTTCTTTCAGGAAATATTTTTCTATCCATCTATTTATGTAAAGATTTCTTAACGAAGTCTTCTCTTAACGAAGTCTCTTCTGTCAATATAGAATAATGAAAATTCAAAGCTTACTCATGTTCTCATACGTAGTTATGTAACAAACACTCGATATGATACACTTATGGCGACTCATCACGGATTTGGCTGGGTCAACAAAGTACGACTTGTATGTTAAATACTAAATGAAATTGTCGATGAATATTCTGTACGCTTACGGAATCAAGCAAATGAAATCAAACTTACTTAATTAAGTATAGTGAATCTGTATCTTTTTAACTCGATTTAATAACGATATATGTATATGTATGTACATACCTGTGTGACTATGGATTTGTGTTTTTTTAGAACTGTTTGAAACAATATATCGCCGCCCGGCAAAAAAAGCGTCCCAACAAAAAAATGCCTAATCCGAGATAACGAGAATTTTAGGTTTTTACTATTTACTGCACTGTTAATGAAAAATTATATGTGTTAAATTACTGAAAATTTATTTGCTTATTGTATATCTATATACATTTCACACAGCTTAGCATTTTCTACTGTATTGTAATTTTTTTAAGTAACTTTAAGCCTTTTTTTTTCATTACTTTCAAATACAACACACCTCAAACCGTCTAAAGAAGCGTACCTACACAGGATAAGGCTGATTTCTATAAAATATTAAGCATTCTATAACATTTTTTTTGCTAGAAACCTGTCATAAGACAATTTGATACACTTTTCATGTTAGCTTTTCTATAATAAAGTTTTAAAACTTACTGAAAGACAGTCACATTAATACACTTTTTTCGCAACACAGTATACAGTCGCTCTGAATCATCACAAATGTGACACTTTTCATGCCGGTCAACTGTGTAATACGGCTTACTGAAAAAGTGAACTTAGCACCATATCTCGGTAACTAATTACATACAATATAGTAATGACGATTTTACAGGCAGGTCAAATGGAATATTTGCTGTCTAACGATACAAAAATGTCAAAACCGCATAAATTATATGTATTATGACGGCCTTTTTGCCGGGCGGCGATATTTGATTCTCAAAATAGTTATTATCAGTTATAATTTATAATTTATATAATTATGTATTTATAGATTTATAATGCAGCCCTCGCAGCTCTTTGGGGTACTGGCTTACAAAAGAAAAGTATTGTTTATAATTATGATTGTATTATTCAGTATTTGAAACTGTTGAAATCGTCCAAAAATCAATTTATTGAATTACAAAACATAGCAAGCTAAATTTGGCCACAGGTATTTATTGATTTTGTTATTCTCTATCCGTTTCTAAATTCCTTAACTTTTCCTTAACTTTGAAACTAGACGATGGAGTTCCCAATCCTGACAACGCATTTAAGTGGAATTGACTATTTCTAGCGTTAGTTGATATTTGTAACTAACAAAAGCAAAGCAAACAAACAAGTAGTGTAACCAAAATTTGTCATGTCACACATCCAAATACAGGCGGCGCCCCAAGTTACTCATTCGGTCCATCACTTAAGACTGTTACGTGATGTAATAAGTAAATGAATTAAATTTTATTGAAAAATTTATATTTAATGCGTTCTGTAATACCTATAGCGATTCCGTCTATCGCAAAACTTCCAGCAGGAAAGAATGACCCGCGTGACTTAATATATATTTACACACTTGCGAGCTTTGAACTGGAATCACCTAAACTGGGATTATTTAAAATACTTTTACAATTTTCATGCAATATGCGTATTTCGTATAAGTAATAATGCAAGAAAATTGTTAAAATTGTGTTGAACAATCCCCGTTTAGGTGTTTCCAGTTTAAAGCTCGCAAGGGTATATTATGTAGAAAATGTTACTTTAAATTTATTTGTTAATTCTTTGTATTATATTAATAACTGCTTCCTAAATTGGTTATTTTCAATAAATAATCTTTTCACTTCCATGTCAGAGAGTTGCACGATTCTAATTCTAGAGTAACTCGATTGTTCCTCGATGTCGGTGTAGGCAGTTATGGGAGATACAGACCTTTATTATTATAGCTTCTCCTTTCTGATGCCGGTCTGCCCGGGTCATCAATAACTATATTATTAATCGAAGAGTGAATTGAACAAAATAATTACCGATTACCCGTATCCCAACGCTGTAATTACAACAGCCAGAATAGCAGGACAGATCCCTGATATTTTGTTTTGATTTTCGTGTTTATGTTAGCTAAAATTTCAGCAATGACCGTATCATATAACGTGAAATTGAAAGCTGCATATCCTTAGTTCAAAATGTCGTGCTTAAAAAGTCTACGCATAAGTAATAAGTTTAGCGAACTTTCAATTAAAACAACTAAAGTTACATTGTATGATACATATTATTTTATTTCTAGTCACGCCGCCGAACAAAACAATAGTATCAGTAATGGGATTTGAGCTAACAATTTATAACGCAATAGAAAAATATGCACCGTCGCTATTATTGCCCTATTTTGTCACATCGAACGCCATATAAAATATCGAAGGCTTATGAAGTTTAGTGTCCTATTTCCATCGAACAAATGAGTTGAGTGACATCAGCGGGTGACAGTAATAACGGCGATTGCAGTATCTGTGCGGAAATAATAAAAATATATTTTAGTGCTGATGCTCAATTAGAAGACCGGTTTTAAGTGCACTGACACTGCCTTCGGATTAAAGACCTGATAAATTACCAATAGGGAGAAAAGCTAAATGCAATCCTTAGTCCATTATTATTAGTATAAAAAATAAAATGAATTTGTTTCATGAAATTTACTAGTTTGAACATTCAGTTTATGTTATTGATAGGTATAGTAAGTAAAACAACAAGTTATTCATAATTTTATCGATGGGAAATGGTCTTGATGGCTGTTAACCTTCTATCTAATTTGACTATTGATTTATTTAATGTTGTTAATTACAATGGGTATATAGATGTTTTCAATAAAGGAAGCATTAGCTGACATTTACCAATAGGAACCTATTGTATTGCTATGGAATATATTAACTAAGTGAAAGAAAACACACCACTAGCACTATTACTCGTATTTTATTACATAACACAGAAATTCTTATTTCATTACCAACTTCTTTCAATACTCCTTTTACACAACCAAAAATCAATCCTTCGGCCGTCCTGACTTCCATAAGAATAATCCTTGTTCGTTTTTTAATTTAATTTATTTTTTCTTTTTTTCGATATAAAATATGCCAACATATATTTATATAATATATATAATAATATATTTTAATAATTATCTGTCATTTCTAGGTTTATGTCATTCCGTCGCAAATGCAAAAAGGAGAATGCCGAATAAATTAAATTTTATACATTTTAAACAGAATGTTCCCAAACGAAATCTGTTTCATGTAGAGAAAAGAAATAAAAAGGGCACGATGCAGCCTTGTTGAAACAATCCGTACTACAGACGAATCAAAAAGTTTTAGTCGTATTTCACCCTAGGTATATTAAAATTTTCTAACATATATTATTGAAATACCATACAAAATATAGTTTCGTTCAAAAGTAATGAATGAATCGAGGTTATTCTAAGTCATACATATATGTATTCTAGTTTGAAAAAGAATTTCTGGTGCTCTAAAACTCCAAGTTCTGCTAGGATTATGTTACACATTCCTCACACACCTGTTTTTTGTGAACTCTGGATTCTACCATTTGTGAACTAAAACTATTTGCTTAGTCGTTCCGATAAAAATACAGTAATTTTATTACTGAAGTGAAACTTCAGTATCAACCGTGCTAGCGAAAAACTTAGGGGATTGACTATTGTTGCATCGTCTGCATACGAAACGGCTAATCCGATTTAATTATAGTTTTTACTAATATATTGTGGTAAACTTCACTTAACATTGTTTTATTTCAAAACTAAAAAAAGTCAGTTTAAAGAATCACGCTTAACAATTTCCGAATGTGAGGGACATGTTTCCCAACGAAGCGAGGGCAGATCCACCAGACATCAATATTTACGACGACATGATAGATTTAAAATGACCAAAAATTATTTTTCGTAACATGCCGATACTGTGCATCCATATACTCATGATATGCATGACTGTGTGATATCCTGTGTTATATTCTTATTCTATATTTTATTGTTCTATATATTGACAGTGAAATTATGAATCCTTCTACAGTAATACCACATTAGCACCTACATTAAGCACATTGCAACCGTGTGAGGCCGGAGCGAGACGCTAGTCTACTTAATAAAGTAAATAAATCTGAAAATGTCATCGTTTAAATACGAATGTTTATAACTGTAAATACAACGCTTCCAAGAATTATGGTGGTAATGACAACCGCAAGAAAATAAGTGCAAAATGGACAGAAATGACAACATTGTGGTCAGATAAATGAATAGCGTAATACTATTTTTGGATGAATGATTACCACATTATAAACGCCAATATAATACGGTCTCACTTTATGATTACAAAGTAAAAAAAATGTGAAATGTTCTTGTATAATACCTACCTACTTATAATATTGCAATCTTTTTACTTACCAAATTCTAATTCAAAGTTGGAAAAAACTCATCTAGTAAATTAAAATTAAAAGTAGGTACCTAATGGGACAAAATTAAAAGTAATTAAATTTCAAAGTCACGAACCAATTAAATTAAGTTTGTAAAGAAAATAATATTCGCTTCTTCCCTACAGAAAGTTTCTTATATGTAACGTTATCAGTGTATAAAGTTAGCTTATCTTTGTAATGTTAAATAAAAAAGATTTTGGTCCGCGGTGTTGTTATATGTTTATTTTTAATGTTATTAAAATAACAAATTGCTGTTATTTACTTCACTATATGATTGCTGTGGGGTCTGCCTGTCTACGACTACGACAGGTAATACAATCTCCGCCGCGGAAATTTGAATGACGCGCATACGACAAACGCTAAGTACACAGAAATAGTATGCAACGGCGGAACTTTAACATTATTTTACAGTACAACAGTTACTACATTGTCAGACAATACGAAAAGTGGCCAGCGTCGCTTATCAGTCTATGCACTCAAAGAATAGAGTAGATGGATGAAATTATGCGACTTGCAAGAAGGCGCGCAATAGAGTAATGGGATGTGAATAGAGTAATGTTAACAAATTGATTTTGGCAATATAGGCAAATTGATCAAAGTTTAAAATACCTACTCTTACGTATGTTATCAGTTTACCCTCTAATTTTATAAGTAGAAACAAAGATAGGTCAAAAGCGCGCGAAAAGTGAGGCAGTAAAATTCGGCTAATTGACCTAATTTTCAGCTCTTTGTGTCTCATACGTTCCGTAATTATTTTATAAATATAAATATTATTGAATTCCAATGAATGAGAACAACGGCAAGCCTGCGAGCAAATCAAGACACAATTTGCTACAGGATTGAATTTGGTACCGAGAGACCAGAGAGTAATACCCGGACATAATGACTGCGTATCGGGGCCTTCAATAGCGCAACGACAGTGTCATTTGTAAACTGTAATACAGCAATATTATAAGACCCTCCTTACATGGCCTAGTACCTAATTGCGGAACTGTGAAGCACCTTCAACAGTTTCAGTCAGGACGCGTTCCTTATAAGTTTTCTAGTGAAAATTAGGAATAATGTTATAGTCCTGTATGAGTTGCAAACAATTGCAACTGTGCATTTTTCACAATGGACCGGTGTACAATAACCGCGTTTTCATAATTACCTATCACTCAAACTTATCCCTAATGGTAACACCAAAAAATATTACGAAATTATAAACCACTAGCTTTCCCCCGCAGCTTAGCCTGAAAATTTCCAAAAAATATTTCTTTAATTAATTATTTAGTTCCTAATAAGTAAAAACTTGTTTTAGTTTCAACAAGGACATCAGGTGGGAAAAGCCTGGTAAAATATGGTAGCTGAACCTAGGTCAATGACCTCGATCCATGAGAAAACGACTATGAAGAAAATAAATTTAAGTACTTACAGCTAACCAATGTTTTATGTGTTACTCTTAAACTATTAAATCGATTATAAGTAACCATTAACTTTCAATTGTTAGTTTTCCAATTCAGTGAGTTAAGGTGAGAAACTTCTACTAACTCTTGACAGCATATTTAAGGCTTCAATAACTAATGAGATGTTCTCGATGTTTAAATATCAAAGTAAATTCCAAAAATGAATACCATAAATATAACAGCGTGTAAATAACTGAGTGTTGATACGCTCAGATATACTCAGTCAAGTGGTTGAATGTTTAACTCCCGAACAGAGGAGCTTAACTGAATTTTCAAAAATTTATATGCGAATATAATTTATAAAAAAATTAAAAGTAAATACTTAAGTTAGTATTTTACAAACTCTTTTCAAAAGCCAAACTTCGCCATCGCTTTAACAACGTGCCGTGTTGGAAGAAGAAGCGGCAAGAAACTCTTAATATAATTGTTGTAACCTATCACCCAAGCTCACAGAACTGTGTATTATGCGAACATCCACGCACGGGTATCGAAGAGTAGGCGTGCGAATTGATACATAGCAACCCCCTCCGCAACCTCCGCAACCAAAGGGTGCGCATCATTTGTGTTATTACAAACTTTAATTAACTTGCAGTGTTTGTATGTATGTTGCGGTCAATCCACTTGCTCCTCGCACTTGAAATTTTGAGGAGGCCTAGCGCATACTCCACCAAGCTGCTCCAGTGCGGATTAGTGGAGGGGTTAGTGGCCAACCCATGTGTCGGAAATTTCACAGAAACAAATGATAACAACCGGGACCGACGGCTTTACGTAAAAAAATGTATAACCCCTTTAGTTTAAAATTATAATAGACAAAGCTACTAGATCTATTTTAATAGTATAATGCTTTATTATTACAGACTATAATATAGGTTATATTTTATGTAAAACAAAATAGAGATTCCTACGAAAATTACAACAATATTAACCAAGATGTAAAAAGTGGCCTAAAAAGTTACTTACATCGTATACGCTGTAATTTATACATTTAAAATCAGCTTTCGAGTGTAAATTTAAGTTATAATCATATTAACGTCTTAGATGCTGACGTAAATATTGTCAGAATCTTCTTATCGGGGCTAATTTGTGTTTGTCAAACGCACACACACACATTCCCCCGGTCGAATTACCTTAGTCGCGGGTACAATGGACGCATAATGCATGTCATCATAAAGTGACACTAATCCGCCAGTTATGTATAACCAAAGATATTAAAACCATAGAGACATTAGGTTCATACAACACAAGGTGCACTTTTGGATCCGTTCCGAAGACAGTACTGTGACTATGGATGTGACAGATAATTACGGAACGCATGAGACAGAAAGAGATAGCTACATGAAAAGTAGGACTGTTAGCAAAGTTTGACTCTCCCAATTTTCGCACGCTAGTGACATATCTACTTCTTTTTACTAAAGTGACATATTATCTTCTATTTTCTAAGGAAGCGACGGACCCGCTTTTTAAAGTGTGTCTCAGTACTGTGGAAACACCGATTTAGGAAGTTCGTTCCACAATTTACACGTTCATCGTCATCATTGTTTCTCAAAAAATACGAGGTAAAGCTTCTTATGTTAATCGTGATAATCTACTTTTTGTTATTCGGCAAGAATTATAGTAGACTCACCATCTAATGACACCAAAGAATCATCGATTTTTTTACACCAACCATAAATCGCAATAGCAAAAACTTAATAACAATCGCTGACATACGTCTCGTTAAAATCAGATTATAAAAATATGAGAATTAAAAATGGAATAAAAACATAAACGGTTTAATTAAGATATACGAGTAGGTGTATACTACACAATTCTATGATTAAATCTGTATACATCCATACATTGCAGCAAGCATGTACCTAGATCCGCTTTCAATTTTCATTCATTCTAAATATGAACGTTAATTACGGCACAATAATTCTATAAGCGTAGAAAGTGCCTCGATCGTATATTACCATACATAGTAACATACTTCAACTCGCGGTGTATTTTCTTTCGTAGCTTCTTTCACGTTTAAAAGTACTTGAAGCATTTTTATATCCCTATTTTTGGTACCCTTAATGGCTTTAATAAGAGCTTCTTGAATTAGTAAAGTTACATAATTATATAACACTAGAATAAATATAGCGGATCCTTATAATTCTTATATTACTAGGGAGAAAAGATTTTTGAAAATTAAGCCCGTAAAGGGCAAATAATTGTGATTTTTTTTTGTCTGGAATTTATTCTTAACTGAATAAACATTAAAATAAAAAAAATCAAAGAAACTATGATCTAAGTTCAAAGATTGCGAAAACGAAATTAGTTTTTTTTTATTATATTTCATTGTGTTTACATAAATATTATATTCATTAAATGACAAATAATAAATTGTACCCAACATAAAAAAACACCTAACTGCTTTAACAAAATACAAAATGGATTTATAATAATAACAATAATCATAAAATATTATTATAAAAAGCAAAAACGTATAACGTAAACATCCTGGTGGGTCTTGAACCCACAGTCTCCGGTTCTAGGAACCGGGCCTTACCACATTAGGCCACAGGGTACTCGTGAATGCTTGCCAATATTGTATACTGTTGCTACACTTAACTTATAAAAAAGCCATTATTTGTACACTAATAGGATTATGATTTTAAACTTAACACACCGTGGTCTGTAATACGGGTACTGAGGATAATAATTATATTTAGTATAGGATGGTTTCATATAATATAGATGTATTTTTGTCACAAGTCTCTGTGTATAATTATGTTATGTTTGTGATAGATATGGTCTGTAGTCAGGTAATTTACGGCAGCGTTTGATTTACTAAAGTACAATACTTCCTGAGGGAAGAATGAGAGCACTGCCCAGTCCTTTTAATTGCATATAGTTAGTGCAATATACGGTGACAATTGTTGCCAAATGTGAACAATTAAGAATAGTTGTTTATCTACATAGGTAAATCTCAGATTTTATTTGTAGATGATTCTGATGAAAAATATTTTTTAAGAAATTATTTATTTCGTTGCTGTAGATTCATCGATAAGTAATTTGAACAAATGCTCTAATGCTAATGGTTCATGACTATTCAGTAATTCAAGTAAAACTTTATGCATAGCTATAGTGATATAAATTATATAATATGAAAAAAAGCGTGTTAAAAAATAGCATTAAACATATTCCTCTCTTTTTCAATAATGAGTAGTACTAGACGACCCTTTGAGTGAAACACAATTCTATTCAGGAAAATAACGCGAACCCCAAAAAAGTATTTTTTGTAATTAAAGCAACCATTTTAAAAACAGATACATTTTTTTCGAGGGAGAAATCTAGAGGAGTATAGGAACAACTAGCAGCATGTTACTTACAAGTAAATATTTTCTCAATAACAGTTATAGCGTACATATACAGAACACTCCATAAAAGTAGTAATTATGTATTTGGATATTTTTCTAATGAATATGAAATTTAAATGTATTTGTAGCTAACACAATGCTGGTTAGATAACACAAGTATAGTTTGAGTTCTTGGGCAAAGTAAAAATAATTCTAAATTATTTTCAGTCCAATTAATCAAACTCTTTAGATTAAAAATTAAAATGATTTGAACTTTAGGTATGTGTTTTTCGATTCAATCTTGCAATTTGATTGGAAGCAATTCGAATTGAAAATCGACATTGTACGTCACCGAAATATGATATTCCTTATTAATTGACACTTTAATTAATTTCCTGATTTACGAGATTATTTCACCTCTTCAGCTAAATAATGACGTTATTTATTTTTTTGTTCTCATTGTTATTTCCAATCAAAGTAAGTTCTCATTTCAGACACAGATCAATTTCAACGGTCGCTCAAAAATGCAATAAGTTCGCTTCAAATTCAATTCGACACACGACTCACGGGAGGATGACCCTTTTGATTTTTTGTGAAACATTATTTTATGTTGATTTCTAACGAGTATTTTAATTCAAAGTCTGTTTGGATTTTAATGTACCTTCGTTTCCCAATCCAACCTCAATCAACCACTGTGTTCACACTATAATTGAATAGTAACGTTATTGGACACTATTTTCAGGGTATCCATCCATCCAGTGAAGTTATTATCGTTGCTACGTTCTAGTTTTTTCAGCAACATACTATGAATGAATCAGAAAAAGACAATTTTAAATCTTTAGAATGCGTGTCACGTTTTTGTTCACTGCTATTATAAGGCATCGCAGTTGAATGCTGTAGTTTTTGCATAGCGTTATAACAAATATATGTACGTACATATTCGAACAGGAATTCTAAAAACTGTGGTTTTGGATGCAAGTATACTTGATGAAGACATATACTTATATACAAACTAGAATAATTCCATTCTACGGTCATGGGTGTTATTATTATTATTATTTTATTAACTACTTGCGACACGCCCTCGATTCGCTTCGGGAAACTTATTCCTTCGGTTTGCAAAGATTTAGTTATATGTTTTAGATAATTCACACTATATCTTTATAATTTATAGTCTATGTGTTATTCTGATGTGTAAGCTATATTATTGTAAAGTTGCAGCAAAATCCATTCGGTAGTTTTTGCGTGAAAGAGTAACAAACATTCATACATCCATACAAACTTTCGCATTTATAATATTAATAGGATAAGTTAAAGCTTGACCAAAATATAAATAATGTGTTTTTGAATCCTTTTTCACTATCATTTTTATAATAATTATGATCATAATTCATTAAAATTATAAGTTAAAAAATAAATTACCAGTGGTGTTTTTTACAGTAAGAACATAGATCACTAGTGAAAAAAGTTTGTAAGCTTTTTTCACTAGTGGTCTGTGTTCACCTAACAATGTGGTTGTCATAATTATCACACTGTTCCCAGTGCGTTGGTAGACTTCACACCACATCATAGTCATATCACATCATAGTCAAACTCCCAGTTATGCAAACCTTATGTTTTCCTTCTCCAAAGCAAATTAAAATTAATTTCTAATCATTGGAAAACTATTAAAGAACGCGCGTAAAACGCGAGAACTTATTGATGTTTACCAACCGCGTCTACAATTCATAGGATTTACTTTGCGAGTCTTCAAACAAGTGCCTTACGTATGACAACAGTGCGGCGCGTATTGGACAACAGTATAGAACTGAAGTTTTTTATGCATCAATTTGGGTTTATCATTTATTCTTCATCCATACTAATATTATAAATACAATGTGTGTTTGTTTTTCTTTATGTCACGTAAGTAGAAATGCAGCAATAGTAGATCAATGTGTTTTTCGGTATGATGATTGTTGAAAGGGTAGAGAGTAACAGGCTTTTTCGACCTATTTATCCGATTTCCTTGAGAAAACACGTTATATCACAATTATTTCAAGTTATTTTTCGCTCCATTCACAAGGATCCACAGTGACGCTCCAAATGTGAATCCGTGGATACATCTTCCTCCTTTATATTTATTTATCCTTTAGGTTAACTCTAATGTTCATAGAAAAGTGCAAATAAAAGTCAATAAATCAAACATTTTAATTGAGTGATGTTTCCGTTCATTTTTCGTTAAAAAGCATTTGCTTTTGATGTCCTGTCTATATACTATATACAATTTAGTAGATTTTAGTACATTAGACTTTTTAGAATTCATTTTCAATTTCCTATTAAGTAAAATGATGATAATAAATAACACATTTATTATGCCAAATATGATTTCCACTTGATGTAGGCATAAATATGAGTACCTACACGTCTCTTTAATAGTAGTTTTCTAAAAAATACATTTATAAAAATAGGAATGTATGCTATCTTTAGTCCAATATTAATACAGCTTGAAGTTCCAAAATTATTTAAAACCAATGAAAATAAAGTACCTAAGTTATTTAATTCTTGAACCACAGAACACTTTAAAATCACATTTTAAATTTAAAAACATTGACTTATCAATCAATCTTATCAGTCAATGTGTAAAAAGCCTGGAATTAAAAACCATTACCTAAACTATTACCTAACCATAAACTTTTTCCTCTTATATGACGTACGTATAATTACATCATTCAGTTAGAGTAAATTTAATATACACGAAAACGAACAAATTACAATTACTATAAAATGTATTAATGAGTTATGCAAGAGCATAGGACATACATAATTTACTCAGTAACACAGCGATTACCAAATCACGATGAACTTAGTAAAAAGTTTCTCTATAAAAAGCAGAGCGTCAAGAACTCTTAAGGATAAATAAGAAAATACTTATTATATATTATTCTCAGAATATTATTGCAAAACAATTCTAAACAGTATAGTAATTAGATTCTGTTTGTTGAGTATACTTGAACCATCATATTACCGTGAAGTTTAAAATTACGTGCAGTGTCGGTTGTTGTAGAAACCGGCTCTTTGACCGATGTATAACTTTATAAAATATTTCCAGTTAACCCATTAGAAGTTTACAGACTAAGTCAAAAATTCATATATATTATTATCTTGCAAGGCCATCTAAAATATTGACTTTGAGAAGTGTCGAAAAAGTTTTGTTTAAAAAAATACCGGTAAATCGCCGGCACCTTCGAGGATTTGTTCAGGGGTACTTACCTTCGCAAGCAGGGCCACGAAGACGATGAGGAGGGCCGCTGGGACCTTAGGGGCCCTCATCGCGGTCGGAGTGATCTGGTACGAACGAGCTATTTGGTGTAAAGTTTGGTTTGGTCGGCCGCGAGCGCGGAGGCACCGTGTGTGCCTGGCTAGCGTCGGACCGCGAATGGTAGCCCGTTCGGCCTCCTGCCGCTCGCTACAACTTATTTCGTCTCAACTTTAGAACTGCACGCATCGCATCGCTCGCATCTTGCAGCCGCCTACGCTAAGCGCCCTTTGTTGCGAAGTTGTCGCGCCATCGAAATAGGTCATATTTAAACCCTAATATAATAACTACGCTGTTCTACTTACTGGCTGGCTGATAGTGTTAAAATACATCTTGAATCGATATTTCTTGTTATTTGATTTAATAGTTATTATCGCTTCAATATCGATATTAAAGAAAAAAAATCCAACAACAGCAATTTAACAACTGCAATTCTTCTAGCAAATAAATGTAATATAACCGATGACATATTTCACCACGGCTATTCGAATCACCGTAACTAATAAATAGGTAGGTAGTTAGGTGTATAATTTTCAGCGTCAAAACGTGTACATACAATCTTGCATACCGATGTAAACTAGGTGGAAGGATCGGCAGAAAGCGTAAAGAAATTACGCCATCTCTTTCTCTCAGTCAAGCCTCAGACCTGCAAAGTTCTATGACCCCTCTCCTGCGCTTATCACACCCACGCTATCAAAATATTAAAACGTCTTATCGCACTGGTAACTGGTCTACTAATTTGGTTCATAAGAATAAAGCATAGAGTTGCTATTTCAATCAATATAATAGTATTCAATCAATGATGATAAACCATACTTATTTACCTTCTCCTCACACCCAATTCCTGTACGGTGCCAACCTTCAGCTGAGTATTAGTAATAAATTAGTTCGTCATTCACGTCGCCATCATTTTATATCGTGACCACATTCAACCACATGCCATGCTTTAAACATGATAAACCTACTTGTAGGATGGATGAGGATAGGTCCAAGATCTCTATACTTCCATATACGTGTACATTGGATAACTGCCAAGGCGCAGGCTGTTTCTCACAGAACGTTGCTGAACCCATTAAACACAGGATACCGTTTAAAAACAAATCGCTTTCAAGTCAACCATTCTCTTATGATCGCCATAAAGGTTGTCATAACTCATAAATGTTTATTAAAAACTTAGTGAAATAAACGCATTTAGCTCTCTTTATATGGTACACTGACTAAGCTGCAATGTTGCATTTTTATTTTTTAACAATTGCGCGGAATTTACAAAGGTGCGAGATACAAAAGCATATTTTATGAGGAAAAATACTATGTTTCTGAACGCATCCAACAAACAGGTAAAATTAACTTAATCACATAAACTCCATTAAATTATTATTCTTCTAATTTTCCATTCATAATAACTCGACTATTAAGTCAGAGAACAACATGCTCTATTGTCAGAAGGTAGTGGATTTGTGTTTTTGTTTGATTAGAAGATTATATTATACACCTGAAATATCTGGAGCTTTGAGTAATCTGGAGTAAATTCTTTAGAGAATTAACTTCCCCCTAATCTTAAATTAATATTAGGATCTCCCTAATTTAAAAGTAGGTCTTTTAATTGCAACAAAAATAAATATAAAAGAGTTTATGCTACCAAATAATGAAGCGTTGAATATGGAAGAATCCAGGCGTTTTAGGAATGACAATGAATAGTAAGTTACAGGCACGCTCCCACCAACTTAATTGGGGTACTTAAGCTATTACAAAAATTATCCCAATATTACTGGTAATTATTGTTCTCATTTCTGAAGACAGATAGATAGATGTAGGAAAATCCTTAAGTTTTTCATAAAATTTCACAATAAAAATTTCATAATATCTGATTTGAATTGCTTCGAGAAAAGCGTCGTCCCGAAGCAATTCAAATCAGATGCGACTCACATTTCCCCGAATTCATCAAAACGCTCTCAATCAAGCTTCTTAACAACAATCACTGCCACTTTTTCCCTGTTACTTGAATCTTGTAACTGATAGGAGAAATTTGTGCCTTATCTTGAGTGCCCAATGAGTTGCAAAAAAACAGTACCTAAATGACATAATTACACTAATTTATCAAAAATGTTTAACCCGCTGGATCTGAATAATACATATTTTTTTAGCATTAATGCAACTATTGTGACAAATGTTTTAGTAAACATCTTCATAAAAAAATACAAATATTGTCCCTTCATCGGTAAAAATATTGTCTACTTAGCAATTATTATTTCGAGTACAGTGTACACAGTTCACAACGTAAAACGAGGGCTAGTTACTATTAAATAAATAAAATTATATACATACCTATATCTATCTACCTAGTAGTAGCTACTAGTATTATCGAGTAACAGTTGAGTTGAGACACTTACCTATTTGTTATAAGTAACCTATAAATTTGTAATTTCCTGTAATGCACAGTAAAGAATATTTCTATTCTATTCAATTCTTTAATATTGATTATATTCAACGTCAGGAGGAGGAAGATGAAATGACATTGTTCTATTTCCATTTTATGTCTCCTGTGTCTAACCAGTTCAAGTGCGTTGCATATTTGCAGGACAGACTTGTGATGCTTTGGGGTACAATGATAATATAATTAATTACAATAATAAGTGGCTCCGTCGATCCTTGAGTACAAACCAAGCTGCCCTCCTCGTGAAATTTCCTGCTGATAACGAAGTAAAAGCGTTTGCAGTATACTCAAGAGTTAAATCGGTTGCTATTAAACGAATCTATGTATGTATATGCTCTACAATCATCATCATCATCATCACAACCCAAACTGTCCCACTGCTGGGCACGGGTCTCCTCACACAGTGTGAGGGGGTATAGGCCATAGTCCACCACGCTGGCCAAGTGCGGATTGGTGGACTTCGCACACCTTTGAGAACATTATGGAGAACTCTCAGGTGTGCAGGTTTCCTCACGATGTTTTCCTTCACCGAAGCAAGTGATAATTAAATATTAATACGCACATAATTTTTGAAAATTAGTGGTGCGTGCGGGGTTTGAACCCGGACCCTCCGGTTCGGCAGTCCAACGTTCAACCACACGGCTATCACTGCTTCTATCACTGCTTCATATGCTCTACAAGAGTCGTCACTTCAATATGACATTTTTGTATGATATCCGTTCGTAAGTAGGGGGGATTCAAAATATTCAAGTGTTTCTATCCAGTGTCCCAATAAATTTTTACTGGCTAGCGAGCAGAGCATCTTGGAGAATAGACATCGCGGATTGTTGCAAGATTCTTAGTTTAAATCTTTAGTTTGTTACGGTCACATTTTGGATTTTTTATGCAGGCCATACCCATGAATGGCGTTAGGATTTCTTTAGTTGCAATGGCAATGTTGAATTGTCAGAAATATAGGTTCTATTTATTGACAACCAACCTACTGACATACTTACTTATCATATAACTATCAAAACTACCATTTGTATGATAAATGATACAGTGTACGAGTATCTTATCATATTAAATGGTTATTATCGTATTGACCGAAGCTTGTCATTATTTAACAAACCTTTTTAATTTTGTCATTATGATCAGGGTAGCAAAGTTATGTATGTGTTTGTGTTAAAATGTTGCTTATTGGGAATAAAACGGTACACCTCAGGACAAATAAAACCGGACTTTTTGTTTTGATTTATTCCTTTAAAGTGCGAAGTTCGAAAAATTACGTTAGTTCCTTGTATGGAAGCCCCCCTTGGAAATAAATTCATTGTTATTTTTATTATCACGTGACGGAGGCTTTAATTTAGGAGGTTTATTAGATAAAACGACCCCTTTATTTCAAGGTTACTTGTATGGACTCCTTTGAAACTAACTTTTTTACGATTTTATTTTTGTTGTTTTATTTTTATAGCGGCAACAGTAACGCATATTCTGTGAAAATTTCAGCTGTATACCTAGGTATTTCCGTCCAAGAAATAGAGTCCTGTGTCTGACAGACGAACAGACTGACAGACATCGTAGGCATATTAATAGGATTCCGTTTTAACGAAGGGATAAAATGGGTATAAACGGAAACTGTTTATTTTTCAATGGTTTCACTTGAAATTTTGTTTATATTATGTAGGTTCGTCAAGTGATGCAAGAGAGCACTAAGGCTGAGATGTATGGACGATAATTAGCCTTAGCTCAGACTTTACTCTGACATAAGACAGCGTTCGTATTTATAAAGTCGCAGTCCAAATCGCAGTCTTTGCAAAGCAAAGTATTTCGTGAGTAAAGTCTGAGCTAAGGCTAAGTATCGTCTATACATCTCAGCCTATGAAATGATCTTTGGAAAGTGACAAAATAAGCGCAGTCGTGTTCATCACAAGGCGCGATATAACCGAACATCATGCGGGCAAAGCCGTGGGCGGAAAGCTTGTTACCTGTACACCTACAGGAAGTATGGAGGTATATTAATTAACAATCATTACCACTAATCTAAAAATATCGTACTAGCGCAAAAATTTAAATCGCTCGGAATGCCCTCGTGATCCACTAACTAAATCGACTGTTGACAGACACAAACCGCGTGCCCTGCTACGAAGTGATTTTTTGTATACGTTCAGACCAAACATTCCTGAGTACAAATGAGAACCATTATTATGTAGAATAACGTTTCCCAAGCTTTTCTTAACCGGTTACCACTTTGTATTTATTCCTTACAGGGACCGCAAGGTTGAAAAACTTACCGTATAAATCTCAAAACAATTTTATATTAGAACAAATAGGAAGTACAAAATAATGTATTACTTTGTGTGTTATAGGATTTCTAGCTTGAGAAGTTTTAATCATCATACATCTAATTTTTATTTTTAGTTATTATAAATCAAATAAAACTGTAACTATACTATTTCCATTTCTTTATTTTCTCGATGACAGCTCCTGTGAAAACTTGAACGAGCGTCTTTTTTACATTATGTATGCATTATTTTATAAAAATATGACGTTTACACACGTACAAGGTTATACCTGATTCGGAGAAACTGATAGGGATGGGCTATATCGATAAACGTAACAAGATAACAAACCCGATATTTTTTTACAAAATGTAAGAAACTAACTGCTGCCGGATACTTTTGTACAAATTTATTAACTAATATTATACTATATTTCATTACAAGATGTTACACGTATTTATTCTTGATTGATAATGCCAAGTACTTAAAAATTTTCGAAGATGTTGTAAAATAACTAGGTATAGGTAGATACTCGACAATGAAACGAAATAATTATAACGACAGGTAATCTTTGTTTATTTATTTTAATCAAAATCTGATGAATTTAATATAATAAATATATGCGATCGATATAATTACTTATTTGGTCACAACACTATTACAGAACTGTCATCGAGAAAATAAAGAAATGGAAATAGTATAATCGATGTATGACGTTAATGACCAAACCCAGTACGCCACCGGAAGTCCTCCGACATGGCTTAACGACTGCTATCCAACGATAATACCGACGGCTTAACGTATATAATATTCTTCCGTTACAAAATGTTCTTCCTCTGAGATAGGTATTTCCTAAGGGCCATGACATGGGGGTTTTCAAAAGGAGTATAAAGAGTTTTCCTTCAGGGCCGGCGTTGCAGTGACGACTCTCCGGGTGTTCCCCATGTCCATAGGCCACGATAACTACTTACCATCATGTGTGTACGGCATAGCCCAATATGTATGTCTAATAAGTATGTATTTATTTTATGGTAGGTGAAGTTGACCTCAAAATTGGGCATACCGAATTTATCTTTGTAACATGTTGTATTTGTATATTATGACGATATGATTTCTGCCCTGAAACTAGTATTAAGAAAATAAGGGGGTAAGAACCGGAAGTCAAGTAAAACACACGCTGTATTTGTAAACGTTTGCTATATATATCTCCCCAAGAGAATTCCAAATTTATACTGTATCTTATGAACGTAAACTTCTCCAGGGTTTAATACGGCGCTTGGGAAATTTTTCTGAAACAATCAAACAAAATAGAATTATCTACTAATTGATTGGGTAAATCGTAGTAGCACATAAGGTAGGCAGAAAAAACGGGTTAGGTAGAAGTATTAAAATTAAGTACTTAGATTTAATAAGAAAAAAAAACAGTAATACTCAAATGGTTTGAACTTTGGACTAACGAACAGTGGGGCCTGGGTACTGGTAATTTTGCAGAAATTGTGTGCGTATTAGGATTAAACTTGCTTCGGTGAAGAAAAACATCGTGAAGAAACCTGCACTGGGAATAAAGAAAAAGTGGGAAGTCTGCCAATCCGCACTTGACCAGAGTGGTGCACTATGGCCAGCATCTCTCACACAGTGAGAGGAGATCCGTGCCCAGAAAGAGAGTTATGGGCTGCGATGATGATAATTAAAATAAGATTACGTTTTTTATCTTGCGTCATGTCACCTATATAAATAAACCGTGAAATATATTTAGCGAAAAATAATATTGGGTGCCCCCTTCTTTATTGCTCTGCAATGCATTGATGATGTCTTTTCATTTACTGTTCATCGTGGCCGCGAGATACAAGTTAAAAAGCTAGTGCTCTATATTTTGCTCTTAACGCGACAATTACAAATGTTACATAATGTATATTCTGTCGTAAAATCCTTACACAATTAACGGGAGTTGTAAACATTTTAAGAATTCTCACTAACATGATTGACAGCATCCGGGTAATTTTGAGGCATTAAACAGAAAAGACCATGCTTTTTGTAGTAAGTCCCGTCCTTGCCCATTAACGGAACGTATCCGAAACTTTTCTTGCCCTGAAAAAAAAATCATTATCAACAAATCATCGAAAGGTAAGTGGATACGTTTTGACGAAAGTTTAATATTCTTGGGACCACAGGGGCAAGACTAATGCCAACGGTAAGGCTAGCATCAGCTACCTGTATCGTGAAGCAAGTTGCTTCAAGCATTCATAATATTCAGATTGGTTTCACAGTTGTTGGCGACAGTTTAATAATCAATTATATCAATGAAACACTTGAAATGGAATGGAAATTATGTTATAGGATATTTTGTTTTTTATTACTTTGTTGGTGCCTAGTGGTAACCAGCGCAACTTTAACCCCTATTGAACCCCCCATTAAGGATGAAACATCACAAAATCCTTTCTTAGCCGACGTCTCCTACATTAAACTACCTTCCAAATTTTGCCAAGTAGGTACCACACCACGATATAACAAAATTATTCGCTAATTATACCGCTACATGTTACTATATCAATGGGATTGTAGTCAAGTATTAACCTGGTACACGCTTGGTGTTTTGAAGCGAACATTTTAAGAGCTAGAAGGTCCTTTACGGGCATAGGTACACATTTGCTTAGTGCTAAAAAACTGCGCTTAAATACGCCAAATGTGTACCAAATGCACGGTTATAGGTATCTCATTTTGTAAAATAGTTCAGATTCATTCTCATAGCTCAGGTTTCTCACCTCGCTTCCCTCGACTGACGCCTCTTCTCCTCTTGCACTCGACTCACTTTCTCCAGACTCGCTTTCTTCCTCAGACTCAGTCTTGCTCTCCTGACCTTCCTCTTCCCCTTCCGCCTCTGCTGTCTACAATAGTATACTACTTTAGTTAAGCATCTATGCACAAAGATGAATAATTAAAATAAAACTGTTAGACTTTGTATTGTATGTCAAGGGAAATGGCAGTGAATTTTTTCCTTTTCTTGGCCGGCAACGAATCGGTGAGCCCTTGGCTTACTGACGTCCATGGGCGACAGTGACCGCTCCCCATGAGGTATTATTTGTCGGCTATTTATGGTAGGTCTACATGAAAAAATAGCAGTGATTGTAGATACAACTCGAAATAGCTACTAATTATCGATATTGAAATACTTTAAGAATTTAACTCTATTCAAATACGAATACTAAAAATGTTACTTATTGATTTCTCATCAACACTTTTCCGACATGGTTTCACGCTATGTAACGTTAACAAGAGCGCCTGACAGTTTAACCAGCTCTCCGAACCACGGAGCGCCAAGAAATTTTGCTTTGTAAGTTCACCTATGCAACAACCGCACGTATGTACCTAATCGCCGAACTATTATTTGCAACTAGTTGGTGCCCGCGGTTTCGCCTTAGCTTTAGTAAAGCGGCAATATACCTTTATACCTACTTATGCCATGGCAGCGCATTTTCGGGATAAGAACTATGTTCAGCGGTATAAGCTTGGAAACGTTGCAGATAGACAAGTAGACAGATAGAGTTAATTAGGTATGCATTTATAATAAAACGAGCTGTACCCGCGACTTCACTCGCGTGGAAATTTAAATGCTACGGGGAAATTTCTAAAATAATCAAAAACAAAATAAATATAAATTTGTATAGATTGTATAGCTATAGAAGATTAGTATGAATTTCTTAAAATAGTTACAAAGTAAACTTTAACCCATACATACACTTACGATAGTCCCGATCGGCGCAACCGCTATTTTATGAAGTTTTAAATCTTTCTTTTTGTATAAAAAATAAATATTAAACGAAACGGATCATCGTACAAGAGCTAAAGTATCTAATATATTAATATGCCAAAAGTTATAAAACTTCTATTAGATAACTCTGTCACGTGTATACAATATATCACCAAGTTACTGAACTCGCGTTTATAACGAGAATATTATTAAGAGTGATAAGAGCACGATGAACGGCAACATTTAACGGTCGAAGCTTGAAGTAACTTACCACCATCTATTTTATTTATTATATATTGTAACACCTTATACAAGGGCAAAAAGTTAATGCCTAATGGCGTTCTCTACATGACTACGTTCGCTCTGGGCAGTACTACCGCTCGCCACGGTACTTAGTGCCATTTCTACCGTGTAAAAATTGTTTTAACAGCAATTGTGTTACGGTTAGAAAGGTGTGAAGCCGGTTACAATTTTTAGAGGTGACCATCTCAATCCTCGAGGGTAGCAACGCATCTGTGACCGACAATAACTCTGATTAGAACAAGACTCTTACTAACAATAACTAACTGGACTATTACCTACTAACAACAACTATGAGGACTAACTATCACTAACAGTCCCTGTAGCATTCCTCATGCTTAGTAACCAACTAATTGTTCTAACACCGTCTCCTAATCGGACTAGAAACGACGCGTTACCCTCCTGGTGCATAGAATGCGTGGTTGACGCGCGGCCGCCGCACGGTCGCCGCGCTGTTAGGTAACTGCTAAGAATTTGTACGTTGTGGACAAACAATAAAGTTTAGGAGGAGTCCAGGAAGGGAGCGCGCAGTCGCCATCGCACAGCCGCTTTAGGATCCGGTGATGAACTGGTGAAAGAGAATAGGGAAGCAACAAAAAATACTTGGGCTCCAGGTGGGTCGTTTGCTCATTTGCGGGCTATTAACATAAATAATGAGGACACTGTAACAATTCGCGAACACAATGTATGTATGACGGCATACATCCACGCACGTCTAAAGATACGAGCACTCGTATTAAACGATCGCACAGCGCTTGCTGGATATCCCTGAGTGGACAAATAAATAGATAACTAAATAAAATAATAGGAAGTAGAAGAACATAAACGTTACATTGTAACGTATAACAAAATTAATAATCGCCCTAAATTCTAATATTTACTTTAATCAGTAGTAACCAACTACTGAATTGTGTAGCGTATAAAAATAAAGAGCCGTGGCTTGATCTGACCCAAGACAAACAATAACATGAAAAAAGATAACATAGAGGTGCCTATATCTTGTCGTTCTGTGATTATTCTGTAGGTATGTTGTAATGTGATGCAATCCTAGTATTTAACTAAGAAGCAGAAATGATCCTTACGTGCATTTTTACAAAATTTCAAAGTATTGAATTAAATTAAAATGACCTAGAACAACCAATTGTAAGTCTTCTGTGTTAAATTAGGTGTAACAAATTTAGTATTTAGTGCTGAAAAGAACGTCTGGTCCGACTTTTAGCGAGGTAAATTAATTATGTAGTTTTGACATGTGAAATTTTAAAGTATACGTTATATTATTTGGAGAGATTCTTTATATTAATAATGACCTTATATTATTGATCTTTATTATTACAGGAGTATTTAATAAATAACAATTAAATAAGCGTTCAGCTTGTCGACCCGCTTTTAATATAGCCGCCGTCAGAACATATTTTTATATATAGCAAATACATTTGATACACTTTAATTAATTTGAAGGAATCTTAATATTGCGACTATTCTTATTAATCCAGTAGTGAATATAATAAATAAATCTTATTTTTAATCATTGCCATCAATATTAATATAGCGGCATCGGAAACGGAACTTGTTACATTATCTTTTAGTAATTTCTTATCTGCTAAAAACATAAACTATCTCCACGTTGATTTGCATTTTGTATTTCTAACATTAACATTGTTTTAGATATGCCTAAGCAGTAGTAGGTGTTACAATATTTATCTTTTTTACGCACGCAAATTACGCACGCACCTGTAACTTTCAAAAACTATGTGCGTATTATAATTTAATTATCACTTGCTTCGGTGTATGAAAACATCGTGAGGAAACGAACACACCTGAGAGTTCTCCATAATGTTGTCAAAGGAGTGTGAAGTTCGCCAATCCGCGGTTGGTCAACGTGTTGGACTATGGCCTAGTGGGACAGTGGGTTATGATGATGATGACGATTTTATTTTTACATTTGTGCCCAACTAAATCTTTGTAGGAATAGCATCCGTAACAGTCCCTACGTCTGAACAAGCATTTCCACCGCCCGGCGCCCGTCATTGCCTACCTACCTGCGGTTACTATTGCTAGCAAAATATCATGGAAAATTAATTCCGTGGAGAGTATTTAATTACTATGAAAAAACAAACAGGTCAACATTTAGTGCGCTTTACAGTCCAAAAATACGTCCCTGACGTCGTTTAAGTAACTTGACAACAATCCCACCTGATATTAAGTGGCGATGATATCTAAATATGGTAAGCGCATTAACTTAATAAAATCCTATTCATTCCTTGCGTAAAGACTTCCACATCAAAAGCGGGCGGGAACGTCCAGGCCCATCCCAATCCTCTACGGTGCGCGTTACGAACGACGAGGTAAACCGCGTCGTCCGTACCGCCCGCGTCGGTGGGATCTTAACAACGCCGTACGTCCAATCGTACGGCGACAATTCTCCATATTTTCGTGAATTGTACGTGTTGCAGGAATTAATGGAGGATTGCCACCACTATGAGTATTGTGTAAATGAAACTGAAGAAACCTCAACAATTCTGTCAGGATCCGGAAGGTTGTTGCCGGTGTAAAACTGGACGCCTGGTTGATTACTGTAAACTTCGAGGACTCGTCCTGTACCGGGGTGAAGCACCCTGAAAGTAATGTCATTATAGCGTGAGAGTAATAAACTGCAATTAGTAATATTGCAAGGGTACCTACCAGACGTACTCTGGCAATATGAATATTAGCTTCCAGCACGGAATATTTATTTATTTATTATTTAAAACGTCCACTGCAACCCACGAATACAATACGCACGAAATATCAAACAATCGTTTGTTTGACATTTATTTTGACATGGGCGTGGGCTCTTTTTTTGAGATTTTTTGTTTGTCAGTATGTTTGTACGTGCACAATGCCAAATCTACTGGATGAAATTTGACGCAATTTTCACAGTTGTATTGCTGGAGGTTTTATTTAAAACACCCATATATTCATTTTAATACGCCGCTTGAAACCTGAGATATTAACAATAGTAATACTTAACATTTGTAAACGTAAAATTAAGTTTCTCGAAGCGAAGGGAGGGCGAGTTCACTAGGTCATCACAAGCATGTAATCGTGTTATTTGCTGTTATTTTTTTATATTTATCGGGACCTCTCGTACAATAATCACAACCATAAATTTAAAAACTGACACGTACATCGTTATCATTGTGTTCCATTTGTTTTTATAGTAGGTACTAAGGTACATTACGAAAAATTTAAAGAATTATCCTGTCTGGATTGTGTGCACTATTGGCGCGGTGGTTGGTTGGATTAGTGGATCGTGGTAGTACCTAACATTTTTGAGAGGTTCCCTGCTTCTCGATCTCGATTGCTATCGTTAGATACCCATCTCCCCTTAGAACCTTCCGATATTTCGGGAGGTCACTAACCCCTCCTTAGTGGAATCAGCTCTAAGCACACACACAAATACTATTAACAAAACAATATTAACATGAACAATTTTGAGACATTATCGTGTTTCTATACACGCTTTAATTTTTAATTATAGAAACGATAAATTCACGGTAATGTAAACGTCACATTTACTTTCCTAAAATGCGGCTTGAAACAAAAGTAAACATACCCCACACAAAATAACACATCACCAACACCCATGAGCCGAGAACTAACCTCTATCTGTCACAGTAATGTATGCCCGGACCGGACAACGAACCCGGGATCCCTCGCTTCCAGCAGCCAACTAGACTACGTGGTATTCATTAACATGAAATATAAGCGAAAACTAAGATGATTTTGAAAATTTTAACAAACAGCAAACGACCGACACTTGTCTCGAAGGGCAGGAGAGTAAGACTAGGGATTCAGATGTGGACAGAAGCTCTACAGTTCTACACCAACAATAAGTTACGTACCGAGCCTGGAAAGTGAGATCCTGTGCTGTACCCTGAGTTACGCAGTAGTTCAGGTCGTAACCACCCAGTGGTATTTTCGGCAGCATGGTTCTCAGCATTCTTGGTACTCGGAAGTCGTATGGTGTGCCGCCCACCACTTTTTTCTCGCCTGCAATAAAATAACTCTTATTTAATACTTATGCAATGCAGACTTCGTTCTGTCAAAATTTAATTAAATAAACAACGCTTTTCTGCTACTAATTCCCGTGGAATAAAGACATTGTTATATTTTAATTTTTTCATTATTATTGAAGCCTTCCGTGTGCCATAAGGAACATACGAAAAAAAATAAGCCAAATTAGGCTAGCCATTCTCGAGTTTTGCGCTTACCAACATTCATTTTTATTTCTATAGATATATTTCTAGACAATTAATTCGATCAGATGTAATCCGATTACATCTAATATTTATTATAACAAATATCACCTAAGTACACAATTCCTACCATGGTTTAAAATTCGCTACTTCGTCGTAATGAAAATCACAGTCAAACCGGGGCCCAAGTCTGCTAATTTATAATACGACGACTCATTTAGTATACGACGCAATTGAAGCTTTTATAAATTATTATAAATTAGCTTTCATAAATTATCCGGTTACACTTTAATAGAGGCAACCATCTCACTCCTCAAGGGTAGCAACACAACTGTGACCGAATTAGAACGAGACTCTTACTAACAATTACTTACAGGACTATTACCGACAACCATTAACAGCCCCTGCCCCAGTGCTCATACCTACCAACAAATTGACCAAATAACTTTCCAACAGCATCAGCTAACTGACCTAAAAATCCTACTTAGTTCTGATTTGAGTTTTTTTGGGTCGGTCACAATGGACCAGGCAAAAGAATTTTTTTTTACACGTCAAATAAATCTATAAAAAATTACAAGAAAAACTGTGCTTTTACTTTTTCCATATCTCAATATATATAGATCGAGATATTAACGATCAAAGTGCGTATTTACGGCCGTTGGTTTTTTTAAAAACGCAGGCGGGCGGTCACTACTCGATGACGTCATCATTCAGTAGTCGCGCGTAGTTGATAGGGATTTTTGACCGAAATGTTAATTTAAACTCAAGTAAAGCCGCTAGCAAACCTTAGTTATCAATAATAAAATAACATAAATAATTCACATACTATCTACTACATCTATGCAAAATTTCAAGTCTGTATCTATAGAAATAAGAAAGTTATAGATTTTTGAACTGCATAGACCCATATTTTCTATAGTTGCGCCGTATCGTGCTCGCGGCCGAACTAAATCGTGACGTCATAGCGTAAGTGCGCGAAATCTCGGAAATTCAAAAAAGGGCTTGAACTTCTCGTCTTTATAACTTCGGAAATACTGCATGTGCAAGTGAAATAAAAAGTTATGTAATGTATATGACCTAAGCTCGGATTTTAGGTGTATTTGATAGTAATATTTTGACCCTTTTGCCTTCTCCATTGTCATGGGCGGCAGCGGAAAGCTTAATTCCATTAAAAACAAAAAAACAGTTGAACCATGAAGTACGTAAGCACACATGTACTCGTACGTTTGGTGGTTGTAACATTACATCCGACAGTTCATAATAATAACACATAACACAGTTCATAAGTCCTATCACTCCCGTTTGGCCACCGGCGAAGTATGGACGAGGTCCAAGTGCTGAATACAGCAACGAGACTAGTTGGTTACACTTTAGCCACACGGTACCTATGCAAGGGGGCAAAGCTTTTAACGAATTATAAATACAGCTCTCGAAAGTCGAAACAGTTTACTGTACAGTGTAACTGTTCACCGTACAGTGTTCAACAAAGAAAACTCTCAATTCGCGATGACTCAGCATTGCCACATATTAAATTAAGTGAAAATTAATAGTAACTATTGCAACGCCACGCTTGGGCAAAAGAAATAATACACAAGTTAAAATTATTTATTTGCACAGTAGCAACTTTGTAGTTGTATAAGAAAATAAAACAGTGCCTCTTTGAAAAACAGGCAAAGTGCCTATTAAGATATCTATCTATACTTAGGGACAGATATCTATAGCGAAAATGTGTTTGTTTGTTTATCCTTTTTTAGCGTTAAAACAGAGCAGCGGGTATATGTAATACCTAAATAATTATAATGTAGTTTAATTGCTGGAAGGTGATTTATTTGATTAAACCATTTTTAATCAAATAAGCGCTATATGTACATGAAATGAAATTTTTGCCACTAATGGTCACCCATCCAACTACTGACACTTACTCGTAAGTAAAGGAATATGTAATTTAAACTGATCGTAACCGCGATAACTCAACTGTTCGCGAGTTGTATAACGGCTGATTTCAATAATCTATCTATTCAACACTTTAATGTTACTGTGTATTGTGAGATAATATGCATACTAGAGGATTATGGGAACAAAATTGACAACGGCAGTAAGACGCCTAATAGTTTTGCAAGCCTACGCAATGCGTCCAAGTCTTACCTGTAACGGTCCCATCCTCGGCCGCCGCCGTATATTTATCAGCGTTGATGGTGACGATGTGGTCATACATTGCCTCGGAGCCAGCGTGCTGGAAACGGTTAAGTGAGATACATTTAGTGAAGTAGTAGTTAAATATTTATAATAGTAAGGTATCTTATTTTTAAACTTATCTCTTAGTGACAGACGGAAACGACTTACTAATAACTATATTTAATCAACCTTCGATATTGAAATATTTGAGGGTATATTGACTGTAATGGAACCACTTAAATACGACTTGAGCTCCGAAAATCTGCGTGTTAAATTCTTTTAAACTTGACAGGGTTATCTGTCATTAGTGTCTGTCAAGTGTCAGCTGCTAAGAATTAACGTGAAATGATAATACAATAAAATTGTGATTCCTAAATAAGTTCAAACAAAAGAATTCAACTTACATGTCCAGCAAGATTAAAATAGGGCATGTTACTGAGATTGACAACTGTGGGTTCGCTGGTAGTGCATCGCATTTCAATATTGATGGTGTTGTCACATGTGACCTCGAAGCTAACTTGGGCCATAATGGTCCCCGGGTAGCCCTCGTGGAAACGTTCCGACACGTGGCTCATTATCACTTTATTACCGACCATATACGAACGCCAGTTCACCTGAAATACAACACCAAGGAGATTGTTACGGATGAATAGCCATCAGTCAGAAAAGTAAAGTTTTCAAAACTACTAAGACTTACCAGACTAACCAGAGATACCAGAGTATCCAAAATAAACGTTTGTTACTCGACCACTTTACAAAATAACCTCTTCAGTACTTTGACTTATAACTTATAAACGCAACGGTGCAAGATCCCTAAACTTCGGGTATATCAGACAAATATCTCGAATAACATCATCATTTACATTAATATCAAATACTTACCTTATCAAAACCGACGTAACCGCCATGGTAATGATTATGTCCCTTGTTGGTGGACAACATATACGTTCTTCCAGAAGGTCGGACCACCATGGTGCCATCTCGTATTAAATTTGCATACCGACCTATTGTTGCCCCAAAGTAGGGATTTCTTGGTTGGAAATATTCTGTACGAATTTATATGGGATTTAAAGCATATACTTAAAGAACCTTTTGATAAAAAATTATTTGTTTAATCCTTATACATTTTCCTCATCCACCGTCTGCAACCCATGAGCTGTCGTTCTCAAGTCGTATCTCTTGAAAATTGTTTACACGGTGTTATGTTAACACTTGAAAACAATCCCAAAAATCATGTCAACGCGACGTATGAATGTGACTTCACTGATTTTAGCGGCCCACTGAAACTCGACCCTAGGCTCTTTCTCTCTATCTTGTTGAGAAGGTATGTTTATAATATATAATCCACGCTGCAAGCTTGTAGATTGGTGGCAGTGGAGTTAGTTGCACAAAAGATGAAGCTTTATCAAGCTGTTCGAAGCCCAAACGCCTCAATGAATACTCATCGATCTTACAAATTAGTGCGCCTGAAGTTATACCTAATATTTCACGACTTAGGCGTTATGCTATATGCGATTCATACAGGCGCACTACTTATCATCAACACAACAGAACTATTATAATGTGAAGATTTCACAAATGGCTCCCCATTCACACGTTGGCCAAGTGCGGATTGGCAGAAACGTTATGGAGCAATGTTAGGTGCACAAGCTTTCTTAGGTTTTTTTACCGAAGCAAGTTATAATTAATATAACTATGTTTATAATACGCACGCCACTTTTAAACTATAACTGCTTGCACAATTTGAATCTAGATCCCCTAACCTAACGTTTAAGCTTCAAACTACTCTCTCAATGTTGCTAACTGTGCTAACCCTTCTCAAATGAAGTAAAAGTCAGGATATTAATCAAATTTTACGAGTACAAGGATTCAATGTATGTACCGAATAAACTAAAAAAAAATAAAAGTCACAAAAGGAATTTTAGAATAAATCGTATCAGTAACCTTGCATAGTCTTTATTACGGCCTATATTGAAACTGATTACTTTTTGTATGCATTAAATCTATCGCAATTCAATTATGCCGTGGGATCGTAGAGCCATTGTTTGTAGACCCGTTAGTTGATTTTTTAGTCCCAAGTTTACCGATAAGTGCTATCTGATTGTGTAGTAGTACCGTTACCTTCTAAGGTGTCGAATCCGGCGACAACATCGTCGGGTACCCCTTTTCTATCTGGAACTCTCACTGATGTAATAGTTGCTCCGTATGTTATGACCTGCACAAAGGATGGCTGGTAATGATGAGCTGTACCGATACTTTAAAACATTGAAAAAATTGAATGAAAATGATATCAAATCATTTTTGTTACTTGTTGGTTGTATTTTTAAACGGCTATGGCAACATTCTAAATTACCTGCACGATCATCCGATTCTTGGTTTTCCACGTGTACCGTCTGACGATGTCGATATTGGTGCTTGACGCGCAGGGGCTACCTTGTTCTGGCTCAGTTACTGTTAAGTCTTTCATTGGCTTCGAATGCCTGCTGAATACACCTGAAGTACGGCTCTTTGACGGCTGGTCATGATCTTTCGGCATGAAACCGAAGCCATCTACAAACATCACTATGTCGGGTGTTTTAGGGAGCTCCGGCTCTGGAACTTCTTCAGGTTTATTCTCAGAAGCCACATCACCACTCCCCTTTTCGTCTACATCGTTATCGGCCATTTTTACTACAAATTTTGATTTTGTAAAATCTGTTTTTATCTAATTTTAATATTTATTTATAAAAAATCACAAATAATTTAGCATTTTATGTTATGATTGTTTTTAATAATTTGACATTGACAATGCTATTGTTTTATATAATGTTTGTTAAAATGGGAAAAAAGGTTTCATTCCCATTGATATAAGCTGCTGTCAATTAACTTTGTGTAGATCAGAACCAACATATACATAGGTAAATTGGCAAACGAGTCGTTTTTTTTCAGATTTTTGATATGACAACAATTATAAAAAACTGCCAAAACTGATTGTTTATTTGACCAAAGAGAATATAACCACTACGTATTTGACTAATGTGACATTTTATTGTTCAAATTAATATATTTTATCAAAATTATTCTTAACAATAGCAAACCCGATTAAAAGAAGTGATATAAAAATGTTACTAAAAATAATTAAACCTATGATCAGATACACCCATGGAAGTAATAAGTACGTTGTACGTCGTATTTATTACTTCCATGGATACACAAACCACCACTGTTGGTGGTGTTGGTAGGCAATCCTTCATTTATGCCAGCGCGACTCGTACTATTTGTATTTATAAAATCTGACATATACCTAGGTACACAGGTTAGGAAAGAAAGCCTAGGTATAATTATTTTTAGTACTGGCCTCAAGATATGCGTTAGATTAATTCGCCTAGTATATGAACTGTTATTGTTAACTAGTGCTCAGAAGTTAGGATTTTATCGTTGAGTTTAATTATAATATTGTGTTTTCTCTGCTCGTTGTGAAAATTCAATTAGTAAAAAAGACACAAGTAATATGTAAAAATTTATTGTACATTTCATACGCAATAAATCTATGATCTAAAAAAAAACGGCTTCGATGAGTTAGTGTCCTTACTATACAGCAATATAAATTAGATTTAACTATTATAATGGTTTGCTGATAATTTTCGCGAGTCACAGCTATTGCAACGTGTTGTACCAATAAAGATAACGTGAAACTTAAAAATAAAACATTTTGTACAATATTCGGCGACAATCAAACCCAAAATACTTTGACACTTTGTTTATCGAGTTCTATCGTGTTCGTTTTCCATTTTTCATTCTCTTCGATTATATCGGGTATACCTTCCAGCTCTTCCAAGTATCCGACTTCTTTACAGGGAGAAGGTGGTATTATACTTATAATAGGTATGCCGATTTCTTGAAAGGAACTCATAGATGAAAACCCACTTTCGTCCTCAATAAAATTAGACACGGCATTGAAGTCAATTCTTTTATCAGTAGTATTCTGTGATATATTAATATTAGTTGATTCTGTAGTACTGCATTCATTGTGATTTTTCTCTAACTGTTTTATGTTGTGATCCATACCGCAAGTCACAGAAGCCAAAGATTGAGGGAACTCTTCAAAATGTATCTCTATTTCAGTATCTATCTTATTTATAACTCCATTGTAAGATTGACTGTCAATGTTAGTGTAAACCTCATCATTGCAATCTTCCCTAATCAAATTCAAGTTACTAGTTATCAAGTTTTGTACTTCAGAATCTTTCTCAAGATCTTCAAGTTTTATGGCAGTTATATCAATATTGTCGGCGCAGGCACATGCGAGATCAGGCAACTTTGTGCTTAGTACTGTATTGGCAAGAGTAATTAACCTCGACATCTCTTCGGCGATTTTTTGACCAGTTTCATTTTCAGGCATCAAAGATATTTTTGATTGACACCTGAAATTTGTTAAAAGTCTTATTATGCTATTGCTAAAATTTAAATTAGAAGCCCCTGTACGTCAGAAATACTAAATCTTACTTTAAAAGTTTCGAGTTGTATTTACGGAGCGTTTATTAACTTCTACTTACCAAACACCACTGCAATCTTTATATCCGTTAACATTGCTAATCGATTTACTGATTTTCCTTGTACCAATTTTCTTGGCGGCGCTTATGGAATACTCGATGTTCTTGTTGACATGTAAAACAGATTTGGATCGTGGAAGGTCGGCAAGGTTAAATGATCTCGGCAATGCTATAACCGGCACTGTATCGTTTTTAGTATCATTCTGACATTCTATGTGCTCCTTAACTCTGTTCAGGAAAGTTACTATTTGCTTTAATAAAGCTATATGCATTTGTCTGTTTGCTTCAGTCTGCAAAAAATGGATGGTAAAATTGGCATTGCAAACAAATACAAAACATAAATACAAAGACAAACAAAATGAGCACATTCGCTAGAACTTACGCAAGCAATTCGCAGCGCATTTTAACGTAATTAACTATTGGTGCACCAATAATAAAAGTTTAAAGGAATAACAAATTTTATAGATCCAGTCATACCTGTGCAAGCTGCCACCTTAAGGTTTCCACTTCCATGTTCAGCGCGTTTACTTCAGTACGTTGAATGTCCGTGTTCATCATTAATAATTTGTCAGGAGGCTTTGCAGGTTCTCCAGTCTGCTCTGTATTTTCACATTTCGAAAGTTGAGGACACTCAATTCTTTCCGGAGCCTGCAACAATGACACCGATTCTTGAAATATTGTACCCATAAAAAACTGTGTCACTAACAGTATTGTATCATTACATTAAAGTAACGAGGAAGCTATGTAATGCGTATTTTAGAAGTGATTTCACTTAAATTGTGGTAGAGTTATCTACTTAAGTTGTTCCTTAATCATGGGAAAACACTCGAGTTGGCAGTTACATGCAATGGTATTCATGTCTAGATTTCTAGATCACTGTCCAGTTAAGCAACTAAATTTGCTTGAAATTACAGACGGTAATACACAAAACGTTGGTAGATAGGTTTTGTTCCAAATGAAGCAGCTCTCTATTGTTGCCTCATGGGTCGTCAGCACAATGATGCTTCGGAATTACCTCGGAGCGGCGTGAGACATGTACTGTGTAATGGAAGTTACATAAAACAAATCAAATAACGGATTTTATTGTTCTGTAGTGCGACAGTGTCGCAGAAAAAAACCTGGGAGCTTACCTACGTTAGCACGAAGTGACAGTGTCTTAACCGTCCCACGCCTGCTTCGAACACTGTGCTTATTGACCTCTATGCGAATAAAGCAAAAACCAGCTGACGCCCGTTATTTGCATTTATGAAGCACAGTTACTAACATGCATGGACCGATTAAAATTGTTTCTAAGAACTTTAAAGCCTTTCGTTATAGGAGTAAAACAACAGACGCTGTTGTAATGATATTGGTATGATTATATCTCAGTATACTGTAGAGTTAAGATAGGCTCTCCTTTGTAAACTGTGAGAATCCGAAGCCTTTTAAGCTAAAAAATATTTTTCTAATTAAATATTTAGCCAACATTGAATCCAAGGTAAAACCATCTTATGATAAAAAAACTAACTTTGGCACCTCCCTTCCGTACGCGTTCGCATGAGGTTTTTGCCAATAGACAAAGTGATTTATGAGAAATGTTTAGGTGTATAATTTGTTAGGGTTTTGTGTAAATTGGTTGAAATATAAAGATATTTGGTTAGAATGTTTTTCATCGAAAACTCTGCCTAATTTTGAGATATATTATAACAAAATAATGTATGGTAAGAAATTCCTCCTTTATAGATTTACAGAATAGTCTGTGATAGCATACCAACCGTAATTTATTTTGTCAAATGGTTACTTAACATTATTGAAGTAATATATATGACTCTATAAATTACATTGACTTATTATTACTAAGTCAATGATGAACTATGACCCAATGACACATTTCAAACGTCGTGTCAAACGTATGGCAGTTTGAATAGACTATTATATTATGTGTAAAGTTTTATTTATTCATTTAGTGTATTTTATTGCATTATTTAAAAAAAATATTAACACTGCACTCCTCTATATATAAACTATATTATGTGTGCAAAATACTCCTCCGCGCAATTTTCGTAAATATACAAAGGTTTTGGTTCACGTATTAATTTTATTAATTATATTTATTAATTATATTAATTAAATTTAATAATACATATAATATGTATATTACTTCAAATTCCTGCTCTCCTTTAAAATCAAAATAACGTTGGTGTTTCGAATCAAAATTAATTACAATGTTATTAATGAAGTTAGTAACCTACATAATAAGAGTTGTATAAATTATTAAGTTTTCACAGAATATTTTATAGATAAAACGCTGTCTAAACTACTACATATATTTTAATATAATAAAAAGCTTAGGTTATACAATCCATTTCCATTGGTTCATAGAGCTTTTGATTTGTTAAAAATCACAAAACAGCACCGTCCGAATGGTCAACGAACGAAAGCTGACGTCATTGTGTATATTCATCAAGGTGGTTTTGCGGTCATCGGCTCTACTTTGTTATATTATTTTATAATAATTATAACTATGTATCGCTGGTCAAATTATTTGGGACAAAATTCGGGTTTTAGTATTTTCTGGATTACTACTTACTAATAACTCATTAATAATGGAAAATTGTACAGTAGTTAGTACCAATAAAACAACTAGGTATATAAAAATCTTTTTTATCGTTGGATTTGAATAATATTTGTATTTGTATGAGATGCGTAATAATTTTTTAGTTGCCATTAAGATAGAAACACGCGTCCCACACACACGTCCCACACACACACACACACACACACATACACACACACACACACACTCGCTTTATTGTACTTCGATTAAAAGTGTGATTATTTTGATACTTAACATTTGCTACGAATTGAGACAAAATTTTAATTAACAAAATGTAATTAATGAACGTTGTAAAAACTTTTATAATTGCAGTGTGGCTGCTCCATAAGGGCGCGTTTATATGACACGATAATTTTCGCGCGGCCGCGCGGCGATTGCGCGCTCGCCTCCTGGTGCATAGCAAATTAAATTTTATTGACTAGTCCACAACGTACAAATTCTTAGCAGTTACCTAACTACGGGCCCGTCACGCATCCGCCGCGCGGCGAACGCGTGGAGGACGCGCGACCGCCTCGTAGTAAACTAGGTAAACTTAGGTAACTACTATGCACCGGGCGGCAATCGCGCAGTAGCCGCGCGTCGCGTCGTCAAACTGGAGCCTAATTTATACATAAAAACTTCGCACAGATTCTCCAGTATTTCAATTACTTAGATAGTTCAATCTTATAGGCATCGTCACTTTCCATCAAGTGAGATCGAAGTTAAATGATTAGTGTAAAGAACAAGCCAATGGTTATTTATTGCGGATGTAACGACATTGCATTACACCACGCTTCGTGGTGCAAACTTGTGGAGATCACTGCCAAAGCCACTTACATTTTCTATAGTTCGTAAACGGAAAACAGAGTCTTGTGACTCTGTTCTATGAAGCAGTAGGTGGATACTTAGACTTACTAATACTTATTTCAACTATAACGGAGTAAAATCTGTACAAATTAGATAATTATGGCTGCGGAACTTGAAACCAGGTAGACACAGGTCAAATCATATTTTTTGGATTTATTGTCGCGTCTGTCTGTACAATGACATGCAAGACCTGCATGATAGTCCGAAAACCACTGAACACATTTTAATGATACTTTTCATCTCCGTAAATAAAACGAGTCTCGCAGGATGAAATATAAAAAATACTGTTGAGGTTTTGTAAAAGATTAGCAATTAATATTTTGACAGCATTTGTGCAAGTATTATAATGAACTAGCGACCCGCCCTCACTTCGCTTCGGGAAACTTATTAGTTTCATGGTTCTTTAAGAGATGGCGCTAGGCGTTCTTATTCTTTAAGTTAGGAAGGTTCACCCCTAGATGGCGCTGTGCTTAAAATCCGAAGAAATCCCATACAAACTTTCAACCTTTATTTCAACCTCTTCATCCCTTTTTGTCGCAATAAAAGGTAGCCTATGTCCTTTCTCAGGGTCTAAAGATTGTCTGTGTCAAATTTCATCAAAATCGGTTGAGAGGTTTAAGCGGGAAAGCGACACAGACAGACAGACAGACAGACAGACAGACAGACAGAGTTACTTTCGCATTTATAATATTAGTAGGGATTAATGGAGAGTGCAGGCCACGGTAAACCACGCCACCGCGCACTAATTTGGTTCGTCATTTATTATGCGTACCGCGAAGGACTGTAATAAATTTCCAGCGACGGTGGTCCCGTCCGATTATAATGTTTTTAAATCAAGAATGAACAAGTACTAAGTTAGTGTAGTTAGTCTATCACCCAAGACCACGTCACCATGGAATTGTGGTCAAGCAATAACTTATAGGTAACAAATAAAAGCTAGTCAAGTAAGGGTTGACATCACCGACCACAATGACACTTAGGCCGACTTTTGTTGTCGTAAGTAGGTATGCGTATACCTACATATGATAATAATATGCAACAGCAACACTCAGGTCACAAAGTAGGCTCAGGTGCAAAATTTTCCTTGCGACGTAATAAATGCAACAATGGTAAAAAAAGAAAGTGGTTAACAATAATACAATGTGTGTATTATTATTAAAGTCTTAATTCAGATCGACCACTGCAATTTGAAAATAACGTAAAACATTTATTAAATATAAAAATCTCACGACTATTTGTATTTGACTAAACTTCTAGGCTTACTTCGTATTTACTAACATAGAAATACAGGGACGGTAACAACATTGAAGAACGAAGCCGTGATCCATTATTAGACGAAGTGTACAAAAAATGAGACGGTACTGCACACGGCAAAGGCTCAGCGGAGATCGTAACTTTGCCGAGTACAAGGACCCCATCCGTTACTTCCGTCGAAATCCGCACCGCAACTCACGGCACAATAATTATTCGCCCGTGACCCTACTTCTTACGATACACTCGTTTTTTGCTGAAACCATTTTAATGTCCATCTTATTTGATATTCACTTTTACTTGTTATCTCTAGCTCTGCTCGGTATTTTTTATTATTATAATTTTTTATTTACTCTTAACAACGCCATCTACCGAAGTAGCTTTCGCTTTAATGTTGCTGTGTCGCCAATAGATGTCAGGAAGAGTCATATTTTTCAGCCTTCTTTGGAGCCGTTTCCGATATTCAGATTATATAATATATATATTAAATAAACATATACAAGAATTGCTCGTTAAAAGGTATAAGATATATCCTACGTAGAAAAATAGAATAGTTTAGATATAAGTACGCTATTCTTTTTATCGGCCGACTATCCAATCTTTGAAGTCTTTGTTAAATAAAAGTTTTACATGATACGTTGTTGTATGGGATAATTATGTAAACAAATAATAATAAAAATATTACAAGGTTCCCAAAATAATATTCCCAGTAACTGTTGTTAAAATGACTAAACATTCTGTAGTAAATAAAGCTTGGTGTATGTATGTAACAAGTATACTAGTAATAAATCTAGGTCTAGGAGTGAACTAACTGAACATTCTAAATATCTATGTGAAAATTCCTTAAATGTTGAGTTATGTTGACTCATATTTGACCACGTGAAAATGTCCATAATGCCTCACGTCCTCTGAGGAAATAAATAACAACACTGTGTCTATTGGAATGCGATAATAGACGTTCTACCATTGTATACCAAAAAATGTCCCCCAGAGCCCCGGACGGTCCAAACCGCATTCAGCCGGCAATAATTTAAATAGTTTATTGTTTCACTAATTCCATCCGCTTGTCATGAATGGATTACCGTTTCACATGGCGTTGACTGTATCTCGATGACCTAATGATTTTATAACGGTCTCCGTTGTAAGCCTAAAACATTAATGTTTGTTTATAAAACAACTTGCTCGCGACCTACCGGCCATTAAACTTTATTAACAGCAAAAAATAAAAAAACGGACGTAGGTATACGTTAAACAAACTTTTTGCAAATAATAGTAATCTATATTATAATTACTAATAAAGAAAAAACCTGTGAAGGTATCCCTTTTTAAGAATAAAGCACGCACGTAGGAGTGTGTGATTTGGTATATTTATAGTTTTCATGGAGAAGAAGTGCAGAAAGCTTTTATAAATTAAATTATAATAATATGTGTTACAAATACACGTTTTAAAGAAATTGTGTACGCTCACAACGCAATAGCAATGTGAAGTAACCCTTTGATGGAATCAATTACGGCCGAATTTCGAGCGCAGAGCGGGTCTCTTCTAATTCGTATACTTACACGATAAATACATTCCATATTCATATCCACGACCATCGAACCTAAGTATTGTTTATACCTACATATAAAATGATTGTGAAAGATAACTACTCTGTTATTTGACGAAAACAGTTTTAGTTTTATATAAATTTATCGCCGTCATTTTTACTTTATGTCACAGAGACTAGATAATCTTTGGTATTTCTTTGGGTTAATGATGTTCCAAATTAAACAACTGAAATCTGAAGCTCAGTTTACCTTCACTTAATAACTTAATCGTTGACTCAAAATTGATCACTGAGACCTATCCGAGTGGCCTACTTAACTAGTTTCTTTGAGCAGATCGATTACAAAGGTGTCGAATAGCTCGACGGTGCCGGGTTACAACTGGCTCGTGTGACAACTCCATCGAATCGGAACCACGTACAAGGTAACGGACTTTTCCCACTTGACATGCTCCTAGCAGCAGTTACCAGCCGATGGTGTTTAGAAATGGCGCTAGGTAGTTGAATGCTAGTAATTTTTACAGGCGTTGCGCAACAGTGAGCCACGATATTGTTGGCTGGACGGATGGGACGGTTGAGTTAGTGAATTCACGGCGTGGGTGGGGGGTTGTTGAATCAGCCGGTCGGTGGCGTGGTGAGGCAAGCCCGTCATGCTCAGTCGGCGACGCGTGACGCCGGCATCCGGTGCGAGCCCTCGGAAGCAATAACCGCCGCCCTACACACCGTGTCCCGACAAGTGTACGGCCCTTTTAACCGAATTAACATGCTGTCACGTCACGCAACTTTGCAGCTACTAGTGGAAAGATAAAAACATTCAAAACCATTGTAGGTTCGAGTTCACATCAAAGATACCATTTAGCAATTTAAAAGCTCGCTGCTAATGTAGGTCACATTGTTTACAATTCAATGTGTTCAGCTTTATACATTGCACGTAGATCTTCATATTACCATACATTATTGTCTTTTTGCTCCAAGGACTGTTTGGAATAGACGTAATTCATCGATTGTTTGAAGTTGTAACGCGTACACAATACCCATTCTCTTATTTTATTACCTGATAACAGCACCTTGCATTGTTAAAATAATCCAACGCAATACGTGCTCATCTCAGATTCACCGTCATCACACCTCGTCTTCAAGAACTTCGACACCTCACACAATGAGATCAGATAATTCCGTAGTCCATTCTGAGTCTAGAATTTTCACCAATTTTTATACATTTTATTACCTACTATTGCACTAAGCGCTTCAAAAGAAATCCTCTAAATGACAATAAAATTGCATTCTAACGTGTAGTTCAAAATTCCGAATACAAAACAGAAGTCAGAATTAAGTACTTGTTTGATACTATTTATCGATATTGTTAAGAGGAAATACCACGCGAACCCTTTTTCAAATTTGGGATTTTTTCGCTCAATATCTCTGTCGCGCTTGCAAGCGGCGTGTATGTCAGTGCGATAGGGACAACTGCAGCTCCGTGTAAAAACCCGAGGTAAAAATCATCAAAATCGAGGTTCCGTTCTCGACTAATCCCCCGCCAAAACTAAAGCAATCTTAACGAAATTTTGGAAATTGAATGGGAAGGAGATATTCTGTGTCGGACCGTTTAGCTTTTTGTGCTAATTATTATACAATTTGTGTACTAGGTGTTTGTTTGCGGCATATTTATTTGGCCGTTTTAAGCGCTGTTTGAAGTAGCCTAAAACTTTTGAAAACAAAAATATCAAAAAAATCAAAACGTATCTACCAACATAGATAATGATGATATTATTCTTGGGTGAAAAAATTATTGATCTAGAGTCAAAAATCAGCGAGGGATTAGTCGAGAACGTTTGTATGGAAAAATGACCCGTAGCATTTCCTCTTAAGTGATGTCTGAGTTAACTTCAATTGAAGCATAATTGAATGAATGCAATTGAATTTCTCTAACAAAATAAAACATCAAAAAATTAGAATTCCGAGAATCACTTCGATATACATATATACATAACAGTCAATCCATACGCACAGTCTGCCTCTTGACTGCTAAAGTCAACACTAGTTATGAATTATTCCCACCCATTACACGAACATTTGAAATTTAAAGCGTTCTTCAGAGATCTACCTACAGAATAATGCCGGGAAGGCCTCTGTTCGCTCTCGTTTTATCAATGTTCTAGAAAACAGTCTAGTTTGTACAGAATTTCATTCGTGATTAAACATACTCAACATTCAAATATATTTGAAGGTGGCCTGGAAAACGATCTGCCATTTCGTCGACTCAACGTTATTCAACAACAAAGGTTATTCAACTTTTTCTGTAGTACCAATTCTGATGAAACTGTATCATAATGTGCATTGGTCTCCCATGATATTGCAACATTGTGACAGCTTTAACTTAGTTAAGAGACAGGGCAGTGGAAGTCTTCACCCTTTATTACAAACCTAATTTAGTTTGGGTCCATTTGCTTATTTTTAGTGCAGTAATATTTTATCTTTACAAATTAGGTTTTATGTTTACAAATTACAATTAGTTAGTTTTTATCTTTACAAATAAATAGAATATGAGTGTCTGTTTGTAATAATAGAATAACCGCTTCTTACTAAATGCATTATGGATGTAAATGTCCACAAGGAGACAATAAGACATATCACATTACTAACACCCACGATACGAACAAACATTTAGCTGTCACATAAATGTCTGCACCTGCCGGGAATCAACCCGAGACCACTCGCTTTGCATGCTAGGTCACTCCCAATTGGGGTACGGGTTATCAGTTGCAAGTTTAATTTTAACTGAGTGTCTGTATAGAAAGTCAAACAAATAGAGAAAGAAATTAACTGGACGCACCGCAGGTCGGCGGGCGATGTGACGCAATAAAAGAACGGACATAATTATTATGCGTGCGAAATGAGGATGCATTGAATTGGCGTATTGTGGTATGTGTCGACAGGGTGGCTTGTGATATTACTGACTTCATGGTAGTAATAAAATACACCGCGCCGTTCCCGTACCTCACGATATCGCTTCCTTTGTTTAGAAAGGTGCAATACGAGTAGGGGAGTTGGATCAGAGTTACTGATTGGAGTCCCTACGAACAGTGAGTGAACTTTTTATCACATTTTTACCGTGTAAGAGCTTTTTTTGTCGGCTATTAAGGGATTTACCTAAATATAACTTACACTCATTAATTTTAATTTTAAGTTAAGGAAAATTTCATTGCTGTGATTATTATGTATGAAGATCATAAAATTAAACGGCATTAAGCAAATTTTTAAATGAAAACGAACATAATGTTAAATAAAAATTTATTTGCAATATTTTTAATTTACGACAATGCAATTTATAATTGAGTAGTACGGTTTCCCTCCTAAGACGGGGCTCAGTGACCGTAACGAATTGCTCTAATTAAGTACACGATGAATAATAAATTGATCTTCTTAACTCACAATACAATAAACTTTTACCGTGAAACACGGAGAGTACAGAAGTTAACTCGTTTATTTATAAATATGTACCTACTTAATTTTTTATTCATAAACTCGGCGGTCGCGCCAGGGCTGTCCACTCCGACTTGCGTAAAAAATTACGATAAGGAAAACGAAAACCAACCGTGTATATGTAGTTTAGGTTGTAACTATCGTCTTTGGATATATAAAATAGGAAAGATAGAAATGTCCGTAACTGTAATATAGGTACTTGACACAGAATAAAAATCTTAAATCCTTTTCTATTTCTTTTCAAGCGGCCCCAAGCATGTTTTTATTAATTACAAGTTAGTCCTTGACAACAATATACGTCTAAAATAAAACATTACTTGAATTTGTAGACTACTACATACTCATACTAAAGTTACTTGTTTAATTAGCGTATTCAACAAACAGCTCGGACACAAGTCGACGTATAGCGTGTGTCTAGAAAGCCTCACGGTACGCATGCGTCACGACACGTCGCGCGACGCCGTTCGTGTCGACTGTGTTTTATCTACTATTAGATCCGGTACCGTATTTGTATTTACAATGCGTCTCGGGCATTACGACGGAACTGTTCGGGCCCCGATACGTACATATAGCTCTGTTATTAGCAAACACACACGTAATATACCAGTAGGTGTTGAAGTCTAAGCTGATGTAAGTATGTAGTTGCTAGGTAGCCGGAAAAATAGGGCATGTTCCAAAATTTTGAGCCTGGTCCCGTCTACTAGTAATAAGACTTTACCTTTGCGAAACTGTCGTAGATGCAAAATATTTGATGTTCATAAGTGTATTTATAAATAAATACTTAATTAATATAAATGGTTTAAGTTAGGTATGAGTTTCGTGTCCGTAATTCCGAACGCCTAATTGATTTATTTATATTTCGTGTTTTTACTTACTTGCAAATATATATAATAATATTTATGAGTAGATTAGATTTATGAGTATGAAAATACTCATAAATCATATTACTCATATTAAATTTACCTTTAACAAGGAATCGACGTCTAAATGTAAACTACGTACATACGGACGTACCTGAATGTTTTGGAAATTATAAGTTTGTTTTAGCAACCCTACATGGAAGCATTTTCGCGATAGATTTTGATTACGATCGATTTGATTACTAACCAAAAAGTGTTCCAGTTTTTAATTAGATTCCATTCCATTCCATCCATTCATTCCATTTAGTTAGATTCTTTCCAGATTGTTCTCGACTAAGGGCCAGTTTCACCGGTTACGGATAAAGTTCCGGATAGCCCTAGGAATTTATCTGCCACTTAGTGACTTAACAGTTGACGGAGCGGCAACGTCGCTTTTTTGCGTTTCGTTACTACTACGTAAATTATTGTCATTTGAAAATTATTTTGAAAACTTAATTAATAAAATACTTTTTGTTCAAAATAATCCAATTAGACTTTTTTTAATATTTTCAAGTATAATTTTATCATTATAGAACGAAAATAGTAGGATTCATAATAATATGATTTATTACAGTTCAAATTCCTAATGTGTTATAGAAACGCCACTTGAAACATTTTTTTATCCGTCAAATAACGCCTAACAGCCACTTGAACTGGCAGATACCTTAACCAACACTTTTCTCTGTCACTTCTATCAGATTACCTGAGATGCCAAAAGTTGTAGTTTATCTGGGAGTTGAGTTCCTAGGGCTATCCGGAACTTTATCCGGAACCGGTGAAACTGGCCCTAAGCCAAACAAGAAATTTAAATAAAGTTTTAAATTTGGAATGTTGGTGTTTAAAATTAGGGGTATATAAGGCGATCGGAAACACGGCAACCTCGATGTCGGTACCTGATATACCTATTATCCCACAATTTTAAATTTGTTTTAGTAGGTATATTGGAAAGCTATCAGTTATACATATATTATAAATATATTATATTTATAATTATATCACTTAATGCGGACGCTTTTATAGCATTGTGCTATAAAAAATAACATTTAAAGATTCTCTGCGTGAAACGTTTAAGGCTTTTGTACTGTCTGTTTTTGTAACATTCCATTATGAATAGTCAATTAGAAAGTATCGCAAAAAGTTCCTTTAACTTTTTCTGTAAATAAAAGTGAAGTATGATCCGGTCACAACGGGTCAGTGAAGCGTTACGAATAACAACTCAGAGATTCACAACCACAGTTTTTTATTAAATGATTTGGTATAATAAAAAATCAAAATGGGTGCAATTCACACGTGCTAGAAGTGCATCTTCGAAAAATAGTTTGGTTAGATGTCATAACTATTGTTTTAGCGCTGCAGCGAACTTTAGTTCTAACTCTTGCTAATGTTCCTATCTCATTTTCTCCCACGTTAAAATGTCTGTCTTTTTCGTTTCCGTTTCGTTTCATTCGCGCGTCATTTCCGTTTCATCGAATCCCAAATCACAACGATACTATACAAGTTTTCACTTCAATTACAATCATTTATCCTTCCTAACAGTGGTAGCCAGCAAAAGTGGTTTGAACGTTGGACTGGGGCACCTGGGTTCGAACCCTGCACGCATGGCTAATTTTCAAAAAATATGTGCGTATTATTTTAATTAAATTCTGTTCAGTTATCGCTACTTATTGAATGAAAACATCGGGATTATACATATTATATTATTATACATATATTATACGGTATATAGTATAAACTATATTTAGGTATGTTAGGTTGTTAGAAATATACATTTATTTTGAGAACATGAGGCAGTACTGCTTGATATTATCACCATCACGAACACACCGCGAACCATATACCGCGAATTATAAATACCCTCGCTCCTGGACACCAGGAGTTAGAAACTCCAAAGGTAGGGAAAGGCAGTACCAACTAAGTTGAGTTATCGCATCTTCAAAAACTAATAACTAGGTATACAACCCGCCGGCTAATTCTCAATGATAATTTTGTAATCGTTTCCCACCTACGACTTCGAACTCACTGATAACGAGAAGTATAAAGAAATATTCTTTCCATTTGATACAATATTTACGCTTGAGTCAATCTGAAGATGGATAGACGGACAACAGTGACAGTAAAAAGTAGGACATTATTTTATTGTAACAATTTAAAATGGAAAGTTAAAAAATAAAATTTTACTTTCAGTTATTTTATGGGACGTACATAAGTTACAATAACAACTAAGTACTTATAACAAATTATAAGGGACAAGTAGTTTTGAAGCGCTCAGAGCGCAGCGGCTGGCTGCGATTCGATCCTAAGTGATCGATGTTGGTGTTTGGAAAGGTCAACGCTAGTGGCAACCATTTCTTGAGTGCTTCCTTGATACAGAAGGCATAATTCCCGGTTGCTATCTTTAAATAGCAAACTTTCGACTCTTGAGTTGGCCACTAACCCACCACCACCGCACTGGAGCAGCGTGGCGGAGTATCCTTTAAGCCTCCTCAGTTAATGGGTCCGACCCAATGGACGACGTCAGGTAATTATTAATCTACTCGTATTTGGAGTGCTCGCCTGTCACTTTTAAATGAAGGCAGCTGGAAATGCTTCAACACATTTCAACTATGAGTCACTGCAGTTAGGGGATGGAATATACGATTATGCATTACTTATTATTATTGAGGGTTACGAACGAAATAGATACCATAACAATGATGTTTAGATTTTTTAATTGATACATTCTACTAATTTTTATACATAAAAAATAAGCTAGAAAGTAATTGCTTCAAAATACTACAGTACGTACCTATTACCTCAGTTAATGAATTCAAAATAAAGCACAAGAAAGCAAGCCCATTAAAAGAACTGGGTTAGTTTTTACATAGCAAAATTAATTACGTAGCCAAGATATTATTTTTTACTATCTATAACTTTAGAATCGCGTTATGACATATTTTGAATTATATATACGTGCATAACATACGTGAATCAACTTTTTATGGAACTTACGATAATACATTAACATAGCGCGATTTGATATGTGAAGTACCAGGAAATCAGAAAATGAAACCATCCTATTCTAAATATATTAGCCTCAGTACCCGTATTACAGTCCACGGTGTGTTAAGTTTAAAATCATAATCCTATTACTGTAAAAATAATGGCTTTTTTTTAAGTTATGTGTATCAACGGTATGAAGGTGGTAAGGCCCGGTTCCTAGAAGCGAAGACTGTGGGTTCAAGTCCCACCAGGAGGGTTACGTTATACGTTTTTGCCTTTTTTAACAAACCTATATTTCGGGTCGAAACCTCGGGACAAACTTGTTTATTTATAAAGTTCACGTTATGAGTTAAGTTTCACGATTTTATTTTTAATACTGGTAGGCAGAGACCACTACTTTCCATTTGCTACGATCCTTACATGCATACTTGTTTCGCTTCGTCCACTTTCATTATTCCCTTCATACATGCTCTTCGGTTTAGGGTACTCTTGACCTGGCCTTTTTTCAAGACGTCCCTGATTTAGTCTCGAAACGTCCGCCTTGGTTTACCCCTTCCAACACGTTCATTCACACTCCCCTTATACACTTTTTTCATCAATCGTTCTTCATTCATTCTCTCGGCATGGCCAAACCAGCTCAGCATACCTTTCTCAATTTTTGTCACTAAGTACATCTACTTTCAGACCACAACATTTCCTTATAAATAAGTGAATATGCATGCATAAATACCAGCCATTACGTAACGGTTTACAATCAAATAAGAACCACCAAAAATTAAGAACTCATTCCAGTTTGTAGATTAAATTGAATCGTAGAATAAATAATCTTAAATATATTCTTGATATTATTGGACTGTGAACCAAATAATAAAATTGGAGCTTATATTTTTCTTCGAGCTTAATAATTGCTGTATTTTGAACAGAGATTCTTTATAAAGTTTGGTTAGTGTTAGCTCAACGTTGTAGCACGTTGTAGCCTCCAAATCAACTTCACGAAGTCTGGCGGTCTGTTACGTCTATAATTATGTTACTTTAAAATTTAAATGATATCATCCGGACACCGTACCGTAGGTATTCACCTCTAGCACAAAGTTGTTCATTAAACATCTTAGCTTTACTCTACAAAATAACTAAAATTATATATTTTTTAATATACCTATACGTAATAAGGAAAATATTTATTAATCTATAAGTATTCTAAAAGCTTATCTTGTTAAGTTCACCAATGCGTTATTTTAATTTTAACTTGTATCGGTAGGATCCGGGCAGACTGAGTCATTCGGCTAACAAAGTGTGATAAAAATACACGATTTTGTACTTAAACATCGAGCAATTCGTATGCGTGGGGATGGCGACGCATGCACCTTTGACATGTTTTGTGCAATATATTCGTGAGCCACACACGTGTTGTTCTGTCAGTGGCAACACGATACAATATGTCTCTTTTGTTTGTTTATATTTTTCAACGGTGCACTAGCAGAGTGGTTTAGATCGTATTGATTCTCGAATTTATTGATTAAATTAAAGGTGTACTGTACGCTTATATTATAAACTGGCTGGCCTGCAACATATATTACGAGTATAACTATATCAGGTTTAAAACGGCGTATTAAGATAATTCATGCACCAGTTTTTAAGTTAGACCTCCAGCAATACAACTGAGAAATAAAATCACTGGGAAATAAAAAAATTGCGCGGGTTACGTCTAACAATTTTGGAGTGTACCTTACCTACTAAGGGACGGGTTTCCTGAAGCGAAGAGGGAGACACCTCAGCGGGTTTACTAATTTATAATAAAATATCCTTCCCGGGACGGACGGAGTTAACTGCAAAGTATATTTATAGAAGATGTAGATATTATTGTTGGACAGTAGGTACCTAAATCTCGTTAAACGTGTGAGGATATCTGAACTATTCAAACGAAATATTTACTGGTTGTGGTAATGATAGTGTTTAAGATCTAAATGTGACAAGTACCCTCGTAGCCTAGTTGGTAGTGGTAGTCTGTGGCACTACCTGCGAAGCGAGGGGTCCTGGGTCCGATTCCCAGCGAGGCAGATGTTTATATGATAGATAAATATTTGTTCTCGGCTTATGGCTCTTAATGAAGGGCGGGAGGCCATGGAAGTGCGGGGGAATAAGTGTGTTAGCGTTTATTTATTTAAAGTAAGAAGAACCTTTTCAATTGGTAATGGAGTTCATATTATCGAAGATTTATCCAATCACGCTGCATTCAATATTATAATTAACATTATCATTGATTTCTCCCTAGACCGAGACCACGATGATAAAAAATAATAATTGATTGGTAGGTGCACGATTACAAGTGGGAACTTTTATGTCGTAGTAACAATATATAGTGTTTTTAAACTAACAAGTGAAAGAGCGAGTTCAGAGTATTAATGAACGTTCAACAGTGAAAGGAACAGCTAAAGTTGGTTAACCTTTCGTTAATTTATACAAGACATGTCCCTCTGGGGACACCGAAGCGACAGGGACCGCTGTAGGGACAATGAGTCCCCGACTGACTTTAATGTTTGTATTTTGTACTGCTTCTTTTAATATTGACAATAAATTACAATAAAAATAAGTCAACAACAACGAGATTTCAAAAGTTATATTGTTATTACATTTTCCTAATTTTCACCCTTATTTAACTTCACCTCCCCTACTGAACTTTGGTGTTGAGTCTAATATCTGCCAAAAGGATGATAACTTCCAAAAATAGTGATTGTTAATGTATTATAGGGTATACTAAGTATTTCGCGATAATATCTATTGCCCGCCGACTCCACCGAGCTATAGTATATAAGTAGGTAGGTACATGTTGTAAAAAGAGTAACATTTTAAAATATTTTATTTTGACCCTTACCAAAGTTCACCTTAATGACTTGAAACTTCAACATGCATATTTTCTAAAATATTATTGAATAAGTAAAACAAGATAATAACTGGTCTTAGTACAAAATAAACTCGTTTGCATATAACCAAAACCATTGACTTTATCGTAGACCTTGCTAAAGAATACAGTCAAGTACGCGATGGTAAATTTTATACGGAAACTCACTCGAAGGTCCCATATAATGAGTTCTGATACCTAGCAATAAAAGGTAGATGATACGAATGAATTTTATTGAAGACGAGCATTGCCCGCGACTTCGTCCGCGTGGAATTTAACAATAAAAAATTAATATAAAAGTAGCCTAAGTTACTCCTTATGACATCAGTAATCTGCTAGTGAAAGTCCCGTCAAAATCGGTCCAGCCGTTCCAGAGATTAGCCGGAACAAACAGACAGACAAAAATTGTAAAAAATGTTATTTTGCTGCAGGCACTTAACTTAACTTAACGTAACTTTTTTTACTTCCAATGTTTTTATGTATGTTCGGGTCAAATCTTGCATGCTGAGTTAGTAAATAGGAACTTGCTCTTCTACGGAAATTTAAAATTTTTCATATTGCATTAGTTCCGATTATAAAAACAATTTTATGACAATCAGGACCGTTTCCTACGCTCAGGATTAGCTCCAGACGTCCACTCGACGGTTAACAGTACAGTGACTTAAATTTGCTTTGCTATTCGAACTCAATTCGCATTATATAAGTGTGTTTTTAATTTTCAAACTATTAATTAGTTTAACAATCAATCCACATGGAACTCCCGTCAAGTTTGATAAATTAATTGTCGAAAAGAATATACAATGTAGAGCAAGTTGCCTATTTAGGCTTCCGACTGTCGGGCATGTATGTCAAGAGCGTCGAGTGATGTACTCGAACGTTCATACCGGTTGGTACTCGGCACGAGTGATTCCGATCTTAGTACAATATGCCGGTCGACACAGGGTATCCATTCCCCGTATTATATTTATGAGGAAAATTGTCTTTTAATATTTTCGTAAACGGATACGTCAAGCGTGCTCAGTAAGCTGTATGTAACACTAGTTTTTGCCCGCGGCTTTGCTTGCGTCGGAGTCGGAAAACAACAAAATACCGTTCAAATTATTCCAATGGAACGTTTTTCCGAGATAAAACTATCAGTCTCAAACTATCTCCGTACCAAATTGTTTTTAAATTAGTTCAGCGGAACAAGCGAGAAAAGGTAGGAGTCATACAGATAGATGAACAGACTTACTTTCGCATTTATAATAATAGTAAGTTTGAAAACGGTTAACACAGTTTATGTTTAATATTCTAATAATACTCACTTTTATATTAATGTATGTAGGAGGTACTAAGCGTGTCTTAAATATTTTTGTCTCCTAAAATTTCTCCATATTCGTAGGTATTATTTTTCGCTGCGTATTAATGCTAAACTTAGTGTACCTACTGTGTTGGTTTGGACTATTAATCCAATCCAAAATAGTTTAAACACTTGATGTTATCCCAAGCTGACTAAATATGAAACATCAGTGAAAACCATTGGTATGGGTTAAGCGGTATGATTTAGCGGGTTAAGCAATATATGTACATTGCATTGAATGAGGCATTAATACTCGAGGTCTGTAGGGACTCTCTCGAAACTGCACACCCGACTCAACCATTGGCATTTCACTCCCGGAAATTACGCAATAGACCGCATCAGCGCCGGTAACCTGGGGCTTATGCTTATGAGATCTGAACTATTTGAACTATAGCTACAGTTCATATTCGATCAGCACACTGTTTTACTATGCTTGTGTATGTTTTATATGGTAATTATGCCCAGAAATAGTGTGGTGTGTAATATTGTCTGTCATTGGACTTGGAGCAAGCACTAGACGCCTAGTTGTATCGAATCGCAAACTATTTAGGCAATCATTCAAAGTACAATTACTAAGAATATCATTCACAAACGGTACACACAATAAAATCAGGGAAAACAGCAAACAAATCCCTTGCAATTGATTATAATTCCCACATCCAAGACAGCCAAGGAGATATGAGCCAAGAAACAATGGTTTGAGTTTATCTACCTTTCATATCGCGCGAACATTTCCACTCACAGTATATGCTGGTGCACTTCCGCCCGAACCAAATCCGAGTTCATTGGGTTCAAGCTACACCGCCTTCATGTACCGTATTTTCTTAATGTTGGTTGGTATACAGTCGACAAGCTATATGATGATAAGTGGTCTTCGTCGGCTGTGCACAACAAACACAAAAATTCACCGAAGCATGGACAGCCAAAAAGGAAACTAGGGTGCAATAATAAGAAGATAATAAGAGCAAAGTCAAACCATAATCAAGCAGTAACCTAAGCAACACCATTAGGTACTACCCTGCCTTATTTTTAATCTCAAAATCCTTTCACGATTCGACTTTAACCGCTCGATTAATGCAAACAAAGATGAACCTTAAAACCTTATACGACCTTCTATTATCAGTGATCGAATGACACTATGTGCTGAGCATCGTACCTATGGCATATGAAGTTTATTGGAGAAAGTAGTTCTGATGCCGGATCATTAATTTCTATTAACTGAAATCGTTTAATTACGCTTCCTCTTTCAAACACGAAGCTGAAATATAAATCAACGTAATAATACATAGTCATTAAAAGCATTTTTTGCTTACGACGTTTTACTCATGAGAATACGTAGATACGAGTACTCGTACTAGAATATTAACGTTTGCCAACAACAACAACATAACCACGTCTCGGAGAAAGGAGCATAAGACGCCCCCCGTCTACCTGTAGGGATGACCTGAAGAAGACAGCGGGCATCCACTGGATTCAGAAGTCTCAGAACCAGTCAAAGGGTACGCAAATTAAGGGACTTACAAAGGTTGATGGATGAATATATAGACATTTGTTAAATTTAACACTGTATTTAGTGTTACTTTATACAAGACTTTATATTACTTTCAGATGAACAGGCGCGTCACGCCTAGTAGGTAGGTACATAAATTTATTTAAACTAGACAATGCGGCTAGGAGCTCGAAATTCGACCGTAATTTATACTGGCAAAGCTTTTGCTTCGCGTATTCATATTAAATTATCATGAAATTATCCAAAGCAGAGTGCACCAGCATGCTTAATAACAATAACCATCCTATTAATATTATAAATGCGAAAGTTTGTATGGACGTATGAATGTTTATGGTTCTTTCATGCAAAAACTACCGAATGGATTTTGCTAAAACTTTACAATAATATAGCTTACACATCAGAATAACACATGGGCTATAAATTATAAAGATATAGTGTGAATTATCCAAAATATATAACTTATCTTCTTAATATTATAAACGCGAAAGTTTGTATGGATGTATGAATGTTGGTTACTCTTTCACGCAAAAACTACTGAATGGATTTTGATGAAACTTTACAATAATATAGCTTATACATCAGAATAACACATAGGACATAATTTATAAACATATAGTGTGAATTATCCAAAATATATAACTAAATCTTTGCAAATCGAAGGAATAAGTTTCCCGAAGCGAAGCGAGGGCGGGTCACTAGTAGGAAATAAAAATAAATAAATTCAGTATCGTCAAGATATTGAAGTTAACGTGAATAGTTTTGTGTCATTTTCTCGGGCGTAACAAATAGTAGAATCTCTACAGCATTAGCGATGTGAAACTAGGAAGAGCGAATAATGCGACAATTGGTGAGGCCTCGGAGTATGTGGGTACTCGTATGTGCGTCGGAATATCATCGAAAGACGCATCGGCTATGCATTTAATCAAGTTTTTACAACTGGTTGTTAATGAGCTTTTACAATTCTCCATTTATCTCTCGAGTGTGAGAAATCACCTCTGGGTAAATTGAATGGGCGCGTTAGTTAGGTAACATCTAAGTAAATACCTAATAAGGTAATAGTACCTATATTTCTGTTTAGAACTTCAGTGTGACTGCATAGGTTTTGGCCAAAATAAAATAACTACCTATTAATTTCTACCAGAAAATAAAGATGTAATAACTAAAATTATTGTGTGTCTTTTAATGTGATTCTTTTCAATGTATGTATGATGTGATGGGTGGAGTGTGTTACCTTCGATCACCGATGAAGTTGAACCCGATATTTGATAGCTATACTCGTACTTACATAGTTCACCAAAAATAAACGACGTCGACGCAATATCAACATTACGAAGTTAGGTATTTACATAACTAAATTCTAGATGTTAGATACATAAGATTAATCTATTGAGATCACTCCATACGTAAACATAGTAAGTGGTAACTACAACCTTGTTCAGAAATAGGTAGGTACTCGTACGTGAATACGTATTGACATTGGAAATAAGAAATAATCATCTCCTCGTAGGTACCATTCCTATACGAAAGAACAAGATTTTATCAGTTTGCCACAGATATATTGCTATATGTCAAGATTTAGAGTCAACAGTATTTTCTCAAGTGTTATCAGTTATCAGTGTTTTGCAATCCCGCTTAGTACTCGGTCGGGGATAGAAGACTGTTTGTCAAGCGCGTGTAGGAAATTTATCTTATGTTAGGCTAGCAAGACTTGCTGGCTTAACAATCAAGGTTGTTTTCAATATATCCTTTAAGACCTTTAAGTAACTTTGAACTGTTAGAAGATGAGAAAAAGTACTTTTAAAATAGATAAAATTACAATCATACAAAAGATTTTGAAAATTATTCACTTTAGGTACATTTTAAATGCAAACGGGTACTCACGATTTTAAATTATTTTACCGATATTTCGAGCCAGTTGCATGAATCATGGTGAGGCCGTGACTGATGACTTGATCCATGCTACTGGAGGGAAATATCGGCAAAACAATTATTAGCATTTAAAATAATACAAAAATCCCGTCAAGGTATCTCAGTAGTTCATAACTACTATGAAAAAAATATATAATATATACTATAAAATTGCCCATAAAGGTATACAAGGTGATATTTTGTTAGTTAGTAGCAGATATAGTATGTATAGACACGGTTCACACAAAATATAAAATTTACTAGAATTTACTGTAAATAACCTATAACTATAAAGAATTTATTATATTTTGGTAGGTGTTAGCTTAGAGTTCGCCCGGGGTAGTACCTACCTACTACCGCCCGTCACGGTACTTAGTACCATTTCTACACCTTATAATAAAATGTTCTAACTTCAATAATGTTGTAACACCGTCTGCTAACAGGACTAACTATCCTAGTCCCAATTTGAGTTCGAGTTTTTTCTGTGTCGGTCACAGTTGTCATGGGAACAGCGGAAGGGTGGTGCTGCAGGCTCGTTTGCTATCTTAATATCATAAAAAAGGAAGAAAATACTAAGGTAGGTATATTGTCCAGTAATCTATTAATATAGACCTGTAACAATAACTCAATTTGCAGTACCTAATCATCTAAGTTAAATGTAATCTGAAACAAGTATTTTGTTTCGGTTGTACAAAAAGTTCAAAATTTGTTGCCTTGTGTAATTAAAGCCCAAATCGGCTATGATATTAACAAAACCTCAATATTTACTAGGTCATCGAATAGACGTGCTGCTATAATAATGCAAGCGGACCAAAAAAAAAATCTACACTGACCGTTACGGCGTTTGAATTAGGTACTGATAATAAAGCAAATACCCACTTTCACTGACACTTCCACATCACTCGGTATCTACTTAGTACAACAGCTAACGGTGACACACAGATAAGCTCAAGGAGCATGAAGCTTTGCACAGAGGTTCCAGGGGATCACTAACAAATTATTACTAAACTTCATCACCTAAAGGAGTAACTTTGTGTAAGTTTGTATGGCTATAAAAATAAAATTAAACCTATCATGATTTATGTTCCTACTTGATACTTACTCAGTCTTTCTAAAAACATCCGCTACAGTCTACCGGGATCAAATAAATGCTTACACATTCCTACCAAGGCATAGGAATTAGGATTCGCTGTACCTCGGATGGCATGCGCAGTACAAATAACACATTTAACTCCCATGACCAGAGAATAAACATCTATCGGTTACAAAAATGCCCACCCCGACCGGGAATCGAACTTGAGATCCCATTCGCTTCGCATGTAGGGTAAGCAAAAGGGTAATGTCTGTAAGTGGATAAATATAATATTTCCTCAGTTAAAGTAGCGGGCGCCAGCGAGTATTGTAATAATTTTATATAAAAACATAATGACAAATAAGAAGGTACTAATAATATTACTTACAAATAAAAAGATACGAGTATACTCGTAAAGTAAGTAGAGTACGTACCTTAACTCGATAATGCTCCAATTTAATTATTATTCTTTTGTTTGTCATTTTCCTGTATTTATGTATGTTCAGTATGTATTTTCTACTTATCTAATAAAGTATTGATAAATGTATGCCGTTTACTAATTATGAAGTAGGTACCTACTTAGGTATTGTTATGAAATAAAACATAGGTTAACTAGAGAACTTTCGTTTCATTATGCATTATTCTAAGTTAGCTTAATTATAAATGTTAAATCCTATCTCTGCTTTGGTTGGTACCTACATAATTATGATCTGGTATTATTATAGTCACTAATTAATATTATTTTTTTTTCCTTTAAATAGGTACCTACTACAAGGCAAAGCTACTGCTACGAGGTCCGTCTGAGATCTCGGTCTTGACAAAAATATAATGATTGATAGAAATATTGTTACTTACATTGATGAGACCCAACCGGGCATCCGGTGGAAGCATTTTCAATAGAGAGTCTTGTCTCGTTCCAGCTGCAGGTGACCTGGAGATGTACCGATTTGAAAGTCTGCGAGCAAAGTTACTTTTGAAATCCTCACATCTCATTATAGACTCCACTGGCTTGCTAAATTCCTCCTCTAAACAGTCTCTGGATTGCGCAAGCATGTTCTGATTTTAAAAACCGGCGCCGTCTCAAAACAAACTTCATTGACGGATGAATGGAGCGAAAATTAGCGAGCACTTATCAGCATATTCGACGCGACCGTTAACTTTTGAGTTTATCATTGTACTGAATGAATGAACGGACCGCGGGCTCGTTTGACACACCTGCTGCACACGCACACACACAAGGCTAAACGTACGTATGTACCTCAGGTAAAAGGTAACACACCTAAAATTCATATTAACATCTATTTTGCCATTTCACTAAAAGATTTTAATTCAAGAACATAAGGATTTTTTTTTATTTATACTTAATAATAAACGCAAATAGAATGGCGACAATGCAACTACAGGGCCATCTACCGACAGGCCTTTAGAATTAATACAGTCAGCGGTTGAGCACCAATGCGATAACATTACAAAACAACGCGCCATATAACTCAGCTTACAAATTATTTAATCTAATTGACACAAGAGGGCGCGGTTACATGTTTTAAAGTTTTCAGTGAAAAATAATAATAATTTTATGTCTGTTGACAAAAACATTGCTAAACCTTGATAACACTACTTCTACCTACATTAGAATTACTTCGCGAGTTATAAAGTAAAACATAATGCAACAAAATAATTTTTTTAAAACATTAGAGGTTGGTAAAAGCATTTGACTTGATTAAAAAGTCCCAGCGAAAATAAAAAAAGAATGAAAGATTTTAAGTGTTTGACAGCAGCTGCGTCATTGGCGCAATGAAATTGTCATCAAATTTTGTTACAATGTATTAAGAGTGTAACCATTTTACAAAATGCCTAGTAAATTATAAAAAATATGGAAGTACAAAGGCCATGTTACAGTAAGTTTATTGTCTATTCATAGTATCATGCCATTCTATATTGTAAAAAAATCAATTACATCCCCATTCCAAAATATGAATTACACTATCATAAGTTAAATCCATACTTCATAACAAATTAAAAAACTAAAGTCCCACGGCGTCTGTCTGTCTGTTCCCGATAAACTCAAAACTACTGAACAAAATATATTAAAGTGATGTGTAAAATGGTTGAAATATAACTGATAAGAAAGTCGGAAAAAATCAGGCCGCCTGTGAGCTACAGCAAAAACGCTGCCTAATCCCTTTGTGATATAACAAAACAATGTATGGGTAGAATATTCCTGTTTTATAGGTATACAATAAAGTCCGCGATGGCATATGTGTATCATTTAAGGATACTTTAATAGTTTACTTAGTCACGGTAATATACGAGTATGATACTAATACCGTGACTTAGTTTAGGGCGGGTTTACTAGTTTAATATAATATCAAAAGTAATTTTGTCACTCTATCTGTCTGTATGTTTGCTATCTTTTCATTCACAATCTGCTGAACCGATTTAGATTAAGTTGGAGACTCTGGAAATGACAAAGGATAGTTTTTAACCAAGACATACGTTTCCTTATATCATTATCATCATTCCAACGATAGTCATAGATTGTCATTTTCCGACTCCAGCGCGGGCGAAGCGGTGGGCAATTACTAGTTGTATTATGAGAACAATAATTTTATCAAATATTTTTACCCCACAGATGACACACTGATACGCTAAGATTTTTTTCTACTAGTCGAGCCTGAAGTACTATTGACAAGGTAACATAAAAACGACATTTTGATTACAATAATATCTAATTCTGACCAAGCCCAAGTATTCGCTGCCCGTACCACAGTATTTTAAATTCACATAATAGTCAAAACAAACTGTACCTATTCACACTCAATGTAGCATCGACAGTTAGTCAGAATATAGGAAGTATGTTTTCAATTTATTTGCTAGCCAGTTGTACTTTTGCACCTTGATTATGTAGCAAACCTGCGTCGAAAATATAGGGAAACGATACCAGATTTATTGGAGTATGACCTACTCAACCTTGAGTATAAGCCAATTCATCGACATGTGGTGGCTATATACCGAGCCGACCACCGAATAATAATAATGCCAGGTCCCCGATCCAACGAAGGCCACTAGTCTTAACTAATTAATCCTGATGGTAAGTAGTCTACGATGGTGTTTAATTTTTAGACCTGGCTGGCGGAATAGCTGTTTTACAATAGTCACTTGAATTGGTTTTGACATGTCTCAATCAAAGCTAAGGAGTCTTGCTTGCTTACCTACTCATAGTACTAGGCTTCGCGGGGGACGTGGACAACACAAAGAAGACATCATTAAGATCCACGCACTGTGAACAAACATTTATCTACCGCAAAAATATCTGCCCCGGCCGGGAATCGAAAGCTAAGCCCCAGTTAGCAGAAGCTAGTTCATCGCTTACAAGGAAATAAACAATGGTCATGGTTTTGCATGACCACTACATTGTTACCTGCTGCTGCTACTGCTAACTTCGAATAATCAGGTATTAACATGTTTTAAACTGTGTGCTTTGTAGAACCAAGATGCCGCCAGCGGATATGTCACTCAAGTCAATATGCAGCCACTTCGACCTGGTGGAAATTGTTGTCGTGTGCGTAGCCTTTACCTTCCTCCTGATTGTGATCTCACAGGCCAGCCGTATCGCAGCTTCTGGATTCGTAAATTTCAATCCATAGATATTCGGCAATGTAAATATCAATTTAACAATCACTGTTCGTTAATAGCTTACACATAGTACAACGTCATGGGGTAACAGTAAAATACATATAAAAATACAGCAAAACTCCAAATACATTATGTTAATTTGAAACAATGTATACTTACTTAGTTGTAAAAAATGGTATAACCCAGTATTATGACCTGAATTTTAATGTGTGTATATTCCACCCAATTGTACTACCTTACTTGAAAATTGAATGTAGATAACGTCCATAACAAGTAATAATAAATAATTCAATTACATCGCATTGTTTTCTTATTATCAAATGTTTTGTGGATGGTTACTTAAAAAAATAAAACTACTACCTACAGATGAACTTGTCCTAAGTTCACCTGTAGGTAGTAATTATCTGACAGGGATATAATAATAATTATACGGGAGGGACAGTTATTTATTTATTTACAAATGGCGAGCTTAATGCTAATTGCATTCTCTACCAGCTAACCATTGGGTTAAACTGACAGGGATAGTTCTTTCCGAGTAGCGGGAGTCCATTTAGAGAGGAAGAATAGAATATAATTTAGAAATAGCTTTCAAACAACAGCATCGTCTTGGTATTGCAGCACGCGTCACCTATTTCTGCTCGCATAGACTCATCAGCAGTTGCGAAAACGTTTGCCTAAGTTTATCGGATTTTGAAGAACAGTCGCGCAACTAACGCTACCGACCGACGGTGCGGCGTGGCAGTTGTTGCGCCACACACCCACCACCGTAGTAATTTTGTAAACTTCACCATATTGCATTACGAAAATTACGAGCTTATCTCTTCTGGTTTGCGTTCATAAAAACTTAATTATTTATTAAGCTGGCTGTTTAAATAAGTCAGAATATGGACTTATAAAATATTATTTTTCATATAAAACAGTGATAGAGTAGTGGTTTGAATCTAGGACTCCCGATCAAGGGGGCGTACGATGATCTACTCGTTTCCTTTATGCACTAGTTATACCTATAAAACCTTTTATATAGTTCATCAGCACTGAAGCCATTTTAAATACAATTAATTATGTAATAACTATATATTTTGAATTAGTTGATATAAAACTTTTATCATATTTTCCAGGTCTGCTCACGCAGCCGCATCGCCGTGTGGCCATAAATAGTTATTTAAATTTTTATTCAGGTTAAACTATTTTTTAAATTATTTTAGGAAGTAGGTATATATATTTAGTATCTATCCATATCTGTGTAAGGGAATGTAAGGGAAAATAAGATATTTTTACGGAATCATCAAATTCTTCTTTAATTGTATTTTTATAGGCTTGTGTATCGCAAAAGAAAAAATACGTAACCCTTATTTATATGATCACTTGTTGTACACCTGTCTCTCTCAAATACTCAGGTCTGCAATCCCTTGAAGCAGAGAAAAATCAACATCTCAGTCAACCTATTCAAAAGATAAGCCGTTCGCTCGACGCTCGCACGATAATCAAAACTTAAGTATAGAGTAGGTAATTAGGTACTTCCCGATCACCTAATCATGAAATTTCGCAAGAGAAATTTGAAATTTATGAGAACTTGCAGCAGAGTAGTAGAGTAGAGTAGAGCGCCGCTCGCCACCCCAATACCATTTCTACCGTGTAATAATTTGCAACGGAGTAATTTTATACCTCTACTAAAGCAACTGCGAGGAGCAGGATCAGCTGGAAATGATATGAGGTGTGGTGAAGCGAGGTGGGGTATGGCAAGCTGGTGAGGCGCGGTGTGGTATGGTGAGGAGAGATATTGAGTTGCGAATCTTTCAAAGGTTTCAGGTATTCCAGCAAACTGTTAATGACCAGCGAACAGGCCATCTTCAACAATAAACGGATGATTAAACACAAAGGAATCATGTCAACATTGTCATTGAATAAAAGCATTAGGCATTGAGTCGGAAAATTGTAATTTCTAGCTTTATATTTTTCAATAACGAGTGAAATAAATAAATAAATATCATAAATATGTGTTAACTGTTAACTCATCATAGTCATTAATAAGCGTAAGATTTTAGAGTTCATAAATTTCTAACACTACTAGTTATACAACGTTTCATGAACATGTGTATCGTTATTTGTGTTGTTTGGTCTGAATAAACCATGAACATAAATGTATCGTTACAGTTTGGTCTGAATAAATACACAAAGGTTTTATCTAGACCGCTATTTCATCATCATTACAAAACCGCTATTAAAATTCTCAAGCGGAACAAGTTACTCAATTTACAAATTAAGCTGTTATATAACTCTTAACACTGACACGTATCTAAGTATATAATGTAGTGGCGAGAAGTTACAATTTACTAGCAAAGAGACTAAACTTACAATAGTCGAGCAAAAAACGACTTTATTGAATTTAACTTCTCAAGCTCTTAATATAATTAACATAGCAAAAAAGAAGCTTCTTAATAGTTCAGATATTCTTGGGCAATTTATTTCAATGCTTATTTATAACTCAGCCATACATATAAACATTTTAAACATCTATAAAAAACTAGAACGAATGAAATTTAAATATGATATAATCTGATTAATATAATCTGATTTAAATATGTTTGTCATTTGCAGTATCATATCTGCCGTCCATCGATTTGTTGAGTAGGTACTATTACCGAAGATGTTATAAAAATGTTTTAAGTTAAACATTAATAATATAAAATTATTCTTAAAGTTTTTGGCTTAATACTCTACCTAGAGTAAAAAGGATTTCTTTTTTTCACGTATTAATAATAATTATTAGTTAAGCTCTACCGTGCCACAGTCGGGTTTTAAAATTTATCTTGTTGATGTTGCAACACTGTCAAAAAACCTAGTCGCCGGCATTGAGTAAAAATATCGATTTAACAATGGCAGTGCAAACCATTGCATGGGTGCCCTTTGCGCGGGCCAACCTTGGCCCGTACAGAGAGTGCCTTTCATCGCATCTCGTGTCGTTGACTCACGGGAAAGATTACTGGCTGTGTCGTAATGGTTGGCGATCGCAACACTGTACGCCGCCACCGCCGCCGGCGCCGCCAGCGCTTACCTCTCGAGACTCGTCCGACTGCTTCGTTCCTCACTTATTACATACCAGCTCCGAATTGACTTTGACCTTCACATTATAAACTTAAAGTGGGATCATCACTTTCACGTCCAGTACATTTTTGTTTCCAAATTGAATCCCAATATGTACCGAAAAGAACCCATTGAATGTAACGTTCGACGGAACTACATTTTTAAAAGAAAGGCTAACAAATCATGAACAAGCTAGGTATTGTCATGTCCAATTAAACTAGGCACATGCCGTATTTCACATGCAATTATGCAGTTTTTACCGTAGTAACCCTTTTATAGTCAAGCACATAATAGGTACAATGGCGGACACATAAACCCACAATTATTACTATTATTTTAAAGCTTTCAAGGATAAAAAATGAATAAAAAAAACCCCAACACTAATATTAACACCCAATACCTTTTGATATGGGGTGTTAATTTTGCATTCTTTGGAATCATCCACCTTTGAATTTTATTATTTTAAGATTTTATTTATTGTCTACCTGTTATTTTGGCCTGCCATTTTATGCCCGTACATTGGATACAACGTTTGACAAAGTCGCATAAATTGTAGCACTTTCATCACTAAATCAACGGTTTCCTGAATATAAAAGCGGCTAAGAAGCGCGAAGTGCATTCAATTGAAACAGTTGTATGGGCGTAACTCGGGTGACTTGTATCCATGGTGACAGATTTATTGTGTTCACATCATTAAACCTACCTGATGACCGAGCTTTGCTCGGTATTTTTTTTTGGTAAATCGTGTTGTTTGGAAATTATATAGTATAGATGCGAATTATGTACATAAAATATCAATAATATTTTTAGATCTAAACGACACAATAATAAAAAATCTATGATATAGGTACTATTTATATGATATTGTAGCAGTTTTTCATTGCCTGAAAACACGGATAAAACTACGTTTTGTAAAAATGAAACCTAGCTAAATCGATTTACTGCCCGGAAACACCCTGCATATGCATACCTACTAAATTTTATGAATATCGTTGAAGCCGTTTCCGAGATTTAGGCTATATGTATATAGGTATATACATAATACATATAGAAAGCATTGCTCTTTTAAAGGCATTAGATATGGCTTTCTGATCTCAGTTAGCATCAAATATGCCCTTAATGAAGCGCTCTAAAGAATAATAATAATCTTTATTTTTAAAATTATAGACACACATTATAAACTTGCCACTGTACTACGTGAGGTAGTAGACACTTGTTTTGTTATTTATAGTTCGATTATAGGTACATAATATAGGTTATACTTAACGTTAGGCTCTTAACAAATACAGTTATTCTGTCCTGCGTACTAGTTTAGACTGTATGACGGCATGTGATGGGATAGCATACCGCACGATCTCGTAAAAACGTTGATTAGATCAAAACAAAACCGTTTACATTCGGTCATACGAGTAAGAAAACTCGGTGGTTCAATGTGGTGATACTTCTTAACAAAATATTCATTAAATACTAGATTTCACTACTCTTTTTCGTTAAAGTAAAATAAATACTGTTTTTTTACCTTAATTTTGACTTGATTTTTTTCATTTTTTTTTTCTGTTCCACTATATAGAATACGTTACTAAAAAGAAAAGAAAAACAATAATTATTTATAACGTAATAATAATTTCGCCAATAATAGACAACGATATAATAAGTTATAAATTTTAATCAAAAAACTCAAGGGTTTGTTTCAGATTTTGTGTCCGGCAGTACCTGACATTATTTCAATTCATTAATACATAATTTCAATGCGCTGGCATTTTTACGTGACCTTAATAGGCCAAAGACAGGTCTTTGTCTACATCTTCTTTGTTAAACCTAACGTTGTGAGCGGTCTACTTACTGTTTTTAACAGTTTACGATTAAAATGGAGGAATCTGGCAGACAGTGAGTAACTTTGTATGACTACTAGTAAACCCTCCTTCGCTTCGCTTCGGGAAACCTGTCCCTTAGTATGAGGGTACTAAGGGACAGGTTTCCCGAAGCAAGGTGAGGGCGGGTTTACTAGTACTCGAATAAGTATAGTACGAAAAAGTTGAATTTTTTGCTGTGACACATAGTAGAAGTGAAACTATAACGGACGAGTGGAAAAAAGAATCGCAACAAAAATTTAACTTGAAGTTTTACGGACAAATTGTTAATGTACCTCTTTTCTAGTTTATGACATAAAAGAAGCTAAAATTTACAGAAACGTTTTATTTTATACTAAGTATATAATTAACACCTTAAATAATTAGCCCTACTTGTTTTAATATATTTCAGATCGGCTCTGGAGCTTCCATACATAAAGTTGCTGCGTCTGAGCTTATTACCAGTCGGCGGATGGCCCAAAATCAACCAAAATGATCAGAATTCTCTCTTAAATTTCTATACCATTAATATTTTAATCGAGATACTTGTTTTAATTGGGCAAATTTTATATTTGTACGATATCTTTGGCAAAGTTAAATTTTTGCTCGTTGGAGACGTGTATATAACAACGTTCCTGACAATACAAGCAGTGGTAATTGACACTTTAATGGTCAACAGATCCTTCATGTAAACAATCGTTTAAAAAATAGCTATCACGGCGGGTTAATTTCCCTGCCTCCCCAGACTCCCCACAGTAGCACGAGAAGAAATCAGATAGATAGATGGATTTCTTTATTTGACGGAATTAATACACCCAGAAATAAATACAGATCAAGAAAGTCAATACAAACATGTATACAAAAAGCGGCCTTATCTTCCAGTCTACTGACACCGAACTTACAAGGAATGTAGTGTTAAAATACTTACTGTATAGTTTTAATTATTACACTCAACCTTAATAGAAATTTGTTGAGACAAGGTTGTTAATTATGAGAACTATTTGAGCGTTTTCTACTACATACCATTAAAATATTGTACAATTATAAAATTTGTTTCAGGTCAGGCTAAGTTTGTCTAAGTTTAAAACATATTGCAATATATTAATAACCTTTATCACGGAATTTCATCTTATCTATTTTAAACATAGAGGAGAGACATTCAAAAAGGTAAGAACGAAGTTAGAATGGATTTAGTAAGCGCTCTGCGCTGGAAATTCGACCGTAATTTACTCTGTCAAACGGATATTCTACACGTACAATGAGCGTGCACATTTCAATCGTATTAAAGCAAAGGCCTGTTAGTGTGCATAGAGTAACTAACATTAGTGCGTGTAATGTTATCTAACTAGGATTCCCTTTGTCGTGGGTGCCATGGACAACACTCAACAGCATACACCCGGACCGAGAACAGAAATATAATTTCATCATTGAAATTTCCGCCGCGCTGGGATTCGAACCTAGGACCCATGGAATGGCAATAAAAAAGTATATCCATAAAAAAAGAATTTCCGTGCCTAGTACTGTATCTATACGTCAGAATCTTAATCGTAGATCTTTAGAAGATGCTATCGATAACTACATTATATTACTCGTATTACCAATTGCATAAAATAATATAAAACTCTTCCGATACTGATGGACTGACAGACAAAGCACAGCGGAAGCTACTGAACGCAAGAAGCTGAAATTTGGCAAGTACCTGTTCTTTGGAGAGTGTAGGGGAACACTAAGAGAGGAAATTCCTCCCGTAAGGTGATAAAAAGGGGATAAACTGAAACTTTTTATTTCTACAATTGATTCACTTGAAACTTTGTATATACGAGTACATAGGTTCCTCAAGTGACGCAAGTGAGTACTAAGAAAGGATTTTTGGAAATTAAGATTTTCACGGGGGCGAAGGCACGAGCGGAAAACTAGTGTTGAATAATAACTTGGAAATATTTTTGCAGGTGTTTTTAACTATGGAAAAAATCTCACGATACTTCACTTTATTCATGAGTTGCTTAGTCGTTTCCGGACTAGTGCTTTTTAACTCATCACCAATGTACAAGAATGTCAAAAATGGTGCATTTACCACTAACAAACACAATCGGACCAATATGAACCTCGAGTTTTCTGTAAAGTATAAATATCCAGGGTATGATCAAAATGAATATTTCATTGTAACAACCGTTATTAATCTATTCATTTCCACCCTGTGCACGTTTGCCATCATTTCAATCGATCTTTTAGTCATTTTAATGGCGTTTCAAATTATCGGACACCTTGAATTACTCGCAATAAACATAAGATCTATGGCAAAACCTAAAAAGATGCATTTGAAAAAAATAAATTATGAGGGTGTCCTTTTTTTTGACGCTGAAATGTATGACGAACAGGAAAATTTGGAGATTAAACAAATACTAAAGGAAGTTGTTGAACATCACAATTTGATTATGAGGTATTGAGAAATCGAATTTGACATATTGTATAACGCCATTACTTTTCTAACATTTTAGAAATTTATCAATATTTTCAGTTTTACACAAAAAATTTCAAAATTTTTTGGTCCCTCCTTCGGAGTTACGTACCTGTTTCATGTAGTTTGCTGTTGTTTGTTACTACTGGAATGTTCTCAAGAGGTATGTATGTATAACATAAAATACGATTTTTTAGTTTTCATGTAAAGTAAGGTTAACCAAAAAAATCTGTGCAGGATCCAGGAGTGATTGTTCAGTTCTTACCCCTTACAGTAGTGGCTTTCATGCAACTCATTCAAATTTCCGTCGCATTCGAAATACTGAAGCATAAGGTAAGCATTGTTTTTAATTTTCCCTCTTGTTTATTGGTAATGTAAATCTGCCTTTCTTGGTGTTTGTAGGCCTATTTATATTTAGGAAGGTTTATTTCTTATCACAATTGAGCCAATGGCTCCTCGTAAATTAAGGGTGAAAGATAATATATTTGTTGAAAACTCAAACCACTTAATGTGTAGGACGACTGAATGTATTTTAAGTATTATTGATTAATTTGTGAGCATTATTTTACTAAACAAATTAAAAATTATAATTAATTGTCATTTTTTGTGCAAATTCGTCTGCGCGGAATTAAAAAAAAAAGTCTAAAACAAAAGTAGCCTAAGTTACTCCTTATTACATCAGCTATCTGCCAGTGAATGTTCCATCAAAATCTGTCCAGCCGTTCCAGACATTAGCCCCAACAAACAGACGGAGAGACAGACAAACAAAAATTGTAAAAAGTAAAAAGCTGTTATTTTAATACTAGATACTTAAAACAGACACTCGAATTTCATTTGTTTATATTGATTAAGTGGCATATTTAAAATCCCCAAAAATTTGGGTTTCGAGATACCGACTCCGGAATCGAATATGAATTTACCAAATTTTATATTGAAAATCAATTTCCCCGATCTTCATTCTAGAGCGATGCCCTTGTAGACTGCGTGTATAACCTCCCGTGGCAGTGTATGAACATAGCAAACCAGCGGACAGTCAGCATCATACTCCTCAGAGTGCAGACACCCGTTCAAGTTACGGCACTCGGACTTGCCGGCGTTGGAGTCGAAACTATGGCTAACGTAATTATACGCATTAAATTATAGTCGCGGCATCATAAACGGCCCTTTTGACGTTTGATTAACGTCTATTTGACGATATTAAAGTTGCGGCATCTTATATGGCCCTTTTGACGTTTGATTGACGTCTATTTGACGATGGTCCGCTCAACAAGTTTCATAAAAATTAATACATAGGTATATTTAACGTTTACGTTTACGTTTACGTTTACGTTTACGTTTACGTTTACGTTTACGTTTACGTTTACGTTTACGTTTACGTTTACGTTTACGTTTACGTTTACGTTTACGTTTTTCGTTTTTTAGCCGAATATCGCTTATTTATCGAGATATTGTCTTACCGTTTTGATGAGATATTTATGAGACCTCAAACTTAAAAGAGAATGTAAAAAATAATAATCGATTTTTTCGACCATCTAGGTCCATCTATGGTCATCGACCACCGAACATTCGACCATCTACATGTATCTCGACGAAACTGATTTGTGGCACCTTCTTTCTATTTTTGTGTTTGTTTAATTTGGTGCAAATAACGTGTTGTAGTGTTTTCTAAAACGTAGCCATAATAAAGATTGATTATTTCATAAGGGGGTAATTAATTTGATAATAATACGGACAGACGAACTCTCTTTTGTATGTTTTTATCAAATTCGAAACAAAACAATAGATATTATTATAGAAGATAATGAAATGATAATGCATTGCTAATAATATGTTCGTTGTTACAGATTCTGAAAACGACTTTCTCCTACTACACATTCTTACGAAACCTCTAACTAGAATATATGCATTATTTTTTAAATTGTTTCTGCCGTTTATTTATGTTAATACATATAATATTGTAAAAAATATATTGGGTGGGGCAAAAGATTTTTTTTATTTATTTTTGAAAAATTTTTATTGCAGTTTTTGCAATTGCAAACTTAATTCATGTTTCGGATTGCCGATTTGGGTCAAATATGCACCGTTTTGTTGTATAATTTGTTGTCATTTTAAAGGTAGCTTCATAATGACCAGGAGGAGAAGACTGGTTAGAACTCAAAATGGAGCCCCTTACAAATAAATGATTATGAGCAAATAAATGATTATCCCCGGACCAGTGATGATAACTGCTTGTGTTATATTATCTGGCGGCCATTGGCCAATTATTTCCTTTCATTAGGAAAGAAACAAACAAACATTTATTTGAGCCACAACATAAACACACATAAAAGAAGCACACCGAGATAAAACAAATGAAGAAACGTCAGAAATGTAAAACATTTTTTAACAGAATTAAATTGATAATAAACATTCTGTGTGTTAATTAAATTCTATCAATTTATTTTATAAATTTAATTCAATTATAAATAATTAAAATACGGACCAACGAAAATGACAGTTCAAATTTCACTTAGTAGTTTTTGTGTGATGCGGACATTATACTATACAAATATACAGACGGACTAGAATTATAGAATTATAGGCTTTTATTGGCCCTATAAGGACTCCTCATACTTTAATTTTTTTCTTAAATATCACAGTTGCACTTTTATTATTATAAACGATGTTATCTAATTTTATATAACTTGCAATTTTTTGTGTGTTACATAATTTTTTGTTGTTGTATTGTACTCAGCTGAGATAATATGCATTGTTGTTTTATTTTATACGCTTTAAAAAAAATCTGAATAAGGCATGAGTTTACCGAAGCGTCACTGCAAAACGTGCGTAAAGAAACAAGCAGCGAACAAAATTTACAGATGAAAAGTGTTAAATTGGGCAAGTTTTCACAACCGGTGATAGCAACGACGGACGACCTAAGACCCAAATTGTGCCACCATGGGCCTGCATGTGGGTCACTGGCTCCCGCACCTTGTGATGTGACGTAACCAGCCCACGTTATGTAGTAATGAGACGCTATCTCGCTTCATCTCAATACAACTGCATGTAGCCGTCTCACGTTTCCTAGTTGTGCAATCGACTCTGCTTTCTGAATTTGTACATTAAACGTTTGCAGTCCAATTGTGTAGCGATCAATTTATAGATAAATATCATGAAATATAAGATTAAGGGTCAATTTTATCAATCAACGTCAACTAGCGAGGAGTCAAACCCTGGACTTTTGTCTCTAGTAACTAGTTAGTCGTCAGGGTTACCATAATCATGCAATGATCACACTTTCTGCATGGATTATAAAAGTGTGGGGGACAGTTAACAGGGTATGTTACGACGATGTTGATGACTAGTTTTTTTTAAATATAGTTTTTGCGAGTTATTTTGATAATAATTGTATTAATATGGTGTCAGAAAAGTACTCGAATTTTATCCAATCGATTTATTTTCATATCCACTGGATCAAAGAACTGATCGTCGCTGGAATATACTCGTAGGTACACGTTAAAATGCACGAAAAGACAATTAGGCCTTATTAATTTTTGAAAACAGTAATAAGTAAGACATAAACAAGAGGTATCGTCAACAAATGAATCTACACGACATAAGAAAATAAATTTATAAGTATTGGGTATTATTAAAACATCTCTGCAAACGAAGGCGGATCCGTGGCACTTTGCCACTCAATTGGATAATTGATCAGCATCTGTTGATTTTTAGAGATCAGTAAAGCTTTACAACGTCAGACATTGTTAGCTGGTGGCAGAATTTCATGAAAACTTCTGGACTTCAGAGGTCACATGGTTAGGTCTTAGTTACCTTATACCGTTTATAGTGTTGGTGGCTTTCAGTTGCATTTGACTACCACGTAACCTAGTTGTAGGGACCCTGCCTGCGAAGCGACAGGTCGCGGGTTCAATTCCCAGCTGGGGTTAACATTTATATGACAGTTGAATGTTTGTTCTCGGGTCGTGGGTGTTAGTGATGTGTTATTTGTGTTGTCCATGCCACCCGCGACACAGGGAATTTTAGTATGAGTTATGAGTGTGTAATAGTTTATTTTTATAATCTTCCAATACCTGAGGTATCCTTTATCATCCCGAACTGCCTTAATAATAATGATGAAGTAAGCCGCGTTACGCGTCACGCCAAAGCGACGTGTTACGGCCAAATTGGTAGCGACGGTTGTGTCACGTATCTAGTGCGTTTTAATAATGACTGCAAGATTCTCTGCAACTTCTCACATGACCTTAATTGTCTCGCAGTGTTTATTCTATAATTTGATTTACTTACATAACACTGAAATGAGCCTAATAAAATCAGACGTTGTAAACATTTTTGTTGGTATAGACACCGATTAATTCAATTATTATATGACAATTATTTTAACGTGCTCGACTACAGGTCAATTTGATTTCACTACGATCTGTGACAGTATAAGATGAGTGACTGACTTATCCGTACTAATGTAAGTGTGAGACTGAATGTGACTTCAATAACTAATACTATAAGACTGTTCAATTATATTTCATTAATGGCTGCTTTAATTTTGCAATAGCAGAGTGTATCACGAAATGCGTTTACCAACTTTTAAGGTGGCAAAGGAGCATGCAGCACCACCTTCCGCTGCCGCCCATGACAACTGTGACCGACTTAGAATAAGTCTCAAATGGGGACTGGGATAGTTAGTCCGGTTAGGTGACGGTGTTAGAAGTGTTAGAACATTAACTGGTTATCTAACAGTAACGAACAAGGAATTCCAGAAGCAAATTATTTTGCCGGACTTCTTGCTTAACTGAAAAATAGCGCCTTTGATTTTGAGGCAGGTATATTAGGAAACTTAATCCATGTACCCACTTGAGTAATGTGAAATGATATCCATGGAGATTAGTCAATAAGCCTGTTCTCATTAATTATGAGTAAGTCATGCTAACTACAATGCTAGCGCACCGGGCTCAATTATAAAAGCATTAGAACCATGAATGTCGTTGTATAGTTTTGAAACAGAAAAAGTTGGCTACAGCTGGCACGTTCTCTAATGAGTCTGTAACAAAAGTACTAATATAATAACTATCTGACTGACTTTAGTAACTTCCATTGGGAGCAAAACGGCGAGGTTTTGTGCCGAAGTGAACAGTGCTCGCGGGAAGCCGGTGAGTTCGGACGGCTAGAGGTGACTTCAATAAAGTGACTGTTTAATTTAGGGTGGACGCACATTTAATTAAGTAAGTTTGTTTTTTGATATTTAATAACATTTATTAACCTAGACACAAAGCCTTTTTATTTATTTTTGATTTTGTGCTTAAAAATTAAAATAAATTTAATAAAAAGCATCTAGGTTTTTAATTGTATTTAAGATAATTGAAAACATAAACTCCAGGTTACTTTTGACTGCCAAGCCGTAAAAGAAATATTTTCGAAAGCTTTGCGATTACATTTAGATATTATGTATAAAATTGCGTTATAATTAATGTTGCTGTGCTTGTTTTAAAACTTTTAGTTTAATGAAAGGACAATTTTACAGAATACATGGTTATAATGAGTGTAAATAATAATATATACTATAATAAGATATAGGTATCTATTTCGTATAATTTACACGTACTTAGGCAATTTTAGAGAAACAAAAATTATAGCTTAGCAAAGAAAGTAGCTTTACTCTTCTGTTTGTCAAGCGGATATTTCGTAGTTTTTTCGTAGCTTTCTTGGAGCTTTCTTGTTAGGTACCAGTTTGGAAACTTATTCCGAAGCTCCAACGGAAACGGGGAATTTCAAGCGATTTGGATCAACATATAAATTGGCATATTAAGCAATATATTAAGTATTACTTTCGTTGCTATGGACACCGTTGCCACATAGAATACGGCCCATGGCACCGATATAATTATGCACTTTAAATTCATAGAGATATTATAGTATTTGTTTAAATCCTTTCACAAAGTCTAGCATAGTGTTTTTTTACATGAGATAAGTTATTGCTTGACAACTATCCCACCTGATGGTAAGTGGCGATGAAGTCGAAGATGTTGGTCGCACTAGCTTATTAAACATTGAAATATGTTACTGAACATTTGAATGTTGAAACAAAACTATTTCCTAATTTTGATTTTTTTACCAATCTTCTATAGTGTTCCAATAATAAATCTGTAACTGGTCGCTGTTTGTACATCGATGATGTATTTATGAGATTTTGTTTTACTGGGGGTACAAAACAATCACTTTTAGAATTCTTGTCTGTTTGTCTGTGGTTTAGGTGCGATTTTCACTTTATATTGTGGTAAGCTTTACTTAACATTAAGTGTTTATTTTATTTCAATCGGTTAAGAAATAAAAAGTTACGTAACTCTAAAGAATCATGCCTAATAATGTCCGCATGAGCGAGACATGTTTCCCGAAGCAAAGCGAGAGCGCGTCCACTAGTTAACCACTAAGTCCTTCTCTAATCAACCAAAAATATAGTCACCGTTTTCTACAGTGTGTGTTACTGTGGCTGTTCAGTACAAATCCCAATTTCCCTTGGTCACGGCATCACGCATTCATGAACGGATTTCGCTTATTCTTTTTCGTTGTGTTTGTTTATGTCAGGAGAAGAAACTTATGAAAGAAAATTAAAAGGCGTCCTCAAAGAACAAACATGTTTTATCCGAGTAAATTCTTCTTGCCCGACTCACACTTGGCTGGTTGACACTTCTATTAGGTACTTACATGATTCTAATAATAATGAATGTCATTTACTTGAATAACTGACTATTCATTGCCAATTGATTTGTAACTTTACATTTGTTACGTATGACGGTACAAGTAATTGCGGTAACCAAAGTTAACCGCTGTAAAATAATTTGTTGTTACGTAGTTGTGAATATTGCGTAAATTAACACTAGAAATGCGTAAACAGTAGGTAGGTACCTACTCACTTCAAATCATTCTATTTGACTTGTTGAAAATTGTAGGTAACATTTAATTTTTTAACACATAGTTCTGTGATGCGAATATTCGGAAATAGTACATTACGATACGTGTGCGTAAAGTAGCTTATTATTGCACGGTGTGAAGTTAGCGCACAAGCGGAGCGAGTGCGCTAAACACTGTACAAATAATATAGCTACGTAACGCACGAGTGTCGTATACTATTTTATAGCACGAGTGACATAAACCCGCCTATACTCAAACATATAATTATTTACAGGGAAATAAAAGAAAGGAAATGTTTACGAAGCTGCTGCCTGCCTGCTTTACCGACATGTCAAACGTCATTCAAAAGTATTATTAGTTTGTCTGCTTTACCGACATGTCAAACTTCATTCAAAAGTATTATTAGTTTGCCTGCTTTACCGACATGTCAAACATCATTCAAAAGTATTTTAATTTGTCTGCTTTACCGACATGTCAAACGTCATTCAAAAGTATTTATTGTATAAAATAAATGTAAATTGTTTAAAGTACCTATTTATTATTATAGGAATCCTATCCTCTTATCTAATCTAATACCTTTAAACGAGCAATTAATTGGAATCTCGGAATCGGCTCCAACGATTTTCAAATTAAATCGATCTAGCTAGGAATCATTTTTAGAAAATGTCATTTTATTCGTGTTTTTGTAGTCCCAATTTAAACTGAAAAATATGACTCTTCCTGACATCTATTGGCGAATAATAATACTACTATACTAATACTAATTGCTTTGACGACACAACAGCAGAATAGATGGCGTTGTTAAATGAAAATCAATTGTTTATTTATATTATTTGTGTCTTCTTAATATTATTATTCGTACTTAAATATAATTTCCAAAAAACACAATTTATAAAAAAAAAATACCGAGCAAAGCTCGTCGATCTAGCTAGGAATCATTTACGCTATCAATCTATCGTAGCGACCAATGTCGATGTTATCGTACGTGCTTATAGTACATTTTAGCATCGAAAATGTTGGCCATAAACTTGGTGGGGCGTACTTTTGTGACAAATGCGCAAAGTATGCCAAGGGACATCTTCACAAAAAGAATTTGATTTGTTTCCTCTGCGCCATTTCTTAAATGCATTGTACGCTGCTGTATATAGCCTTTTTGATTTACTGGGCAACAAATTTAGGGTCACCGATTTTGCTATTTCTTTTATAGCGTCTGGAACAATTTCATCAATGCCATCTTCACTAAACTCACTATCCGAACTACGAGTATTCATTTTAGCGAAAGTTATAATAAATGTACAACTATGACTTTGATAATAATTATTAATACCGTTTCGTTTTGACTAACTTAGTATTTCTACCTACCCACTTCTCTTTTGATATTTTTCCCCTACCAATTTGTAATTGTCAACCATTGACATATGATATTACTATGGACGCACGGTCCGCGCTAAAAAATGTCCGAGCCAACTCAACAACAATACGCAAGTAGAACAACAATGACGCGTTAGTCACTTTTTGACCGTGCTGACAACTAGACATCAACGATGCCGTATTGTATTTTGAAATCGTGTAAAAACTACGCAAGTAAAGTGAAAAAAGCCGATGGTATATCATATTTTCGGTAAGTAAAATATTGTTTTATCTTTTAAAGTATTGATTTGCTACGAATACACACTATTTTATTTTAAATCGAATTAATTTCGTAAATAAATCTCAGAATCACTCAAAAGAATCAAAAATATATCTTTGTCTTTGTCTTCTCACTATACAGACTGTAGTCAGAAAGAGATAAACATATCCATTACTTTAGTTTAAATTATTTTGCACGATTTCACGATTGCACAATAGTAAACGAAAATAAATGCAAGATATAGAACAAAAGTTTCCATAGAGTCGCTGTTGATGTTATATAATTAAATAGATTATGTTTAATTTTTTTTTAGTACAATAAAATATATTTCTTCTAGATTTCCTTATAACCAATACGTTGTTCAGCATGGAGAAGTATTATTGCTACATCGCGAGAGGAAGAATATTTTATGCCGAAAGCAGCCCACGTTGTATGCTCGGATAATTTTAAAGAAGATGACATGTACATAACTGGCAAAGGCATAAGAAGAATAAAAAACACAGCTGTGCCAACATTGCAAGTAAATACCACTTGGTTTATACCTTACTCTTCACCTTATTGGGCTTTATGGTTTACAAAAAATAACGTGTATGTTTCTACTTAATATTTCAACCGTAATTATTTGTTTCTTTATAGTTAACTGATGATGCTAATAGAGCGACTGTCACTGACCTATCAAATGAAAATGAAATTACAAGTATAGATGATGATAATGCGGTAAGATAATTACAAAATAGCTTGTAAGAACGAATATATTAATAGAAAAACCATTAAGACAGATATGTAATTTTTGATAATATTATCAAATGTACTTTACAAACAAATGTACAAATGTACGTTAAAAATACTATGACAGTTTCCTTAAGAAGAGTGATGTTCACGTGATTAATACTAGGAACAAGGCTAAACTGACTGTACCAAACTTCAGACTTAGACTGGTGGTTAAACTGGTGGCTCGTTCATGGGTAGATGTATTAAAATCGATAATAAAATTCCGCTCGAATTGACGGAAATGCCATACTGTAAATTTAAAATTCATGTCAAAGTCATACTTATGACTAAGACTAAAGGTTATTACAAACTTGATGTTTATTTTAAAGATAAAAAGGCTTGGACATGAGTTTGATATTCTAGCTAGTAAGTAGTAGTAAGTGCTATCTGTAATGTGAGTAGCAAAAAAAAGCTTCTTGGAAGTTTCTTGCCGCTTCTTCTTCCAAGACTACTCATGGTAGGGATTTGTTAAAGCGATGGCGTAGATTGACTTTCGAAAAGTGTTTGTAAAAAACCAACTTCGAATAAATTTCATTTCATTTCATTTCATAAGTTGTATCTTTTTCATTACTCTTTTTCGTTTCATTGAATCCAATTCATAACGTTCCGAAAAAAGTTTCAGTTAAAAAATGTAATTAATGTGTAATAAAAATAAAAATAAATAATGTACTATTTTAAATAAACACTACTCTATTACTTTATTAGTCGCGTTTTATTTCACTATGAGCTGCATATGGTGATTATGGTGTGTTGAGCACTCGAAGTATCATAAGGTGTCATTGATGTATCAGTGTTTGTTGCAATCGAAATGAAACCGTGATTTAATGATTTTAGTGCTTAAATTACCTTGTAAACATTTAAATTCGTGTGATGTCAAACTGGGACATTATTTTCGCGATTTTAGTAGGAGACCCTAAGTCCATAGTATTTATGTCAATGTTGTCAACAGTGTAAGTGTCAATTTGTGCACGGTATGAAGTTAGCATCATAACCCGTGCTATAATCGACTACTTTACGCACGGAAAACCGTGGCATAAATGCGGGTTTAGGTCACAGTGTGCTATAAATTAATTTTCGATTCTTAGGGCTCCGTACCCAAAGGATAAAAAACCGGTTAATTGTTGTTTACCGGGTTAAACCGGTTAAGTGCGAGTTGTATTTGTACAAGTAGGGTTCCGTACCACGTTATCAAGCTCCTTCAAAAATCCGCATTGGAGCAGCGTGGTGGAGTGTGCTCTAGCTAGAGTCTAAGCGTTCTTAGGGATGAGGGGGGACACTTGTGCCCTGTGGTAACATTAACGTATGGAAAGCGATTATTTTAGATCATGATATACCTACCGGGAAACCCATTTAAAGTTCTGAAAATTAAGACTCGGCACTGAATGCGAAATAATACTTACTTCGTTATACCACGGTAATATATGATACTATTACCGTGCTTAAACTTAACTAAACATAGGTTCATAAGTGTATTCACACGTACGAAGTGAAACTTCTTTATCCCATTTCTTGTTTTCGTCAGACCTCCATGTTTTGAGGTCTTGGGAAGCTATTTACATATTTCAACATAACTTCGAATATTAGGGACATATCGATTTAAAGTCCCCGAAGTTTCAGGGACGGCCTAGTCAACAGGGTCAACCGACTCCGTTTCAGAAAACGTAACCGTCCCGTACCCTTCCTTACCCCACTGTACTTTATTGTAGCTGTGACATCCTGTTTAAGAAAACGTAGTACGCAACTACCGTTTCAAAATAAAAGTGATAATAATTTTGTTTTACTTGAACCTACCTCGAAATTCAACCCTTGAGACCCTTGGCTACGCAGGTAGGGTCACCAGCAGACACGTGGAGACGGGTCACCTGATCGGATGTTGTCATTGTCGTCCATGCACGTCAGTAATACCAAAGGAGATGCCGATGCGTTGCCGGTCAATGAATTGCATTCGACACTGTAATCGACACTCGTAAAAAAATTCATGGTGGAGTTAAGAAAGAGGGTTATAGGAGGTTAATAATCCTTACCAGCATGGGTAGGGTCTAATGCGACCAGGGGGGATATGCATGGGGACTGGGGAGGTCCTATACACCCCTAATACCAGTTTGTACCCACTGTGACCTTGTCTTGTTAAGAGAGGAGACTCGACAGTGGGAAAATGAATGTGATGTTTGTCGTGATCATTATAATAACAGAAATTAATATTTTTACGTATAAACCATTTTGACATATTGAAAAAGACGATAAAAATGTAAACCTTGGTTGTGCTGATGGAAGTATTAATAACATGTATAAAAATTCCAATGGATTTTCCTAACAACATAATATCAGTAGAGCACACGCGGTCTTGCAACAGCCGTTGCAACAGCCTCGCCGTTGCACCTTCTCCCTACCAGTAAATCCAATCTGTATCATAGTCTCGGTTCGGCATCAAAATGTCATGCTTATGTAACATCAAAATTGTTATGTGCCGGTTGCTCAAGTTCCCAATGTGACGGTCACTTGCTTAATATGGCGAGGCTAGGGTTGTCATAAGCGCAGAGTATATTACTATGTTAACAGCGTGTTCTTTGATTGCGGTGGCATTACTAGAAACGTGATTAATATGTTTCATAATTTCATTTGTGATAAGTATATAAGTAACTACAACTAGCAGGTAAGAGTAGGTCCTTCTTCATCGTTACTAAGTATATTTAAAACTATCCTTCTTTATAGTTATATAATTTATATTTTGTTAATATTGCGTGTATGTTGAAATCGTAGTGTCATGTTACGTTGTTGCAACCCTATGTAACTAGAGACACTGTTCCGTACGCTGGTAGAACATAAATTTACGAGCTCTTGCTACATGCGTGAGACAAATAAATATTTTGCAAGTTGTGACAAAATCTCAGACAGGACGCTTATTGCCAGTACCTACGGATGAGTCCAAGGATACCTACTTTGTTTTAACCTTAAAGGTATCGCAGATAAAAGATACATTTACATTTATCCATAAATGTATTGCCATATTCGTAATTATTGTTATTGTATTGAATCGTCGACATAATATTATTATGTAGACTTGTAGAGTAGGTATACCTACCTGTTACGGATGTTAACAATATAAGTAATAATGATAAGGATTATTAAATTTAAAGTTTTAAAAACGAAAATGACGCTTTGATCATGCTACCTTTAAACACCTACCTTTTATATTTAAACAGGAAGTTTATCTTCAAACAACGGTATCAACACGGTTTGCTTGTGTGCACGCCGATGTTTCATCATGTACCTACGCAGGTTACAACGCACAGTTTTTTTTTGGAGACCTGAGAATGATACTGCTCGTTTGTGTGCTTCCGCGGTGCGTACGAACATGGCACGCACACAATCAAGCCTCGGCACAAACGAGTGTTATCATAACCTACTTATCTATATGTACGTCGACATTAAGGAATATTAATTGCGGAATATAAATTTTGAGGTCAGAAACTAGAAGATTCTAGCTTTCTATATCTCCTATTCTCCGATATTTGTTAGCCATTGTACCAAATACCTTATAACTAGTTATTGTTTCAGAATCATCATGTCTAAGCGTCTGTTGAAACGTTACCTGACTTCTGCCGACGAGTACAAATGCTCGCTATCAGCAGAAACGCAGGCGATAGCAGAGGCCGAACTGAGAGAAACTGAGTGCTCCAGGTCACAGGCACTCGAGGCGCTCAGGAATTGGATTGAACAGAACCCCAGGTTCATGGCTGTGAGAATGGGTACGCAATTCATTAGTTGTGCAGTAATCTTGATATTCCCATGCAAGTCCAATCGGCACATAATACTTATAAAAAACGGTCACAAATAATATAGCTATACCTGAAGCCCGTAATGTCATTGACGGTTTCACATACCTTAAAAACATTAGTACAAGTAATCTCAGGTTTGCAAGTTTCTGCAGGCATCCAATCCCAGTTGCCCAAAAATCAATTTATTATTAGCTATTAGGCTTGATAATCGATATGTAGAAAGGATTGAGGCCTGGGGATTCCTTTCTCACAAAAGACGGAATAGAAGGTTAGGTTAGGAGCAACTGTTCCCAGTGTCTTCATGTTCACGATGGAAGCTCTTTTCCAGAACAACCGTTAAGCGGCTTATCATCAGGGCCCCTTGATAACTTCCGAAAGCGATAGGTATACGGTTACTTTGCCCGCGTCTCGTACTCGTAGCTCTTAATCCGGGAAATCGACATCTTACTCGTACATTTAATTTATTTGTTTCCACCATTATTTATCTCTTACAAAATTTATATTATTTTTGGGTTACAAACAAATAACATAACGATTTCAAAGGTATTTAACTTTTAACAGGTCTTATTCCCCACTTTTTATGAACCATTTATATAACACTAATAAATAATTTGTGTCACGTTGTTAATACAATCTTTCATGACTTAAAGATTTTCTACCCAAAGGCACGTTTTACTGCTGCAAAATAATTGTTTTTACAGTCATTTTTAAGTGGATTTATATTTTTGTTATGTATTGAACTTTGAATAAATACAAAACCGGACAAAAATAATACGGACGAATTTTGATTCAAAATAATAATCTTAATACTCCCGTACAAAACTGACAAAACAGTCTACCAACGTAAGTTATTAGTTATTGCGTAACCCATTGACTTATTAAATTACTAGTCAATGACGTAACCGGTCTATATCTAATGGTGTGATAAACTCCTCAGATGCAGTCTACCTTCTGCGTTACTTACGAACGAAGAAGTTCAGCGTGCCGATGGCGCAGGAGGCCATTGAGCGCTACATCCTCCTCCGACAGTCCTGGGGCATCGCCTTCAACCAGCTCGACTATAAGCTGCCAGTCATGATGGAACTCGTGGACTTGGGGTAAGGGCATCAACTTATTTTATAATGTGGGAACATTCACGTAAACAATAAATAGACTTTCACAAAGTTAGTCCGCTTTACCATCAGAAGGGATTGCATTTATGCAGTGTATTAACAATAAAAATGAATAAAATATTTAAAATAACTGATATCGGGTGCGAAAACACTGTCAAATAACATTCACCGAAAAAAAACCTTTTCGTCTTAAAGTAAGTACTAAAGTCTTAAAGTCCTTTCGATAACGTTTTTCGAGAACACCTTTCGAATAAACGCAAAAATATTATTCGATGTATTGTTTTTTGATAAAAGATCTTTTGTCAATTTTTACAGTAAAATGAATCGGCTTGTTACCTACCGAGTTGACTACCTAGGTATATCATAGGCGGATAGATATCTAGCATCTAGTCGATATCTATCTTTTAGTAAATAAATACGTAAATAGGCACGTTCCCACTAATAGCGTAGTATTTTGTCTTGTATTTACAAGTTATTAATCATTACCATTTATTTTCAGGTACATTTTTGTGAGCCCGTTCAAAGACAGAGTTGGCCGTCGCGTTGTAATCTATAGACCTGGTACAAAAATTAATCAGTATTTGCTATCATTAAGTGAAGAGCTCCTTCGAATCCTTCGATCCTTCAATTCAATTTCTTTTGACATGTTTTGTACGTGTTTTGGTCGCGGTGTCGAACAGCTAGAACAAAGCTTTTTTGGTGTTAACAATGTCAATGGACTATTATTATGAGTAGCTCGTTGGTCTACACATGAAAAATGTCGGTGTCTACACTGATGAATCCGAGTAGCACGTCGTGCTGTAACTATACGGAACTGACCCCCTCGTATTGACACTAATGTATGAAGTGAAGGGGAGGATACAGCAGACTATCACTTTACAAATTTATTTATTTTTTCTTTGAACATGTGATGTAGCCTAGTAAGTAATATAATTATCCTTCTTTACTTTACTTCAACAGGTGTGTTCGATCCTTACAAGTACACGAACCAAGACATGTGCCGTGTGATGGCCATCTGCTACGAGACTCTAATGGAAGACGAGGACACGCAGGTCCGCGGGCTTGTGCACTACGCAGACGGCTCGGGCGTCAGTTTTCCCCATCTCACACTCTTCACGCCTAAAGAAGCCGTTAGAATCGTCAAGAACGGAGAGGTAATGTTTAGTATCGGGTAACTTACTATGACATATACCTAGGTATATAGACAAAATTACATCTGGAGTTTGGAGGCACGGGAGTGAAACCCGTACCTATAGCTTACGTTTAGATAACGATAGGTACCTATTGTTATTAGTGGCAAAATATCTGTCCAAAACACGATCGATAATGTTAGATACTTGCATAAAAACTGGCTCTTAAAATATATAAATAGCATACCTACCTAGTGCCAAAAATTAGTTTCTACCTAGTTTTCCCAAGACAAATCAAGAACATAAGACATATCGGTACATAGGTAGGTACTACTATAGTACTACATACTACATAGGTACCTACTATTACAGGTTTCTATAAAGACCTACGCTATTCGTAGCTCGAGAATTACTAAGTATCTCATGTTACTTGCTAATGCGGTTATGAACTTAATTCCTTGCAATTTACAGAGAACTATTCCCCTGAGGCATAAGGAAATTTACGGAGTGAACGTACACCCGACTATTAAATTTGCTTTGGACTTCGGGATGGCTCTTATTTCGGAAAAGATAAGGAAGAGAGTTAAGCTCTACACTGCCATTGATGATGTTGAGATAGACAAGAAGCTACTGCCTAAAGAGTACGGCGGTGATATGCCCATGAAGGAAATGATCGGTAAGACCTAATAACACTTTAAAATAATTCAGGGCAGAAATTTTATTCAAATGTGAGGTAGGTAGGTAGGTGCGCGCGCGACTTCATTCACGTGTAGATAATTATAACGGATAGTGAATATAATTTACTTATTTGATGTAAAAAAGCAAGTAGCTACTACTACTGTTAATTAATTACTTTGTCCGTTATTTATTCAATTATCAATTTCAGAGTTATGGAAGGTCGAGTTGGCGCAAAGACGTGACATTTTGTTGTTAAATGACAAAATCGCAGTTCGCCTGGAGATGTACAGTGAGGCGGCGCGAGAGGGCGCTATATCTGCGCTGCGGGCCGGCGCGAACACGTGCGCGGGCGCCGATGCTGTCGGGGACGCTATGAGGGGGCTTACAGGAAATTTCAGGAAACTAGAAGTAGATTAAATCTCACCAATACCTATTTATATTAAGACTGCTTCAAAGATATTGATAAGCGAAAAATAAATTAGAGGTTACGACTTGTTCTTTTACAAATATTATGTAATAAACTATGGACAAAAATTATCTTTCTACAAAAATCCAAACATTCTGAACTTGTAAATGTCACCAGTTACGTTTCTAACTAGCAAGAAATAGAACGAAAGCAGTAAGTAAAGCAGTTTTGTTTAAGTTAGAGTTTAACTCTGATAAAGATTTGATAGGTACCTACCTAATATTTAAATTCTGTTGTTTAACACATTTGCTGCGCTGCGGCGATCGTAACTTTGTATGGAATAAACATGTGCAAACGAATACGTGTTCCGCAACGAACGTGTTATAGGTAGCCAGTTCTTGTCTATGGTAGCGGATTTTATAAACATTGATAATAATCCAACGATAATGCTTCGTTTTAAGCACTAACGGGCATTTAAAGAAACTTGAAAAGCGTGACGGTATGATGAGGTTGCCAGAAACGATCTTAATATTCAATGTTCTATATTCATAAGTATACTTAGTTACCATTACTTACGTAAAATATGTTAAAGTAGATCGCGGTACGAACTGTTAATTAGGATAACTTCTTTTAGTAAGTACCTACATACCGACGAAGTAAAATATTTTTTTAAAGTATTTTTTAAAGATGAACGTCAAAACTCTGTGATTTTTAACTTAGTTACCTTATAATAATATTACTTATTACTTTGATTTTTTTAGAAATATAAGGGCTTCCGGCAAATATGGATGGGGGGCAGGGTATCCATAAGTTCAAAGCCAATGCAACTCGTAATAATTGTAACGTATAAGTACAAGTAGGTATATTATATTGTAGGTTGTAAGTATCTGACGATACCTAACCCGCAAACTATCTTGTATACCGATAGCAGGAAATTTGTTATTTAAAAACGTTACGTCAATACGTAAGTCTTCAACATAATTACAAATTAAGTTGCAAAAAAACCCCCCGCAAAAAAAATCAATAAAATAGGTTTATTTAATATCGACATTTAGATCCATTTAAGTATCTAGATAATATTTGTTGAAAAATTATAAATATGTTCGTTGTTTTTGTTAATTTTAAGTTAAATAAGAATGTAAAAGTCTAAGGGCCAGTTTCACCGGTTCCGGATAAAGTTCCGGATAGGCCTAGGAACTCAACTCCCAGATAAACTACAACTTTTGGCATCTCAGGTAATCTGATAGAAGTGACAGAGAAAAGTGTTGGTTAAGGTATCTGCCAGTTCAAGTGGCTGTTAGGCGTTATTTGACGGATAAAAAAATGTTTCAAGTGGCGTTTCTATAACACATTAGGAATTTGAACTGTAATAAATCATATTATTATGAATCCTACTATTTTCGTTCTATAATGATAAAATTATACTTGAAAATATTAAAAAAAGTCTAATTGGATTATTTTGAACAAAAAGTATTTTATTAATTAAGTTTTCAAAATAATTTTCAAATGACAATAATTTACGTAGTAGTAACGAAACGCAAAAAAGCGACGTTGCCGCTCCGTCAACTGTTAAGTCACTAAGTGGCAGATAAATTCCTAGGGCTATCCGGAACTTTATCCGTAACCGGTGAAACTGGCCCTAAGTTTCTCATTGTTCCGTATTTGGCTATATTTTTTATATAAAAGGATAGGTAAGTTGAAATAAAATTCATTAATTTTATTGTGTTATTATTTTATTTAAAACTCCCTGATCTACCTAAATGGTAGTAAATCATACACCGTTTTACACACCATCGCTTACGGACAAACATTCCATACTACAGCAACATCTTACATTTTAGAAGTAACGCAAGAAACTGATGACGCTTTCAAATTATAAAAATCATACGATTGAAACTTAATGCTCAGTACTGTATCAATTTTATTGTTTTAAATGAGTAAAGAACCATTCAATATATCGGTTTGAAGTTTAAAAACGCCATCACTCCTCCGCTTCAATCGGAACGGGTACAGTTATAGAGAGACACATCCAATGCCGACATCAATAACTGCACCCTATGGCACGTGAATTGGCACAATTTTAGTACACTAGGCGTTTCATAGCACACGTCTTTTATATCAGCAATACTGGCCTATCGCTACAAGCTCATACTGGGTAAGTGGACGCAACCACTACACCTACAAACCACGCTATCAACAATCGAATATTACTTTCCCACACTCCGCGAAGTGCAAATAATAATCAGTTAATCAATAAAGCATCGAATTAAAGTTTTCTGACAACTTCCATTTAAGTACAATTTTTCATTTAAAGGAAATCTAGTCGATAATCATGCCTTTCTCTAACCAAATATTAACAATTTAAACAATAAAATTAATAATATTAAGTATCAACGTATTAAGTATATTAGGCATGATTAAAATTATTTATCAATAGAACTAACCGGGAGTCGAATTATTATTGATACAATTGTAACCAATTTTGATGTCTATGTTTCATCAAAAAACACTAAAATCGGTTTGAATTTATGTGATCTCTTTCATTTTATTCTGTTGCAAAATTCTTCGTTTCTTATACAGTTATACATAATTCTTGGTTTACATATTAATAAAGCAGTCTATTAAACAATACAATAATATAGAAAATAATCATAGCCTGAAGTAAATAAATGCATTTTATAATTGAATTTTCGTCATTCATCAAATTACATAGGTAACTTATAAACAAATAATATTGAAACTTACAATCAGTACAAACCACAGAATGTCTGTAGTATACATTTATGATGTTTAAAAGTAAATGCCATGACAATTAATACGAAATAATCATGAGTGCATAAACAATATTTCACGCTCACTTCTATTACTTGACAATAGGGTTGTAAATACAATGACGTAGTTGCGTAAAATATATCAATTACAGAATTGGCACGAAATAAATATGCTATATATACGCTAAACTAGATTACAAACTAGAATATAAATCAATAATCATCCTTAGGGGTCTAATACTTTTCAGGGGGACACAAAATACCTATAAATATAATGTTAATTAAATCAGTTAATACAGACGCGTTGCTGTAACATTTGTCAGACAAATATTTTTATTTAGAATTTGGTGACATAATTTGGTGACCATCGAGTAAAAGTCTCCTGATGGTATGTGGTGACCGCCATAAAGGGACGTAAATAACATCCTGTCTTAATGGAACACATGGCTACACTTGAGTCGTTGGAGGCTCCGTTATAACAGCTAGTTAAAATGTAACAGTAGTGAATAACTTAACTAGAAATATAGATATTACAATATAGCAACAACCATATACGTGGAACTTTAAAACCTAACATTTAGAATACTTGTAGACCACTTAAAACTAAAAAACTATAGCGTTTCAACATTTTTTTTCTCCACATAATTTGTCGTAGACACAAGCATATATCCCTCGAATGGACGAGTGTCTAAAACTGGCAGTGAATTCATTAGCTAGTAATATAATCATGTATCAATAATAATACTTTCTAAATAAAGTTAAATAACAAATAATCTACACACTTTGGCAATGACCTTGGTATTACTTAAGACAATTGGCACGATTCTGGCATTACAGTCAAATTTTTGGCACCGAAACTTACAAATTATATGTCTTTGGTTTCCTTAATTACAAATAATTCAATGTTGTACAAATTATATCACTATATTTACCGACAAGCATGATATTATCGTGAATGAAAATCATAAATATCTTCCTATATCCCCATGTATCCGTTCCTTTGCCTTCTGTATCATATCATATTATTATATTGTAAACATTCATTACTTAGCCAGCATCTATTTAAATAGTATTGAACTAAATGTTGTGTTGCTAAAATTAAATATTAATATTGGCAATTTTTAGACAATCAGCGCGTCACAGAATCAAATAGTAATATATACTGTACATATAATACATACACAATATATATCATATAGAAATATTATATAATGTATTTCATTATATGTCGTTATAACAATTTTAGAATGAATGTACACCAACCGTCTCTCCAGAGTAGGAACAATATTTTGATCAGTATGTAAAATTATGTATATGTATATAGACAAGAAGTAGTAATATATATTCCATTTGTTGATCATAAATTTGTATTTTTAACTATTTATGGAGTACAAGTGAAGCAACAAAAAAAACAGTAGTCGATAAAATCTACCTTTGAGCATTCATAATTCCTCTTTCTCATGTTTGTACATGTGTGTGTAAACACTTTCCAAAACCCACTCTTATTACATATCCATTACCCAGGACAGGCACAGGTAAATCAATCTTTCGAAAGTAGAAATCGTGACGGACATAGGAAAGGCGGCGCAAAGGTCTTCAACACATGGCACTACAAGAGTTTGAGACAACTTTAACGAAGTTCCGTTTTGAATTTAAGCACACTTGAAGTATTCAAAATACAACTTCAATGTTTCATAGTATTTTTTTTTTATTTGGCAGCCGCCTTCCCCATCATTGACAACAAATTCAAAATGAATGCTTTGAAGAAGCCAATTGAATATAAGTATCGCGGCTGTGTTGTAAGACTATATTTACAGTAATGGTAAATCGAAACTATATATTTTTTTGTTTTTATTAATCATAAACGAACAATAATCATATTTAAGAGTACCAGGGATTACTTGTTCTTAAGTTATTCAAATTGTTCTACATAATAATGGCCATTATGGTTCAATGAATGTAACATACTACACAGTAACACGGATTCTAAACAACTGGATTATGTTGCATTAAACTACTCGTATTACGAAGTTCAGTATGATTGTTAAACACTTGTTTGTTTATGATAAAATACACTTAATCATCACACTACTACTGACTTCTATGTTACGCATTTTCTGCGTAGGTGTATAAATTGTAATTATGGCTTAACTATTTCTATTATTACTTATAGACAATGCAATACAATTATTACAAGAAGGACATTGAAATAACTAATATTATGTATCTTATTTTGACAATAAATTCGTAAGACATCCATACAACAGCTATAGACTTTAAACATATTTATACATATAAATAACTTGTTCATACTAATTCGTTGTCGTGTCGTACGAACATCTGCGAGAATAATGGCATTATTACACCGACCACTGATATCAGAATAAGTCGACGGGACAAGAACGGTGTCTGTGTCAGCGAATCGATATTAACAATTAGTCTATATTTAATGTTATTAAGTACTAACTGATAAAAAATATTAAACTTGTACGTCACCCTCAATCACAACGTTTGGAGAATCGAAGTCGATGCGTACACGTGCAATCCGTTAGTGGACAAAAACGCATCAGTAATAATATTGGATTATTTTAATAATTATTATAACACTGCTTCTATCATTTACGAGTACGCACTGCGAGTCCACGGCGTGTACGTTTATCAAACACAGAGATAGTGAAACAGTCCTAATACGCTCTCATTCGGGTTAAACGAGTTCGGGCAATCAACGTACTCGAATTAAAAATAATACTGGTGAACAGAACTGCATAAATATAATGTTGATGCATTTTAAACAGTCACTTCGCGTGTGGGATGAACCACTTCGTAGTTGCTGAGTAGAAAAGGCGTTGGAACGCATCTTCAGCGGCTTGTCCAGGGAGGTGCGAACGTCGTGGTGCGTGTTAGACACTGGAAACACATAGTGTACATATGTTATTTCATTGTTTGTTGTATGTTTCATTTATGCTACAAATGCTCCTATTTAACCGAGCATAAATATAAATGTAGCCAATAGATGTATCTGTAGTCGAATTACTTAACGAATACTCTCCTATGAGAATAGTTTATTATTCAAAACAACTTGTGAAAATCATATTGGTTTGGCACAGATTTACTTAATTGTAATTAATAACCGCTTGCTTTACAACTTGCTCGTATTCAATCATCGTGATAAGCAAAGTCACTTTTACATTGTTTCTAACCGCAAAAAACATTCGGTTAATCATTTCAATATTTACCTTAATACTGTTGTGAATTTTGAGCAACAATATGCAAAAATACAACTTAAACTAAAATTTATATAATTAGCCTTAATTGTAACATTCACAGCATTAGGTACACATGCGCAGATATACATTTTAGGAAAATAATATAGACATAAAATACATACATACATGCACTATAATAAATGTACTCGTATATTCCATCTCGACTCACTTATAACATGGCTCTCATAAGCGAATCACGTATAACCAAAATTGTCTGACTTAATTATTTTTTTATAATCAGTAAATATTTTAATAATAATCAGTAGATACATCAATGATCTCTCTAATAACAGTTAACTATTGACAAGCACGTTAGTAAGGCAGAATATGACACAGAATGCATGCGACATTGGGGAATAAAAGGAGTGTTCTTTACACACATTTTTTTGATATTTTGTCAAAAATATACTTAATACTGTGTGGTTACTGTAAACATAACTGAACATTCAGAGTCAATCTTATATCATGTTTTAAAAACCAATCTGCAACTACACGATTTGGTACAACTATAAAGTAAATGTAAACTTTAAAATTTTAAGCCAATTGATAAATTAAAATATAAATAACGAAAACAAAAAGAAATAAAAATTTATAAAACGTCCAAGGCGGTACAAACCGTTTTGTTTACGATGATCAGTTATATAAATTGAAATAGAATCGAAGTCATTCGAAAGTAACACAGTGAGCACAGAGACTCGGTATGCCAGACGAACAACGACTGCGAGGGGGCGAAGCGTACCGAATGCGGGTGTCACAACATCGACGGGGGCGAAACACAGACACAATATCAACAATGAAAATATACCTTAAAATCTTGTGATCATTTCTATCGTTTCGGACAATACTTCACCTGGACGTATCTCGATAGCGTCGTGTCACACCCAGTATTGGTTCCGACGGAGCATCGGGTTCGCGGGCGCAGTACGGAGCGGATACGCAGATTCGCTCGCTTCATAGCTGCTCCAGTCTTCAGCCTGTGAAGCATGGTAAAACACGTGTCCATGTGGGGCGCTTTACGCGCGAATAAATCGTGCGAAGCCAATCGCACGATTGTTGGATACTACATAAATTGATTACCTTCTGTTGAATTTGAATTATTACATACATACATACATACATACATACATACATATAATCACGCCTCTCTCCCGTAGGGGTAGGCAGAGACGACTTCTTTCCACTTGCTACGACCCTTACATACTTGTTTCGCTTCGTCCACTTTCATTATTTCCTTCATACATGCTCAATTATTACGGCCATTTAAATTGGAGCATGGTAACCTCGACTGAACTACATATCGACTCGCACGCGAAACGCGTTATCTAGACGCAACACGAATACAAAAGCACGACTTGATTTCAGGCGTGGGTATCCGTCCAACGGTCAAGGTCAATTAATTATGCTTTAACGCAATGCGCTTGAAGTTTCGCAAATTGGCCATGCTACGCCTGAACCGTTGTCATACAGCAGTATCGGCACTCACATCAGTCTGATCGTCCGCGCCGTAGGGGTATCGGGCGTTGAGGTCGGGGGCCGCGGCGTCCAGCGGGGTCACCTTGCACCCCACGCTGCCCCCGGACGGCACCGGCGTGCTGGCGCCCGTGTGCACCGACTGCTCCGACGACACGTAGCTGGTGGCAGAACGAGCAAAGCTTTTAAATTATATCCGGAAGTGTAACGGGCTGCGACCATTTTGAGGCCAAACGATAATTTCTTGATCGTAGTAGCTGCTTGCTGCTGAATTGCTCTTAATTTATTTAACCGAAATTAATCCCGATGGTAATGCCCACTTTATCCCCCACATGAAATACTACAGAATTTTCTTGTTATTTAATTTAATTTTGGTCATCCTTATTAAATTTAAATGAACTCATCAAAATAGTAATTTTTATCGAATTTAGGGCAATTTATATATTATGTATTGTTGAATGAACAATACATAATGGATAAAACGCTTACCGTTTAATGGGCGGAGTTCCTTGTGTGGGCGAGGGCATCAGATGGTCTGGGGGCCGCGGGAGGGGTATTGGTGCGACGGCCCCTTGACTCTGGGCATGAATCTTCACGATACCGCCGTTGTCTTGCCGCACGACCTGCCGTTTGCACTTGACCACGGCGAATCCCACGAGAATCAATACCACAACACCCACTATCACCAGTAAGATCAGTATGTAGTAGGACTTGCCGCCGCTCCCAGCCTGCAAGTATTAACAACGCTTTAGACACGTAGCGCTCACACGGTCACAGCCAATGTTCAATGATGCAATCATACAGTTCGTTTAAATCATCGTTGTATTTTTACAACTCCATATGCTGCTTGATGGCTAATCATTTTGAGACGATAATTTATATTATAAATAAGGTATATTAATCACTCACCATACCACCGTCGTGACCTTCCGGATCGTTCGGTCCGGGCAGATTCTTCAATTTGTTTCCTATTCTCAAATTTAAATTACCTACTGCCGGCTGGAATATCGTAGCAGCGAGCATGAATCTAAAACTATCATTGGTCCCAATTATATCTGCCGCTTTCTTGTTTATGACGAAGTATATGAGACCGGCTTTGACGTCCTCGTGCGTGAAATACGCCACGTCTCTTTCCCTGACGCCCGTTTTCTCGCCCGAACTTCGTATTATCTTCTTTATATTACCAGTAGACGGCCTCTCTACTATCGTGTACATCGGATCGCTGGCCGTCAACTTGGCGAGTTCAGTGGCATCCAAGTTCTCAAGCGTCAATCTCACCTTGTCGCTGTTCACGTACAAATCTGTTAACACCATCAGCGGTTGCACTACCACTTCTACAGAAAAAGGTCGACTCGAATTGGTATTGTGAACTGATGCTATGAGCTCGAAGCTGTCATTGGCAGCGGTCATATCATTTTGCATGTAAATAACGTTGTCGTCCATAACGTCCTTGTGACAAAAGTGCGAGACAGGATTTCGGCCTACGTATATCATTCCGTGGGCGGGTTGTCTCGTAACGTTGTACCAGACCTTAGATTTCCTAGCGTTGGTTTCTAGATACATCTGGTCTGGGGTCACGGCCGCAACGTTTGACCCCTGCTGCAGGAATATCTCGCGGCCGCTCCCAGCTTCCAACATGACCGGTACTACATCTATTGTAAATACCGTATACGTCGGCTTGAACTCCCCGTCCCACACCCTAAAATAAAACGTAGCTGTCTGTAGCAAGCCGGCATGTTCATAAACCACTCTGTCGTGGTCTACGTCATCTTGAGAGAATTTGTTCACGGACTGGGCTTCCTCGAGAGTCTCATTTCCTTCGAGCAGTACGATTCTTCCTTGCGTCGGTCCACTTATTATGTCGTACAGGATGTCAGTCGCGTTAGTATCGGCGTCTACTGTTCGCAAGTCTTTTTTCGTTATGGTATAGTTCTCGCCTTGCACTACTTTAATTTGCGGACTATCCGTCACTAATCTGAACGGCTGATCGTTGACCGGAATGATCTGTATCGGTATCGTAACATTGCAGAGCAGAATGTAATCCGGCAAAAGGTATATCGTCACGTCTATTTTATCCGCTAAAGTGTCCGACCCGTCGTGTTCGTAGTTTATAGCACCGTTCTCTAGTTGCGCTCGCGTCAGAGTCAACATGGACGGTTTCAATTCTCCGTGATTAGGTTGTGAACACTGCGCTTCGATTTGCGGTTGGCGGACACCGGCTTGGGTCTCTAGATACGCTATGACATTCGTGATGTTCACTTTAAATGGCACAGTGTCGCCTTCTCTCAGAGTAATCTGGGGGATGTTCACATACTTCGCCAATCTCCCAGTGGACACCGATATATCGATGTGGAACACCTGTTCAGTCACTGGTTTCGCGAAAGCCGCTTCAACGGTAAACACGAACGAGTCATTCGTATATAAGTCGGAGAAAGGGTGTGTGTGTTCGTAGTACACTAACGAATCATTCACGTCCTTCTGAGTGAACTGTTTTATTGATCGGTGGTGGTTTTCGCCATTCAGAAGGACCAGACGGCCGAGCGATGGAGACCTGTCTACCTTGAAATATATAGTTCTAGCGATGTCCGAGCATTTCGCCATCAAAAAGTAATTATTCAAAGGTTCACGCATGAGTGGGAACATTCTTAGTTTATTGTTACGTGCCAGCTTGACAAATACTGTTTTTGTCGTAATTAAAAATGTTATCTTGGAGAGCTCGTGGAATCCGTCCGTTACGTTGAAGATCATTCTACCCTTAGTACCGTCTGAAATTAATTTAGATATTTATGATGATAGGATAATGTGACCTAAAACATAGTTAGGTGTAATGTATAAATCGGTTAAGTAGAAACATATGCCAGACATTATTAGCAATTCAACTTGTCTATGTTGAAATTCGTTCTAGAGTGGTATTTTAGAAAAATATTAATAAACTTGTGATCCGCCCTCGCTTCGCTTCGGAAAACATGTTCCTTAGTACGCACATTCGAAAATTGTAAGGCGTGATTCTTTAAACTGACATAACTTTTTAGTTTAACCTCAAAGAGCTTTGCACTATTGTAGATACTCACTAGTGTGTACGAAGACAACTTGTCGTCGGTCAATATCGCCTTGAGAGAACTGAGTGACCGGCTTACTTTCATCTCCCTTCATCGCGATGAAGCCCGACACAATGTCCACAACGCGAATAGTCACATTGTCGAGAGGTGTGTCCATATCGTTTACATCTGGAAATTGCACATGGTTTTAGCATGTACGTTTATTCAACTCCTTCACATCTTCACAAGAATTTATATCAATTGCATAGCAGGCGCTACGGAACTATTGGATAACCAGCCAGCCAGTAAATAGTCGCGTGAGCATTTTTAAATATACTAAAAAAAAACATTTATACGACTATATCAAAATGAAACATTTGACGCCTAAATGGAACAACATAAATATTCTATAATTAAATCAGTAGTAAATTAATAATTAATGTTAAATACACTTGCCGAGAGCCACTAATAAAAAGGACGCACTACAGACGCACGCTACACACATAAAAATCAGTAAGTTATACAAAGTTATACGGTAATAGTATCATACAGTATTCCATCTTCATACAAACGGTCGGAACGCGAATCATACCTACGCCTGGGAGTTGGTACACACTAAGTACACAACAGATGCAGCTACGCCGCGCCGTAGGGACGATCGAACGTGTGGACCTACCCACTTACATTCACTACAACTAGAAAGAGGCAGCCCTAGCGCGCGGGGCTGGAGGCATTTACATATTTCAAGGACGGGGCCGAGTCACAGTACTGTATGACACTATGGGAGTCATTCAAATATTACGTAAGCACAACAGGGGGGCGGGGAGGTCTTTGCTTTGCTTATTTTTGATGACATGGGGGGTGGGGGAGTCTATATGGTGATTACGTCAGCAGATTTTCTCAAAATTCTCTTGAATCAATAAAGAAACCATTGAAGTACCAATGTTTACGTAAGCATGGGGGGAGGGGTAAGTGATTTGCTTACTTTTGCTGACGAAGGGGACTGGGGGGGGGGGGGTAAAATCTGCTGACGAAGGGGACTGGGGGGGGGGGGGTAAAATCTGCTTACGTAACGTCCCCTATTACCGTGACATAACCTACCGGTGTAAAAGTGCTCTGGAAGGGACGTTACTTACATAGTTCGTTCCTCGTGAATGTAAACACGCCCCCCTCCCAGACGCACAGGCCCGTGTTGGCGGACACTATCGGCGGTTCGTCGTTCACCGGCACGATGTTAACGCGCACGTAGAACGGCTCGCTCTCTTTGCCGTCCTCGGTAACAGCTTTCATTTTCATAGAGTCCGTCGTGTCCTCCGACCCGTCGTGTACGTACTGAGGACATACGTATTACAATTAATTTTATATTTTAAATATCGTCTAATCCCATATAAACAGAGTAATTGTTGGCAGTGTAAATATTTTATTTTAATAATTATTGCACATGTTTTAAACCTACAATTTGTGCGTGCAATGTTTATTACAATTTTTATTTTTTCTCACAAGTTGTGATGTTATTGTTTTATAGAGGAGGGTTAATTTTTAAATTATGTATTTAAAAAATCGAATATAAATGACGTGATTTCAGTTAAAAGATTTCAAAAAAAAGTGATAATTGGTAAGTTAAAATTTCGAATCATTAAAATTGTTTATAGAAATGTCATTACTATATAGTAAAGAGTCAATAGAAATGACAAAAAGTCATCTTAACCCAATACAATTCTTAAACAATAACTAATCTATAAAGCGTATTAGTATATTTTAAATAAATTTGTATTCACATTAAAAACACACGAATGAAAAGAAAAAAACCTCACCTGAATATTTCCGGAATTTAGTTTCAAAACGGGTAACATTTCTAGCTCCTGCTCGCCCAACACTATCTTGCCGAATTGTGGTTTCTCTAATATGCGGTACGAAACCACTTTCCCTCTATAGAATTCCGTGTCGGTTCTGAACAAGTCCGGTCGAACGCTGGCCGTGTCTCCCTCGACAACGGTCAAATTATACGCGGACACGTAATAGTGTTCAGGTATCACTATGACAATGAGTTCGACCGCTCTGAGCCATACGATTCCGTTAGTGACGTCCATTTTGATGCGGTCTCTCGTGCGATTCACGCCAGATTGGACGTAAACAAGACGCTTGGAGTTTATCATGCCCTGGTCAAAACTACTGGTTGGGATGGGGTCCTCGTTGAAATTCTCCGTTCCCAATGCACTGAGCGTTGGTATTATCTCCAGCCACCCGTGGTAAGGGCCTTGAGTTACCTTGTAAACGATGTTACTGGGCTCTATGTCAGGGTGCATAATCTACAAGATAAATTATTATTTCAAGACAGTCACTATTAATGTTGATTTTTGTTTGAATTTACCTACTTATAGCATATAGGTGTATTGCGACTTTAAGATTAAACGAAGGTACGTGTGTATGTGTTTCTAACGTAATTTATATTGACCTGTAGCTAATCATTTCGTACCAATAACGCGTCATCTCTACAATCATGTATTGAATTTATAATATTATATTAGTTAACATTTATTACTAATAGCACTCGAATATACTTGAATGTTTTACTTAATATTACATAACACATAAAACATTCGATGTTTTAATTCATTAACACCCACCGGCAAAGCTTCTCGCGCCGTTCGTCTGAATTTACGAATAAAAACACGTACATATGTAGTTAGTTACACGAGGATTACGGATTAAAAATGAATCTAACACACAAGGCAACAATCGGTGTACCTAAATATTACGATTTATCCAGTTTTTTGTGTTATTATATCAAGGCGAGCTTGGTACAGACGTTTTTTTATAAAAAGATAGCTGGTAATGGAAGGAGGTAATATCAACCAGGCAATAAGACCGTCACAGAAAAAAAAAAAAAAATTTAATTATATCTTGCTTCGGTGAAGGAAAACATCGTGAGGAAACCTGCACACCAGAGAGTTCTCCAGAATGTTCTCAAAGGTGTGTGAAGTCCACCAATCCGCACTTGGCCAGCGTGGTGGACTATGGCCTATACCCCTCACACTGTGAGAGGAGACCCGTGCCCAGCAGTGGGACAGTTATGGGTTGTGATGATGATGATGATGAATAAGACCGTCAAATACCAGCCCAGAAAAAATCTACGCATTCAACCGAAACCTCAGAACAAACATGTAGGGATTTAATTCTTAAGAAAATCGAACATGCGAGCGTTCGATTGGTGAGTTAAAACCGAAAGAGAAGTCAGGGGTACATTGCAGACCAGAATTGTACATCAAGTTGTAATAACAATATTATACCTACCTCCAAAACATCCCTGGTTATGTTGACGCTGGTCGTCTCTTCTACTAACAATGGTTTGTTGGTTTTAACCCGTAATGGTTCCCAATAACTGGACGGGAAGATCTTTATCGTGTACACACCCTCGCCCCAAGCTTCGAGGCACATTACTTTGAACCTGAGAAAGATATGTTGAAGTTTGAAAGTTGAACTCCCGAACAGAGGTTCGAAACCAACACGCACCTCTATTTTTTAAAAATATTTGTGTATTACAAACGCGCTTCGGTGAAGGAAAACATGGTGAGGAAACTGCACACCTGAGAATTCTTCAAAATTTTCTCAAAGGTGTGTGAAGTCGCCAATCCGTACTTGGTCAACATGGTGGACTATGACCTGTACCCCTCTCATAGTGACAGGAGACCCGTGCCCAGCTGTGGGACAGTTATGGGTTGCGACGATGATGATAAATGCTTACACACAGGTCCCATACGCCACATCAAAATGCGATACTACGACGCTCATGACATAGAACATGTTCCGTCGATAGCTTAATATATCGAATTTTCATCACATCGAAAGCTTACAGAATCGCAAACATTAATAAATCGAGTTTATAACATCGAAGCTTTATTAGTGTAGACGACACATCGACACATTCCATACCTATGGAAACGGAAATAACTAAAGTTTAGAAAATAGCGCAACAAAAGTTGCAACATTTCAGAGCGCACTTTAATGAGAATTTTAGAAGTGCAAGTTTCGCTACACTCTGATTCTTCACAGTCGATTCTATCTTCAATTTATTTCACTTTTAAAACTTAAACGATTCGAATGTCATTAAAACCCTATTTGGTTGATAAATAATTAACATCACGTTAAAACCAAAATAAATAAGGTCAATTTGCTGTATGTTCTAAATTTAAACGAAGATCAAATAACACTGTGATCACTTACCATCGAGTGATTGACTCGTCTGCTCTTTTATAGCCCACTGAGATAAAAAAGCCGAGTCTAACGAACATAGACATTGGACAGTATAACAATCATATGATGATTTTTATACTCGCCAATGTCCATAGATTATAGGGGGCTCAATAAACAGGAGGCCTACTACGAAAAACGAAAGTCGACGTTTCGGACGACGGATCGTACTTTTTCTTACTGTTACATGTTTCTTTTCCTATCAAAATAGATTTATATACTAAAATCGCATTGTATTTCTTTTAAAAAAATGCCATATGTTCACACGAAACATAATTTGGCGACCGTGATTGATAGGAAAAAGTACGATCCGTCGTCTGAAACGTCGACTGCGAATGCGATACTTCACCTGAAAGCGTCGACCGCTGTATGCGTCTCTCTGTGCTTGTACGAGACGCGGCCGGTCGCCAGGTCGAGCTGGGTGAACATACCGCCGCCCCCGCCCTCACCTATCTCGATCGAGCCGTGTTTCGGCTCGTGGGTCACCTCGTACCGAATGTCCTCCTCCAAGCAATTCATGTTGGTGTCCACCTGTCGAGTTAACTTGTTGACACCACACACAATACAACGGACATCTCTAATGGAGATTTCAGTGTGAATTGTGAAGTTTTTATTGTGCAATTTTGACAAATGATTGAAATGTGTCAGTTGCCTTGATAACCTTGAGACTTACTAACTACTAACTGGATTATTACTAACAATAAGTAACAGGACTAACTATCATTAACAATCCCTGTCCCAGTCCTCATTGGCGGCAGCGGAAGGTGGTGCTGCACGCTCGTTTGCTACCTTAATTCCATAAAAAACCTGACAGGCATTTAAGTGAGTAAACTCGTGTTATTTATAATTATTTATTGTAACATTTATTCACGTTCGAGTCGGCTATCATATAGGTACACACAATATGTAACTGTATAGTAGATATGTACATAAAATTATTATATATAGTTATCCAACCATTATATCTCAGCCACCTTAGGAATGCGTCCCTGACAAGTGCGATCGCAATGAACGAAAAGTATAACATTGAAGTGGTGTGGCATTAACTAAGAAGGCAAATTAAGAAAGCAATTCGTATACCCACAATAACCACTACTAAAATTGCTTACAAGTGGTTATTATTTTTGCCCATCACTAGTTATCTCCATCTGACAGTAGGAACGCATTCTTCCAGTGGTTCAATATTAAAGAAAACACTAATTAATTCCCCCTACGATGGTTTAATGTTATTTGATACAGTGTGTACCTACGAATTTTACGTGTACGTAATTTTCGTACATGTGTGATAATATTAATCACAATGCGATAATCTATACTAAGTACTATTTTATAGTCAGCTATAATAATTGGCTCGATGACAAAAAGAGGTTCATTATGTTTCCCCTTCCCTTTCTTTCCAATAGCGAGATAACAATCATTTCGGTCACCCGTGAAACAGAGGAGCGAAAATAAACGCCGCGCGCCGACCGAAAGGAATATCATGTTCGTCGTTTATCGTGGCCTTAAATTATCTCCGCTTTGCGACTGACAAAAGCTTTGTACCAATTATACTGCCAGTTGTACGTCGGATTTGATCCTTACCTGCATGTCGTTAGCAGTTATAACGACGGACTTTCCGTTTTCGACGATGGAACCGTTCGTCGAGATCAACCGTATAAACGGAGGCGACGCTTGAACTTCTAAAACGCCATTGACATCGAACAATCCATCCGATATCCAAAAAACAATCTTTCCGTACTCTTGCCCCTGATGCTTGAACAATACAAGGTTTCTGTTTATGTCGTCCTGCGTGAAATGGGCGATTTGCTCTGACGGGTTATCAGCTCTGAATATCGCACCATTGAGCGGGTCCTTCGTGAACTGTTGGACTGTGTACGATATATCGGACGGTTTAGTGTCCAAATCGGCGTCGGTGTAATTCAAGTCCCTCGTTGTAATAACCCGGGCGCCGCCGTGCACTATGTGAAACACCTTGTCGTTGACACGTACGGGACTGTTGTCATTCTTCAGCAAAATGTCTATGTGAAAGACTCCCACGTATTGAAAGTCTTCGGGTTCGGGGCTGAGTGCCATAAAATGAAACGAATCGTGTTTGCTTTCTGAGTCGTCGTGATTGTAATATACTCTATCCGAATTAAGTTCGTTCAAAGTGAAGTATGTCGTATTTTCCCTGATAATCTTTAGGTTGTCGTTTATTACTTCTATCTTGCCGTGTCGCGGTAAACGCGTGATGTTAAACAAGAGATTGGTCACGGCGTCTGTCCGAAAATTGAGATGCGTGGTCGGTATGGCCATTCGTGATCCTTCCATTACTCTCAGTCTTTCGAGTGTTGTGTGAACTCGTCCCGTCACGTGGTCGGTTGTGATCGGCGCCGGGACGTGTCTGATGGTCATTACCCCCGTCATATTATCGCACTCGGTCGCTCCGACGACATAATCAAACTCATCTTGTATATGCGAGTACGCTCGCCTGTGCAGTCTGTACCATAGCTGGTCCGAATCGATGTGCTGTTGAGTAAAAGTACTGTGTGCTTGCAGATGATGTTTTCCTGAAGACAAGTGCAAGATTCCATACTTCGGTACCTTCGTGACCGTGTAAATAATACGTTCGGACGCCAGCGCAATAGGTTTAGTGCTGAATCGCAAGTGTTTCGCAGATATGAAAGCTTCCCTAGTGTTATTAAGAATCAGCTCCTCTTTGATAGACTGATAGAGTTCAAGTTTTATAAACGTCAATCTAAAATCATACAAAGTGTTCGTTCGTATCGATCCTACGGACGCTTTGAACTGTGGAAAGAGAAAAATATCGCTGTTACAAATTTTTAATAACTGAAAACAATGTTACAATGGCAAACAGACAACGGTGGTGAATCACCTTAAACTCGTCGTGCATGGGAGTTCCCAACAGATGCATGTATCGTACGCGGCCAAGGTTAATCATTTCGCTAGTGAACGAGTCGATCGTTTGCCACGTGCCCTCGACCACTCTCAACCGTTCTACCACGCCGAACTGCGGTGGTTTTACGATGTCATATCTAAGGGAAAAGTTGTTCATTTCATAAATAGATACATTAAGTCTAATCTAAGCTTGGCTTCCACTCGGATAAGAATATTTCATTAAAATGTCAATTTCAAAAAGCAATTACAATGTATACCTATTGGAAATGCATAATTATAAATTATTTTGACGCACAGTCTTACTTAGATTACAGTTAAAAATAGAAAATAATTTGTGGTGATAGATATGTTTATATTAATTATCACTTTCTATAAATTTATCAACGAAATTATTCGAAAAACGACGAACGAAACAATGAACAGCACACAGGAGACATTTATTAAATCATCATGTCATCTCCAACACCAACAATAATCTCATTTACGTGAACGAAATTAAAACGCTATTAGCAGATCCCCCCTATCGATACCTTTTAGATCAAAACGCAACAACTGCATTGCGGCAGATACAGAACATTCGCAGTAAGAAACTTGTAAAGGAGTCGCCGGCTGTTAATGAATATCGTTTGAATTTGATTGTTAAACTTGTCTAGTCTCGCGATTTTGATTAGAACTGCAGCTAAGTAGGGCACCGAGCAGTGGGCGCTTACTTTGCAAGTTCGTTCGGTCTCTATTGAACATCTATACATACCGGACAATTGGCGTCTGCCTACATTGGGATATTATAATTGGAATATAAGGAATCTAATTTTCATTAGTGAACCGCTACGCTACATCCATACTATACTTATAATATTATAAATGCTAAAGTGTGCTTGTTTGTTTGTTCGTCCTTCTTTCACGTCGCTACGGAGCGATGTTATGGTATAATTTTTGTGTGTGGAGATAATTAGGAGGCCTGAGAGTAACGTAGGCTACTTTTAACCGCTGTAAAACACCTCATTCCTTTAATTCAACCCTGAAAAGCCCTTAATTCAGCAAGGCGCGATTTCCTAGCCTTAATAAAATATCCTACGTCTTGAACAGAAATGGGCAAAATTTAATCATGATTACAGATGACCAAAAGACCATCTCTGTTCTTAAGCAAATAACTGTGTTTACAAATAAGGGTTGCCCTGTACGCGGCTCATTATCTAGCCATGTCATTCGCAATCCAAGAGTCTAAAGTATGACAATGTTTTTGGAAAGCGTTGGCCATGTCGCTGAGCTCACATAAACCAGCAACGCTCATTGGAAGGTAAAGTCCTGGATCTCGTTTGTTTGTGGTTTTCCAGAAGCACTTTAAGTCTTTGTTGTTTTGGCGTTCACCAATTTGACAACCCCATACCCTAGTTCATAGTGGCCCTGCCTGCGAGGTGAAGCGTCCCGGGTTCGACTCGAATATTTATGTGACAGATGTATATTGTTATTTGGTCATGGGTCTTAGTGATGTATCATATGTATTGCCCATGCCACACCCGACGCAGATAATCCTAGTGTGTTAACGTTTAGTGTTTTAACAATTTAATTTGTTGCTGGTTACTCTGACACCGCAAAATAGACTTAAATATCATTCTTCGAATCAGCCATATCATTATAGATATGCCCAGCATTGGGCTTAGTAAACAATAAACAATTTTGAAAATAAAACAAACACACGATCGTCTCCGACGATTAACAATCAATTTCCTGATAGTAACAAACAATGACTTGATTGTGTAATTGATAGCATTTGATTGTACCGTTGAAAACGTCGTAATGTTCGTAGTTCGGAAATAGTTTTATTGAGTGACATAACTTAGAAGATGGAGCGTCGCGCCGCCTCGGATATTACGCTGAGCGGAAGTGCACTGAACAGCGCGATACGACATGTTGGAATTATTTAAACAAAACTTGAATTGACATCCGCGCGAACGGCCTTTCAGGCTGATTTGGGAAATGGATCGAAAGCGTTACGTTACGTATACGTATATACGTTATACGTATTACGTTCGTACAACGCAAGTCACACTTGTTGATCCGCTCCGATAACAATACAATAAAATAAGTACAACTTGAACTTAAAAACATACACAATGGGAACTTACGACAACGATGATGAAATGATGAATGAACAATGATAACCCAATCTATGAATGCGAAAGATAATTACGGAACCAATGATACAGAAAGAGATAACTAAATGAAAATGACATTAATGTTATTAGACTGCCTCATTTTCGGCGAGCTAGTGACATATCTACGTTTATCGGTTCGCGCAAATAACTAAGTAGGCAAGAAACTGGAAGAGTTTTTAGGGCGACTTATAACACTGTCTATATTTTGTGTTGTAACACAGCGGGACGACTGTGCACAAGTTATTCCAGGGCTACGAAAAGTTGGGTTCGGGAATGAAATCGCAAGTATCACGATAAAATTTACGTCACGACGATATGACATAGTACATCTCATTGTTACTGACAAAAACTGAAATATTTTGGCAAACTAAACGTAGTTTGTTCAAATCCCTTTCAACTCACTACTACAACTATCACTGAACAGCATTAAATACTACAAATATTGAATGCATGCCCTCCTGAAAGAGTTCGCGGAAATCCGTTCCACATCATTGGTTCAATCATGTTCACTAGATTAAATTTCAATTTATTACTGTAATTAAATCCGATTGGTTTTTCCTATAATTTAATATGCGATTGAGGAAGATTCGTGCAATCTATAACTCAGGTAGTTAAAATAAAAAATAAATATACCAATTCAATCATTCTACTTCACTTTATTTTACGACAATAATTTTACTAACGAATGGCATAATATAGACATTGGCATCAACCTATTTGGCCCACTATTGAGCACTGGTGTCTTCTCATTATTGAGGAGGCCTCCACCACGCCGCGCCGCTCCAGTACCACCAATCCCACCTGATGGTAAGTGGCAATGATTGCCAACTCAAGTATCGGAAGTTTTCACGCCACCCGAACGCCTCCGACAAGGCTAAAGGATTGCTATGTAACGATAAAAACCGCGAACGACGGCTTCACGTGCCATCCAAAGCATGGAAACGCTAAATAAATTTATGCTACCGGTCAATACCGGTCAAGTCATTTCATGTGACAATTAATGAAAGTGGCTCAAAGTGTTGTCATGACCAAAAAGAAGACGTTAAGCGAAACGCTAAGCACAAGTTCTTGATCAAACAGGACGGTGGGACGCCATTATCATTAACGTATCATTAACCCTTTCCCTATCACGGCTAATACTAAAAACAACAGATTCTGATAATAACACTCCAACTATAAATAGGTACCAAAAGTGGAAGCCGTACTCGTCCCTATAGGTTTTAAGACCTCGGGAGTTGTATCGACGTCATTGACGGTATCTCTTCGAAATTACAAAGGTATAAAATAACGGACCATTAAATAAATTAAATAATAGCCTGTTGGTTCGCTTCGGAACACTTCCATCTCGTGTTTATAAACGGAAATCTGTTATCAGAGAGAGAGAGAGAGAGAGAGAGAGAGAGAGAGAGAGAGAGAGATTATTTCAAAAAGATATGTATTATATGTCTATTAAAGAGATGTTTGTATGTATATTGCATTCCATCTCGTTATTTTAATGCCTCCCAATGGAATATAAAAAACTATTCAATCTACAAAATAAAAAAATACTGTCATCCTGTGTCACTTAACTAACCACGAATATGTCTGTAACATAATAAAATATATAACGTGTACATAATAAAACTATATGCGTGAATATTGTATAAATAATCGAAATCATTATATTTTTTATTTCCAACAATTGTCACAGCGAAGCGGGCGCGGCAGAGCTCAGCTAGCAATCAACCGCATCATCTCCTATGCAAGCAATACAATAAGGACAATTTACGCTGCTCTTAAAAGTCGTAAAAACTGGTTTACACTATAAGTATTTAGCGGCAACTTTATTATGAAATGTTCTATTTTAACGGAAGTAGTACATTAGTTTGCCGAGAGCCAGGAACAATGTACACTGTTGACGAGACGAGTACTCACTTGACTTGAACGTTGGTCTCGTCAGCGTTGGTGGTGAAGGTGAGATTGTCGGCGGTGATGAGCGCGTGCGAGTTGTGCACCAGATGAAGACCGGTGTTGTTCACCAGCCGGACTTGCAGTGGAACTATCAGTATACGCAGCACGTTCGGACCGCTCGTCTCTATGCCGTCCGACACCTGTCAAAAAATAGTAAACACGTAATAACCACAAAAGTAGAATATAATAATACCATTACTAACGGTACCAACTTCACACCTTACAAATGAAACAATTTCAAACGGCTGGTTGTAGCTTAACACAGTATCGGCACGGTAATAGTATGATACAGTATTCCATCTTCATACAAAAAGTCGGAACGCGAATCATACCTACGCGCCTCGGAGTTGGAACACTTGGAACACACTAAGTACACAACATCTGCCGCTACGCCGTAGGGACGATCGAACGTGTGGGTTTGTAATCAGGAAGCGTGCGATTTACCTACCCACTTACATTCACTACAACTAGAGAGGCGGCCCTAGCGTGCGGGGCTGTAGGCATTTATTTCAAGGACAGGCCCAGTCACAATACTGTATGACACTATTACCGTGGTATCGGCTACTTTTTTCTTTGTTCTTGGCTGGCATCGCATCTGTGGTGATCGTATACTATCAGGTTTGCCGGGTATGCACTTTAAAAATCAAATCTAATTTATTGTGAAGAGGTTACATAATACAGATTCGACAAGAGTTCATAATACAAGAATAATTTGGTCCCTCTATTTTAATTCCCGCCATAAGGGAATACAATAATTTGTGGACAACTTTGTTTACAAACTCCGATTTTAATAATTGAATACCTATCTACTGGAATAGCTTGTTTGAGATATCGAGCGAGGGTGTGTGTGTTAAAAGATATTAAAAAAATTTAAATGACCTATCCTCTTTTACATGTCCAAAACCTTGGAATACTACTACTCCTTAGTAATGAGATTGGCATGGATATAATATATAAAGATGTCCAAAAACCGAAAAAACCATTTTAATCAAGATGTTGATGACATCTGTATCGTTAAGATCCGAGTACACACAACTTTCGATCATATAAATATCATCTACCTAAACAGGACAAGAGTCGTGTTTCAAGTCGGGCAATCGTAGACGGTAATACTCAAAGGTATGTACTAATGGCCCCAGTGCAATGAACTCTACACCTCACCGTATCACTGATTCAGCCTCCACGAGGGGTCGAGACGTCTGGCCTAGTCAATCGCGCGCCATATCAACAATATTAGAGGTACATAAAAAATATTACAGACGTAGTTTCCAGGGATCTATTAACGTGGATATGTTGCACTAAAATGATCAAATACCGGAAAATTACTAATCTTCCTATCTTCGATCTTATTCCTAGTGATATGACAAAATACTAGATTATGTTTTAGTGATAAGTCATTTCCCTAGATTCTAGTCTTAGATTTAGTCAAATCTCGTAACTTTTTTAGTGAAAAGGAGCTCTCGTTACGCCTACCTATTTGAAATTTGAAATTTGAAATTTATTGAAATACACAGCAAAAATACAGAAACAGTACAATAAATTGGCCTCTAGACTCCATACTAGGATTCCCTGTGTTATGAGGTCTAGTCTCTTCTGTTCGGTAACATTAATTGCTGTTTACAAGTTATTTTTAGATCTAGTTGATGTGTGCGGTGTGTGTTGTGTGTGTGTGCGTGTGTGTGTGTGTGTGTGCGTGTGTGTGTGTGCGCGCGTGTGTGTGTGTGTGTGTGTGAGTGAGTGAGAGAGAGAGAGAGAGAGAGTGAATATGCCAGTGTGTATATTGGTGAGTGTGTTTTTAATGTGTGTAATTAGTATATACATATATTAGTATTAATGTATAAAATAATATAGTATATTTTGTATATATATATATATATTTGTTATTTTATCGGTCAGTATCTAGTATATTTTCTATCTCTTGATATGTACGGTCCCTTATCCAATTTAATGTTTTAATTTTGCATGAGTAATTATTTTCTTTAAAAATATTAATTTTTTTATTAATTTTATTGTACAAAAAGGGTCCCCTAAATGTGAAACATTTTTCTCCAAATTTTGTTTTTGTAGTTGGTATAGTCCAGGATGTATTTCTTTTTGATCTTTTTTGTCTGTCTTCTTTATGTACCGCTATTTTGTGATATTTTGCTATTGTCCTTGTGATATACAGTTTTCTCACACTTAAATGTCCAGTTTCCGAATACAGCTGTTCTGTCGGGTGACGATATGGTTTTCGGTAAGCAACTTTTAGTAGGGCTCGCTGTGCTCTCTCTAGTTTTATGAGTGTAGTTTTGGTAGCCGCTCCCCACGTGACAATGCAGTAGTTAATAATCGACTGACATAAAGCCAGGTAGATTATTTTAACTGTGGAGACATCTGCCACGTGTCTTAGTCTTTTAAAGATGTACATTAATTTTCTAGTGCGCCCACATAGCATATCCACCTGTGCTTTCCATGTCAGTCGATTATCAACTACAACCCCTAGGTATTTTACATTTTTCGTCTCTTCTATGACTGGACAATTGCATACATTATTGTTTGTATAATTGCATGTGTGTAGTTTAATATTAAATGGTAGGGTAGGACGAGACTTATAACTAATTCTAAAATTTATAAATTTAGTTTTGGTAGTATTTAGTGTTAGGAGGTTCTGTTCTAGCCAAGTTGCGATTTTGGCCATTCCCTTTTCCGCTAGTCTTTGTACAGCTTGCCAGTCTTTTCCATAAAATAGAATTGCTGTATCGTCCGCGAATGCCAGTATTTTTGCTTGGTATATAGGTAGGTCACCTATATTCATAAAGATTAATTCATAAAAAATAGTCACTGAATTTCACAATTTACTTTGGGTAATTTGTGGTTATAACCACTAATTATTGCGGGATGCGAATTACCTAAATAGAACTAGTTAAAATGAGATTACTTATTTTTACCCACGACGAAAGGACTAGCGTTAAAGGTAAGCGGTTGTTTGTTCGTTCAACGAATGTTCCCGTTCATATCCAAAACAGCGTGACCGATTTAGATACGGTTTTCTATACAAGGTTCCTGATTCAAAGGCGATAGTTGATACATAGACAAGTTTTTGATGGTGACGTTATAGTAATGGATATGATGAAATTAATTTGGCTTTGATTGTGAATTGATTGTTGTTTATAATTGGAATTTCATTGTATTTCCCTGCATGTCCCACCAAACTAAAAATTCAATTATTTAGACGGACACAACGGTTTCAATGGTTATCCCGTTCCCCCGGATATATCCTAACAAAGTAATACATAAATATAACCGATAAAACAAAAAAAAAAACAAAAAAAACTAAAAACTGTTTATTAAAGTGGACAAACAAATTTTATTTATTTATTTATTTTATTTAAATTTTCATATACACCTTAAACTATAAAGGAAACAATAACGTCGTGCATTGACATCGTACGTCGAACATACAAATATACTAATGAAGCTCCGTCCTAGTTTGCTATATCCCGGAATCAGTATGGTAATAGGTATACACTTCAAGCGACGTTAACGATGTCCTCCTTTGCACACAACACACTAACAGTTTAACTATGCACTGCAAACATACTTTGCACTGATGAATCACTATTAGGCCATTACTTCAATTTACAATGTTCGTATGTTTGATTCTCATCTCACATACAATTTCGTTGAATTACAATTTAACTTAAGAGGGGGTATAAAGCTAGGAAAAAATCAAATTTCACCCGCGCGCCCCGCCCCGCCCGTCAAATAGATGCGCCGCAGCAGTTGCGCGTCCGGTTGCATCTGACTTTATCAGCGGCTGTACACTCTCGCGAGACTGCTAAACGAGTGCACTCGTATGAGAATGTACTTGGTACGAGACATAGCGAGTACTCTCGCACGAGAGTGTACAGCCGCTATTATATAACATGTCATCAGTCAAGAATACGGCACAGTCCGCACAGTATAATGTAAAAATAAGACAAATTTCGGCTCAGTAAATGTAGAATCATCTACCTCAAAAATGGCAAGCTGTTTTTTTCTATAATAGGGTTATAGTTTTATACAATATTAATAGCTAGAGAGCCAGTGAATGTCAGATAACACATAATTAGGTGTCATTCATAATTTTGAATATATTATTATGTAGGTATCTATCAATGTAAAGCAATTCTTCTCGCTGTAACTATCTGTATTTCTGAAACTAATAACATTTATAGGTAGTGTCGGTCGCATCATGTAACCATAGCGCTGGAAACCTAGTGTAGGGAGCGATTGAATCACTTTTATGACAAGAAAGGCAGTATAATGTTGGTACTGGTGTGACCATTAAATCATTTAAATTCTCGCAAAGCAGAATATCTGCTCTATTTTTACGTGATGAAACCTGTATGCCGTATAACATGTAAATAAATAACACGTACAATGTTTTCAGACATTTATTATTATAGATAACATTGTTTTCATTTTTTCGCTACAAAAAGATAAAGTAAGTTATCCTTTAAATTTATTTAAATCGAAAGAAATCCTTCGCCAGAAAACAGAAAAATTACAAATGCCACTGCCGTTATTATAAGGAAACTAATTAAATGACAATAATATCATAAAAAAAGATGACAATCACTAACTTCTTGAGCGACAATTGTAAGCTTTAAAAATATAGGAAAAAAAACAGTGTGTGAAATATGATGCGTGATGATATAATTATGCGTGAGAACAGGAAAAATGTATAATGGGTAGTAAAAATATTTAAGTTATGGTAAGAACACAAGTCATGAAACTAAACAATTTTTTGAAAATTAAAAATAAGCATAAAATCGAACAAAGCTTACTTAAAACCAAAATGAATTTATTCGAAATCAAGTTTAATTCACTAACTCCAAAATCCGTGTAGAAAAAATAAAATGCCAAAATTATATGTACATGGTTGGAAGTTTTAATTGTTCAAAAAATATATCTTGTCTATTATAAGTCGTTGACTTGTATCACATGTGTATTTAGTATCGTCGTTAGTCTTGATATTTGCCTTGACCCGTTCATAAACACGAGGCTTGATGTTACTGAAATAATAAAAAAAGTCAAACACTATTATACTTCCTAACATTGAAACTGATGATGTCAGGTATCACTTTGCGCCATTTATAATCGGTTGAAAGTTTTAGAGAGGACTAAATTACATAAATACTTTTTTTTAATGCCAACCGTTCCGGTGCAATAAATTCGTCTGCATTTGGATCTGTATGTTCTAAAATTTCTACATTTTGTAAAAGCGTAATACTTAGTAAGCCTGAAAATATATTTTTTTTTCTTTAAGAAAACACAATTAGCAATTAAGAAGTAAATAAAAAAGTCGCTTTAAAAATGCATTTATACAAAATTTTATGTTTTTGTTAAAGTAATTTTGCCTAACTATGCATGTATGTAGTATAGTATAAAAAAAGTTTAGTTTATGTGTTATTTTGTAGATTCGTTACAATGCAACAACAAGCAAATAATAAATGAAACAATACATAGACAGATGAATTGATACGCACTTCTCTGGTGTAATGTTCCCGTCATCATCAATAGATTTTGGAATATTTTCTTGATTAAATCTTGTTCTGAAATGAAAATACAATAATAGTTTCAAACACACACAAGTAACAACTACTGTAGGGATTGATCAAATTGACTACCAGAAATATAGGTGTTGCTTTAAAAACAAAATTATGGGGCAAAGAGGAAATAATTAACTCAAAATTAAATTTGCTTTTGGATAAAGCTGTATAGGCGGGTGCATGCCTCTCTCTTCCACTTTAGGCCTCAACCTTAATTTGTGACAAAGTTTTCTAACTAAGCCCACATAACATTGAATACACGTATTACATGAAATCTAGACATAACTAGTGAGGAGTGGGCGTACTGCATACCTCTGCCTACTCCTTCATGTCAAAAAAACATTTACTTACTTTATTGATCATTCAACACTATTTCTATTTTTATAATTATGTTTATGAATAATTTTGTTTGAAAGTACATACCTATACTATTAATGATACATACAATCTGAATTTTTCGTATATACTATGCTGCTTCAGCGATCAAACATCAACATCAACATTGTATTGTGAGCACAAAAGTTAAAACAATAAGGTCTAATTTTGAATATGAAATAGTGTACTTGTCAACTTACCTCTGACAACTAGCCATGACTTGAATTTTCAGCTTTCTGTGTTCCCTTTTTTAATGTTGATTTTATTCCGTTTGTTACCCATGTTGGATCTAGTGTCTTTTAACTTTAGTTCACACACACACAATTATTGTTTTTGTAATAAAAACTACGCTCTTAGTCACAAATGTACACCACGAAATATTTTTCACACGTCGAGCAGACTGACAGTCTTCGCGTCTCAATGGAGCAATGGCGACTGATTAATGAAACAGAGCATGTCAAAATCCTACAAATGTATTTTATTTAAATAATTCGTAAATTATAGATTTGATTAAGAAATCGATCTACAAATCCCTCCGTGATAGTAATTAGCATAATATATTAAAATATTGACTCAAAAATATGCACCATATTAAAAATAAATTGATTTCAGTTGAAAATTAGACCTAACTTTGTGATTTTTTTCTATCGAGAAAATTTAATTTTTTTATGTTTTTGCTTCTTACATTCACTCAATAATATAATGAAGTACAACTATGTTCTTATTCAGGTTCTAGAAACTTGATCTACTACTGTAAAAATTGAATCTACGATTGCCAATTTTGCTTTATACCCCCTCTTAACTTTGAAATCAAATTTTTACCGCACCTTCTTAAAATTAACCACAAGATTTTATAACATATTAAATTGTATTATGACGTTGTAACTGGATAGTAAAAGTTTATTTTGTTTTTTTAGCTCCTTTAAATACAAGCTTATTTTTCATATTTTTTTACTTTTAATTTTATTTTAGCTTTTTAGTCATAGGCTCATAGCTCGACAGACATTCGTATTGTTCTAGCAAGTCCTTTCATTTGATACCCATATTGTATGAAAGTTTAAAAATAACCAAAATAGATTTCATAGTTTACGAGTAATATTCAACAGAATTTTTTACTAACCCAAATTGTCGGTTGCTAGTCGCAAAGTGATATTGAAGTATTTCTATAACTACAATATACAAAGCTTTTATACCTTTAAGCTGGGTATTCTGAACTTGGGCCCCTTGGTATTAACCCCTTGCAAAATATTCGAACCCGGTATATGTATGTATATACGAGTACATATATGATATTCGAATTCGGAAGCTGTTCTATCTCTAAACATAATACTTACGTAAATAATGAACTTTATAGTCATATCTACCTGAAATGTAAGCCGAAGTAATTTCTTGTTGAGTTGCTTGTCTGAGGCAGTCCCGTGGACGTAGGAAATGAGTCCCGAGTTTAAGTCTTGTTGGGTGAAAGAATCCACCGGCTGCCCGGACATTTCAATATGTCCACTGAAAAAATACGGCTAATTAACTACTAAAGTAAGTAATTAGTATCTTCAAACACATACTACTTCTAGAAATAAAGCGGTAAAATACGAACGTAACTCTTCCATTTTAAAACGTCTAAAGCCACGCCATACACCTTAAGGGATAACTTACAGGTTTAACTTATCGGGTCAACTTGAACAGAGCAGTGAAAATAAACGTTACTCTCAGTTAAAACCATATCACCTGAAGCGGCGTTTGATCTCGATGCAGTAACCGCCAATGCCGCCAGTAGATTAAAAGGATTCGAAGATACCATAAAATGTTGTGTAAAGGTTTATTTTATAGTCATACTCTTTACTTTAGTTATTAAGTGAGGTAACACGACTGCATCTACGATCGAAAAGTCTTGATTCTTTTGTTGTTTCTGGAATTTACAATATTTAAGAACTATTTCTAGGACCTTCTAATACGACTACCGCCGCCAGAGTTATTAGTGAAAGAGGTGGAAAAAAGCTTACACAATATAGATTTAAAGTTCGAAGTTATTGTATCACAATAAGTTAACAATAATTTTTCATAAAAGCAACGCACGTACTAAAGTCAATATAGTGTCTCTATTCTTGGCAAACAATTCTGGAGTAAAAAGGTTTATGAAATGGAATTTTCAAGTAACAATTTTTTTTTACTATACCTGGTCGAGTCGTTCTTGCCGACTAGCACAGTGATTAATAGGTCCTCTGGTGGAGTGTCTGGATCTTCGGCTTTCAATATATCCGGCGTCAACAGCTTCCGTGTCCCCTGAGAAAATTGCAATCAAATTATTGTATCTATTGAGCAGAATCTCCAAGTCGGGACTACGCTGTCTCGAAGTATTTTAACGATTACTAAAAATTACTGATTTATTTTATAGTGATTCAGGTTTTACTCAATATAGTGACGATCTGAATGAATTTTTATTTTTATATTTATTGCTTTTTGACAATTTATTTCTATAACATCTATAAGTATTATAGTTAAGTTACATTCCATGCAACTGTAGTGTATAGTAATAGAAGTTGGAAGATTGTATGAAGATTTTGTTAAACAAATACGAGTACTGTACGATATAAAAAAAATCCATGTTTTACAACTTTTCTATTATAATCCTCGGAGGGTGTTAAATACTGGATGAAATCAATATAATGTAAAAAGAAGACTCGCTACTAGTCGCTACTGACGGACATACAATGTCACAGTCTAAATCGTTCAAAATAGAAAGCTGAACTTCGAATGCAGATTTTCTTTATAAAGACAGCAAGTGTTAAGGACGGATTTTCCAAATTCCCACGGCATAGATATTACTCTGGAAAATGTATACCATCACGAAGGCACGCCGGTAATAAAAAAAACTTGGCGGCCTTATTTCTATGTAAATAATTGAACTTGAGATTTTGGATGTACTTAATAATGTTTAATCAAGGCTAAATAATTGTCAGCAAGCAAAAACGTCGAGCATCGCTATTACTGAACAGTTGAGAACTACCTAGAAAGATTGCAATAAGTTTTAATTGAATCAATGTAATAAGTTTCGTGCACGAAATCAGTGAACTAAAGCCGTACGTGTCAGCGTTGTCGCGGAAATGGACTGACATACGGATATGACGGGGTGAGGTGCAGTCGAAACCATCGTTTTGAAAATCGTGCATAAGAGTGCACAATAATTGCATATTCGACATTCGGCACCTGCCATTTGTGGCCACGTAAATGGGAAGATTCAATAGTAAATTTAACTTCGGCGGGTTTAAGGGAGCAGGCTGGATAGAACGACCCCGTAGTCTAGTTGGTAGTGACCCTCCCTGCGAAGCGAGGGGTCCCGGGTTCGATTTCCGGCCGGGGCAGATGTTTATGTGACAGATAAATGTTTGTTCTCGGGTCATGGGTGTTCGTGATGTGTAATTTGTGTTGTCCATGCCGCCCGCGACACGGGATATCCTAGTGCGGGGGTGTGAGTGTGTTAATGTTTATTTATTATTTAATAAAGAATAATACTACCCTTATGCTTAACTAGCAGTAATCAAAACATCTAGGTACTTTTGTTTAACCTCTAATTTTCAAAAAATATGTGCGTATTATAAATTTAAGTATAACTTGCTTCGGTGAAGGAAAACATCGTGATGAAACCTGCACACCTGAAAGTTCTCCATAATGTTCTCAAAGATGTGTGAAGTCCACCAATCCGCACTTGGCCAGCATGGTGGAATATGGCCTATACCCCTACTACAAACCCCTACCCCTCCTTCTACCTACCTACCCATCATACAAATGAAGACTGTCTTTCTATAGTGTAATTATTCTAAGGAAGCAACGAAGTTCGCCTGGACAGCTAGTAATATACATTTTAGTTTTGGCGACCCGCACCACGGTAGATGGATTGATTTCACAACAAAACTACAGACAATCCACTGATGCTAAAAACAAACTGCACTCCAGAATAACATAACCTGACGCGTGAATGCGACCCGAAACTAAACGTGAACTGAATGAGGCTTTATTGGTCGGAATACTCGGAATTTACCTCTCGTGTTTGCTGTGTACTCGGCGCGTTAACCTCACGAGTCATTTCATTGATACAACAATGTCGAATTTATAGTATCTAAATAAATTGGCAAAATATAATAATGATAATAGTTCATTCATTTCTTTTAAAGGAAGTAGAAAACGAGAATGTCATAGCAAACCATTGACCTCGCGACCTTCATACCGATAACGGCCACTCATCGAAATTTAACTCTTATCAATCGTAAACGAATAACATTAAGCCGAATCAGACTTAAAGCTAATTGCTTTAAGTTTTAGACATAATGTAAGAAATGTGATGTAAGAAATATGTATGTACAAAGTTGTTAAGGAAGGATGGTGTTCCTCTAGTGTGGTTGCACGGTGAGTTAGGGATTTTTTTTGTTGTTCGTAAGCAAATCTTTACATGCATTCCAAATTTCAGCTTTCTATGACCTACTAGACCTAGATAATTGAATTGTAGTTATAGTCACAATTGCCTTAAACTATAATTAATAGTTTTATTAATATAAGCTTCACAATACTGATTAACTTTAGTATTAATTTCTGCTACTTTTTACTTCAAACAATGCATTACATTAACATGCCATTCAGGTCAATTGCAATAAGAGTGAAAGGATTACACGGCTATGGGGCTTCGGCATTTTTATTAAAATAAAATTAAAAAAAAAAACATTACGTGCAATAGACTCACTCGCTATTATTTGTTACTTGTCACTCCACTGTCGCACCACAAACTAGACATGCAAGACTACATAAGCAACTCAATAAAATTAATCGAAGCGCTTCCAACGTTCTGAAATTAAAAACAAATGGGTTAAAGAGTCCAGCAATATTAGAAAATTAAATGAATTTTAGAAATTTAGCTTTATTTTTAATTCTTAAAACTTTTATCTTGGAACTAACATAAGTACATTGACGTCAGTAAACATACATAATAAATCGTAACGAAGGTTAAAAATAAATATTAATAATTTTATTATAAAAATATTGTGTTTAATCTCTTCTTTCTCGATATTTCGAGCCCAAATTTTTTTGTATATAAAAACAAAAATAAACTCCATTTCAGAATCGGTTGCAATTTTGTAAATGGGGACAAGGGACAGATAGCAAAAAATCTTAGGACTGTTAAAACTATGAACTCTGTCTGTCCCCCTTAGAGAACAAGCATGAGAGAAAAGATAAGATAGTAATAAACGAAAGAAACTTAAATATTGATAAAAATTCGATCCCACAGCAAAAACAACCTGAGCGAACCAAATTACATGTCTTTGTTACATTTAATTACGTCAAAATTTATTAAAAAAATTAACATTTCTATTTCAAATGTTACTGGACTGTAAAACATAACATAATAAATAAAATATATTTAAATAAAAACGCAACTAAAACTAGGGTTATAATAGCAACATTCAATTCAACTGACTATTCATCTAAACTGCGACTAACGGATAAATTGAGACTCGTTCCATAAAGTTTTAATGATCTACATAAAGTCCTGCACGTCGACCTATACATACCTATAGGTAAAACCCTCGACGTGCATGACCTTTCCTTTCAGTAGGTATTAAAACAGACCACTTCTTAGATTTACCTTTCCTATTATATAAATTTACTTTGTAATTTTTTACTGTTCCTTTAGTTTTTCTATTTATGCGTATCGCCACACATTTTGTGCAATTTGATCCACATTGAGTACGAATAAAATATGTATAAGTAAAATCAGTGCTTAAAACTTAAATTTCAAACATCGAATAGGTATTATTGCATGAATTTGTTGAATTGAATGAGTAGGATTTTGAGTATACTCTGGACGACGGTACAGAGGTCAGCTATGCTATATATTTTAATTCGGTATCTCCGATGTCTACCTCTTTTGAATTGCTTATAATGCAATGCACCAACTAGCTTATAAACGAAATGTAATGGTAGCCACCTAGCCTACGGACGCGTTTCAAGGTTTCCATATAATGAAAATTCAACAAAAACTTAACAGAAACTTAACTTAAAAAAATATATATTACTATGCGCGTAGCCAGAAGCTAGAAATATTTATTACTTGGTTAATTTCATAATTTTTCCTCGATATAAATTGAGACGTAACTAACTAATTCATTGGTGCAACTTGTTAAGAGTTTAGCTGACTTGGACTACACCTACCTGCGTGAGCCGCAGCATTTTCCCTGGCAGAAGGTTGAGCACGGGCGGATCGTTTGCTGGCGTCACGTTGACGTGGAGGACGAACGTGTTCCGACCTTGCAAGTAGCTCGGCAGCGTGAACTTGGTCTCAGGGATCAGCTCCATTTCGAGTACGATCGCATCGGAGTAGTTCTCGGATCCGTCGTGCACATAGTGGACCTGTTAACAACAATAACACAGATGAGTACAACAGGTTGGACCCCGCAGGCACAAAGAAATTTTGTTCAGAAAAATATGATCGAGTATTATTTTGGTTCTCCACAATGTCTATCTGACGACCAAAATAAAGGTTCAATATCAAATAGGATGATTCAATTTCCCAGGAAATTCCCGGTTTGTTGAGGTAGTCGAATTCACCAAAAAATTTTAATGCAATGTTGTTGCTATTCCATAGCACTACTGCACATACTTAATTATAGTACATAGTAGGTATAGTACTGTACTGCACGTACATAATTTGTGCTCCTAAAAGCTGTACGCTTTAATAACAGTTTTCCAGAAACTACGGTAATCAATAACGTACTTAAAAATGTTATCTATTACCAAGCCGACTCGGCAGACGTTGTTTTGCAATATATTTATAGTTTACTCGATTCTCAATCGTCAAATAACTTAACTTGTCGGTGAAGCGACCTTTTTGTTTGAAACCATTTGAAAACGCCCAACGCGATTACAATAAACAATAAACTTTAGAAATTACAATAAACTTTATTCAATAATATGCCTAAGCTTTTGTCATGAATCCTTCAGTCTATTGGTGTAAACCGCATGAAAATTCTTTTAGTAGTACATATTTTGAGTTTATCGCGAACAGACAAACAGACGCGGAGGGGGGCTTAGTTTTATAATATGTTAAGATATTACGCAGAAACATTGTATTTACTAATTTTAACAATTACGTGATTATTAGACATAGACAATAATCAATATCTATAAACGTGTAATTAGTTTTATGGTTGCCAATCAAAGATTAAAAAGATATTATAAGGTGTCAATTTAATTCATAACAATAAAGCCTATGGCCACAATGTTCTCTCCAGCTGAATTTAAGGAACAAAAAATATTTCTCCAAATAAGATTGTTCTTTAACTTCTGTAACAGTGTTGTCGCTGAATATTTGCTTTAACATAATGTATTTCACAGCAGTAACATGTTATAAATGATTATTTTAGTTGTGACGTCTTATTTTTCTAAAAACAGGCCAGGAAAATCTGTAAATTAATTAAACTTTGCGTCGCATGTATCGTACATGCGACGCAAAGTTTAATTAATTTACAGATGAATACAATGGAACAATGAAAATGTTGTTTTATAAAGCTACTTCGGCTAAAAGGGCAAGTAAAAATAAATAACAGCCTTCGATATCGCAATTTTGTACAATTCTATTGAATAGAATTTACCTTATACCACTCTTAAGTAAGTGGCTACTTTCGCTTCCCGTCTTTTATTTGTATAATAATATTCCATTTCCAGTAGAATAGTCACTTAAAAGACAAATATTACCGTTAAAAATATTATCGTTTAAAATATGGGAAAATGGGGTAAATTGGCGTCAGAATCACTTTTTCATCAGCTTTGTTAATAAAATCGACGTTAGAATTTTCCAAACCGGGGTTTGAAATAACATGACATGTGTCCACGTGTATCCGCGTATTTCCATACAAATTCTCATCGCTTATTTAACTCTTATGGCATTGATTTTCCGATAATGTTCTCAGTAAAAAAAAACCTTTTTTCTTATATCTTAACAAAAATTAAATTGTAACTTACCTGAGCTCAAAAATAAATATACGGAAAATAAATAAATAATGTACAGAGCCTTTTGAACTTGCTATTTTAAAAATCCTGCATAGTGATACACCGAATTGAGTGGACGGATGATCCGCGCGACAATTAAATGAGCGCTTTAACGCTTTGCAGATTAAGTTTACGCAGTTGGTAACAGTTGCTCAATGGCTCGTGGAGCGCTTTCGAAGGCATTCGGTCGGTCTGTATACTTTCGATGCAGGGGTTGCCAGTAATCCCTTATTTACAAATCAATTTGTAAAAATGTTGAGAGAACAAAAATAAATCTTGGAGATGTTTTTAACACTGGTAATAAAATCTCCAAGTTTCATCAGAGTATGCATGTATGTATGTATGTAGTGCCACTTGTAGTAGATTCATTCGACTGGCAAATCATATTATCAAATACATATTACAACATTTTGATATTGAGTAGGTACCTACTTATTTTTACAAATACAATATTTCAAAAATATTCTTTGAAATCAAGACGTTGAGCATTGCATAAAATGGGAAATTATCATTCACATCTATACTAAATCATACGCAGTCGCAAATAAAATTAAATAATGAACGCTTCAAGGAGCAACGATCATGGGCAAAAAAATATAAACGACACACAGTGGGACGAAAATCGGGTCTTCTTAGACTTAGGGTTCTCATGTTATACATTTTTGTTTTTCCTTCGGAAAGTAACGTAGAATCAATTTTACCCGTAAATTTATTTTTTAGCGTTCCTATAATTCCCTATAGTCCAGCGTAAAATATTATATGACATTAATACATTTATATTAGAATGTTTTCGCATTGCACCTATCTATATTTATACAAATAAAACTGTAACTAATCGCTGTCTGCACATGGAAGATATATGGTTTTTGTTTTCTGTGGTTTTATACACGCTATATCACTTCCACGATTCGAACAATAATAAATAGTAAACGTAATAGCTAGAGCGGTATGCTACCGAGTCCACACAGCAAGTACCTAACAACTACAAGCTGTGAAACAACGCAATAAGTAAGCCAATGCGGGAGCACGGTTCCTGTTGCCGGATGTAATGAGCCTTAATGAAATAGTTTATGACACTAGATTGCAAGCTTAGTGAACTTTTACTCGGTACTACTATTTTATAGAAAACTAGCTGTGCCCGCAACTTCGTCCGCATGGAATTTAAATTATTATGGGGAAATTTCTAAAATAAAAGTAGCCTCAGTTACTCCTCATAACATCAGCTATCTGGCAGTGAAAATCCCGTCAAAATCGGTCCCGCCGTTCCGGAGATTAACTCAAACAAACAGAAAGAATGACAAAAATTGTAAGAGTTATTTCGGTATATGTACCGTGTATACATCCATATTATTTATACATAAAATATAATTTAAAATTTAGTATAATGATTGACGATCAACAGAAATTTCGATAATAGAATAAAGTGTAAAAAAAATTTAACTATATATAGATAAAGAAAAACACGGCCCAATTTTCACAATGTCGAGGAATGAATGAAGTTACAAAGAGTTGTGAGCTATTTTTCCGCTGAATGAACGTTTCCGTTCTTTGAGCCTAATTTGATTTTCGCACAAACAAAGTTTAGTTGTGCGAATAAAATTCTATTGGAATATCAATCGTACCCCTCGTGTAAAAAAGAAATGGTGCTCGTGCCTAAGCGCATAGTTAACTTTAGAATTAATTAATCAATATGGTTATTTGTGTACCTACTTTACGAAAAATTTAAGACCCCTGATATGAAATAAAATAATTAAATTATCGCGTCAAATACTCCAACCAAGTACCCCAATTATTTTAGTATAGTCTTTTCTTTAATTGGAGCATCAATCTTACAATTTAGTCACAACACACTTACAATTTAGTTTTTTATCCGAAGCAACATCAAATTGAAACTATTTTACCCTGTATTGAGCATTCATGCGAGATTGCCGTACGTGGTAGTGAGGGCGGATAAATCGAATTAGAACACGAGCACGGTGTACCTAGAGATATTTCATACCATTATAATTTGTTATTTAAACTAATAAACTGCAGTTTATAACGGTGTTATTTAGGTATGTTATTTTACATAATTATATTAGTCAATAATTTATAAATATTTCAGAAAGAAAATAACTCTTAAAATTAAATTAAACATTACACACACTAATATAAGTAACTCTCTATTCTCACTGCCACACTCTTGAAATGTGTCATAGGGTCATCGTTCATAGAGTCAATGTTAAGTAACCCTTTGACAGAACGTATTACGGTCGAATTTCAACCGCAAAACGGGTAACTAACTATTTTTAATTAAATTGAAACAGATGAAGGAAGCGGAACAAAAATGAAAAATACAACGTTAACCACGAAGTAACGACTGCAGCCGAAGGCGAGGTGTGCTGGTTTATTAACTTTTGAAGTGTAAAGATCTTTAGGATATTTGTGATTTGGAAGTCGATGAAACGGAAATGACGTAAAAAAGCGACAGTAAAAAGAGACAGACACATTTTAACGTGGGAGAAAATGAGATGGGAAGCATTATCCGCTTGCGTGCTCCAAGGTCGGGGTCCTAAGAGCAATACCTTTTACGGAAAAATGGCGGCTTACTTAAGGAAAGCAAAACATCAATATTTGAACTTACACTATTCGTTTTGTTGAAGTTTCACTTCTACCACGGGTACAATTGCACAAATTTTGATTTTTTATCTTAATATCGTAAATTAGTAACGTAAAGCGGTATACTTATATTCTTCATCTATTAAACATCATGAGAATCTTTCAAGAGGGCAGATTAAAGGTAAGTTAATAACAAGACATTAACAGATAAAACTATAGTAAATATGGTATTTAAATAAGATCAGCAGCAAAATATGTCAATAGACATTAAATTAGAAAAGTTTTTAAATTTCACAGGCAAGAGGGGTTGGGTTCTATGTTATTACGCGACGTTTAATAATAATATGTGTTGGGAATACAGGTAAACCAAGATGTTATTTATGTTCAGTATGTAATCCACGGACATAATGGAATGACGGGCGAATTTCGAGCGGGTCTCTAGTAATTTTTAATATAGTTAATGCTTTATTCCTCTTATAACATTATGCACGAACTCGGAATGATTTAATCGGATTGGCTACAATCGGATTACCGTTTAAAAACTTGGGTGATGCTATCAGCTGTCCATTTACATAATTGTTAATGGAATGAGGTACTTTAGCGTCAGGTTATTATTACTATCCCTTTAACCTTTCGAATTACATAATCTGAGTAACTTTTTTATTGATTTAATATAGCAAACGAACGTGCACCACTATCACAAAAAAAGTTGATAAGTACTTACTCCTTACTCAATTTATCGTTTGTGTCAAAAAGTCAAGAAAGTAGTCCTTAATGCATAAAATTATAATATCTACTCTGCTCCATACCTTTGATAAATCAATAATTTCTAGTCTAGTCTAGTTAGCCAGTCTATTACGGATAAAGCCTGATGAAGTAAACTCATAGCGGAGCTAAGGCACTCAGGCACTTAACAAATTAGGACGTACCAATGTAGATTATATTAGGGCAATGTATTATTAGTATGAATCAAAGTATTCAATCACTATAATTACTATAATTTGGTACACGATTTAGATTTTTTGCTTAAACAAGTCAGTGACCGTCGACTACGTAGTAGTTGTTTGTTCTGGTCACTTTAGTTTTATTTTTTGTTTTAATGAACATATAAATTATACATTCTTTTAGTTTTCCGCACAAGTTTTATTATACTCCGCAGATATGTAGTACATCATGCGCCGTGTATTCCTCTTTTGTTTCGGTCCATATTGGCTTCGCCACTTTGACTAAAGGGAAAATCGAAATAATATTCTTTCCGGTTTTGTCCTAGTGACTATATTGTGAAATTACCTAATTGGTTCTTTGTGATAGTACGGGCGCTTATTAGTGAAACTCAACTTCTATTTCGCCGCTTTTGACGCAAATAGAAACTTTGTTTTAATTACTATATATTATAATCTTTTGTCATTTTATTAATGGAATAGATTTGCCTTTTCACGTAACTCCTATTTAAGGTTCCGTTGTATCGAAACTGTATTGACGTATATCAGCGGAGACTCGCTGAACGGCAAACTAGGCAGGAACCGGTAACTGCTTGTCAGTAAAGGCTCTGGTGTTCTAATTATATCTGCAATGTTGGATTCCTATTTACATTATTATGGTAGTCTGCTGCTTTAGCGATCCGACATGGCTTAACGACTGCTACCAAACGGTAACAACCGGGACCGATGGCTTACGTGCCACGATTACGTGCCCTGCGAAGCACGGAAGCCCCCAAGACTAATTAAAAAAATGGTCTCGTACAATGCTGTAATTCGAAAGCTATTTATTCATCAAAAGCATTTCAGGCACATTACAGTCTTTAAACCATATAATTAAAATTAATATCTTACAAATTTGGGGCGAATGTACAAAGAGACAGGTTTCCCAAAGCGAAGCGAGGACGGTTTTACTAGTAACAAATACAATAACGTATGCGAACTTCGCTCGTTACGCAGCTTGCACGAGCAAAATTTTGTCAAAGCAAGACCTTTACCAAAGACGAAACTCGAAATCGTACAACCATTTCAACATCCAACATTGTATTCTGTATATAATGAAAAGTTTGTTAGGTAATTGATAATGAACTATTGTGTAAATTAAAACCATCCGCGTTCCCGGTACGAATTGAAAACTGGATGGTAACTCGCCGAGACCACACTGCCAACAGAGGGACCTCATCCAAATCGCGGGCTCTAATGAACCACTGTCAAATAGTTTCTAACTACGTACATCCCACAACCACAACCAAACTACTACTACTACAGCTACAACCAAAGCAGAACTAACTCCTAATTTATTACCCGTTTTCATTTATATTTTATTGATGTGATGTGGACAAATTAATAATTCTTTATGGACAATGTTCTTAATAGTAGACCAGGCTGAACCGTCACGGTCGGGTTGGTGCTGGTACATGGGATATAATCGGTGCCAGAAATCAAATCGTGCCACTATATGGAGATAAAAAGTTCTAAAATCAAATTTTATGTGATGTAATTCTCAAAGGAAGACATTACGAAAAACGTAATAGCGGTGGCACCCGTGTTTCCATACAATTGATAACTTAAAATTCTCTTTCTACTCTTCTTTCATACAGCAGATATAAATGCAGATGACCCCCCTGATGGTAAATGGTACCATCAGGTGGCACATCTTCACCGTCGCCCATAGAAATCATCTAACACCAAAGGTCCCATCGACACCTTTCCGGAGAACCAGCACCTAGAATGTGGGTCTTATGCACCGACCACACACCGTATCCGCACAGCACATGGGCTGTGTGTATTTAAATGCACTAAAAATTAAAAAACTATCAAAAAACGTCATTAACAATTTATATGACATAAAAGTTTGTCGCTAGATTTAAGTACTCGTATTTATTTGAATTTTTTATTAATTTTATATTGTATTGTTCTGGAGTATCTACATTACAGTCATGACAAAAGAGCGGGCATAAATAAATAATCATTCTACTTTATACATTTGTCGCTTTCCATATTTAATGTAGATAAACTTTGACTTTTTCACTAAGTCCCTAAGTACCTAAAATTTTAAAAGTTGTGACGATAAGATTGAAGATCATGACATGTGACAGAGCAAATTCGACGAGGGCGAAGCCTCGGGCAAAGGCTAATAGATTATAATGCAATAGATATCTCGCATCTATCGGGCAAGCCTTGGCAACAGGTAAATGTCTTGTGAGAAAAAAATTACCTCAAAATATAATCTCAAACTATATTGGTTAATTCTAGACCGCGAAAAACAATACGGCAAAATTATACATATACAATTCAACAATTGAAGTAAACACATAATATTGCAAAGAAAGATCGATATAAACGAAAAGTTGCAGTAGTTATGCTATGCAAACTTCATTCCTGATTGATGGACAGTTCAATTTCAAGCGCTCTTGCGATTGAATATTCCTACAGTGCGGATGCACACTCGAAATGTATTTTTGTAACTCGATTTTGTAACTCTTTGAGCTTCTCAATTTACAAAGTATTGAAATAGGCAGGTATTTCAAAATATTCACAGCGTCATGTAAATCCAATTAAATTTACAGGCAATTTTTATACGTTATATTTTCGATAAATGCCAGCCACGACTGAACTGTGTCGATATCAATCCAAACGTTTAAAATTAAAAATTTTATGCGAATCGCCGACAAACCAGCAAATCCTGACGGACGAAATGTGGACGATTGGATAGTGTTAGTATGTACTACGATGGTATGCCTACCTGCTGGCTTGGTCAAGCGGCCAATCTCCAGGTAGGTATCAGGTGATCAAGGTACATAAAAACATTATTAAGTTCACGTATTTTCTCATGGCTGATTTTCGTGTTTTAGACAATGTTTTGTTGTTGACAATGTGTTGCTGATTTTCACGTATATTATAGTACAAAATAACTCGTTAATACTCCTACAACTGTCCCACACCACAGCACACTACTGCGTGAGTGACAGCGAATTCGTCCATTGCACGAAGCCAAATTATTAAGCAATATGGCCACTTGGCCTATAAATAGGTACTCATTAAATAATTTCTTCGTAACCGATATTAGTATGCGCTATTCTTGGCTTTTAATTTCGAAAAAAGATTATGTCACTCACACGAAACAATATTTACAGCATTATTAAAAAGGTTTCTGGAACTATGGAAAGAGACTTCATAAAATATGCTTACCTAAAACCCAAAAACCTAACATCCATTTATAAAAGTTCAATAAAAATATAAAGTTGAACCGATAAAAATAAATCAACTGAACTCACCTTATCCCTGGATAGATCCATGAGAGTGAAGAATTGCTTCGACTTGGTCTCCCCTTCGATGTAGTTAGTGAACGCCGGTGAACTTCTTTGTAAGGACAGGTCGATGGCGATCCTGCCGTGTTGAGGTGACTGCGCCACATGGAGTAAAACACCCGAAGGCCTCACGCCATACTTGTGGTGGTCGAGTATGACGTCGATATTTTGAGTCGTAATCACAGCTACACCACCTTCCAGCACCGTCAAAGGGTATAACGCTACGAGTTCTAATTCGCTGCTTGACTTCGAGAATACCTGATAAAACCATAAACTCTGATTCAATTTAATTTAACGAGTTTTTAACATAATATATGTAACCTAAACCGAAGAGCATGTATGAAGGGAATAATGAAAGTGGACGAAGCGAAATAAGTATGTAAGGATCGTAGCAAGTGGAAATAAGTGGTCTCTGCCTGCCCCTACGGGAAAGAAGCGTGATTATATGTATGTATGTAAAGTTAAATATGTCATAATTTATTAAGTGTGATTTACTTCTTTGTTTACGGGAATACGAATCGGTACAATTATTTTTTAACATAATCATAGCATCGGTGCCACACCATTACTTCGCAGACAATATTTGGGCTAACATATCAACCAATAACATTAGGTAAGGAATGAATATAATTTAACACACGACAAATTACCTCTATTTTCGCAAGATTTTTTTAATATACATTTTGGGTGACGCGCTGGCGAATAAATAACGTATGTATACATAAGACATAGGTGTATTAACAAAATAAGTACCTACATTATTAAGTGACTTTGAATTTGACCCTGCCTCCTAGTTGGTTGACCCTGCCTATCCTCGACAAAATAATCGCATAAATCGCAAAATAGACTGACCTTATATTTCTCGGCGTAGTCAGGATTGATGCACAGATCTGTATCACACTTGCATGTGAAGTGGTCTATGCCGTGTTGTTCGCAAGTTGCTGTCGGGACGCACGGCGGGCTTCCGGGAGAGTGACAGGGGTACCACCAAACGCATTTAGGGCTCACGCCGTATGTTACCACAGCGTTCGGTAGCCCGAACAATTTGTCGTCCACTTCCACCGGTTTTATACAGCCCTGTAAAAATACTCAATGTCAAGGAACGTCGAAGTAAGAATAAATAAATTCTTCAGCATTCGCCGGTGTAACTCGTTCGAAATTATTAAATAAATAAAATTATTGCAAAAGAGCCTGCCATGGGTCCTATCTGAGTTTGAGACAAATATGAAACTAAAAGGAATCATGAAACCAACAGCATGTCAACTAATCTCTTCCGTTTCAACAATAAAATCGATTTGGTATAACTAAGTCTCGTATTCCTTATCTATTTAAAAAGTCAGTTACAAGATCGGGTCATCTACTTCTGAGTACACGGGTGGAATCCCATGATCGATTTTCAACAGCAATCAACTTTCAGTCACCGTGGTACCTACTTATTGCTCTAAAAAAAATTCTATGCATTCACGGGGTGCTTCACCTATTGCCTCGGTATAGAAATTACGTAATGCATGCAACGATCGCGTGCGCTCCGTGCCTCACAGGCTAAACTACGATCACCGTCGCACATTTCACCGTCGTGAAGCCCCGTGAAGGGTACTCCAGCTATCGTGATGAAGTAAAAACCTAAGCTGGTCACATGAATGCCTTTTATAAGCTACGCAAACCCTTTTCATTGGTTTATGATGTTTTGAAATTCATTATCTAAATTGGTGAATAATGTACCTTATGAGTTGTCATGTTATTATGTTACTTGATGGGTCATATAATACAAATACAACATACAATTAATACTGAATAGAGGTGTCAAAATATCGGAACTGACCAATACTTTGTAATGTAATTATTATCTCAATTTGTAATATAATTACCAAAAAAATATATTGAGTAATATATTTATTTCCCAGTTATACATACATATAAAATGCTATTCACAACAAATACCCTGAAAGGGTGTGGCAATGTCAGGGTTAGATCGGACGGTTTAAGGTTTGTTATGTGCCTCGTTACATGGTGCCGTGGTAGATCTGTACATCTGTTAAAGAACTGTGGGTATTCCACAAAAAACTTGCCCAATAGGGTATTTGACAGATTTTAGAAAAATATCTCATATTGTTCAATATAACATAATATGTACATTATGCAGTTTGGTTAATTCTTTGTAAATATCTCTATTTTCTATGAAAATCACCTTCAAAGTTTAAATGAACAAAAAACCCGCGAAAACGCTAATACGCCATTTTAAGCAGGTCATGACGTCAGCTACTTATATAAACCAACTAAAGTGTCAAATCCTGTTCTGTGGTCATTGCTGTCAAACCATACAATACTTCATGGACGATAAGCAGCTGACGTCATTCAGCCAAACCGCGTGTTTTCGATCACGTGATCAAACATGAAAATTTAATTATTTTATTATCAATTTTTAATAAAAATCCAAATAATTTTAAAATAATGTGTTGGCTTAATTGGTTTAAAAATATATATACTTTTAAGCTAACAACGGTTTGATCTATATTTTCATGGTAGTCAAATACCCTATTCAAGAACGCAGATCGATCTATCGTTTTAGTGACAAATAACGTAAAACCAGTATGTACCTGTACCTAATGTTTTACAAATTCACTTACCATTATGCTAGAATCAGCAGCCTTGATGCCCTTGGTGAAGGCGCGCTGTCTCTTTTCAGTCTCTATGCCGCCAAGATAGAAGGAGTCCGAAAGGTCTATGTACCTCGTCCCGCCGCTCTCGATGCGCGTACTCATTGCTATGTTGTCCACCGATAGCTGAAATATTCACTTGGGTCACTGTCTGACTTTAACATACTTATTCTAGTAGCGTCTTAAGAAAAAAACGTTTATTCGAGGGTTGTATCGACATAAATAAACGATGACTCTTATCGTTATTCTGCACATTTATATCCTAGTCACTATAGCAGCAGCCGAAAGAACTAAGGTCGCGTCGTTTAATGACGGTAGCTTGCAGCAATTAAAATAATGAAGCTCAGCTCGAACCACCCGTAACCATGTCTGCATGTAGTGCATCAAGAAGGAGAGGTGTATAATTCTTACGAAGAGTTCACACGGCACGTTTTTGATGTGTTCACTTTTAAACGTACAATCTTAGAGTAAAAAGTAGTTAATATAAATACTCTAAGCGTACAATCAACGGGATGAGCTTATGATGAAATTTAATTTGTAAAAAATGATTTTAAATCGTTAAACGTACGTCTGTGATAAATCTACGTTTACTTGTACTTTTATGTTAGTACGGAAGCCGCTAACCTACACATACGATTATCATAACATAAGTTTTGGGGGATCCCATACCCTATGTTATCATAATTAGAATGAAATTTAGTGACGTGGCTTCCAGTAAAAGTTAACTGGTAGAAATCTTATTATAATCTATGGACACGGGGACGTAACGAAAACACAATTAATGTTAGCCATAGTATTTAACATCGTGATTACGTATTACCATGGATATTTCCTGTTCGATTCGACATTACGTAACTACTTAAGGTAATTTGTATTATTTGAATCAAATATTGTGAATTTACATATTATTATACTTTTTCTGGACTTTGTATTCTATGTATGTATGAATTGGCGTTTATGATCGTAGTTAGTCAAATTTTAATCCTTGAAATATTTTAAAAACGAAATCAGAGAAAATGTTCTAAAATCAGAATTCATTTTTAAAATACTTAGTCCTACAAAAACTTCTGAATTTGATATTTCACGTCACGTCGCTTCTACTCTACGCTAGTGGGAGCTAAGCCTAACAGCCTAACAAAGCTTCAATTATTGAAGTTCAATAAACCTAAGCGGTTTATGTAACATCGAGCACAGGTTAAAGGTTCAGCATGTCGTGTTTGCTGTTAAATACACGTCAAAATGTGCCAACCCAAATACTCATATATGTGTTGCAAGTCTTGTCCACGAATGGTTTGATAGTTTATTCCCAGAGAATCGAGCCTTTAAAGCATTCGCCACGTGTCATTGTATCGGTGCCCGCCGGCGGCCAATCTACGTTGTTCCGTGAAGTGCCGGAAATGTTGACAAAATACGAGCGTTGTCATTTTGAACAATACGACATTGCAACACAAATACGATATTTTTGTACCATCGCACAGGCACGATAACATGGAGTAATGAAATATTCGGTAACTACGTGTTAAAATGCCCTGTAAAATACATACCTATTATAATAATATGCCGAGCAAGTATTAAAAATTGTAAGTTTTTCGAAAAGGAATTAACTTAAAGCGGGTTACACATTTTTAACCGTTTTGATAATTAATCAATCTAAAATTGATAATGGAGATGAAACCGACAAATCTATAAGTTTCCTTAAACAGAAATATTTCTTAAACACATAGCTACCGAGTAGGTGGGTATAGGTATATTTTCTTATTTGAAAAAATGTCACGCCTGAAAAATTTACCTTAGCAACAAACAAAGTACAGTAACTGTAGAGTACGTTCGGTACATACGTAAAGTTAAAGTAAAACTTTAAGTAAAGCGCTCATAGCCCGGCAGCTTGCGTCGATCTCAATTGATCGAGAAAGTTAAGCAACAGCGGTCGCGGTCGGTAGTTGGATGGGTGACCGCTAGTGGTAAAATTTCTTTGGCGCTTCCGTGCTTCGGAGGACACGTAAAGCCGTCGATCCCGGTTGTTATCACTTTGTAGCAGTCGTTAAGCCATGTCGGATGCCTTCGGACGCGATGTAATTTTCCGATACTTGGGTTGGCCACTACCCCTCCATCAATCCGCACTGATAGAGCGTGGTGGAGTATGCTCTAGGCCTCCTTAGATATGAGGAGCACTGCGTACGTGTGTGCACTAATACACTAATTTTTTTCTTCTATATTGTGCAACTATTAAACAACGCCGACCGAGTTCTTCTAACTGAATGTCAACTAACTTGGTCCAGTATACAGCCATTACACATTCATAAAATATGGACAAAGGACGAAGGCATCACAGGACAAATATGCGGTCGGCATAATGATAATGTCACTAATGGAAGGAAATCAGAAGCGCTCAGAAGATTGATATTCATCTACGAGCAGTTACCGTAAGCATGCAAAAATCGCCTTGCATGAGACACGTTCGCAAATCGCTAGCGATATTTCTGTTAACACCTTAAGCGCTACACAAACGACAAACTATCAGTGAGATATATTATGTATAATCGAGCAGACGATGCAGAACGCTTTACGCATAAAGCATCCGAATTATTCTGCTAAATCGCGCCGCACAGATTATGCGCGAAAGAGATTCAACTCGCGCTAACGCAGTTGACGCTCACTTAAATCGATATGTACCTCGTTATTGACATAATTATGTGATACGTTAAAACGGTTGAAACATAGATGTTAGAACACAGTATGATATTTTAATGACTGAATGTAGAACAACATAAAAGTAAAAACAAAAAGTAAAAAGAAATGGAAAGGAGTGGTGAGGTAAAAGGTTCGTATTTCGTATATAGTTTAAGAACTAAATGTTTATACGTTCGTATATAGTTTAATAACGAACTAAATGTATATACGAGACTGTCCGTGTAATGATTTTCTATAAACATTTACCGCGCCGCAGATTCGATCGCTCAAAAATCTGTCGTCTATGTAGCGCCCCAATGATCTTAATTAGATTAATATCGCTTGAAATTGACACGCATTGAATTGCCCGATGAGTTTAAAACCTCAAATATTTAATTTATTTAACAAGGAAGAACTTTTTTACATTAAAACCCAACTGGTATTCAAAGTTTAAACGATTGGTATTTTGAGTAGTTCAAGAAACTTGAAAGTTTCGAGTTTGCTAGTTTAGCAGAAATGGGATTGCATATTTCGTTCGCCGGACTGCCGGAGTAGTATTGAATCGTCTCCATGTCGAAACTAAGTGCCATAGTAAGTTCCAGAGAAATCAAGTACAGATGTGTATAATGACTGTTGATATAAAATGAGAATGAAGTTAATATAAAAGTAGGAGCCTAGTCAACTTGCAATGAGGGTTTGTGAATCATGTCAAACAATTTTTGGTATTTTCAATATACTTGGAGTGCAAGGGCGAATGGAACATTAATGGACACACAAATGAGACGTATGTTATTTTATTCACCTAATAATTCATTGAAAAGGCAACCCGTTGAAAAAAACAAAATATAAAATTTTCAGAAATCATAATATTTAATTAATGCAGACGAAAGCTTAATGTCAACAGCGAACACATTTAAACCTGGAATATTTAAAGTGTTGACATTCTCGTTGATGCAATGTTATAATGTTACTAAATGCACAGCTTACAAAATAAATATTAGCTTTGCTATATGTATATATTTTCCCATTGGACTCGAAACATTTTGCTGATAAACACGCTGTAATGCCCTCGTATCTTGTGGACTGTAAAATGATTACAGACCACATTCTACTGTGTAAGGTCTCATGGGCATGCGCACCAGTCATGTATTAATAACATGAGATCTTTTAATGTTCGTATATGCACATATAATATACACATGGAAGAAATTGTGAAAAGTGAAACAGTTTATGATTTTCAACTAGTGGACCCGCCCTCGCATTGCTTCGGGAAACTTGTTGTTTACGTTTACAAATATTAAATATTTTCACATTTATGCAACCTTTTTCATTGATACTCCGTCGTCGTTGTCGTCGTATTGGTCGTAGCAAGATGTTATATAGCCTGTAGCCTTCCTCAATAATTGGACTATTCAAGTCAAAAAGAATTTTAAAATTGGAATCAGTAGTACCTACTTGAGATAAATTCGTTCAAACAAACAAACAGTCTAAATGTATTAGCTCCCCCGTGAGCTTACAGTTTTATTTTTTTGTTTTAATAATACTCGACAAGTATGCAATCGGCCATAGGACGTATAAACTAATAACACCTGGAAACGATACTGAAAAGAAATATATTAGGGGACTTACCTCGATCAACGAGGGATTGAACAGCAAGTGAATCTTGTGCCACTGGCCGTCGTTCACGCGCGCCGTGTGTAGTATCTGCCCGCGAGCCATTTTCACGCGAATAGTGCCTTCCAGTATCTCTACACCCAGGAAATCTGATCCCCGACCGCCACCCGGATTGTAAAGTATAATTGCGTTTTGGGCTATCGTTTTGAACTCGATCAACCACCTGCAATACAAAATCGTGTAAATACTGCATCTAACGTAGAGATCGCATTTAATAAACAAGTTGAATTGCGGCTAAGTATTTTTAAATAATAATATACTATAGGTACGAGTACGTGATTGGTATATATATAAAAAATACACACCTTCCGCCTGCTCTAGAGTTAATCTTTGGCAGAATTAAATAGGCACTATCATCCACAAAACTTATATCGGAATTTATATCTGCATCAAACTCTGGCGCACAATTCCACGTGACTCCTTCAACGCGGACGGATCCTGTGCGGCTGCGAGCTTTGTCGATTATTTTTATCGTATTGTAATATACCTAAAAACACAAAACAATACGATGAAATCAGTGGCAACAATGCTAATGGTAACAAACGCATTTATTTGTTTCGATTAAATTTTTTACGCACGTCTTCCATGCAACCTCGGAAGTTCTCCATATGACCAAGGAACAGCTCCGAGAAATCACCTTGGCCGCCAAGGAAAACTCCGAAATGTATGTTAAGCTCGAAAAACTTTCCGGGTAGTCTTTTCTTCACGACACTGTCATCCACCTAAAAATAATGACGCGATGTCAACGACATTACCACTCGCCCGTGACGCGTGAGTCATTTATACACTGACATATTTTATATGCGTCCATGCATAATGTACCTACAGCCATTAGTGTTGTAAGTCGTAACGCATTCGAAGCGTGCTCTACGCCTGTGGCAAAGTTTCCGCTTAAAGTTTAAACCGTGTCTCGAGTATAACTCGAACTTTGTCCATCCCGATCACCGACTCTAAATTGTCAGTTACCTTAGAGTATGTATTAAGTCTAAGTCAGTTACCCATTTAGGTTTGTGTAATGCAACATTGAAGAGGCAATACAAATCGCGTCAAGATTTCCTACAAGACTTCAAACTTTAACAAAAGCAATACTGACTTAATCCCTGTTGCATCAAGAAGTTTCTTTACCCAAACAAACTTTGATGATTGACTTTATATATAAATATTTATAATTATATAAATTTGAAGTAAAATAAGAGCAGACAAAAATGAAATAATTAAAATGCTTTCATAGCAGTTTTGGTTGTCTATGTTAAATATTTCAAGTAACCATTAACTTACAATGTATGTAACACACAATTTTTATAATAAGTGACATTTTTATTTTTATAACTCTGGATTCTATAACTCTGAATTCTTTGTAAGACAACTTTTTTGGTCCCATAGTTTTACAAAAATTATATCAGCACTATAATAATTACATGTCTTTTGGCTGTTGTCATTTAAGGGGTTATTATAATGACTTTGTATCTTATCAAAGCCATACATTATCTTTTAAGAGCTTCTAGAAACTGGAAAATAGTCATGGAGCGGTCCTTCAGGAAAATTATGTGAATTACCATACATACCTTCATTGTGAGATTTGCCTCCCTCCGGATGATACTAATATGATGCCATTGACTATCATTCAATTGTATGCCTTTAGGGGACGACAGCTCACTTTCACCGGCCCCCAAATTTATATGCAACTTTAGTCTGCTACTTTCCAAGCGAATCTACAAGTTTTAAAAATCTTTTATTTTTTTGTTTCTATTAAACTTGTTGCTTCTAATAGTATGTAATGTATATTTTTTAGATAGCACTGGCCCCAAAAAAGCAATTATTTAAGCAAAAAATAAAACCAGTCCTAATTTTATTATAAGTTGAAAACTTCAAATTATTATGATTTATAAAACAAAAACATAACTTGGGATTCATACTAAAAATTAACTACAATGAAAATGTTATTTATAGTTAAATAAATTATTATTTAATTATATATAAATTATATTCATATATATAATATTTCTTTTCTCCTTAATAATAGCAATTAAAAAAATTGTGTAACAACATTGCATGAGATTGAATGATTAATTTCAGAATAATTTACTTATTGGGTAATAAAAAGAATGAAAAATATATTTACCATACAGTAGTCAGTTTTGCCTGCCACTAACATTAATAGGGCGTCGGACAAATGTGTTCGAAACCTAAAGCTTATATCAGTCGTGCCCTTGGCTTCTTGTAGGGGGTAAGAAATGTAGCTGGACCCGAAAAACGATGCTACAACGAAACAAAACAACTTTACGTGAAAAAAATAACTATGTTTTAGTAAGAATTAGAGAGATACGATTGAAGTTTGAAATGATTTTTTCAGGATAAGAGATTAAGAAATAAAAAATGTTATATTTACTCTAACTGCTATTTAAATACTTAGTAATTATAACTTTTTCGTAATTTTTTACATAATGTAATTAATAGTGAGAATCAAAATTGAAAGACAAATCAAAGACTATTAATTAGGTAATATGATAAAAATAACTTACCCTTGTCATAGGCCAATACGGCCGATGTTATTAGACAGAAAATAATAATTAACTTCATCTTTAAAACTTCTGCGTAACTTCAAGTAATTTAGCACTTTATTACACTACAACGTTTTAGCATACGTTCTCTTAAATTAAATTTTAATAGTCCAAAAATAGAAAAATGTTTAGGCATCTTTCGACTAAGTCAACAGACAACAAGCCACAAGGCTTCAGGCGTGGCGTCACACACGAAAACACAAGACTAAAAATGTGTATCAATCACAGATTTACTGGTAATTAGTCATTTGGTCACTTTAAAAAAGTTTAGTGTTAAATATAAACTTTATTAGTTAGTTTGAAAATGTCTATGTAGTCGTAATCAAACGCATAATTCAACACGAAACATAGCCGCCACCAACGAGAGCGTGCCAGGAACTGAAACTGAACTGAACTGAGTTGAACTGACTGACTGACTGAAGTACTGACGAAAAACGAAACGAAACTGATCTTTCGGGAGGAAGGTCAGGTGAGCTCAACTCAATTCACTAAATTGAGCTGAGTCTGAGTAATCTGAGTATTGAGAAATTTTATTGGGATTGGATTGGATATTGGTTGGGTGCGAAACGTAACTAGTTGTCGGTTCTCAATGCAATGTGAATGTTTTGAAACTATTTATTTTAATACGTATGTATTGATTTGACAGTTGACACAGGTATCGGTGGTGGTACTGGTAGTGGCCCTGCCTGCAAAGCGAGGGGTCCCGGGTTTGATTCCCGACCGGCTCAAATATTTATGTGACAAATAAATGTTTGTGCTCGGGTCGTGGGTGTTCGTGATGAATTTGTGTTGTCCATGCCTCTACTAAAACAACTGTGAGGGGCAGGATCAGCAGGAAGTGGTGATAAGAGGTGTGAGGAACTGAGGTGAGGTGTGGCGAGCTGGTGAGGCGCGTGATTTGACAAATTTACCATTTTATCATATACGTTCACGTCATGTTCAAACATGTTCACGAACATGTTTTTACTAGAAATGGATAAATATTTTAAAACTGACTTTATTTTATGTATTTATAATCTTACGAATATTCTGACTACTACAGTTTTATGAAAAGTAGGTAGGTCTACCGATTTTATTTTTTTCAATCTACCGATTTTTTGCAGTCTTTATCAATGTACTTCTTTTCTAAAACTGGGGCTGGCATGGCAACACTAGCTCAGTGGCTCTACTCTCACTCTCAGGCTCTCACTCAACTCAACTCTCATTAAAAATTCTCATTCATTCATTCATGTCACTAGTAGGTACTCTGTGATGTCACTCATGTTATGTCATTGTCATGTGGCATGGCATGAAATATGAATTCATTGAATTTCATTGCTTGTGCTTGATGCTTGACCACAGAGTACCACTGAGCCTGAGCATATAATTTAATCATAATCACTACGTCAACTACGTGTGCAGAGTACTTTGTATTTATATTAAACGCGGATGCTTGACTTGCTTGTAGTTGTGATTGTGACGATTGTGTTTCTTTTCCCAATCCCAAACTTCTTTCTTTCTTCTTTCATTGCATGGGCGTGGAACGTCATTTCGTAGGTGCAAATTGTAGTTACGTCTTGTATTCTAGTCAAAAATGAATAACAACACAGCTGCTGCTCTACAAGTAAGTATAGTAGAATCAGTAAGTTTAATTATACATCTATTGCGCATTATAGGTATTATTCTAAACTCCTTTTTAAGGAGATTCTATTACATTAAGCAAATAAATGAATACAATAACATTAAATGAGTCAAGCAAACAGTGATTCCATCTACGAATACCAACCACGGTTACTGCGATGTTCCTGTTTGTCCCTGTGATTTTAAGTAATGAATTATGTTCACTCATAAGTGTTGGTTGCAAGTTGCATTGTTTATGTTCTTTTCACTGTAGTATGGGCGGGGTTACGAAAGTTTATTATTAAAAAGTACCTACACTCCGCCGCCCGGCTGTCAGAATGGTCAAAATTGCTGATTGTGGATTTTCGTATTTGGACTCGTGCATTTTATAGAATTGTTTTTTGTAGGTTGGTGAGATATTTCGAGAGGCAGGCACAGCATTTAACAAGCTCTCCGAAATGACTATGTTGTTGCACCCCATGGGGGACACTCCGCAGGGGTATGAATTACTATTTTAATATTCACTATACTATTCACTATTATTAAGTTGTATCATGAATTTTAATCTGTTTTACACATGAGGTCTTCAAAGATATCATCAATAGCATTGGTTACTAAGTTGAAGTAAACTGCAAAACCACTTTTTTCATTATTTGTTCTATAAAAGCTGTAAAGTCTTACAAAAATCCATCGCACAGTGTTAGTTACTTCAATCCTAAATTAAGATTATTTGAAAGCTCTAACTGCTGCAAGGTTGATGTAATCATGTAACAACTATGTTGAACGATACTAAGCTAACAAAGAGAAATGACCTGGTCAATGAGACCTTGGTCAATAATGCTGATATATTTCTGCTTGGCACATGACTATGTTTCTCATAAAGCATTTTGGTTTTTTTTTAAAGGAGAATCTGTCAATGGGGCACCCTGTCCGACAGCTAACCCGTTGGTCTAGAATTTAGATTGATTGATGTTATTGCAGCTAAAAGGTGTAATTTAGAAAATTCATTGTAATATATTTATTTATTTATTGTACAGATTTCGTGAACTCCAGATCTCATCCGATTCAACTCAGGAAAGCAATGAAATACAAGATTTATTAGGGAATGTGAAGCAAGCACTATCACTATCCCACAACCTGAGCAATTTTTGATATACTTTACTACACAATACAGTAATTTAACTTCATATCTAGATGTGAAATCTGTAAAAAAAATGTACATATTTAACCATAAAAAAATGAACATTTACAATATTTTATTCATTGAATAAAATGGTATTGTACTACTAATGCGATTTGTTAGAAAACCAAAGAATTAACATTGCTTCAACAGAACAAAACTGTATACTCAAATAATTATGTACATTGTGGTTAATCTACAAGACAATACAAGATGACACCACTACAATTAGGTTGTAAAATAATGGCGGAGTTTTAGCGGGAACGTGACAATGTCACATAGCCCTTAAAATTATTACCCGTTAGAAAAACTACGCGAGCCCTCACAAAGCTCCGCTTTTTCCTAGTTTTATGTTTCCTATGCTCTTATTGTCAGTCGGGTTGAAGTTGGCCATAAGTATATGACACATTGATTTCCTGTGTTTAAGTTTTTACAAATTAACGTACAAACACAATATAAAGCTAAAATATTTCATTGCTTTGCTTATAATTTGAATTGGACTGAACTTGGAGTCATGTTACTTGCATTATTTTCTAGGGGCAAGTGGACTGAGGATGAAGTTGAAATGCTGCGGTCTTGTGTGCATCGGTTTGCTGTAGACCTAAACAAAATCAGCCTTCACATGAAGAATAGAACTACGTAAGTATAAGATTCTTTCATTTCATATTCTACCTTTCCAATACAAAAATAATTTTCACATAAATGTGTATGATATTCTGTAAGCACCACCATGCAGCTTCCGTTAATACACCTTACCAGTAATATATCTCTACTCGCACATCGCACATGTTGTCTCGGCTTTGGTTGAACCCAGTCAACAGTACTCAATAGCTTATATAACTTAATATTATGTGATATGAACATAACAATATAATTATTATAAAAAAATGAATCCCTATTTCCCTTGATCACGGCATCACGCGTGAACGGCTGGACTGATTTCGTTAATTCTTTTTTGTTGTGTTTGTTATTGTCAGGAGAAGAATATGAAAGAAAGAATTAAGAAAATTGCGCGGAAAATTAAAAAAATTAAGAATACTTAACCACCACATTAAATTTTATAATGATCTTCTAACGTAAAACTTTTTTAATGTAACCTTATGGCGTTTGACATAAAATTGACGAAATGCGTGCTGCAAATATTCGAATTCAATATTCATAGTTAAGACGGGACAACGTGTGTCGGGTCAGCTAGTCTGAAATAATTTTATGTTTATGTTAATTTAATGTTGCAGGTCCCAAATTCGCAGTACGTTGAAAAAGAAGGTGTTCGAAGATGCAGGTATACCTGTCCGCCAGGTAAGCAGTGCCGTGGCGGCCAGTATGATGCAGCTGCCCAAACCTCAGGTAGTCTCCACACTCAGCGTCATCAGCCCACAGTCCGTGTTAGGAAAAAATGCCGAGGTTCAGAACTCCACTAACTAATTTATCACAAAATATTAGCTTTGTGTTTTGTTTCCTAAGTTTTACTAGCGTCGTTTGCGTTTGTTTAGTACAATTTGGGAGCTTCGCCTCGCACTTAGCTAATGAAGCATGTGCTATTGGAGATGTAGACTATATGGCATAGGCAACCCTCACTTTTTTTTCAAAAAATCAGAGCTGGTTAATGAATTTAGTAGACTAAAATTACTTATGTACAAATCTGTTCCATGCATTTATGAAAAAAAAAAACAAATTATTCTAATTTAACTAAAAATAGTATTTTTTTATTATTGCTGGTAGTCGCTCTATTATTAGTTTCTACAGTTATAAAATTAACATTACTTACCTCTTCCTAGTAAATCAATATAATATAGTCTACTAGCTGAACCTGCGAACGTTGTTCCGCCATATAGATTACTTGTAGTGGACGATTTAAATTTGAGGGGTGGGAGTAGGGAAGTAAAATTTTGGGATTATGTGTGATTTTTTATGCCACATCGTAAAAAAACCAAAAACAAAATTTTTGTCCAAAAATGAAAAAAAAAATTTAGGGTGAGAAACCCTTAACACTTAGGGGTATGAAAAATAAAGAGTATCCGATTCTCAGACCTACTGAATATGTCATATAAAATTTCATAAAAATCGGTCAAGCCGTTTCGGAGGAGTATGGTAACTAACACTGTGACACGAGAATTTTATATATTATAAGATTTATTGGAGTTAATCCACCGATAAAATAAGGTTTCCTTTCATAAATTAGCCTGAATATAAATAATTATTGTTTATTATAAAATACAATATATATGGTTGTGATAATAAATTGTGTGGACCCGGCATTGACATAAATACGGAGCCGGTTACAAACCGGCTAACCAAACAAACTAACCAACTAATTGTTCTAACACTGTCTCCTAACCGAACTAACTATCCTAGTTTCGATTTGAGTCATGTTCTAGGTCAGTCAAACTTGTCATGGGCGGCAGCGGACGGGTGGTGCTATATTCTCGTTTGCTACCTTAATACCATAAAAAAATAGTAGATTAGAATTTTAAAAAATTTGAAAAAGCATGCAAATGCAATTATGATTAAGGCTGTTTCAGTGTCTGTAAAGGTTACTGTGTCTGTAAAGTCGGTTTACGGACGATAATTTTACATCATAACGTCGTAAGAAAACATTGAAAAATCGAACGCTTCTATGTGTACCCCAATTATTGAAAAAGATTTAGTTAATTTTATCTTCTTAAAAAAATATTATACATAATTCATACAATTTTTAACAGGTTAGTGCATAGAGTACAGTGAGTAGAATTATAGTGTTGAGGTTAACTAAGGTACTTGTAGAGTCATAAATTCAATATAATTATATTAATCCACACAATAATAATTCTATTTTTTCAAAAAAGTTATAATTTATATCATTACACATTACACTGAAAGGCAGAGGTTCGCTTGATCATCCATTGCCATTTAAAATGATTTTACAATTAGCTCTTTGTGAAATTATGTATTTGTGAAAAACCAGTCCTAAATAACAGAGATGATGTCATTAGTAATTTATTGTTGTAACAATGCTTGAAGAGAGCACTCAGCGAGTAATATTTTACACGATTATATAATGGGAAATATATGTAGATAGACCTTTTGAATTAGTTTTGTACATTTTTTTCCTGAATATGCACATGTGTATTCAGGAAAATGTGATGCATGATTTCAATTTTGTAATGACCAATAGGTAGTAATTTAGTTATTTGTTAAAAATACGAATAATACTTATTTTAAAAATACTAGTTTTTGCGTTTTGTTTGTAATAAAACTTATTACAGGAAACTTAGTAAAGCAGGCTTTTCTTACCTATTTTGCATGTTTCGATCTCATGTGTTATATATAAAGGGTCGTAAAGATATTGTGTTAATAATTGTAAAATGTTTTTCATCTATTTATGTATAAGTATTGGAGTATGCATGCTGTACGTTCCTTTTGAGTCTAGAGTATAAATTGTATTTAACATTTAAAGCAGCTTTTAAGGACTTGTGTTAAATCGCGAATATTTTAAACGAGATGTAAATTATAAAAATATTTATTTATTGGGTACTACTGAAAATAATAAGCAACGATCTTGCATTTATTTTATGCTCCGCCATTAATCTTGATTTTGAAATTAACACCTCTCCAAGAGCAAATTCCAATATTTCTCAGTCAGCACTGGTTACATTATGTACTCGTATGTTTGCATGAAATGTGTTCCACTGTTTCATGCAAGTATTTCGCGTTGGAATTAGATTCAAATTCAAGAAAAAAAAACACGCTAAACTGGCATGCACGCTTATTCGCTCCTTACAAAATGAATGTACGCTGTTCTAATACTTTTAACTGTGGTAGGTGACACTGAATATGCTGAACGCAACAGAGAACGAGGTTGACGTAGAGGCGCTGACCAATGACGTCAAGCTGGAGTTCGAGACCAGTACAGAGGAAGTGCCCACCTGAAATTTGTTTCGCTTCGTGTAAAGTGGTGCTACCATAATAAGTTGTGATTGCACCACTTGAACTAAGACACGTGGCGAATAATAATATCATTAATAGACATTTTGCGGAAATACATTTAGTACTTAGGTAACCGGTATTTGACTATTTTTGTATAACTATAAGGACTGCTTCCGTTTATTATAGTGTTTTATAAACCGATGTGGACCTTCAGTAATATTTCGACATAGTGTTCTATGCATTAATATTGTTACGAACGCGGGTTCGGATTTTGGATTAAACACCGTTTACTTCTTGTTGAAAGGTTTATTAGGCGATGAACAGGTAGTCAAATCGCAGGTTAGACGTAGTCCGTTGGTCGCTGGGGTCGTCCTAGTGCTCTCATGTTACGAAGAAGCATATTGTGCTAGCATTTTCCAATCGAGCTGGAGGCTGAGCCTCTACTTATTGAACTGATCTGCGTTGCTGCAGCTCTTTCGGCCTTGCGTGTTTAATCCAAATCCCGAAACCCGCGTTCGTAACAATATACTTATTTATTGTTTAATGATGTGCAATAAATAGTAGATGCAAATGGCATGCTGCCATCTAATAGGTATACTTAATGTATTCACGTAAAATATATGGGTGCAAATTGTATTATTTTTATTTTATTTTAGTTTTACTTTTACCACATAATATTATGTATGTATTATATGTATGTATGTATCAAGTTCATGCAAACGGCTAACGCATAATCCCCCCTCCACCATGCAGCTGACGATTAATGTTATTTAATTAATATACCTATCAAAAAAAAATATGTCCTTTCTATATGTTATAAAGCTGTCGATGTCACGACCTATCGATGTGATAAGGCTTTATAAATTCGATTCAATGAACTTTTGATTTTAAAAGCTTTCGATGTTATGAACTTCGATGTAATATTTAGAAATATGGTGTTACTTGTAATGGCTTTGAAATAATTAAGGTGTTATGCTTCGAAGTAATGCTTTAATTAAAAGATCTGCTATCTGTACTCCATATTTTTCCAATGTGATGTTTTTTGTTTATTCTGTTATTTAAATGATAACTGAAAATGCCGTAGGGGTACAGGGTTCTGGTCATAGCTTTGCTTATTTTTGATGACATGAGCGTGGGGGAGTCTGCATGGTGATTAAGTCAGCAGTATGATTTTTTTTACTTTGTCGTATTTTCCACAAAATTTTCTCTCAAAATTCCCATGAATCAATTTACGTAAGCATTGGGTAAGATGTTTCTTACTTTTGCTGACGAGGGGGTTGAGGGGGTTAGTAATTACAAAAAATCTGCTTACGTAATACTTGAACGGCCCCTCAGATATATTTGTTCGTACGTGTTGTGTAAGTGTTGGTGTATTTGATTCATAATAACATAATAAGTCAATGCATAATAACATTATTTTTATGGTTCACTGTACTTAGTTTGTTGAAGAATAGTCAAATACCTAGAAAAATAAATAGAAAGTAATATAAGTAAACAGCTTAGATAATTTTATTCTGCGGCTTAATTGGTATGAGAGGTGTTTTAGTTCAAGTATACATAGTTTGACTTAGTAAATGTCTAAAGGTTTACACCATTGCTGTAAATACCTACTTGTATAAGATAATAGTAATATTTTTCGTTTGTTCGATATCATACACAATAAAATGCTTATATACAATAATTAACAAGTAACAATGATAATACACAGAATTGTACCTACTTATGCAATGTAATTACCTACAGTTATACCTGGAAGCTGTTATAACTTTGTGGTTCATTATTAATGTAATTTATGCAAATATAAATATTTTATGACTAGTGACTTTTGTGCGACTTTTTGAAGAATAAGAATTGTAATTAATTAAATTTTTACTAAATCTTGAACAAATTTTCAATTTCACTAACATTGTAAACTCTCTGTTTCTATACACTTTAAAATATAGATACTTACAATAAGATTAAGTTTTTGAATACGGTATAAGGAGGGAGCGGGGGGAGGAGGGGGGGCAGTGTTGTAAGATTCGATGCTGATTACAACGATACCGCTCTCGACTCTCGTCAACGCAGCAATAGCATAAAAATAGCATCTGACAGTATTAAAACACGCTAGTAATATTCAACTTTCAAGTACGAATTCCTAATACCGTATTATAATTATGTACAGCCCTAGTATTAGTCTCGCTTTACTCATATTCATTGCACCTAGCGAATATTTATAGTAATACTTAAGTACCATTTAAATCTAACCTTACAAGTTACCGGCATATCGAGTGCTTAGTTACTATAGGTAAACTAGACCCTCCTAAAGAAAGACACGGGGCGGATGTTAAGTGCGGCTACATTGCTACAAGTGTTCAGGTTAAAGTGAAATCTAATAGCATTATCTAATAAAAATGATGATTTGGTGTTTTAGTACTTAGTAAATCAATAATTATTGTTACCATTTTATGTCTACATATTAAAATGTTTAATATATTATTTTTTAATAATATATTTTGGTACTTAAGTAATAAATTTTTGTCATGTTTTATATTTAACTTCTTAATCAAGTAGTATTTATGTCAATGGATATAAAACATATTTTTTTGAGACATTTATGTTCAGCAGACGATCCATTTTGAATGTGTGTCGCACTCTAGAAAAGAACCGTCGTTATGTCAGTCCCTTAGTCCCTTATGAATGTCAGTGCCTAAAATGTACTTAGTCTGTCGACGGACAGAAACTTCTTTGGCCGAACGGTATTCCGCGCCCCGCATACTATTATGAGGGTTAAGTTTATGGCAGTTAACTTTTAAGGACGAAAGAATAAATAAGAATAAGAAAAAAAATATTCCTAGATGTTGATAGTCGAGCTTACAAGTCCGACTCACGCTTGACAGACTTTTTAAGCCAAACATCACATCCGTAAAATTTATTATAATTAATTTAATCACGGTTGTCAAACACTCATCAACTATAAAACCTGTCGTCATCGCGTCGCAAAGAGGATATAAATCGCGTCGCGACTCAAGCCGTTAGGATACGGTCAAACAGCCGACGCGACGGGGCGGGACGGCGACGCGACGCTAGCGTCAACGTTGTATGTACTGCGTGCGCCGTGACGCGACCCGCCGAGCGCGACGGCTCTGTGTGACATATTCCATACTTGCTCATACGTTACAACCTCTTCACGTCCCGCCAGCGTCGCGTCGCAGTCACGTCCCGTCGGCTGTTTGACCGTACCCTTAAATATTCTTTGTATGAAATTTGATTATGACAACCATTGACATATTATATGACAACGCACACTTTATAGCATCGTAATGGCACAAAGTAATGTACATGTCGTGCCCCCCGTACTTTTGTATACCACATTAATTATTTATTAGAGAAGTCAACTTGGGCCATCTAATTATATGTTCTTCGGCATTGTAATGTAGAAAATTAAATAGGTACTATCAATATTAAAAACAATGAATGTAATGTAATGTATAATGGTTTGGCACTCATATTATCTAGAATCTAGATGTTTGATAGGAATGCAAAGATTATCACACATAAAATTAAATATTAAAATGACTCAAGTAAAGTGTCACCTAGTATTATATGATTAACAAGTTGTCGAAAATTGCTTCTGATGAATTCTGTGTTGTCGAAATGTACGTTTTATTGGATAGTAAATTCTCATTCTTAAATGCTTACTAATTTTTCTTTTTATAATGCCTTAGGTCGTCCCCCGAGCTTATGTCTCGTCGACACCAGATACTTAATAGCAGTGGTCATCAGACCGTAAGCGCGGAGATGTAGAAACGCTCCCGTTACGTTCACTTAATACCTTGTACTCAGTAGGCCTAGACGCTGATATGACTTGGTACGTTAATCTTATATCCATGCCCTGCATGCATTCTGCTTAGTGCCTCTACTGTAACTGGTACATTATCATAGAACATAGAAATTCAGAATAGTCTATTGTCTACGATTAGCATTAATTAGCTGTTAGCATAGATTTATTAGTGTATCTATGGATCTACTGTCAAGTGCCAACTGCTACGGTAGAAATTATACTGTGCTACTGACAAGCCAATCATACTGATTCGCTTTAATCTATGGTTTCGCCTTATTGAAGAAAAATAAATCTATGGTTACGCCAACGCCATTTATGGAAGAAAAAAAACTATGATTAGAAAAGCGCGGGAAACTTCGAACTAGGCGGGAGTGTTTTTAATTGATCAAATTTTTAAATTATTATTTATGATCAATTCAGTATTGTAGTGTACATAATTAGTGTAGGTACGTATATTTGTTGGGTATTTTATCTTAGATTGTTTCGTACATAGCAGGTAGTGGTGTCTTTTTATTTTTATTATGAAGGACGAGGGAGACCCCTTCGATTCCAGGGGCCTTGAAATCCCTCAGGTCGGAGTGAATGTGACCGTAGAATCTGGCATAGTCGCAGATAGTTCAGTAAGATCTGACAGAAAAAGGGTGAAGGCATGTCGTAGGATATAAAAAAATTGTAACAAAAAAAGGCTAAGAAAAGCTTGGAGAAAATATAATGAAAAAATGTTAGTTACATGACCAAAAATAAAATAGGGGACCACGAAACAGTAATATTTGAGAAAATACAAATATGGAAATAAAAGTCTTCGGTCGAAGGTGATCGAAGAACAATAAAGATAATAATTATAATTGTATTGTCTTCGGGCAATTCGGAGTGTTAGGTATAAAAGTGAAGATATAGCAATTTACAAGCGATTGATATCATTTTATTCGATGCACACATTGGTTTGGTTTGTAATGTCATTCCACACTGTGCCCCTTAGAATAATGACATATAGAAACGAAGTCCGCGCGGCTACTTTGACAACTATAAATGTGAGTAGTTTATGTCACCAAACGCCGGCCAGCTCCGTAGTCTTCAATCACAATGCACGGCAAACGCGTCTCGCGGAAAAAAAATAATTATGTCGATTTGTGCGGTTAAATTTTGTCACAACACATTTGAAAAACAAAAGAAGTGTAATAACATCACTTTTCACAGGTAATCTTTCAATATTTCATAATATCTTTTATTTAATTAGGTTTAAATAAAAACGTTTTGTTTCAATACTCAGTGTTGCCCAATTGTGAAAATAAATTTTCCCATTTTAAGTGACGAGTGATATACGGCTTAGTCGTGGAGAAGTATATTGGAAGCCAACCAAAAATACACGAATATGTTCAAAACATTTTAATAATGAAGTACATTACCTGTACCTGTACATTACACAGGTTGGGTCGTGTAGATTGCGTGAAAATGCTGTCCCTGTTATAATTATTGAAGTTGTTAGATATCCATTAATATTTAAATTATTATTATTAGTTATTATTATTATAATTATCATGCCTATTGTCAATGTCATTTTCATCTTCATTTTATTGTTGTTTTAACAGATACAGTAGTTCACAGATATAATATGGTCCATAGAGTAGTAAATCAACAAAGCCCATTGTTTTTTGTTTTTTCACAGAGTATATTGAATATTGGACAAAACTTTTTTACTCAATGCTGTTATTAAAATATACTAAGTTCCTGTGTTCATGCTTATGTTCAGTTACGTAAAAGATATGTAAAAAAATAAATATTGAAAAAAATGATGTTAATATTTTCTTGTATTCGTTTCATATTTAAATAAACATTCTCGTAATATAACAATTTTACATAACCATACCCATACTTTACCACACATAGCTATTTATGTAGGTATTATTGCCAAAAAACAAATTCTTATCAGCGGCCGAATCATTCCCCACTTTCGGGAAACTGCACTTCCCTGGCAACCATTAAACATGTATAAAAAAAAAGAAAAAAGAAAATTAGTGCTTCACTTTTTAAAGAGCGCTTGTATGAAGACTGTCATTCTATATGTCATTATTCTAAGCTGTGCCCCTTCATCTTCAACTTTCGTCATCATCATTCTATTCAACTTTCATTTGGCGCATTCAACTGAGACTGAGGCATTCAATAATTAAATCGGTAATAAAGTCGGTAGCCGAGTTTCTGTCAGCTTGTTACAACATTTGTGCGACGATAACATTCTATTTGGTGGAATATGTGCGGCTTACTTGGTCATGAGAAATTCCATAAAAAAAGAAACAAGCAAGAGATGTGGGTTTGCGGCTTTTTGGCTTTTTTTCGATTTAATGTGATCAGCGTGAATTACTAGAAGATAAAAATGTTCTTTTTAATACACGCATGTCCGAAAGGAATTTCGATCGACTTAAGAAAATGGTTGAACCAAATACAAAGCAGTCAACCCCATGTATTGTATGTCGGTGATGATGGTAAATCGAAGGTATAGATTAGTCTATGATACGCGTGAATCGATGGTATTGGTTATCTATGGTTCGTGGAGATCGCGAGGTCTGTCAAGTTGTAACCTGTTGTGGAACGTCAAGCTGACAGTAGTGACAGCTTGGCGAGGTGACGTCATGCTCTGGGGTGAAGTGTCAAGATTTGGCACTTGTACAGAAGGATTGCAGAAATCGCGGGAATAGCATTGAGGGCTTGAAGGCTCGGGAAAATACCAAAAACAGAGCTTGTATGTCAACTCGTCGGCATTTCATAACAGAAGGGCTGTTTGCGTGATTATCGTGACCTGCGAGAGACTCTTGAATCGTCATCAGGCGTGGGATAAAAGCCCATACCCACAAATTCCACAAACGCTACGCAGTGTTTGAAGTGCCTACCTGACAAAAGTGATTTATTGGCTCAGTTCGATGTGAATAAGTTTTCCGGGAATAATTCCGGTTCACGAGCTAAAAGGGAAGAATTCCGGCGAGTTTGGTATCCAGGAAATTTACAGTTGAAGATTCCAATTCGACTACGTCATACTGATCGATCACGTTCAACTTGATGATAGCTTGTGATTGCAAGTGAGCCAAGTGGCAGTGCATCCAAAATTGCCTACTCACTCACGTACTCACAGCACAGATACATGCTGAAGGATTTATCAGGTATCTCTGTATTGTCTTTGTTTTTATGTTTAGGTATTTGAATACCTATATCGAGGTTTGGTTAAGACAGAATAGTCAGTACCTCAGTAAGTATAATATTGTGTCCGGAACCAACATTAAATTGAATTGCAATTTTAAAAAGAAAAAGGTATGTTAAATGAAAAAGGTATGTAAGTTATTGAGGTATGACAACAGGGTAAAGTACTTTTAGCAAGAAGTCATGAGGAATATAGTTCTTTGATATTATGATAACTATCACTATCGTATGTCATTTTGCAGCAATATGTAATGTATTGACTTACCTTATGTGTGTTATGGCAAAGTGTAATCTAAAGTGCTTAATTATTGCAACTTAAAGAAATATTTGGTTTAAAAACAAAGTTTGTGAATATCAGTTCAATTTAATTAATCTGTTCACTATTGACGACCCCATAGCTTAATTGATGGTGGTCCTGCATGCGAAGCAAGGGGTCCCGGGTTCGATTCCCGGCCGGGGCAGATGTTTTCTGTGTTGTGACAGATAAATGGTGTTCTCGGGACGTGGGTGTTAGTGATGTGTGGTCCATGCTACCGGCGACATGGGGAGTCTTAGTGCGGGGTTTTGTGTGTGTATTTATATTGTGATGTGATATGTTCCAGCATATTGACCAGCAAAAGTGGAGATGGACTGGGCTCATGATGCGCGACAGAAAAGGAAAATGGTGTAAGGCGGTTACGGATTGGTTTCCTAGGGATGGAAAGAGAAGCCGTGGTAGTCAGCACATTAGATGGGAGGATGAGATCAGGTTGACTGCTGGCCCAAGATGGAGATGAGTGACTCAGGATAGAACACAGTGGAAACTGCTAGAGGAGGCCTATGCCGGGGGGTGTACTGGGATTGGTGGCATCCTATAAGACGTGATGCCAGCGGGTGTTCTGTCCCTGATCTCAGAATAAAGAGCTTATTGTTGTTGTTTTTATTGTGTGTGTTATCCTTTAATGTTTAATGTTGACTATTGATTTGATAAATGTTTGTACTGAACCAGGTACTTTTGAGTTTTTATGCACAAAGTAGATGTTGGTTTGATATTATTAACAGAATGATACAAAATTAATAATGACCAAAACAGAGTTGACGACGTGATGAATATTGTTGATATGAGGTATTGAAAAATACAAAGTAATAGTTATAAGGGAGTTAAACTTATTGGTTCTTGATAACATTATAGTTAATAGGTAAGCACCAGGACTTTAATCAAATTAAACTTGAAGCTAAGTACATACAAAGAATAAACTGTTGAGGTACCTGTGTAATCTGTGGTTTTATCACACAGGGATTACTGATGCTGTAGGTGGCAGATAAATATGATGGTATTAGCTTTACTTGCTATTACTAACTGCTAGTAACAATCTATAAGATGGGAATATAATTGTAATTGCGTCATATGATTATGATATGGGTTAGTAAATTAGTATCATTAATGATTAATTAACTATACTGAATTCATGGTAAACCTGTGTTATTGTTATGTGCCTGTTTTTGGTGCATTTTTGGCATTTTGACGCCTAGAATGAAAAGGGAGACCCAAGCGTATCATTATTTAAAAAAAAGGGTTTAGTAATTAATCTGTGTTACTGTTACTAATTGTTATGGTGAAACATACTTACACTCAGGTACTTATTATTGGTATTCATAAATAGCTTGATGATTGGAGTATTGAATATTGAATGATGGAGGAGTATTATTATTATTCTTAATGTATAACCAGCTTGGCACTGATTTGAATAATAGTCAATATCTATTTGAACTAAGTATACACCTGTTCAAGAATAATGAATGGCAATTGACACTACCTATGGATTATGATGTGTTATAGTTATGCAATTTTTATTTATTAATAGTTCTTTTGTATTAAAAAGATTATTACAATTTAGCAAACTTGTGAACGAAACATTTTGAAATGATTATTTGATCATTGTTGTTATTGTACAATGCATAGCCCTTGAGAGAGGTGTTTAGTAATTCTGTTTTTAGAGGGTGTTAAGGAACTAAGAGTTAGTGTGTTAACTAGTGAGTAAGCTATAAGTTGGCTATGTTTATATCAGAATAGACGATACATGTAAGCTACCAATAATCTTTTACTGGTCAGAAGTATTATTATATCAGATAGAGATGTTCTGTACAGGTCAGATAGTTAATGTTCGGATTGAGTTCATCAGCTTAATTAACGTGAGTAATCTAGTTATTGGATGGAAATTACTGGCATTGAGTAATTGGATGGTAATTATTGGCTGTTCTTGTATCTTGTACTGCGTAAGTACTAAGATTGATGTAACGGGACTGTTCTTGTACTGCATGAGTACTACGAGTGTTGTAAATGTAACGGGATAGATGTTATCAGACAGATTAACCTTGTGGCCAATTGTTATAGCTATGGTCTTACCAGAGGGAGGCGAGAAGAATAGACGATTTGTGGTGGTATAGATGTCACATGGATAGTCTTGTATCAGACTAAGACTAGGTAACTAGACAGAAGTTACCAGAGTGAACTGTGGGGCAATGGATGACACATGTTAGGTCTTTTACTGTAGTTATTAAGACTTTTGGTAACTGTTAAGTCGGGGTGTCACAAATAAGAGCTATGTTTAGCTGGTGACCCGTCCGCTTGTTTGCCTGCTTAGGCCAAAAAAAAGGGGGGCTCCCTTGTGGTCAAAAACTCTTTTAAAGCGAAGTTGCTTTGAGAACAATCTAGTTGTTTTGGTAAAAAAAAAAAAAGGGTAACTTGTCATGAACAAAAGCTAACCTTTTTATGTGAAATAAAATTGAATTGGAAAATGTTAAATTATTGTAAGAAAAGTCAAATTGTTATGAGAAATCCTAGCTTTTTATAAGAAAAACCAACTTGTTTGAGACGAGCTAACTTATTTTGTGAAAAATTAAGTTGTTTTGAGAAAAGTTAATTTAATTTTGGTTATAAGAGTTAGTGACAAGTAAGTTGTTTGGAGATAATCTATAGTGACCAATTAATTTAATTGAGTACAAGCCATTATGTTTTGAATTGGTGTACCTAAATTAAAAGTTATGTGAGAAATTGCACAAGTTAATTTGATATGAGCAGTATTGTTTAACCAGTATGTTTCTTTGACCTTATAATTCTTAATAACCTGGTTGGGTTTGATGAAGGATTTTGTTAGCCGTGATTTTGATGATGAAAGTGCCTGAAGGTCAAGTTGTTATTGTTGAATTGAGGTAACATTGAGTAACGAGGTAAATAATTAAAGGCAGATGGGCCTAGTGATCAACACAGTGCTCAGTTGATGGGAAAGGTCCCTTGTGATTGTGCTTGCCTAAGGCACTGATGTTATAGCTGGATAGAGGCTAAGTGTTTTGTGAGCAAAGTGGTCATGATTTGTTGTTACCGGTATGAGGTAACAATGACCAGGTCGGACAGAGACTAGATTTTTGAGACCAATAAAGGGGTCAGAAAGGGCCGAGCGAGCTTGGAGAGAAATTCGCGTTGGTGTTTTGTTGTTACCGGTATGAGGTGACTCGAATGTCAAATAAGTGTTGCCGCTGGTAGAGTGTTCTTGAGGATGGATCAAGGAGACATCTAACCGAATGGAGTTTTGGCAATTGATTGAATTGATAAGAAAATTGCGGACAGAGCAATTGTGATGGAAGTACATACATAACGAAGTCACACAGAGACGTGTGACAGGTCAGAGATGGCCGTGTCGGTGATGATGGTAAATCGAAGGTATAGATTAGTCTATGATACGCGTGAATCGATGGTATTGGTTATCTATGGTTCGTGGAGATCGCGAGGTCTGTCAAGTTGTAACCTGTTGTGGAACGTCAAGCTGACAGTAGTGACAGCTTGGCGAGGTGACGTCATGCTCTGGGGTGAAGTGTCAAGATTTGGCACTTGTACAGAAGGATTGCAGAAATCGCGGGAATAGCATTGAGGGCTTGAAGGCTCGGGAAAATACCAAAAACAGAGCTTGTATGTCAACTCGTCGGCATTTCATAACAGAAGGGCTGTTTGCGTGATTATCGTGACCTGCGAGAGACTCTTGAATCGTCATGTATAATCTATAGTCAACCCAGTACACGAAGCAATATCGAGTGAAATAATTAACTGTTGAACGCTTTGTGGCACAGAAATCCATCCGACGCGTCACCGCGTATTTCGTAGCACGCGCTACACTTTCAAAGTTTCAACAGTCATCGCAAGCGTCAAGGGCATGCCTTACTTGCGCTGTTGAGTGCGCTTTGACGCATGCCCTTGATGAACGAAAAAGGGCACAGTGTGGACATAGCATAATGTCTATAGTTCACAATGTCCACATTACCAATCAATAGAATGCGTTAAATAGCTCGGAATATAATATCATGCATCCATGGATTCTATGCCTATGGACTGAAGACTGAACGAACTCAGTGTCTTCAGTGAGTGAACTGCGAATTGAATTTTACTGTGTATTCTGTGAATCTGTGTCTGTGTCTGTGATCTGTCCATAGATAATACACTAATTGTCTGTGCAGCTGCAGCCTGTGATTGTATTGTACTGCAATTTGGCGCATTTTGAAAAAAGAAGTCATTTTGCTTTGCATAATTTTAATAATTTAGAATTTTAGATACAACAGTAGTTTCGAGATTGATATTTTATTCTAATCCAATGTTTAATTTATACATGTATACTCAGATTAATGAGATTAAAGAAAAGTTCTTCAATATAAGCATGTATAGATGAAAAATGTACAACAATATAACCAAACTAATAAAAAATTACTCTTGAGCTTTGAGGACGAGCGGGCCGCTCAAAACAATTTATTGTATAGGTTCAAGTTTTACCGATTGCATTTAGTTTGAAGTTTTGAAACATAGTGTTTTGAAACTCAGAGTCGCAAATGCTAGACCCAAATATATTCGTCATTTCTACTTGATTCATTTTGATTTTATTTACTTATTTTGTTGATTTAAAGCATACTAGGTTTTCTTTCCTGTCCAGAATGAATAATTCTGCAGCAAAAGTAAGTGTATCAAATATTATTCTATATTATGTAAACTATAAACGTCTTCGTGCTCCATCCTATAGTCCTATACAATAGTTTAGACTTTATAGCAATGATAGCTGTATTTCATAATCAAGATTGTTTCTATTAATTATTTAATTTCGTTGCCTGAGACCCACATTGAAGAAGGATTGAAAAAGTTGCCTGTAATTGTGTTTAAATAAGTGAGGATAATTAAAATAACATAACGCTTATTTAAGAATGTCTATGTCTAACTCTCTTTATTGCTAATTTTCAGGTTGGAGAGATTTTTCGTGAGGCTGGAACCGCCTTCAATAAGTTATCAGAAATGACAATGTTGCTACATCCTATGGGTGAATCGCCACAAGGGTGAGACTATAGATGTTTATGTTGATTATTCAACTCTGAGCTGGAATTTGCGATAAATAAAGTGAACAAATTAGCAGCCAATTTATTCATAACCATAACTTCATTTTCGTGCCCATCTAAAAGTACTAAAACATTGAGTTAAATTTTATGTATAACTTTAACACAAATCAAAATATTGCGCTTCATTCCAGCTATAAATTGATACAAAATACAGTCAATATCATAGCAAAAGCTCTAAAAAAGTCACCCTTTTATTATTATTTATTATTAAAAATTTAAACAAATAGTAGGTAGTTAACAGATTGTTCAGGAACTACTTACAAAGAGAACTGAACTAAAAACTTGTAAAATAATGTTACTAAACGAAAAGAGTTATTGTTTTCATGAAAATCGTTATAGGGTGTCATCTAATGAAAAATGTATGCGAAACAATAGGACAGTGTTATTATTGAATTATTATCTACCTCATATACTTATTGCGAGTATGATCTATTAAGAAACTGAAGCTAATGAAGTATTTGTGAAGCATTATAAATTGTTATTTCTGATAATCACATAGTTTTTGTGGAGTATTGTAAATTGTTAATACTGATAATCACATAGTTTTGATACTGAATAAAAAAATGTTGACTACTCATAATTATGTTGGCTGTCACATTTGTTTACAATTTTTACCTCAAATCCATTTCAGAGTTTAATTTTGTCAAATTTTGCTTTAAGGTGACACTACATTAGAGCTTTTTAATTTAAACATTTTAGTTATTGATACAGTTAGAATGAAACAAATTTACGTTTTATATTTTACATAATTCATTTGATATTAGTGACCACCAGTGAAAGGAAGTTATATTGTGTTACCATTAAGCTGTAAGACCTGAAGGCCTAATGATGCTAGATCAGGTGACCTCCATAGGTAATGAACAGTTACAATATTCAGTCATTTGATATGCCACTATAGACTTACAGAAACAATCGATTTTCTAACAATACGATATGCAATGGTTAGCTGGTAGAGAATTCAATTAGCATTAAGCTCGCCATTTGTAACATAATATTTTATATTGTGGGCAAAAAGTTTAAATAAATAAATACTTCATTTTTTTACAAACAAGAAGTTTTCAAAGTAAGTGGACACTGTTGCCTATGGACAAAAGCATCACCAAAGCATTGTTGGCCAAGAACGAAGTTAGAAAAAGAATAAGGCTCTAAGGCTTTCATCCAGAACATGAGAAGTTGTTTGGTGACTCAAGCAAAAAATAGTACCAATACAATTTTTTGTAAATGTTGTTACAATAATGTATTACATTTATTTTAATTTATAATAGCAAATGGACAGAAGACGAAATTGAAATGCTGCGATCATGTGTGCATAGATTTGCAGTAGATCTTAACAAGCTTAGTCAACACATCAAGAATAGAACTGTGTAAGTTTTTTCTTATAAATGTTTATTTCTTTTTGACACTGAAAGAGTAGTGTTTGGCTTTGGATTTCATCCTTTAAAAGCCTACTACAGAGCCAACTGGCCTAACTCTTGACTCCTGTTTGCTGTTTGCTGTTTGCTGATGTTAGTAATAGTCCAGTTAGTAATTGTTAGTAAGAGTTTTGATCTAGTTCGTTCTGAGATGCGTAGCTACCCTTCAGGACTGAGATGGTTACCTCTCAAAAGTTTAACCGGCTTCACACCTAAATATATGTAATATATAATAACTATAGACAAAATATACATAGTTTTTAACATAATGTTTCAGGTCCCAAATTCGCAGTACACTGAAGAAGAAGGCGTTCGAGGATGCAGGTATACCTGTCCGCCAGGTAAGCAGTACAGTGGCCGGTCTGATGCAGCTGCCAAAACCTCAGGTAGTCGCCACACACAGCGTCATCAGCCAACAGTCAATAATAAGAAAGAATGCCGAGGTTCAAAACTCCACTAACTTTATTAATCCTTTGAACATGTTAGGTTTTGTGTTGATTTTTTTTGTTGAGTTTGATATGTAATGTTTGCATTATTACTATATCTTGGGAGCTTTGCCTCACACTTGGCTAATGAAGCATGTGCTACTTGAGTTGTAGATGCTAGTTCTTTAAGAATCTGTTCTTTAAGAATCTGTAAGAATGTTACACCTTGAGTATTTATTTACAATACCAATATTGAATGAAATGGCTGATATTTCTTATGGCATTTAATAATTAAGTTATAATTCAATTTACATATTTAGCTTACATTCCAACAGAGAATAATAATTGTACGAAATTGCGAAAACTATGAAGCACCCCTTTGTTGAGGATCAACTTATAATCTAATACCTTTAAATTAAATTCATGTATAATACATGTATAATTCATGTCATGTCATCTGAATTTCGGTAACGGCTCGCAACGATTTTTAAGAAATTTAGTATACAGGGGGTTTCGCGGGCGATAAATCGATCTAGCTAAGTTTCATTTTTAGATAACTTCTCCTTATCAGTGTTTACACATAAACTGAAAAATATGACTCTTCCTGACATCTATTGGCGGCACAGCAACACTAAAGCTACTTCAGTAGATGGCGTAGTTAAGAGTTGTTGGCTTTGTTAAAAATACCGAACAAAGCTTGGTCGTCATCCAGGTACTGATAATTCTTACATCTGATAAGTTTTTTTTGAAAGAATTATAACTACCTAGCAGTTTTGAATTTTTGAAAAAAAGTTTGAAAAGTGAATTGCTCTATTTCATAATTTCGATTTAGTGTGATTGCAAATCGATTGGTAAATTATCAATGAAGGAGATATTCTGCTTTATTTTATTTTGCAATTATGGCATTTTGGTAATAAGTTTGGTAGTATAGTTAAGTTATTTAGAAATTGGCATTTGACTATTGAGGTTTTAGCGTGCTAGTTTAGGTGCTGGGGTATAGATTTACCAGTAAATTCAAGTTTATTACATTGAATTTATTGTGATGTCAGAAGGAAAACATACATTGAATTCTATATATTTTTAATCAACATTTACACTCACACCCCACATTAATCCCTATGTTAAGTTAGTTAATTCTCCACACATTTCTTATAAGTAGTACAAAGCTGAGTTTTAAGCAAGCTTTATGAACTATGGCAATTTATTAAACTTTAGTTTATATTTTGACAACATTCAACAGATGGCACCACATAGATTTTTAATAATACGTGAAGACGAAAGTTTAAAATATAAAACCTTGATTAATTATAAATCTAATTAAAAACCATCCCATGATCCCATGCCATTGAACAGCCTATTTTTTTAACAACTGCTCATTTTGCTGGCTATGAACATAATTAAGTAGCTGTAATTAAATTAAATTTTTCCGGTACTAAATTCCCAGCAAATGTATGGACTGCCTCATCCCATTTAGTCAATAGTCAATAATAGTATTGTTCAACTTATGATGAATCATAAAATTCTATATTTTTCTTGACCTGCTTGCTATGACATCACAGAAGTTCAATGTAGCTATTTGATGGTGGTATGGTGTATTTGTTTGACATTTGAATTTGCACCTGGTATATCAATATTTGGTTGAAGTTATAGATTTAAAAACCAGAGGATTTATTTAAGAACATTTCAATGAGCATTAATAATGTCTAAGTCTTATTTAAAACGGCAGAATGAAGTTTATATTGATATAGTGCTACTAAAAATTCATGCAATTTTATTATTGAAATTATATAAACAGAATCTATCCTTATGACCACAGTCTACATAAAATAATAATACATTATTTTCTTGCACAGCATGAGAAGCATTTTTATATATTATGTCTTATATCAATAAAAAAATATAATTAAAAGATCTAAGTTTATGTCTAACTCTACTCTAAAGTGTAAATAATTATGTTGGATGGTAAATATGTATATAGCATTTGTTGTAAATAAAATATATTGACGGCAAATGTGACGATGCAAAAGTTCGTAACATACATGCATGTCTATATATGCCATGTACACAGCAATGTAATTATTTGTATAAATGCTATACTGCTTTCAATTTTCTTTATAGATTTAAGTTTGTCAATATTTAGGCAAAAGATATGTGCATCTACTATATATTAAATTGATACAGAATTGACATGCAGCTAGCGCACGTTACACTATTACCTACTAGTGCACGATATGTAATATCGAAGTGTACTTTACCTACTGTATGAGCAGGTATCGATTATTATATTTAGCGCCTGGACTTGAGGTCTTTTAGGCCTCAATTTATTTTAGGGCACGCACTATTTTTAGATCAGCCTAGTGCGCGTCACGTTACAGTCTGCTTGCGCACAAATTTGTTTGTTGTAGTATTCTTTTATTATTGTGGTATAGCTCGATTAATGAACGCTAGCACATACGATACATTCACATAGTTGCAGTTGTGTATCTTCAAACAAGCATGAAAGGATCGCCGATCGGTGAAAGACCGATCTTATGAATTTGACAATGACAGACAGACAGACAGTTATTTAAAGTTTTACGTCATTCAAAGTCAATTGAACAATATTTAAATAAATAATAATTATGTATATACATATATATATATAATATGCACTTACAATAAGAGTAGGTCATTTTAAATAGTGATGCATCAAATTATTATTGTAGCAATGAAAATTTTATTGGATTCATTATTTTATCAATATTAATTTTTCATAATTTGTGTTGATCTAAACTAAAACGACTTTTTTAATTAAAAAATGCTGTATAATTTTTATGCCTAAGTGTTGTGAACGTGCTAGCTTTAGTTAATCGACCTATACTATCATTACTGTGTCTTGACTTTGAAATGAATATAATTTGTTTGTCATTTACAAAATTTTAATAGACAACATAATATGATATCAATATTGTTTCCACTATTAAAATATTATTTGATAGCTTTTACTTCAAGTCAAGTTCACATTGTATTGTTTGATTAATTGTGGAAAAACTGATTATATTTAAATGTTGCAGGTGACGTTGAACATGTTGAATGCAACGGAGAACGAGGTGGACGTGGAGGGGCTAAGCAACGAAATTAAACTGGAGTTCGACACCAGTTCGGAAGAGGTGCCCAAATGAAACTAGTTTCGCTTTGTGTAGCGGTGTGACTATGCCGCTGGGCTCGACGCACATCACGTACAATACGCGCAATGTACCTTGGCCGAATTGAATTTACCTACGAGTGGATACGCACGTCTGGTTTAGAGCGACTCAATGGGGGGAAGCAGGGATGACAATTAAATGATGTAAATTCCCGAGGTTGATATCGATTTAAAATCGATGAATACTTATTGAGTATTATCATACTCAATAATTTATTAAAGTTAATGTTTAATAAATTAAGTTAAGGGTATTCCATGATGATGATGATGATGATGCGCCTAGTACTGATTGGCCGGTGACGGTACCTACAAGTCTAGAAAAACGAACTACAGCCTGGCCAAGATAAATTGCGCGTACTGTACTAATGATTGAGCTGCATTACTTGATGCTTATTACGTCTTGGAGTAAAAATTATACACCCTTGTCTTAGTAATTTAATGTCAATGCGCGGATCAATTAATGGGTTGTGAGATTCCACATCCTCTTTAGCAATAAATAACTTCATGGGTATTTGACTATTTCCAGATGTGAAACTAAAAGATGTGTGCGCCAGCTTCTATGACGAAACTGCATTGCTGATGTATGCTCAGTGGATTCAGCTGCTAAGGAATATATCTCATCCAAATTAAAATAGCCTCTTAGCGACTAATATTTTTTACAAGTAGGACCAAAATGAAAAATAAATAGCTTTATTATAATTTAAGGATATGTAAGGAGGATTTACGGTTCATCTTAATTATGCCTTAATTAACAAATAATAGTGAAATTAATGTTAACTCATAATTTGATAAGCTCAAAATGTATGCAGAGTATTTATTTTAATACCACGTGGCCTTGATCATTATTCTTATTGAATAATAATAGTCAAATACTCGAAATATTGTAGAAATATAGTTGTATGCATACCATTATTATAGTCGATTACATTAGTTGTTTACTCAAAAGTATTACAAAATAAAATATTTTTCGTGTTATAAATGTTTTGGAGGAACAAGCAAAGTTGCCTTTGAAGTCACAATTATTAAATTATTGTCTTAGGTAGGTGTTATCGTGTATATATATTTTATAGATTTTGCTATTTTTAGTAAAAATTACAATCTTTCTTGTAGTCTCGAGTTGTATCCATTTAGGTAAAGACGTTTGGTATTGACGCTATTCGTTTGTTCATTGTTTTTTGTTTGTTGTTAACATTCTGATAGCAATAAATCAACTAAATACATACTTATAGGTATTGTGTGCACTTCGATGCTACGAAAATGGTGTTTCTATGTACTATTTTAAACATTTTTGAAATATGCATCTGTCTATTTGCTCTGTGCAAGTAAGTCCATCATCCCTTTTGGCATTCTAATTTCTGATAATTTATGTAAAAAATATCAGAAATTGTTGCGTAATATTTTCGTGTCGAAGAATTTTGTAATTTTGAGACAATAAGGACATCTTATGTGCTCCATCAATAATCGTAATGCAATTAGATAATATACACTGTAGTCAATACAGACTAACTAATAAGGCGGAGCGTAGGTAGGTAGTATATATTTTTTTATAATAGTGAGTATGAACAAAACAAACAAGAACATTATTTTCATAAATTCTTCACGTTTATTAATTTTTCAAGATTAGTATTGTTAGGATATTTAATTTTATCATCTTCACCTTTACCTAATAGTATTAGACTATTACTCGGACTCAAGATAGTGGCTGTTGCTACACGTGTAACAAAGAAAGTGAAATAATAGTATATATTGTGTATTTATTATTATATATTAATTAATGAAGCAATTGAGGAAGTGCCTTTTACATTTATAGTTCTCAATATATGCCGCTTGCCTTACAAAATATGTAATGTTGTTAAGATAACGATGATCTTAGAGTTGTGACCTATTTTTACTGTACATCTGCATTATAGTTGCTGAAGGGTATAGTGTGCGACAGTATGTATTATTGTAGTATTTTTATTGTCTAAACCATTGACTTATTATTACTATGGACATCTAATCTAATACTAAAATCGCGAAAAAAATGTCCCAGTCAGGTACGTCATTTCATGTCATGCAGTTAACAAGGTAATTTAAACACTAAAATCATTCCATCACTGTTTAATTTCGATTGCAGTCGTGAACGCGGAATTTTTGCTCTCCTTGCGTTTTGTTGTTCATTAGGCTCGGACATTTTTTAGCGCGGACCCGGCGTCCATAGTAATAATAAGTCAATGGTCTAAACCTAAAGTATGTGAATTATTATATTTGTATACGTTTCTAACTTCGCCTATGCCAATTTGCAAGATATAAGTTAATTAGTAAGTTTGTGTTCACGCCTACACAACACCCATAAAATTAATCTGGACATAAAAGTTGTATTGTTATTGTTTGTAAGCAATGATTAAGAATTTAAGGAATATTTAAGGTATTTTTCATGATTTTGTTATAAATATTTTATGTTAATATTATTATAGATGCAATTAATTGTTCATGTTCAAACACAAGGTCACTCTGCAAATGCATGCCCGCTTATATGGACGCTATTATTAGAAAATGTGTGGTACAATTGAATGTTTATGTTAAATATAGTCAAAATATTAAAATAAAAAAAGTTTTGCGTTTGTGATTGGAGTTTGCTCATGACAGTTTATTGCATATGAAGTACATCATAAGGAATACTCAACTTTAAATGGTTTACTTTACTTTGCTTGACCTTATGCTTTGCTTTATATATTATTAATCTATTTGTTTCAACATAAACATTGTGAAAGCGTTTTTAAATCTACTGAACCGATTGTTATGATACTTTGTACTACCGTGACAATACCTACTTATAATGATAGCTTCCACTTGATAACAAGAGTGTGATTGTAGAATCATGAGGTGGATAATGAAACTTTGGTACAGCCGATGTCTTAAGATAAAAGCTTTTAAGCAAATCGTTTTTGTTCCTTGTTTTTTCATTAACGGTTAATAAATTATTATAATTAATTTTAGAAACATAGTGCGGGTGAAACTTTTCATTTAGCGGTTGGTGACCTCAAAGAAATAACGTGATCAAACTGACCTTCGAGCCTGTCACCGTCTTATTTGCAGTGTTAACATCATTCATTTTATTGAGAAAATCTGTGATTTTCAACAACATTTTATTGTCGTGATATAAATCTCGAAATGGAAAAAATATCGAATACAAAATAAGTATGTTATTTTTGTATAATAATAAGTATAATCGACTAACACCAAAATTTAGATGAACAAAATTTTTGTCTTATTTTTTCAATTAATGAAAAGAACAACAAAGGAGGGTTGGTGTCAGGCAGGCGGCCGACCGTAAAATCCAAGCCAAAACCGTAAGCAATATGGTCAGTACATATTGCGCCGACCCCAAATAAAATTGGGAAATGGGCAGGAAGAAGAAGAAGAATGAAAGGAACAACACACACACATTTAAGTTACACACAGTTACACATGGTGTACTGAGAGTTAACTCTCAGTACGTCAGTACGCCATGTGTAACCATTTCGATAATATAATAATTTCTAAAAAATTAATTTGCAGTATAATATACAAAATATCAAAACTAAATTAAATACCTGGGTGTTAGAATGTCAGCTATATCATACATTTTCTACATTTGCCGAAACAGATACCTAGGTATTGTATTTTTGTAAATTAAAATGAAAGTCGTTCGTTTTATTTAGTTTAGTTAGTCTTAGTTAGTTAGTAAATAGTACCTAAGTAAACAACACGTCATCTTACAATAGCAATAATTCCTATAATAACTAGAACAAATTAATGAATAAGTGACAAAGTATGATTGATTGAAGTTTGTGTTATCCGCTTTAGACAATTAGTTAAATTAATTGTACATTGTTTTGCTATAATTTATATGACGTATGTTTACTATTTTGACCTATAATTGTGAATACACACATAGAAAAAATGATAGTAGGTAGAAATATGTATTTTTTTGCATTGATTTGATTGTTAAATAAACAAAATTTTTCGTGTTGTGTAGGTATCGTTATTGTTTCGTTTGTATCATTGGTTATATGACATTGTACTGAATAAACAGATTGTAAGATATTTTGTCTTTCGTTTCTGTGGTCCTGTCTTTAATGTCTTCAAATTGTCGTTATATTATCTCTCAAAAATACTTTTACAGTATGTAAGTAGTAAAATATAATATTTCAAATTAGGTATATTATTTCTTTTGAAAAATTATCCTATCTACCTATAAAAAAACACTTTATACACTTTTTAGAGGCCACCATCTTGAATTATTATGTAATTCAAGATGGTCGCCGCAGTCGATCCTTTTTTTTTGTATCCATGTAACTTTTTGTCTGATTATAGGTTTAATTATTTTTAGTAACATTTTTCTATTACTTACTGCTTTTAATCGGGTTCGCCATTGTCATGAATAAAATCTTCAAAAGGATAGTACATCACTACATAGTATAAAACAAAGTCGCTTTCTCGGTCCCTATGTATGCTTAGATCTTTAAAACTACTCAACGGATTTTGATGGGTTTTTTTTAATAGATAGAATGATTCAAGAGGAAACTTTATAATATGTATACCTAATATATTAAAGTTTTTCGCAAACAATTTTGGACTTGGGTAGTAAGGGATAGGTTTCCAGAAGCGAAGCGAGGGCGGGTTTATTAGTTGAGCAATAAAATGTCACAGCAAACAAACAAACAATCAGTCAAATAAACAATCAGTTTTGGCAGTTTTTTTATGATTGTTGTCTTAAGTATATCATAAATCTGAAAAGGTGCCTTTTGACACGACTCGTTAGCCAAAGTACCTACCTAGGTATAGAATTGGTTCGGAAAAGAAAAACACCAGATAATTCTCCACATTATATTTTACATCCATTTATAAAATAACAATACAGACTAAACAAACAAGAAAATAGTTATACTGTAGGTATTATTTATACATAATGCCGTTTGACTAGAAATTATTAGGTAATAAAGATCAAAAGTACACCCATTTATGGCGTGGTTATGGTAAATCGACAGGGTTAAAGAATTTTATGTTGTGGCCGAGATTTAGGTAAGTACCTACCTAGGTAAGTTAAAAATAACAATGTTTTTAACAAATGCAACTGTATTTAACTAAGTACTTAATTTCTATTGTCAATCTGAAATGCGCTAGGTTAATTTAATAAATTGACTAGAATGTGCACGATTAATAATGGTGATTTTGCTTTAATGTCGATACGTAAATTACGTTACGGGACTAGATATTTATTACACAGATTTATTATAGATTTTATTACACAGATAGCTAAGAAACCTACGTAGACATATCTACTTACTTACATATTTTATAAATCCGACACAGTAATGTGTTGTAGGTAGGTAATACCTATTTTATATTATTATTAATTAATTATAATATATGTACACTTTTACAGGACGTAATAAAATCTTAGGTTTGATGAAGACTTTTTAGAGGCGACCATCTCGGTCCTCACGGGTAGCAATAAGTACATCTGTGACCGAATTAGAACGAGACTTTTACTAACAATAACTACCTAAGTATCTGGACTAACAACAATTTAACAGGACTAACAATCAATAACAGTCCCTGCCCCAGTCCTCATAGTTATTATCAAATTAACCAACTAAGTAATGCTCTAACACCATCTCCTAACCGGACTAAGTAATTATCCTAGTCTCCATTTAAATGTTGTTCTAAGTCCGTCACAGTTGTCATAGGCGGCAGCGGATGGGTGGTGCTTTTTCCATATTATCATATTTAAAAAAAAATAAAAAAAAATAACCACCTTGTTATCATAATTATAGGTACGTCGTAATCACAACAGAATGTTTTACTAATTATTTACTTAATAATTATGTACTTATGTATTTGAATCTTTGGTGTGCGTCACTAGTCTTAAACAACATTATAAGTAATATTTTTAGTGCTACTAGCTGTCTAGGTAAAAAGAGCTAGGTATTTCAGAACCAAAAGTTCATTAAATGTAAATAATACGCTTTCGGTATGGCTATTTGGATTTGAACATAAAAAAGTCATGTACCTAATCAAAATGTAAGTTATCCTATCAAAGGTAATTATAATTTAATATCAATAACTGTTTATTAGACTGACAGACTAGTTTTTGTCGTACCTAGTGATTCCTAAATATCTATATAATTGTTACAAGTACCTAAGACTTTAACTTGATTGAGTAATTAATATTGGTAGGTAATCTATATACATAAAAATGTTACGTTGGTTTGCGTACGCTTCAAAAACTCAAAAAGTTCTGCACCGATCGAGCTGAAATTTTAGCATGATATATAATCCGCATCAAGGATTGTTTTTGTCTATTTTTTGCATCATTCACATATCCGCGGCCGCGATAAACAGTTTTTTTTAACGATCAGCTGTGTACCAGTGAGTCCAGTGACCGCGCCATCTGCCGGAAGCGAGGAAAACACTCGCTGACAAACGCAATAGTATAGATATAAGTAATAGTAGGTAGTTAGGTACTCACTTAAGTAAGTAAGCAATAGTAATGACGCAGTCACATAAGAAACAATATTCGTTCCCAATTACATTGTGCCACAGCGAAGCGTGGCAGGGTACAGCTAGTAGTATGATAGATTTGAAAAATATTGTTATAGAATCTCTAATATAATACATAATATACATAATAATATTTAGGTTGTTACCTATGGTATGGTCTTCTCAACATCTGTACAAGTTGTTCACTATATACTCGTAGATGACAATTTATTCACACAGGTAACGTTTTGTTTAACTCGAAAACTATAATTAAAAATTTACATAATTATTTTGTACATACTTATACATATAAAACAACAATTCCTCACTGTATATGCAGAAAGCAGCTATCAATTATAATTCACTTCTACATACCACAATGATTACATAAGACAATACAATGTTGTATCGAAAATGGCAGACGTCTTTTGATGTGAAACATCTTTTCAATAATTCGGATTTAAGGGACACAGGGATTGTAGGACACACGAGAAATACTTTTTGAAAATAGAATAGCTCTACTAAGTATACAAAAGTGTTAACGCCGCACGCAACCATGTTCTTGTCTTTGAACTACAAAAACACTTACAAGCTTGTGCTACAACGGCTCTACAAGCCGACGAACGGTGTCATAGTACTCGCCTAATCTACAGAAGGTGCAACAGTGATTGTAAAAATTTACGTAACCTTCTTACGTTTCACGGTAAACTCGGCCGTGTTCTTCCGACACGGCTTCATGCGATTTTTATCATAACATTTAAGAGTAACTCACATAAAACTAGTAGTTTTTGAAAATTATGTAGTCATTAGCTCGGCCAGCACAAACCAATCTTGTTCATGTTACGTAATTCAAAGAAAACCCGATGAGATTAAACTTAAGGTATAAGAAACATATTTATAACGGTCTTAGTTTCTAATTTTATACCTAATATTACTTTACAAAAATCTTTAGCCAAGTACCTTAAAAATAAGTAACTGACAAAAATCCTTAGCTTAAGTAGGCATATTGTGGAAAATTATTATTATCTTATACTGTGGTCTATGACGAAGCTCTCGCATTACTTTAATAGACACAAATGCAGGAAAGTAGGTAGGTAGGTACAACGTCTAAATTGTAATTAAGCTTAAATCGATGTAATATTATAATTATACTTAGATGAAAAAAAATTACACAGAAAATAAATGTTTTTAATTTAAAGTTATCGTAGACTAGAGTGCGCCGAATATTCGGAATTTCGGATATTTACAGTTTTATAGGTATTTACAGACTATCCGGAAAGTTTATCTATGTCTCTCACTGATAGGATCTTCGTCGCATCTGATATTATTACAATATTATTAATTTTAATACAGAAAATAAATATTTATGACATTCATTTACCCACTTAAAGTATATATAATATATAAAGTATATAAAGTATACCGACAATCATGAATCGTTCCGTTAAAGTGAGCAGGGCGGCCACGGAAGCACAACTAACACGGCCCTTGAGCCTTGAGCGCTAAATGCATCCATGCTCAACTGCTCATTTTCCGCCATTCCGCAAAAAAGTAATCGCGGATGACATTGTCCTTGCAACCTAGGGCGTATAAATAACTTCATGCGAAATTGGTGAAAATTATCTGGAGAAGCGTCAATGGCCTTCTTTTCTATTTTCAATAATTTCATACATAATAATTCTACTAATTACCGCATGATCCGCACAGGTGTTTTTGTCTAGCGGATTCGGTTTCTCAACTTACGCATTTCATACGAGTATACCGCGATCAGCCATCTTGTGTTGGTCAATTCATTTCTTCAGTTCATAACCCACCAGTGGAGAGGCTATTTACACGTCCCTACAGTAATCACTATACATTTTCTGTACATTGACCAGTATTTACTTAAAATCGCGAATGCACAACACTGAAGAAGAGTAATGGTTGGCGCTCATCAATTCGGAAACGTTTCGGTAGCGGCTCGGCTCCAGCCGTGAGCTTGTACAGGGACGAGGCAATGTCGCCCCGATGCTGATAAGTAAGCGTTGTTATATGAAGTTGCATACAAAGAAGATTATTTAGGTAACGACTCGATGCGCGATGCAGATAAGTGGACGCCAACCCTAAGATATTTGATACAATCAGATTGATAAGTAGGTATATTTTAAGTATGAACTAATTATTTTTACACATAAGATAAATTAATTGCCTACCTACACTAAAATTGCAAGTGAATGGATTGAATGAGTAACAGATAGTTAGCACGGGTCTACAAGGGGTATCACTACTATTTTAATATTATAACTAACTTGTCTTTAAACTAAATACTATAGGTAGGTACAAGTCGGAATGTACCTATGTAAGTACCTACTTACAGTCGTTCTATTTTATTAATGTCTCTTGGCAGTTTTCAGTTCAGTGTACCTAATACGTTAAATATTACTGAAACTTCTAAATTTAAAAACAATTAGAGAGAGAAAAGTTGGTCGATGGATTTCGGGTGAACATGAAGAAAAACAAAGATTGCCGAAATCTATTTATAAAATGGACCTGCAGTGCTTACTTCTGAGTCTTTTATTACGAAATGTAACGAATATTGTATATATTTAGCATAATTTAAATGCCTAGATAGATAGGAACAGATAGTTTGCACGGGTCTACAAGGGGTATTACTACTATTTTAATATTATAGCTAACTTGTATTTATACTAAATACTATACGTATAAGTCGGAATGTACCTAAGTACCTACTTACAGTCGTTCTATTTTTTGAATGTCTCTTGGCAGTTTTCGTAAATATCGTTTCTTTGTAATACGTTAATATTGAAACTTCTAAATTTAAAAACAATTAGAGAGAGAAAAGTTTGTCGATGGATTTTGTACGGCGGGTGAACATGAAGCAAAACAAAGATTGCCGAAATCTATATATAAAATGGACCCGCAGTGCTTACTTCTGACTCTTCTGAGTCTTTTATTCCCAAATGTAACGAATATATACTATACATATTATGTCCGAAACGTATTAACATATAATTTTGTTTGGCTTAGAAATTCGGATAATTTATAAAATGCTGTGACACCGCTGAGTTGGATGCGTGGGTCATTGAGTTCATTGGAATGTTCGTAGAGCAAGTTGTGTCGTTGTTTGGGCTTCTTGGGTCGGTTACGGAATTAGTGGGACTACTCATCGAAGTAATGGGATTTGACGATGGACTCATAGATTTAGTCATTGTGTACATTGGATTGACCATCGAGTTACTCATTGAGATCATAGAATTAGGCAAAGTTGTCATTTGATTATTGATTGAACTCATTGAGTTATACATTAAATCCATAGGATTTGTCATTGAATATGTTGGGTTAGCCATTGAATTTGTTGGGTTAGCCATTGAGCTCATTGAATCTGAATATGAACTGGTCATAGAACTCATTGGATTAAATAATGAACTCATTGAATTCATTGAGTTTGTCATTGAGCTCGTTGGATTAGACAGTGAGTTTAATGAGTTGATCAATAAATTCATTGGGTTTGCCATTTCGTTCATTGGATGTGCCATTGTATTTAATTTGTTTGTATTAGTAATGAAATTCATTTCATTTGCCATCGAATTCATTGGATTGCTGTTTGATGCTATTTGTGGCTTTGTAAATGAGTACATTTGGTTCATCAAAGAATTCATTGGATTTCCCACTACATTCATTGGATCGCCCACTACATTCACTGGATCACCCACTACATTCATTGGACTACCTACAACATTCATTGGATTACCTATTACATTAATTGAATTACCTACAACATTCATTGAAGTACCCACTACATTCACTGGATTAGATGCCGAGTACATAGGGTTAGACACCGAATACATAGGATTAGCCATTGAGCTCAGTGTGGATGTCTCGGTATATGTATGACTAGTTTTAGTCGCTGTGGTCTTGATGCATAAGTCCATAGCGGAACGGCGCAGTCGCTGCCGTGACTTTATAGGTCGGGCAGCGCTACGGTTTCTGGTAAATCAATGATCAGTACTAAAATATGAATTTTGCATAAGGTACAGCTTATCAATGGGGTTCACGACGGCTCCAGTGCCGAGGTTGAGTGGCTCATGTGCTGAGTGCGAATTATGTTGATGTTGGTGATGGGGAACTTCCAAATTTTGTAAGCTCATCGTATCGGAGGCACCTTCATCTAGTTGATCGAAGTTGCTTCCGTCGAGTGATATATCCGAACTACAAAAACTGTCTCCGGAGTGCGCAGGGTAATCTGAAAAGAGAAATAATAATTTAATAAGGTGCAACTTCATTTGATTCTCCGGTACCGATTCGTTTCTTAAGTTAAGGGGCTCCAACCACTTTATTCTAATATTGATACATATAGTACCTATATCTAAATTGTCGCTTTTACTGCATGAGTAGGTAATCAAGTATGGTCACAACCTACTTATTTGTGAATCCGAGGAAAAGGCCGACGGTGGAGACAGAGTCCTTACTGGGCTTGAGGCTTTAGATATGGGTTATGGGTTGGTTAGGTTCTGATATATGTAGGTGTCGTCTCAAAATGTTTGCCTTATGAAGCCATAAAAAATGTACACATAGGGGAGATACATAAAAACGAATTATAATTGTTTAGCAAAAATATGATTCCCATGTTTCAGTTGTGACTACATTTTTAACTATTTTCATAATTATAGGTATTTACTAGACATTGTTGGACATTAACTGAAACTTAACTGTTTTTATGTATCGGAGAATATATTCCACCACTGACTTACCATCAGGAGAGTATGGCAGATTTGGGTTCAAAGGTTGACTCGAAGCAGAGTACGCACCGTCCAGTCCCAAGTAGTTACCATGCTCACTGGATGGGGACTCTTGCTTGATACTCTTCTCATCTTTATCCTTTTCCTTCTCTGAATTTTTGTCACCCTCTTGCTTAGCCTTGCGCTGGATCTTTTTCATCTTCGCTCTTTGGTTTTGGAACCATACTTGCACCACTCGTACGCTCAGTCCAGTATCTTTGGCCAAGGCCTCACGTACCTTTCGGCAAGGTTTTGGGCTAACTTCGAATGACGCTTTAAATTGCCTGCGCTGAGCGGAGGTCAGAATGGTCCGCGGCCGTTTAGGACCGCGACGTCCATCCCGAGGGCGCTCGGAATCGTCTATTATCATGTCGTCTTCGGCGTGTTGCATCAGATACATTTCCTTTTCGAAGTCCTGCCGGCAAAATATTTGTCCGGCTCTGATGACGTACTGTTCACCTTTCTGCAGCGGCTGGCAGCACATGACGCATACGAAGCATTGGATGTGAAAGACGTACTGCTGAGCGCGCATGACCATCTCCTGGGGGAGGAGCCGGTCGCCACACCTGGTGCACTTGACGCCGAACAATCTAAAGGACAATGAAAAATATTGACACGCTGTTAATCTGGTGAGCGCTTAGCCTGTCGCGATGCTTCCTATATATTGCGCCAGCACTTCGCCATTCAATATTCGCAGCTAGCATTCGCAGTATTTTTGATTTAGTAAGAATAAAAGAAAAAGCATAAATTTAGTTAGATCTATATTGATAGTTGTATATGAAATGTTGAATGGTCGATTTGTGTTTACCTATCGTAGTCGGACTTGCAGTAGAGTTTGGTGTTGCGGGTGAAGCAGGTGTGAGCGAGCGGGCAGCCGCAGACGCAGCAACTGAGGCAGTGCTCGTGCCACGAGAGGTCACCGACCCGCATCAGGTAGCGGTCCTGGATCTTCTGACCGCATCCTTCACATATCTCCACAATTTTCTCCCGCTTGATGTTTGCGCTCAACTCTGCAGAAAGAAAATCACTGTTTAGTAGTATGTGGTAGGTCGTAAATACTACTGGAAGGACACGGCAGAGCAAATTATTATATTTACAATGACAATGTAAGCACGCCTTTGCAGGTCAGAATGAAAGACAAATTCGCTGTTGCAGTCAGAAATCAATTTCTGAAACATACATCACATCATTATAAAAGTAATAAATAATATATAATATAAAAGTAAATATAAGATGACGTTGAGTAGGTACAACGTCAACATACTCGTAATATTTACACGGATATGCTAGCCCTTAGGTAGAGCGAGGAAAGGAGTTGTCTTTGGCGAAAGCTGATTTTGGCGGAGAGTGGACATTGCCAAGGTTTTTTTAAAGGAGTATCTCACATACGTACAAGCACCACCTAAAAACTGATGAAACTGAAACGTGAAAGTGTCGACCAAAGGGCACTGAAAGACAACCTCGCTCTACCCTCATCAAGTGCTAGGGCCAGCTCTGCTACTTGATATACGAATTTTATTTAAAATAAATCTTATTATTACACAAATTTTATCGTTATGTAGGGTAATCCCACATATTATTATGTACTTGGGAACGTAACATGTTTAGTAAGCGGAACGGCTGGTCACGGCAGTCGTTCCCATTCAACCGCTTGTGACGAACGTTAGTGTAAGAGCATTTCAAATCAATATACTTATATGTATTTCTATCTACTGTAGTTTCCTTTATGCAACCTTCAACATACATACGAAGGTAAACTACGCTTATGACCTATTTGTTGTTTAAAAATACCTATTCAGCGGTATTACTATTTACATACATATGGAAATGGCTAGTAGAGCTGTTTTTCGTTATAAAATATTATTGTCATTTAAATTATGATCCGCGGCCACTACAATTTCCTTTTGTTATTTTGTTTTTACTATTGTTGTTTACGTTCAGGCAGACTAAACTTTGAATTCTCGCTGATGGAATTTCCAAGTTCCTGGAAATATCCGGACGATGTGTTTACTTAATTACAGCTCAAAGAAGAAATAAGTAACGTGGAAACAAATAAACGACTAGCAACCGCGGCCCGCCGCCGCCGCTAGAGGTAAAATGTAGAGCCATTTAGTTTGCGATATTGGCGAGCTGGTTCGCCGCGCCGCGCGCCCCGTGCCTCTACGTAGAGCGCTCGAGCGGTAGGACTCGGGGCCGGGGTGTACTGTACGCATTTGTAGGTTTGTGTATGCGTCGTCATGAGAATGGCGTTGCGGCGAAAGTATCGGGCGTCTCACCGCGCTTCTTAGACATCGGGATCGGGGCCGCCCAGTGGGAGGGGCCTGCCGGGTCAACCGGGTCATGAACGATCAAGCCGGGAACAAAATGTCGGCGTGAAACAACCGTCGTGATGCTTAATCGATGTAGGATCGAACCGAGGCCCGGGCCCCTCGAATATAGCCTTGCCAGAGCGTGCCAGAACCCTCCTCGATACGTTTACCCATAAACGTTTTTGCAAGTATTTTTTAATTAAAAATAAAATCGATATGAGGAAGTACCTACAGAATACTGTAGGTACTTCCTCCTTAGTAGACCTAATAAGGTATACTTATATTTTATTAATACGGAGAATTAGTGTTCATTATTTTTTACATTTTGTACTAGGTTGGTAACGGGATACCTAACCGTAGTAGGTATACCTACTTTACGTAGAAACAGCATGAAAAATATTTTAGTAGTTAGTTAAAACATTAATGGTAATAATAGTACTAGGTAGTAATAGTACTATTGCATCCGTGAAGTTCGTATTGCAGGTATTGGTATTTAAATTTTAGCCATTAATCCATATCCAATCCATAAATAGCGACTTCATTATCGCACAATTAATTATCGCACAATAATTATAGTTATACCTAATATTATATTAATAGCTAGGTACATACCTACGTAGACAAATAAAACTTGAACTTTGTACTAGACATAAAGCTAATAACCACAGAGTAGATTCGTGTTACATTTTCTAATTCAAAGCTAATGGGAAGGAGATAAAAGTCAGTGACCACAGCAATTAAATGAAAGGGTCACAATGGGGCACGAGGGTGGCAAATCATACTTAGTCGCGCGTTTAGAATCAATTATGGCACCTGTCGCTGGTCGCAACCCTCTCCTGACGCTGTGCCCACATATGAACACATATTCGTACATATATGTACATCGTGCTGAGATTCGTGCCAGTAGGTAGGTAGGTGTATGGTATTGATTAGCTTGACTGAAAGGCGACCTACTGGTCGTAGTCGTCTACGAAGGTTTAAAATTGTCAGAGGATCTTCGATAAATTACTCGTCGGCAACTAATGTTATACATACATATATATATTATGTCAGAAGAATAGGTGGGTTTTATTTAGCACCCATTTATCTTAGCTAAATGTACAATTTGTTAATAATTTAAATACAATTAGGAGTCGTCATACGATCCATTGCATGAAATTGTGTCCAGTGAACCTACACAAGACTAAAACGCTTCTGCTTAGCGACAATTAGCGAAGCCCGGTGGCCGGAATATCTAGGGTTGTCCCAGAATTTTGGGTGTTGTCCCGTACCCAGTAAATAAACTTTACTGCCACAAATTCTGAAGGCTTGTTTTTACGTAAACTCGTGTGGACTTCCTACCAAAGTTTACAAACTGTCAAATATTTGATATGCTATTTATTAGGCAGGCATTGACCTATTATTACTAAGTCAACGTAGGCATGTGAAATATTATTATAAAATTATATGAAGCCACGGTAATATTGGGAACAACATGACTTAATAGACAATAGATGAGTAACAGTACCTAGACAGATACAAGTAACCAATTGTTACCGATTTCTGTGTCAGGTCTCTAAATATTCACACATAATTATTAGCCCAGTCATAATATTATACATTACATATTTGGATATGCAAGTAATCATAACTGGCTGAAATTTTGGATATGTTGTAGGGGATGTCTAAAAAGCTTAAGCTCAAATTGTCGACCAAGATTTATTATGTGGTTTGTCCGCCATCTTGAAAAAGGGTTAAATTCAGTTTTTGACAATAACTCGGCTCTCCGTCGACATACGAAAATTTTCAAAGAATACTTTTGTTGCTTATTTACGCTCTACAATCAGGTCCTATGTATTTTTCATCTACCGTTCATCGTTATCGAGACATCGATAAAATTTGCAAAATTTATTTTTCGCTTATTTTCTCTTTTCTCGCGATCATTATCCAAAAAATGGTTATGATGAAACTTGTTGTACAGCGTGTTCAGACCTGCAAATTAAACCGCAGAGCGCACGACGCTATAAAAGTGCGTCTCGCTATAGAGCTATGTATGTATGCGCGTCCACAGAGCGAAAACTAGACACGTTAGCCCGGTAGAACGTTCAATGTTAGGTCGATTGTGTCGATAAATTGCTTTGGTGTTGCGGGGCACTCCATATGAGGCGGTAGGCAAACATCCGTTTCGAACCAACGTAGCTATTGGACATAGGCTGACATTATGAAACGAGTTGTGTGTATGTCAAACGTGGTATACCGACCGACCCTTTTGTTGCGCTTGAATACTATGAGGTTCACTATTCACGTGACTGACACGTGATGCAAATTAGAATAATAAAACGTTTACAATTATATATTTATTTACACATTAAACCAAGCATGTATATGTATGCATCAGGATCGAATTCTGCCCGCATTTTTAATTTTCAAAAGTTATGTGCTTATTAGAAAATAATTATCACTTGCTTCAGTGAAGGAAAACATCGTGAGGAACCAACACACATGAAAGTTCTTCGTAATGTTCTCAGAGGTGTGTGGAGTCCTCCAATCAGCACTTGGCCAGCATGGTCTACTATGGCCTAAGTATATCCATCAGTTCCATCACAATATGAGAGGCAGAGAGAGCGTTTTCTTCGGTTACACATTTATGCACCAGATTAAGAACCTCCCTTTCAGATAAAAGTTTAGATACTCTTTATGGAATATAATTAATATATTATAATTTACTAGTGGTCCCAGCGTACTTCGTACCGCTTTATAATTAAAAAATGTTTTAGTGATATATCGACAGCAACGCCACCTACCGGGTCCAATTGTGAATCTAAACCATTCTCGGATCCACCTGAAGACACACAAAAAATTTCAACCAAATCGGTCAAGCCGTTTAGGAGGAGTTCAGTCACATACACACGAACACAAGAAATATATATATTAAGATTTTGTTTATTTTACCTGGCAAGTCGACGGCACAAGAATGTTATCCATATCCAATTCAATTTTGGTTTTAGATTACATAGATGGTCATAGAGTTGATAACCATAGAACATTTAAAGGATACTGCTAGACATTACACGGGTAGGTACTGAAATACTTAATAATTATGCCACGCAGAATTGAAACATGGTGCATAACGCCAATTGTGCTAGTATACCAAATATAACCGGATACCAAATACGTTCACCATTATTAAGAAGTTGAGGATTAACAATTATAAATACTTAGTACAATTTGTATGTATATGCGGCGATTCATGGCAGGATGGCAGCACTATGGGAAAAACCGTTTGGCGATCGATAGGTACGTTCTGCCTTAGCGAGACAAGCTTGAATCTTAGGGAGCTATACATACTTATGTACATAGTTTTCGTACGTTTAACAAAATTTGGTCGTCGCATACTCACAGAATGCTATGTACCTATATATATAACAAAAGTATGTCCTTTTGTGTCTTTATTACATAAGTGGGTTCTCTAATAAAATTAATGCTGTATCTGAATGGGGCAACGCTATTGTGAACTTCAAAGTAACACAGGGAATTGTATTTCTGATGGCATGCTGAGGGTTTGAGTGTTTATTTATATTTATAACGAGAAAAGTACGATTAAAGTATAGACAGTCAACAAAGAGAAAATACGACAGTAACTACAATTTAATTAAGAAATAAGTATATATGTGTACGTATATAGATAAATAAGTATATATAAGATTTTATTTCTGTTTGCCGATTTCTACTTTTAGTTTTTTAAATGATTGATGTGGTTTCGTAGAGATATTAAATCAAACGGACTTGAGAACAGTAAAGTTCACAAACTTACCTGTTTGTGTTTAAATCGCTTTAAGTACTAACTAATAAGTGTATCTAGTAGTGTCCAGTAATTATAATAATAATGGTTTGAATGCATTAACGGCTGACTGCATACAGGGCACGGGTCTTTCCTCATTACTGAGAAGGGCTAGAGCATACTCTACCACGCTGGTCCAGTGCAAATTGGTAGAGGAGTTAGTGGCCAATCCGAGTTTCGGTTTATGCCGCGCGTTGGCCTCTAACGTGGCTAAACGACTGTCATGTAATGAATACAATCGAGACGGATTGGTTACGTGTCCCGCGAAACACGGAAGTGATCTAGAAATTTTGCCACTAGCGATCACCCATCGAACTACTGACCGCGTCCTTGACTCTGTCGACCACTAGGATCGTGGCAGTTGCACAACCGCGTTTGCACAACTCCCGACGGAGTTGTGCAAACGCGGCATATTCGACGCAGGAAAGCGATATTGTAGTATCTCGAAAAAATGCAATTTTACATCTGAGCCAAAAAACTATTTTTAAAAATTCAACCCTTGTAAACTAGAAGTTATCATATCTATGCAGAGCGCGGCGTATTAAAATGTATCATGCACCAGTTTTTCAGTTAAATCTACAGCAATACCACCGCAAAAACTGCAGTGCCTGACATGTGTTGCATGGTGCGCGATATTGATATTTTTAGCTTTTATTGGCCCTTTGAAAACCCCTAATACATTTTATATCAAATATATCCTATGTACACACCAAACCAGTTACTTTTTTGTTATAATGTAGGTATAGTACAATAAAAATAAAAATAAAATAAAAATAGATTGATCAAGTGGACTGTCCAAGTGTAAACTCGCAAGCTGTTTCTGCTACATAGTTCATACTGGATTTGCGATTACGATGTTGCAAAAAAAAATATTTCGACGAACTTTTTGTTCTACAACAAAAAGTTAAAAAGGAACGAGAAGGAAATGGTACTATTACCTACCATTTCTTTCTCGTTCCTTTTTATTAAAAACTTTTTTTTAAACTACTCGTATTAATATAAATTGGTTCTTTCAAAATAATACCTACTCTTACCACTGGGTACATTACTGGGTACCTATTTAATTTTAATCTAAACAAATAAATAAAATTGGAGTGTCTGTTTGTAATATTAAAACAGCCGCTTTTTACTTAATGCATAATGGATGTATACACGGTGCATAGGTATACATTTACCAAAATAACATTATTTATAATTTTTGTTTGTCTGTCTGTCTGTATGTTTGAGCTAATCTCTGGAACCGCTGGACCGATTTTGACGGGACTTTCACTGGCAGATTGCTGATTCCATAAGGAGTAACTTTTATTTTCGATTTATTTGTTAAATTCCACGCGGACGAAGTCACGGGCACAGCTCGTCTTATATATAAAACTCTCGTGTCACAATGTTAGTAATAAAAAACTAATATAACAATCTCTTTTATAATTTTCTCGTGTTTGTGTTGTAATTTATCCGCTCATTACCGCTAATGTAACTATTAAGTACATTATTCCCCTCAAAATGTAAAAAATTCTCAGTATCCGTGCCTTCGTGCATCCTCAGATGAAATTGCGGTTGTAGCCTATTGAAATACAAAATATCGCGTAAATTATTTAAGAAATGTTTAAAATAGGGTTTTCTGTCATAGGTAGATAGATACATACCTATTATATTAAAGGTATGCGGGTTTGACAATATTTTAAAAGCTACACGGTAATGGATGAATAAAAGTCACAGATTTTAAAATAGTTTTACGGTATTATTTTCCGGTAGTTGTACCTCTATATTCCTTCATAATTTATACTAAATGTCAGAAATAAGCTGAATAAGTAGTTACAAACAATTAAATATATCAGAAAAAAATTCAGCCTATATACCTATCTGTAATATTATGTTTAATTTATTTTGTTGGTCCAATCGTCATGACAAGCCGCTTGGAACTCGGAGTTGGTACACAGCGGGTGGTTTTATTATCACGGACATAAATACAGCAATCAGCAATTGCATTGTCGCCATAATAGCCTCGACCACCCGTTTTAGATATTTGAACAACAGAGAATTATTGGAGCCAGGACAGGCCATGTTTGACTACTTTAACAGTCTGTAACTGTAACTAATCTGTTAATTAACGAGGCACTCTGCAAAAAAATGACCTGAAGGCATACCAGGGATCCGGTGACTGGACGCATGAACTGGAAAAATAATAATTACGAGAACTCATCTACCTGAACCAAATTCAGAAGCTTACCCCTACACTGCTAACGTGATTCCTAAGATCATGTGAGATTTATCATCAACCATGTATTGGTCATAGGCATGTGCAATTCACACGTGCTAGAAGTGAGAAATCAAAAAACCAGAATTATAGGTGCGTGTAGGTATTGTATTGTGCTTTGGCATCATTCAAAGACTAATCTCTTATTGCCGCCATCTCGTTTTTCTATTTTGTCAGCACTATTGGCTTTAATACCTACCCTGAAAAACAATGAAAACGACACCCATGACGAAAAAGTTGATAATTTCGCGCAGCCGCCATCTTGGATTTCTGTTTTGACAGCACTATCGGCTTAAATACCCTCGAAAACCACGAAAACGACACCTATGACGAAAAAGTTGATAATTTGGCTCAGCCGGCATCTTGGAATTCTTTTTTGGCAGCACTATCGGCTTCAACACTCTCGAAAACCATGAAAACGACACCTATGGCGAAAAAGTTGATAATTTCGTGCACCCGCCATCTTGGATTTTCATTTTCACAGCACTATTGGTTTTATTACATCATTCATTTCATTTGAGCGTCATTTCCGTTTCATCGAATTCCAAATCACAACGATACTATAACTTTCACTTCAATAAACTTATATGCTGAGGATCACACTGTTCGGCTGCCACTGACACTTCCTGAAAATAAGTTTGAACCGATCCCATTCTTATGCACTGTTCTTCCAGATCTTCATCCGTATGTGTGATGAGTAATTTGGGCTGCATTATATACAAGGACACGCTCACAGTCACACTCGACAAAATCAAGAACAGTCTTCCAACGAATATACAAAGAACACATTTTGAAATACCTCTTATTATTTTTCACTTTTAGATTTTTTACGTTATGGACGTCGTTGTCTAGCCATTATACAAAATGAGGGAGGATGAGGAATGACTATAGCCACCGTCAAAGTTTTTACGCCACGCTAGGTCTAAAACAGAATTTTATTGTTTTTATGATCGTAAAATTTTATTTCAACTCCTTTAAATTCTTCAAAGTTATTCATAAATTCAATCCCTTCACATTTTTAATAGAATGTTTTTGTTGTTAATAATTTTGATGAATGCAGTTAACTTATAATATTTTTCAAATTAACGTAGGTAGGTATTTAATAAATTATAAATCTCGTCGTAACGTTGTTGAGCACAAACGAGTCGGATCAATTAAAAAACTGCATCATAACTTGTTAAATTTGAAATAAAATTATATTTTATATACCTAACTCCGATTTTTTTTGATCTTGGTTTTTTTGGTTCTTGTATTAACTTACGATTAGAAACAATAAATTTATTATTAATCACTTAAAAGTTTTATAAATAAATACTATTATGAAATGTCGAATAATAAAAAGTTCGAAAGTCCACTTTAAATTCTCATTTCTGCATTGAAAAACTTTTATAGCGAAAATCGTTTCACTGTTACCTTCACTCGCTATTTGTTGAATAAATAGTAGCTGTTACCACACACTTAATTTAACGCATTTCACGCTGAACTTCCGCCCGAGTATCTGGATTAAATCAGTTACTACAATATTTGTAAACGATAATAATAACGTAAATCTATTTTCATTGAGCTGACATCAATTTTGTTGGAATATCGTTGCTTATTTCTATTGCAACTATGTAGGTACTTATTATCACACGTAGGTATTATCGCGTTATAAACGGTATTGTATTAAAATATACGCGAAGTCATGTATTGTGCTTTAATTTTAGGTAGGTATATTTATTTTTTAATACACTTTAGATAAACAAAAACATTATTTTTTTAATTCCATCAGGATTTATATTAAGATTTATTGAAAACATACAGCACGCTTAAATAGTACTACGTTAAAGTTATAAGTGTCAAAGTTTGACAAGTTTCGCGAGGTTTGTCAAAGTTCGCTGCAGAGCACAACTGAACCGCCAAAGTTGGCACTGACCTGTTCTGCCATTGCAGCTGACGGGCGGCTGCATGCTCTCCGGCATCAATCCAGGGTTGAGGTTTGTGTAAAACTCGAGCATTTTCTCAACAGTTGCACGAGTCACTCGCGAGTGTCGCGTAGCGTTGCGCTCACTGCGCCCGCTAACCGAACAATGGCGAAGGACACTCGCGACGACCTCGCTTTGCAACTGCTCTGGCTTTCCCCTCCCTTTATTCCACCAATCACGAGCTCAACGATCGAAGACGCTCCGCCCATCTCATCCGTAACCCAACCTACCTATTATATAGATCAAAGCTATGATATTTCGCTGTTCAGCCGACAAATTGTATTTTTCGTTTAGTACAAAAAAAGAAACGAATCTTAGGTGCAATTGGCGTCCGTCGCTTTCAAATCCTTTGGACGCTGAGACGTTTATCTGAAGATGATCAATAAAGACAAACAAATTAGAAAGAATTAATATTTCAAAGACACGGCCTCTGTTTACAACTTAAGATTAGTTATCAAAATGTGAGACAGGGGAACGGACGCCTTTTAATTTAAATATCAAGAGTCTCAGTAAGCTTCTCTTATAAATCGATCAGAGGCTCAGAGCGATTAGGAATGTCCGATCAGGTGACGTTCTTGTATTTTGGGTAATTATTATTTTAACACTCATTTCTTCTTCGCTACGTTGTGGGGTGTTATCAGTGATGCTCATAAAATTAATATAGATGCAAATTAAATTTACTTTTGTAAGTTTATTTTTTACAGGATTTTTTTATTAGTCACTTGAAATGTGTGTACGGGTTGACCGAATTAATTATAATATGAATAATTATTAATAGTAAGTAGGTAATAAGTGTGTACCCGTAACTTACAAAACTTAAAACTAACTAAAATAAAATTTTATTTGAAGGCCGCTGTTATCGACTGTACCTACATTTAAATGTGCGCTTCATGGCTGGCGCAGTATGGACATGGCGGGCTGGCAGGGCGGCGGACTGGCGGACTGGAGGGCTGGAGGGCTGGCGGGCTGGAGGGCTGGAGGGCTGGAAGGATTCAGTGAACAATGGGGAGATTCGCTATTCCGGCGTGTTTACATTTAAAGGCCAGATACTTATTATGTAACAAGTATATTTTACCTGTCGCCTTTCTGAATGACCTAGGGAGGTACCTATACTTCGTATTCGGGATTACGCTAGGTTGGTACTGTTAGCTGAGCTCTACATTATTGAAGTTTGAAGTCGATGTATACAAAGTATTGGAGTACCTAAAAATAAGGCTGCGTATATCTGAAATTCTAATTTTGCAAGCGGAAATAATGTATACATGTTGTATGGTAATGGCGATCGCTGTTCTCTTGGTTTGCATTGCCTGCAGGACGAGGAGTCCCAGGTTCGATTTCCGGCTGTGGATATATTCGTGTGTCAGTAAAATGTTTATCCTAGGGTAGAGGTTGTTTATAAGTAACTACGTACGTACTCGTATGCCAATTGCGCGTTCGACATGGGGATCCTCTAGTGGGCACGCGTAGTCATGTGATAGTTTATCGTCATAAATTCATAAAGTGTGTGATTGGAAATTGATATCTAGTTATATTTATGTTGTTACGTCACCGTGAGGTGTCGTTGCCTTCCAACCACCGACCATTGGCTGTGTGGTCGGTGCTTCCAACCAACATCAGGCACACTCTACGTTATCTTATGGTGCTTCCAGACAGCGCGTGCCAGCGCGAGCCAAGACAGAGTTGGTTTGCACGAGCTATCGGTTATTGAAAACGGATCAACTCAAGCTCGCGTCGCCGTCGTGGAAACGAGTAGGCGCACGTCCGGACCGCATCTGGGGCCCTATTTTTGATTCGCTCATCTGGTGGCGAGCACCCGATTCGTTCCAAGTCACAGTATGCGACGCCAAGCCACAGTCGACTTCCAAGTCGCGCGACGCTGATTTAATGATTTGATTTTTAAATCGCTCGTCTCCGGTGTTGCCAATATAAATCGAAATGTATCAAATCCATTCCACGCAGAAATTAAAGGAAACCGGTAGGTACTTCATCATCATTATTAATGAAAACCAAAAGTAAAATCCTCAATATCGGTCTCCTAGTGGGTAGGTAACATATTGGCACATCTACATTTTCACATTTTACAAAAACGAGGATCGAAGATTTTATAAATGTTTAAAATCAATTTATGGGTTCATAAATTGATTTTAAACATTTATTTTATACGTTTTAACAGATTTAATTGTTTTTGGTTCCTAGCATAGACGTCTATAGATATGTATTCTGAGATGAAATTTATACTTAATGCTACTTTACTTTAATTATTTTTACTTCATTTTTGCCGTATAGGCAAACAAACGTGTTGAAAAAACTCAACTTCCCTTTTTTGCTATGTGCGCGATGTATTTAGTTAGTTTTGTGTGTTGTGTGGAATAAATTTTAGTTCGAAAAAGCAAAACTACAATGCCAAAATACAGTCAATCAACGATATTATACCTACAACCAACAAGACTGACTTTATTGAGGATTTTACTTTTCTTATTTACCGGTTTCCAACGAGCAGACTTTCGATGCCGGTTTCCTTTAATTTCTGCGTGAACTGGATTCGGTACAACATTTCTATTTATATTTAGAACACCGAAGATGAGCGATTCAAAAATGCACAAAATCAGTGTCATGCGTGTTAGTAGTCGACTGTGATTTGCATTAGCATATTCGACTCATCGAGCGCTCGCCACCAGACGAGCGAATCAAAAATAGACCCTCTGCAGAGACGCGCTCCGAACGGCTCGGCACGAGCTGGCCGGCGGCGGCGTCGTACACTTCATTAGTTGGACTAGTCGATCTGGGGTCAGTACAAGTACCGTGTTTGCAATGTTATAGCTTTTACGAAATAGCTTATTATTGAGGTGGAAAATTTTGGAGCCAATTCATTCATTACCAGTAGGTTTTAGTACCTAGTATCCTTTGGAGTATATTAAGTTCACTTTTAGATTTGTCTTACAGCAGCAAAATAAGCCAAACTGGTAACTTCCACTGGGGTGTGTAACAACATAGAATATAAAGATGATCTAACATGAGTTTATTTTTAACAACTCACTGAAATTTAAACAAAAACATGAGCATAAATAATATAAAAATTTGATGTATATCATAGTAAATATATAAATAGATATCCATTATTTAGCCTAGGTACAAAGAAGTGAAAAGCGTAAAGCGGCAAAAGTAAAAATTGTAAAGTATTGTTGTTGTATTGACGCTGAAGCCTGAAATGTGCAGTTACTGTAGTCAGCGGGCTGTCGTCGTAAATTTTATAATTTGGCGCAAACAGTACAAATATTAATCACATCACATCACGCCCGCATGGCGCCGCGCCGCGCCCGCTTACACGCAGTCGGAATACAGTTTTATATGGATCATTTGGATGTAACGGGTCTACAGTCCAATCACAGGTATACGGGTGCTTACGGCTGTTTCTCAATATTCTATCTATTCATATTCCTCTGGCCATTCGCCTACCAACTGTCCAAATGTCCATATAAACATAAACTGTGCCAAATTACATACCTCTCCGACCGCGTACCTTTAGTAAATAGTCTTCCTACATAATAGTAAGTACTACTAAGTGCACATATTGAATTCTAGTTTTACACATTCAAGAAAGATTTCGATTTGAGTGACCTAAGGGATAGACACGATTAGATTTGGGGCGTTCTATTCTATGTTAGTCGTGAGTTGTCTACGACAGAGGGTGACGACATCGTATCGCACGTGATAAGTGTTGGTTTGTAATTAAAATGGGACTGGGACAGGGAAACTCACAGAGGATAGTTGAAAGATAGGAAATATTAATCATAATAGAATTGTCGTAGGTATTTAGGTATTTCGTTTGCCAAGATATAATGTTTACCTTGTGAGTAAATGTCGTAGAGTCAAAGTAGAGTGAAACTAATAATACTTTATTATTATCGTTCCGTACGCTAAGCACATCCACAACTTTTATATTATTGCGTCTTTTCACAATTTTATAAAATATCCTAAGTATTAGAGTTCTCCTAAGTATTATCCTAAGTATTAGAGTTAGCTAAATTCAGGTTTACCTATAGAATATTTTGTATGATTTTGCTAAGTTGGAGAATTCACAAAAAGTGTAATACATACATTTCCTTACAATCTCGAATTTCTTACGATATTGTAAATTAGCTGCGTAATAAAACACCCATATATGGGGGTCTACCTCTCATGTCGGAATGGCCGCCATTTTTTTTATTCTTGTAGATACCTCGGCCATAAGATTTTTTTTTGACATGAGATAACTATCCCACCTGATGGTAAGTGGCGATGAAGTCCAAGATGTTGGACGCATTAACTTATTAAGAGCCTATTCACTCTCCTCTTGAAGACTCCCGCATTATACGCAGGTGGTACACCGACGTGGGCAAGCCGATTTCTCTGGAAAGGTCTCTCTCTCTGAAAGGTCCTACAGATGTAAAAAAATTGGTTGTCTGTAAAGTCGGTTTACTGACGATAGAACGTGACAACGTCTTAAGAAAATAATTTCCTTTGAATGAGTAGGCAAGCACAATAAAAGAACACTTTTTCAATACAAGTTAAGTCATTTATTAAAAATGAATGCTGGATACTTATACATCCTACATCGTGATTCAGAATTATAGCGCCCCACTACTCAACGCCATCTAGTGTACTGCGAGTGAACTACCAGCTCAGCCAGCCTTCCTCCATCGATAAATGGACCCAATCGAACTTAATGAATAATTGTTCACTGCACAATACATAGATGGCGCTGGTATAATAATTCACCACCGGTAACGACGGTAACGCATGAGTCATGTTTTTTCATGCGTGCCACCGAATTATAAGACGTTGTCACGTCAAAAAAAATTAATCCAATCGTTCAGAGGGTATTATCAAGGCTATCGTCGTAATGTCTCATACTTAGGTATTCTCGTGAAACCCTACCTACCCTTTGTTTGTTGAAAAACGTATTAAGCGTCGTAGTTTCCTCCGGACATTTTCTCGTTTATTTAATGTCTGTGATGTGCGTTAAGTCTGCATGGTTTCATATGATGATGTGTTCAGAAAAGAGCGATCACCGGTAAAAGATTTTACATATTTTAAAGCGGGTTCTGCGTCTCTTTTTTGTACTGCAACGCATCGGTGACGCCGTTGGTATAACGATGTCCATGGGCAACCGGATTGATTGGTTGCTTAGATAAATAAATGCTTGCATCGGTAAGTTCACTTTACTAGTTCAACTACGAAATTTGTTTGAGTTTGTAAAAGATTTAGGTAACAATGGAGAAGGCAAAAGGGTCAAAATATTACTATCAAATACACCTAAAATCCGAGCTTAGGTCATATACATTACATAACTTTTTATTTCACTTCAATACATGCAGTATTTCCGAAGTTATAAAGACGAGAAGTTCAAGCCCTTTTTTGAATTTCCGCGCTTACGCTATGACGTCACGACGTGGCTCGGCCGCGAGCATGATACGGCGCAAGTATAGAAAATATGGGTCTATGCAGTTCAAAAATCTATAACTTTCTTATTTCTATAGATACAGACTTGAAATTTTGCATAAATGTAGTAGATAGTATGTGAATTATATATGTTATTTTATTATTGATAACTAAGGTTTGCTCGCGGCTTTGCTTGAGTTTAAATTAACATTTCGGTCAAAAATCCCTATCAACTACGCGCGACTACTGAGAGATGACGTCATCGAGTAGTGACCGCCCGCCTGCGTTTTTAAAAAAACCAACGTCCGTAAATACGCACTTTGATCGTTAATATCTCAGCCATTTATTGAGATATGGAAAAAGTAAAAACACAGTTTTTCTTGTAATTTTTTATAGATTTATTTGACGTGTAAAAAAAAATTCGTTTGCCTGGTCCATTACAATTATGATTTTTACTCAGCGATCAGGCGTACCTCAGTACGTACACTACGTATTTATACATTAGGCTTAGACTAGTTGTACCTACCTACCTAATGTGCATATGTAGTTATGTATAGCTAATGCTTCACAACTATCCCATTCCCACCTGATGTCAAGTGACGACTAAGCCTTAGATGACAAAAGTGTACCTACTAACTTAGTAGAAACCATTTCATTGTTGACTTGAATGTACCTAGATATCTAGATACCTACCTACGATATAGGTAATCGAACGGGAACACGCATAACGAATGACGTAGTAAATCGCGTGGCTACACTTAAGGAGTGCGCACTTTACAACGACTCCACGACCGACAGACGAGAACGCGACTAAAACCTTGACAAAGCTAACATTCAATTATGAGCCTTATATCTTTGAAGGTAAGGTTGAATTTCGAACTTATACTTAAAAGCCCTGTACGGCTCGCCCTACACCCATAGCCGTTCCGTTTCGAGACCAACGCGTCGACGTTGCGTTGACGACTCACCGTAGACGAGTAGTCCACGCGTCGACCGACATGACGTAATGTAACTAGCGTCGGAGTTGAAACGGAGTGGAGACGGAGTCGAGTTGACGTCGATGAAGCGTTGATCGCGGAACGGAACGTCGGAGTTGAAACGGAGTGGAGTCGGAGTGGAGTTGACGTCGAGTTGGTGTAATGTGCGCACTCCTTTAGTCCGGTTCCTATATTTTAACGATCGTCATGTATATAATTATGATGTATGCGACGAGGGATATAATATTTGCCTTGTATCCATGATAGAACAGGGATGCTTTAATTAAGTCCTGCAATTCCTGCTCGCACTCTTTACTCTTAGAGGCAAATACAAGAAAGGTAGGTTGAAGTTTCGCAAACAGAGAGGTCAGCATACATTTTCCTGTTTTACTTAAATATGTAGGTAAATGAATGCTGGAAAAGGGTTACTTAGTTACGGAAATTCATCTATTTCGATAAATATTTCGCGGCCTTTTCATTGACGAGTAGGTACCTACTGCCATTCACACTGAACTCTAGAACTTTTAATAACCCGGTAAAACGTACGTTACCCCGAACCACTAAACCCTGCCGAGCCCTTAAAAAACATAATGCGGTGTGTGGAGCTATCTCGCCGGGACAGCCATTGTGGTTCGAGTGGGCCAATTCTGCTATTCACCGGCCACTTGCGCCATCCGTCGAGTAAACACGCGATGTAATAACGCACTTTGCTCATGGATAGGGCGTTGTGTGCACGACCATGACTTCGATCACATCCTCTAACGTTTTTAATCTATCCCTCTAATAATTCTAATCTAATTTTCTAATCTATGTGTAAATTATTTTCACATCTACTAGGTTTGCTTGTATTTCATTAGGTTTTTTACAATAGTTACATATAACGTGTCCAACGTTATCTGTTTCATTAGGGATTTTCTTAGGGATTTTCTACTATACTAAGGTGACCATGTATTATGTTTTGTTGTATGTATCCCCCATAGATGTACCATTTACATTATTATTATATTATTATTATGTACCATTTACCCCATTATACCTTACCATTGCCACACGGTCTGCTCAGATAACATCAGCTCAAGTCCAACTATACTCAGATTCTTCTAGTCTTAGGTTCAAAGGTCTTAGAAAGGTATCTATAAATTTGCTGAATATATTTTTTACAAATCAAAATTTTATTTGAAAAGGAGCTATATACTACAGCACTACGAGCTATATACACAGCGTACTACATTTCCTACTAAAATTAAAAATTGAATTAAATTTGTTGCAGCCAATCCTTAATGCCGCATCCACGATTACCGGTGCAAGGTAAATTTACATGGAATTATTATTGTGTATTCATTTATCTGGCACGATGAATGGCGCTGCATGCGTTTGGTCCTTTGTACGGAACTCTACCACTTCAAGTCCAACGCTGCGATGAGCACGAATGTGACCGATGACGGGTTGGCGGGTTACGGGTTACCATTGGGTTCTTTGTTACAGAGGAAATACGCTGCCACTGGCTAATATAAACGCAATTTTGATTTTACGCTCAGTCAAACGTACACATCGCAATCAGAATTGGGCAAACATTTTTTGCGGACTATTGAAATTGAATAAAAATATGTGCACCCGGTATTAAACCGCTTGATTGCATCGAAGTACTAAATATTGCTGTGAGATTTATCACCGAACAAGTGTACCTTTTTTTTATTTTTTTTGGAAAAAGATTTGATCTAGCAGTAAGTTATTTAAAAATTAAATTGAAATTTCGTTTTTGCCCGTTTATTATTTTTAACTGAATTATTAATAGGTAGAAACATACATTTTCACAGAGTATGGATTACTATGGCTACCTTTAACTAATAACAAAAAAAAAAATTATAAAGTCGAAACTTAAAGCTAGTCCCTATTCAAGTAACCAGTTTTAACCGAGTTATGAGAAAAAGTAAATTTCGAAGTGCCTAAATGCTGGACGCATTATCACCCCTATCCTGCGAAAAAAGGCGAAACTGCAGAAACTGCAACTTTACTGGAGGCGTTTTTAGTGTTTAATTTTAAAAGGAATACAGATATTAACAATGTTATCATTTCAAAACTCATAAAATGACTTTTATTTGACATTTATATCTTATTTGACCGTTATATCCTTGCTCGTTGCAGCAAAAAGGCTTTGTTGTAAACAAACGGTGTTACGCCTTCGGAAAATGCTTGATCGTAACTAGAGATGTGCCGGCTAGCCGGTACGGCCGACTATCCGGCCACTATCGTAGTCGGCGACTAGATCACTAGACGGCAAAGAGCGCCGACTATTCGGCTTACTTTGTATGCTCTTCTCAATAAGATACCGATTAGTCGGCCTCTCAACCGGCTGATCGACTAGTCTAAAGTCATGATCGGCACATCTCTAACGTAACTGAGGACCTTTTTAACTTTCTCAATATCTCTTTTTCCCTCTTTCTCAATCATTCTGTTTACGGCTCGAAGCTGGAACCACGAATTTTGAACACGAATTGAGAACAACGCATCGGTGATGCCTTGCTGATGTCCGTGGGCGACGGTGACCACTTACCATCACGAGATACCATTACTTATCATCACTTATCATCGTCTCTTTTTATGGAATTAAAGTAGCCAACGAGCATGCAGAACCACCTTCCGCTGCCGCCAATGACAACTGCGACCGACTTAAAACAATACTCAAATGGGGCTGGGATAGTTAGTCCGGTTAGGTGACGGTGTTAGAACATTAGCTGGTTAGTTTGTAAGTATGAGGACTGGGACAGAGATTGTTAGTGATAGTTAGTCCTGTTAATTATTGTTTGTGATAGTCCAGTAAGTAAGTTAGTAAGAGTCTCGTTACAATTCGGTCACAGATGTGTTGCTACCCTTGAGGACTGAGGTGGTCGCGTCTAATAAAGTATAGCCGGCTCCACACCTTTCTATCCGGAACCCAATTGCTTTTAAAACAATTATTACACGGTAGAAATGGTACTAAGTACCTTAGCGGGCGATAGTACTACCCCGGGCGAACTCTAGGCGCTACTAGCTAAATAAAAGTATTTAATAAAAGTATGGTATGGAGTAATCGGACGGGCAAATGCCTAGAAAAACAACAATTAGACAATGGGCGCAATAACACGCCGAATAAAATAAAGTGGAAACCAATAAAATGCCGAGCATCGCGAGTTTTGTTTGAGCGCAGCAATGCGACCGCGTTCTGTATCGTATCGATTGGACAGTACCTACGATTATATTTGAACGGAATTTGTTTACCCTCGCGCGTGTTTTTTTCTACGCCAATACTTCCACTATACGAGTATAGCTATGGATAATTTAAAATACGTGCACCATAAAATGAAACATTGAGCTATGTAGTGACAGACATTTTTTATTTTGTTACGAGTAAAAGCTGGCATACCTGTCACGAGCTCAAAAAAATCATTAATTTGTGGTTTTAAATAAATAGAAAGCGCGAATTAACTTAATGATTGGGCGTGGTTTTGAGTCCTAAAGTAGGTACATAAATAACAATGATGCTATGAGTGGACGGTCTTAGAAGTAAAGTGACCCAAGGAGATCTTCCACCGAAGTTGGTGGTTAAGTGAGACGAGGACTGAATAATACCGATTCTTATATCGTTTTCAATATAGCATTATCATTCGTTATCTAAATCAAAATTAATCATTTACCGCACACAACGTTTCATGATTCTAGAGCCGCAAAGTGAGTTTACCAGGAATAAGTGACCTAGGGTGCTGAAGCTCTATAATAGCCAAAAACTTCAAGGAAAAGTCAAAGATACTTTATTAGAAGATTTTCTTCCTTTATTCCTTCTTCCTTATTTCTTGTTCGACAGAGCGTCGATGACTCCTTTGGTCTTACTCATGTCCAAAAGCGACGACCACTTACCATTCGGTGCGGTGGCTTGGTTGTTTTCTTGATAACTAATGGTTCAATTTGATGTTAGTCACAACCGTTCTCGGTGATATTTATAGGGGATAATTATCATACTTAAGGAAAAAATAAGTAGATATGTCACTAGCGTGTGACAAGTGGAACAGTAATAAAATTTTGCTAATTGTCCAAATTTTCATCTTTCTGTTTCCTTCGTTCCATAATTTATAATTACTTATCTTTCACATTCATAGCTAAGTACATTAGTTGTCATCGGAGTGGATCTAAGAGCACCTTGAATTGTATGGCTTTTATTTTCTCTTCAAATTTTCCATTGTTCTTGTTATGAGCTAAAACACGAAATAATAGAGTTATCGTATCACTTCTGGTCGCAAGTTGAGGACCGGGATGTTTTGCATACAACTATGAATACAAAGAAAGGGATAGAACTCGTGTGGCAATATAGAGAAATTCAAAACGAATTTATCACTATACGAGCATTCAGGTAAAGAAGGATAGGGAGCCACTCGAGTTGAGCTTATTACGGAACTCAGAAAGGTCATATTTGTATTCAGTCCAAATATTCATTTTGAAGACGCTCACGTTTACTAAGTTGCTTTTCAGTAAGGTCAAGATAACAAATATTGGCGTAATGAAGAATCGGCAAAAGTAAGAGCAATGAGCAATTTTAGTGGACATGGGAAAAAAGTTTTTAAGCTTACGCAAACTGCTGATCGTTCATCAATTTATGGCCGACCTTGTTTATCTACATTCACCTTTTTGTCAGTTTTAGTAATCTATACAAATAAATAAAATTGCAGTGTCAGTTTGTAATATTAAAATAACCGCTTTTTACTAAATGCATATTGGATTTATACACGATGCATATACCAAACTAACATTTTTTACAATTTGTCTGTCTGTCTGTTTGTTTCAGCTAATCTCTGGAACGGCAGGACCGATTTTGACGGGACTTTCACTGGCAGATTGCTGATGTCATAAGGAGTAACTTAGGCTAAGTACTTTTATTTTAGATGATTTTATTAAATCTCACGTGAACGAAGTCGCGGAAACAGCTCATGTTAAAATAAACGTTTTTGAAATGTATGCGTATAAACGTGTATGTAACAAGTATAACCCTATTTTGTACTGTAATGTAACTGTAACTGTGGCTTAAATCTGGAAAAATATTTTTTATTACAACCTGCACATTTATTAGGGCTTCGATTTTATAGATTCGGTTTATTAAAATTTATTTAGAAAAAAACGATATAATAAATCAATTGTCATGGGCTGCAATGTTTCGTAACTTAACGACGTTGCGGACCGACCAATAGTTTGTATGCATTGTGTCAACAATATACTATTACACATTACAACGGAATCGAATCTGAACATCAGGTATTTTATTAACTTTTTATGTGAGTAGACTTTGCTTATAGAGACTGAAACGAGAAACTGATTGTTTATTATTATACTGAATACTGATATTTGTAAATTGGTATTGTAAATTGTCTCCGCGGCGCGCATCGGGAACATTTGGAAACTTCTGTTGTAGTTTTAGGAAACAAAGCGTAGGTATTAAGTGGGTAATTGGCAGTCAGTGAGAACTGCCGAGGACGACGTAACTGCAAACGATGGAAATAATACTGTTTATATTTTAGATTTTCAGATAGAGGGCCATTATCATTTTGGCGTTTTAACACTACCGACCCTCGCTCTCTCAGAATATTTACAAATATAATCTCAAATAAGTATCACTGATTTAGGTGATGCTATTTAGTTTTAGTTATTTCCCACATGCACAGACAGACTGCGAGCGGACAGTCTGTACCTATTGTTACTTATAATATATCATAAGCCTACACTAATAATTTTTCAAAACAATAATTTGCTCTAGTTTCATTTTTGTTATTAGTACCTATAGATGTTGACTGGTACAGATTTTACATAGGTACGTCAAGGTGGTTTGATCCAAAGCGACTACCTAGACAATTATGGCACAAATCTGTTTAAAGAGGTCCATACCCATCGAAGTGTTGTATTCTGTTCGATAATTCGTGAAAAAAGTGAGGCAAGAAGCCGTCGTTCCTCAGCGTTTTTGCATACCAATAAAGACAGCTACGTATTTAGAGCAGGTGGAATTTCATTTACCACCCTCAGGGTGGGTCTAGTTCTGCCTCAATAAAGACCATGCACCACACGTGCCACCAACGCGGAAAATTCAAGCCGTTTAGACAAAGCACTCGAATCTCTGTCTCTACTCTCTCAGAGTAGATTTTCTATTGCTGCGGTACGGAGTAGGTTTTCTTATGCGAAAAGGGACCAGCTTCCCCTATCGTAAACATGGGGTTATATTTCGCTATAGATCAGTCGACTTTCATAGAAAAGACAAAAGATGTGCGTTTAGTAGGTAATGTTCGTATGAGAATTTCGTCATCGTTGAGACCTTTTAGGAATAAAGTAGGTATCACTCTATTTTACAGTAGGTATATGCTAAGCAATGTTTTCAATGAAGTGTACTTGATTAGTAAGGAAATTCATATAATTTTTATTTCAACAAGTTATATTAAGTTATTTATGATAAGTTATATAAGATATAATTTCGTTTTCGTTTTTATAATTTCACATGCACAGATTTGACCCCGGTATTTTATTGTTAATTAGCACACCTAGAATTTTTTTTCTTATCACGATGTAGCTTGCTAAAATAAATAATCTTCAATAACTATTATATAATATAATATTATGTTATACTAATAATATAAAACATGCGCACGCCGCACGGCTTACAAAGTGTGGTTACAACTTTTTTCGTCTCAATTTTTCGTTACAACTTTTCGTATGAATTATTTCCGTCTAGCCCCCTTTCGCAACGCACGATAAGGAACTTCGTTCCAGTAATGATTAACGAATAACAACTAGACCACAACACCTCTCGGGTACAAAAATTTATGGTCCAAGAGCTACTGCCAATTTTTGGGTAGGTATTTGGGGCAAGCTGAAAACTTGTCTCATAGCTCTCCTACTAAACAGCAACTCGGAGCTGCAGACCTGGCTGGTGAGTAGCGGGGCAATATGGACCCCTATAATTTTAAAAATATTATTTTATATTCCAAAAAAAATGTTTCAGGCAATATGCAATTTTTATAATGTTGTAGTTTAATGTTTAAAGAGTAGAACAAAAAAAATAAGCCAGACGATTTAGTCGGGGCTTTGACATTGCCAGGCGCGTGCAAAAATTAAAAAAAGTGTTTGAGGCAACTTGAAATTTTAATAGGGTGTAATTTATAGAAAAAAAATAAGATTCTCAAAAAGACAGATCATTTCGGTGGGACTTTCTACCCGCCAGGTGATCTAACAAATCAGGGTAAAATACGGTTTATCTCGATTTCTGGCAAAACTACAAGTCCGATGGGAAAAAGTTTAATGACAAAGTTGTAGGTAATGAAAAGATCTATAATTTTTGTCTTGACACTTTTTTCACATAACCTCAAAATGTATGTGAAAAATAAAAAAAACCAAATTTTTGGTTTTTTATTTTTAACTCTTCCAAAAAAAAATTTTTTTCACTAAATTAGGTGAAAAACTATATTTTTTGTCTCAAACACACTGTAATTTTTTTGATTTAAAATATTTATTTTTGCACCTTATATTAACATAGTACAAAAAAGCACCCTAATTTTCAATCTAAAATTCTCGCGTCAAAATTTCTTTTTTTTAAAGTCGGTGGGTTTTTTATCGTTGACATTCTGACTTTCTGATGGTGTAAAAAAATATACATTACTATGGTAAATTTTCTCAGAAATGTGTAAAGGTAATCTTAAAGGTAGCATTCGATTCTTAGCGACCATGACCCGCGACCGCGCGACTCCACGCGTCTCATCCACTGCATAGGCAGTGCCGTGTTACTGATGTGCCATTTCTTCTTGGTTTGATGTCTTGATTTATTAATGTGTTTACAAAAACAAACTGTTTATGATTTACCTACAATATTTTCTGAACTTTTCTTCTTTATTTATAATTTAAATGTCGTTTTATGAGTATTTGAAAGCAACCCTCAACTTCTCGTGATGTGAAAATTGAATCAATCTTCCTTTTTTCCGGAGGCATAGATAATAACATAATAAGAATATCATCATCTTCATCCACCAATAGCAGATGGATAACTTTTACTTTGCTGCGGATAAATTGTCCGACATATCGTACTGCAATAGAACGACAACGAACACGACGACAACGAAAGCTAGGGGTCGCCCCGCGACAGGTGACCATGGTTGCGTAGTTGAATGGAGATGGACGCAGTCGCGCGTCGCGGTCGTTATGAACCGAATGCTACCTTCGAGTAATCTCTGAAAGTGAATAAAGTTCTAATAAAATGTGCTATCATATAACTCGCGGACAGAGCGAGTGGTTCGATCGATAAATCAATATTGCGTATCGCTGAGTAAATTAAACAGGTCGGAATCGGAGATCCGCGTTAATAACCAAATAAACAAAGTAAAAGAGCGTTAAAACGTAGCCAGACAGTGCTCAGTGAATAAATGAGTTGTTTATGTGTTGGTCCGGACTCTTGTCTTTTATTTGAAATCCTTATCCGAAGTTCTGACATGAAACAATCCCACAATGGATGTTTGATGAAGAATACCTACTTGCATTAAAATACATGCTACACAGAGTAGAATCGAGTGAAAACCCATACAAACACCCTGCCTACCTGATGCTGACATAATATATTTTTTTAACACCATCGGAAAGTTGATTTCAACGAACAAAAAGCCCACCGACGTAAAAAAAAAGAAATTTTGATATTAAGTTAATATAAGGTGCAAAAATAAATATTTTAAATCAAAAAAATTACAGTGTGTTTGAGACAAAAAAGGTAGGTTTACAATAAATTTAGTAAAAAAAATTTTTTTTTGGAAGAGATAAAAATAAAAAACGGAAAATTTGGTTTTTTTAATTTTTCACATACATTTTGAGGTTATGTGAAAAAAGTGTCAAGACAAAAATTATAGATCTTTTCATTACCTTCAACTTTGTTATTAAACTTTTTCCCATCGGACTTGTAGTTTTGCCAGAAATCGAGATAAACCGTATTTTACCCTGATTTGTTAGATCACCTGTTGGGTAGAAAGCCCCACCGAAATGATCCGTCTTTTTGAGAATCTTATTTTTTAGCTATAAATTACACCCTATTAAAATTTCAAGTTGCCTCAAACACTTTTTTTAAACTTTTATTTTTATTTTTGCACGCGCCTGGCAATGTCAAAGCCCCGACTAAATCGTCTGGCTTATTTTTTTTCTATTCTTTAAACATTAAACTACAACATTATAAAAATTGCATATTGCCTGAAACATATTTTTTGGAATAAAAAAATAATATTTTTAAAATTATAGGGGTCCATATTGCCCCGCTACTCACTAGCCAGGTCTGCAGCTCCGAGTTGCGGTTTAGTAGGAGAGCTATCAGACAAGTTTTCAGCTTGCCTCAAATACCTACCCAAAAATTGGCGGTAGCTCTCAATCTATTATTATTTATGGCATAATTATACATTGTGTAATTCAGTCGTTCAGTAATTACACGATCATTTATAATTATCCAATTCAAAGGTTATATAAATCGCACACTCCGTCGAATACGTTCTGGATCTCTGAGGTTGCAATAAATTAGGCACCAACGTTGAGTTGAGTATCTGTTAATACGCATTCTGTGTAAAGCTAAGCAGCGAGCATTTGAGCTTGGGATTTGGAGGCGGCGGCGTCGGCTGGCGGACTTCAACGTTATTTTTTAAATATAAATCTTAATGAATCCGAAGCGGCTTTCGGGTAAGCCTTAATAGCCGTGAGCATCAGAAGTTACTTTACGGATGTAGTACAAGACCGCAAATTAAAAATATTTTTTATCCCCGACGCGTGCAAACGTCTAGATTCAATGAACACTTTAAGACATAAACGTACTTAAATTGAAATTAATTCCAACATGAGACAGATTAAGGTTTTTTTTTTAAATATTTTGTTATTGTTTAATAGGTACCTACTTGGTTGTTTATTAGGAAGGTCTTTGGTCAGAGACTAAGGTGGCAAAGTGGAAAGTGCAAAGGTTCTGGTGAAAAGTGCCATCCTAATGTAAGAAAAGTAACTTAACGAATTAAATTCCATGTTTAATTGCTTCTTCTAGGTATTATAATATTTTACGCGAAATTTGTAAGATAAGTTATTGCTTTTTAAAATGTTGAGTTTCAATTTGAGTTTTATCATAACTCAGATACCTATATAAACAAGTTTAGTGTCTAATGCTGCCTATCACTCATTCTCTCTAACTTACAAAATTTTTATGTACAAAAATAATCTATGTGCTATGTATTCGAATGATACACGATTTCAACAGTTTATAGTAGTTATAGTTAGTTATAGTATGGAAGGTATACATATGGAGGTTACACTCGCCGCTATTGTAGTACCCAATGTCCTATAATTTAATAAATTAGATACGCCACAATTACAATAGCATTCCCAATTGATTTGGTGTCCAGCTCCATAGAGGGGAGCCGCGGGAGGGGTGGCCGCGTGATAGGCAAATATGTACCTATCCTAAATTACAATTCCTTCAATCATGTCACAAAACGATTATGTTTGAAAATGTACCTATTGTTTAACAAATATTTTACAACAATAATTAATATTAAACAGGTGTTGTTTGTATTATATTATTATAGGTAAACGATTAAAATAATGTAATGAACTAACGCGGTAAACGCAACGCCACAGGGACACAGAGTAGTTAAAAAAAGGTAACAGGGATAGTGTAAAGGTCGAAATGTAAATATGAGTCAACTGAGTCGGTAACATATTTTAATCATCGTGCGATGCGACTAAGCGCTGGGGATGTCGCCGCCTGTTCGCAACGCGGGGGTCGCGCGTCACGCGTCCGATCTGAAAATCATAAAACATTACTGCCAGAGATTAGGCCGATGTCAACCGTGCTACTCCACCCCTAACGTTGATATGAATTTTATGAACTTCGTCGATGTTGCCATCTAGACGGAGATTCCAAATGAAAACCGTTGGAATTGCAGCTGTATATATTTATTGGCAATTCGAGAGAAAGAAAATTTTCAAGTAATGCAGTGGAAGTTTTGTCCGTCTTTATTTTTAACCGCTTGAAAACAGAAGAGGTTAAAATGTTTGATAATACCTACTGATTGATATTTGATATTTTTATAGAGTTCTAAGAAAACGAAATGTGAAATAAACAAATTTTCAATGAATTTTGGTATAATAATACTCGTCACTATTAATTTAAACTCTTCCTATTTCTAGTCGACTAGGCACATAACCTATTTAGGTATACCACATACTCCACATTGACGGATGCATGCTTCACGAACTCCACACCAGATTTAAATAAAACACTTAGAATTGGGGTGGTAAGGACCCATTCATACCTGTAACACAGGTCTTGAACCAAGTACAGGGCCCTTGCGACTAGCGAATGTGAATGTGTTTATATCAATAAAACATTTTTTTTTATTCATCTATGAATCTAAGCCGACTTCTACTGGTGGTGCAACCTGCTGAATGACGGACGAGGCTGTGGCGACCGGTCCAAGGCTTGGCGGTAGAGCTTAGTCAGACGCCTTTTCACGTTCCTGCTGCCGGAGAGCCAGTATTTTCTTTGCCTCCTTTTCCCTTTTATCTTGTTCAACGACGCATCGGTGATGTGTTTGGTGTTACTGATGTCCATGGGCGACGGTGACCTCATACCGTCAGCTGGCTTGTCTGCAAGTTTGCCGGATATTACAAAAAAAAACATCAAAATTCCCCAGTTTACAAATCATCGCGTTTCGCACGTCCATGTACAGTAAACAGGTGTCAATTCTTATTAGCGCGATTTGTAATCCCACCCCAAGTTAGATGGATGGTGGCTATAATGAAAAACCGGATAGATTTTGCTTAAATCGAGGCACGCGGCTGACACGCGCCCACCCAACTCCGCTCAAAGCCTACAGATACTTTAAATTGATATTTCGACATGGTTACTCGACCGATTGACGATAACTCTCCCCATATTCCCGTCCGATAAACTGTACACCCGATGGTCCTGATGTAACGGCAATGCCGTTGGGGAACAATTACTTTCGCAAAGTTTGATTACCTGTGTTGATTTTCTCAGTTGTTACGTACTATAGACCAGGGCTGAAGCCTTTGAAAATGGAATACTGAAAAATGCAAATAAGGGTGCTTTTTCGATATTAAATCAATATAAGGTGCAAAAGTAAATATTTTAAATCAAAAATATTACAGTGTATTTACAGACCCTTGTCTCAAGACAAAAAAGAAGTTATCACCAAATTTCGTGATAAACTTTTTTTTTAAGATAAAAATAAAAAACTTGGTAATACTTAGTTTGAATTTTTCACATACATTTTAATGTTTATAGGTGGAGGTAGGTAATTTCCAAAAATCCTCATACATACATGCCAAATTTCAACTTCTTGCGTTCAGTAGTTTCGGCTGGGCGATGTCTGTCAAGCTTTTTTAACTTGCAATCTTTATTTATTATTTCATTCGGTTCAAATAAAAAAAAAACAGTAAATTTAAAGAATTCCGTCTGCAAATATATTTTAAGAATGCGGGTACCTACTGAGGCATAGGTTCCCGAAGCGAAGCGCGTGCAGTCACTAGTTGATAACATTCAAGTTTCCTATATGTCGCGAAACACATTCCAACCCAGGGTGCAAATATTTTCGTACTTGCCTGGGTGGTTCACAGCCGATTTCCTCCGGATATTTGAATCGGAAAATGTTGGATAGGTATTTCGAGATTATATACTATTTATCCCAAACTAGTTTTGCGCACGGTTTTTCCCGCTCAGAAAGAAACTTAGATTACAGTTTATAGATTTTCTGGAGATGTTTGCAAAATTTTCAACGTTTTGTATTATTCTATTATCTATTTCAGAAATTATCCGTACCCTTCATTTGATATTTTACCCTTTTGTAGTTTGATTAGAGGGCATCCATAAATTAGGTGAGGTGAATTTTGCCACTTTTCGACCCCCCTTCCCCTTGGTGAGATGTCGTGAGATTTAGTTAAAACCCCTTCCCGCTTTTAATCTGACGTGAGATTTTTAATTGCTTATTTTCCTAAATAGGAAGTAATAAGATTCATAAAAGAAGAAGAGAAATGTCGCTTTTCCCGATAATACGATGGCCTTGGATAATTTTAACGATATTTTGTCGTTTTCAGACTTCCACGCGAGCGTATCCTCAAGCGAAAACTAGTATGTTATACATTTGATATTTCAATTCTATGAGGGCGAGAGCTGGCCGGGAGAGTAAAACCCGACGCAAAAGATACGAGTCGTATCTTTTTGTGATTGAAAATAACTTTATTTTTTGTATAAATAATATATAAAGCCATTATGATTTTCAACTGCCTTTTGAAAAAATACGAAAAGTAGAGAAGGAACGGCGAATAAATGTTCAGTGCATTCTTCCATATTTCAAGCTGTAAAGATGTGTAAATTACACGTTGCTTTTTCTTTGTAAATCTACACAATATTCATACCAAAATCACAATGTTATAACTACGAACATATAATTTAGACAGTATAAGTTGGACCTGTAGATAGGAACGGTTGCTAAGCATCCCGGCGCGGCGTTGGTGTACCCTGCTGAACGTCTAATATTGTTTGCGAGCCGGGGGCGATGAGGGTTGGCGCTCCGGGGGTTATCCCTTTAATACCCGAATAATAAAATGCCGGGTTGTTTGAAAAAGACTTCGTCGCTGAACTGGTCTGGCGCGCAATATAGCTATGTAGTAGGTACAGTCAAAAATATTAAAATCGATTTCAACAGCGAATAAACATGTTTTAAAACTTTTAAAACATGGGATACCATTGTATTAATGTTTTAAATTACTTATTAGATCACGTGGTATTAAATTTTAACATTTCAACATTTTTAAATCGATCGCTGAAGGTAGCTTTTTGTATTTTTATTCTGGCATAATTACATAAGTATTGTGTTGTGTACAATTACATTTTTGGCTTGTCTCATGTGTCATAAGCTCGTAAGTCAATTACTCTTGAAAAATGGCACATGCACCAAGTTTTTTGTTTGAAATTATTGACACAACGGGGCCTCAAGAGGTGGGGTCGGCCGAGCCCCGGGCCCCGCAGCAGCGGGCATCGCTTCTCCAGACCGCTGCTTCGGCCTCGAGTGGATCGATTGTGACGCAAGTGGTCAGCCGTCAGACCGTCGACAGCTCTGTAAACAACACATGGACAACAGCCTGGCAGGATGCCACGATATTAAAAAGATCTGACCGCACAGCAAACACGCTCCTTGGAAATATTATCGTCTCAAATCAATTAACAATCACAAACAAAAGCTACGGATTATCTACAATTTTTAATTTGCAAGCTTATGTAATATTGGTTTGCTCAAAGTCGCAAATATCCTAAAGTTTCTTCCCGATCGTTCTGGTATTTTTATTACAAGGTACTATTTTAATAGAAGAGTGTGTCTATATACTTACTTTTTATTCCAAAATTTAACGGGAATGACACATTTAAAGCGGTTTGTGTTACTTACAATTCGACATACTTAATTGCTACGTTCGTTGCTACGTGGCTACGGTATCCAAACGGAGAGCAGCGTGATCGAGCTACGTAATTTAAATATAGGCATATTGTATGTCGCAGCGTAAACAACTGGCAATACGAAGATTAAGTACTTACGAGTATACCTGATACAAGACGGCATTCGTGAGGTCAATGACAAGTTCAGTCAGCTGACGGGCGCCGGGCGGTGACGCCAAACTTCAGGGGCGCATGTCACGTCGAGATATAATGTATTTTTTGTCATAAAATATTAATTTGTTACCCTAACAGAAAGGTAGGTGATATCGTGAATTTTCTCCATGTCTTGATGAGTTTAGCAAAGTTCCATTAGAAAAATTAGCTATGCAACATATTTTCAGTGTTGAGTGTTTAATCGTCGACTTATATTGCGTAATAGGTCTCGACGAAGTCTTTTAATTTTGATTTATTATATACCTACCTACCACAATCCATGTCTACCCTGAATGTTCATTCTAAATAATATCGGTAAAAGAACTATTGAAATCCGATTATCATAATTACATAATGTATCATATACAATGTCAAATGTGTATAATATGTTATCCGGATAGACAAATGTAACCAGGCAGAATTCAATTGTCACGTGGGTATTGAACTGCACAGGTTTGATTAATTAGTATCGTGGCATGCATCTGCATAGCTAATCGGCCTGATCGCTTTGGACGTATGTATTATTAACTACTGGAGAACAATAATTACACGGAATGTGTTGGGTAGACGCCGTATAAAACTTAATTCCATGTTATCGCTTTTAATAATACTTCAAATACAAAACAGCGGTAACCGTGTGGTTTGGTCGTTGTACTCCCGAACATGTGGGTCTGGCCTGGGCTGCAATCCTGCACGCATCTCTAATTTTTATAAATGGAGTTTGTTTTAGAATTTCATTACCACTTGCTTCGGTGAAGGAAATCGTCGTGAGGAAACCGGCACATATAAGAGTTCTTCTTAATAATCAAAATTGTATGAAGTGCACCAATCCGCACTTGACCATCGTAGTGGATTACGGTCTGTATGTATGTACCCCACACATTGTGGGAGGAGACTCTTGCCCAGCAATGGGTGAGATATGGAATCCAATGAACACCTATTTGATGAGTAAAAGGTATATATTTTCACGCTTTTTTCACTATATTATTACATAAATGTTTCGCCCATTTAGTTCCGTTTATTATTAAAGCATGTTTTTAGTTTTTTTTAAGTAACTAACAACTTTATCTTTGAATAAAGATGGATGGCAATGAAAGCATTTTATTTGTAAAAACATACAGACTTTTGTTTGACCGATAGCCAGAACTAACTAGCTAACGTTATTAATAAAAGCCTGTGTTAACTAGACTAACCATGTTAGTCATCTTAGTCCGATTTGACTCTTTTTCTGGGTCAGTAGACACAGTTAGTATCATGTTTGCTATCATAAATCCAAATTTAAGTTGAATCTACAAATTCCGCGGCATAAAATCACGTGTTGGCTTTTCAAAATAAACGGAATTGCAAAGGAAATGGAATTTAATCGCAATGCATTTCACAAGCTCGCTTCATGTGAGTCGCATGAATTCCTTTATTACATACCTTAGTTATCTGCATAGGTACCTAACTTTAAAATTACCTAATACCTATACCTATACCTAATGTATGTAGTTTCACTATTTAATCGCAATGCGGACAATATCAGTTCATTCGAAGTTCAGTTTGGATTGCATTGACCAAGTTAATAATGACTCATACAATAACAATACATTTCTGCACTTAACTGAAAGACCAAATACCAATTTTCACGACTTTAACTTCAAAACTGTCTGATTTTCATAAAAACTATTTTCCCCTATTCTACTACCATAAGGGTGGAATTTCCAAAAACCTCGTCTTATTTGAACCCTAGGCCTTAGCATGAACCCACTATACAAATTTCGCAACTCTTGTACCTTGTACCCGTAGTGTCTGCTTGCGTTGACGAGTGACTTACAGAAAAACGGCCTACCTCTTTATAATAGTAGATATATATTAATATGTATCTACATACGTATCATATAGATTTACCTCGTACGTAGGGAGAAAACCGACTATTGCGATGCAATTTACGCGTACACTAATATCATTGCCCATCACTGATGACGAAAGATGTCGACTAATCAATGATGTTATATACCTACTTATTTAAAACGAATGATCAAATGATTCTGAAAGGTGCGCTTAGTGGGGGCGTGCCCTAGATTCGAACGAATTCACATTTCCGATTCGATTGGACGACCTTTTTAATTTCATATCAATCAGGTATACCTACAAAGTAAACTTCACCATTCTATGGAACATACATATCGAGTCATTTATAAGAGTTATTAGGAGTTTCTTTCGCCGTTCGATCTCTGTAAATGTCATTCTCTATAAAAATGATAAAAGCAATAAAATGATATAATGATAAAGTTCATAAGGTGTATTGTAAAATACCCTCACGTCTACACGGTTTTGAATTCAAATTGTACAATATAATACAGTTACACAAAAACATTGTACATTACCTGTCAGGGCAGCTTCGGCTGCTGCCTGTTTAATCAGGGCCTTTGTGGCAATGCCGATATTAGATTCTCTACGGGCCTACGGTTCCCAGCATTCTAGAAGGGACTAAATTGGTTCGGATATTCAATAAAGATTCATTCCTCGTCACAACACATAAATGTCCCACTCACGTCTCCACAATAGCCAAGCATGGATTGGCAAACCGTCAGATATTATTTAGGCTTTCATAACAAGTTTGTTCGTGAGTGTTTGGGCTACCAATTGTGCGTTGTTTATGAAAGCGTTAATTTTATGAAAGCTTTGTTCAATGTTGTTTCTACTTAAATTATGATGATGATCTGATGATGAATTGTAGGAAGTCGTCAAATGCCGTACCTATACAGGGTGTTAGGGGCTCAAACAGAAACCTTGTAACCACGCTTTCGGACCGTGATCCTGTAATAAATACTACATCGAAAAAAAAAAAATCGGTGCATTTTTGTGCAAGTCCTATACATAATTATTGTACTGTAACTGAATAGAATAGTAAAATTCATTCACTAGCTAGGAGGGGCCGGAATAATTATGAGATATTTTAAAAATTAAGAAAATAAAATTGTTAAAAAAAAATTATGGTACAAAAAAATGTATCGTTTTTTTTTCGATGTAGTATTACTTTAGATAACAGTAACACGACGAGACACAGCAAGTGTCTTTAAGCGTTGCCGTTGATTTTATTTGCTTCTCTTAAACTTCAATTCCCTTTTTTAAATATAACCAGTTCATGTTGTCTAGGTACTTCTGCAAAATGCTCGTCGATTTCTACCGATGTTCTTTTCAAAAAAGGAAACATTTCTAAACCGTCCGGGTCCGTCAAAATGCTTTGCAAAAATCCAGTTTTATAGAGTGCGCGCACGGGGAACTTTTGTCGCCATGACTGTTTCGTCGCTCTTATCAAGTCCTTGGACATGTATGGAGGTGCGCGCATGTTACGACGCGACAACTGGGTGACTTTTATGTCCGCCGACCGTCGTCGGTGACAAAATTGTCACTCTCCGTTCACACTGACGAGCCGGATGGCGCAATCATCGTTCCAATGACGTTTCCATACCAAAAAAGTTTTGTCACTGTCGCCCTCGTGAGCGCACCCCACTTTAGAAACGCGACGCGACGAAGACAAAAACTTTTATGTCACGCAGACAAATGTCCCCCGTGCGCGCACTCTCTTACTGTTTTTACCATCATGCAGTTGTGTCCCGGTCATCGTGTACCATTGTTTTGCACCTCTCTCCGGGTTCCGCAACATGCAAAGAGGGAAGTTTTTATTGCCGCGCAGTCCAATATCAGGCCGCATAAGAGGTCTGTTCGCAAAGTAAAAATATGAGTGCGCGCATTTTCCAGCTCAAATATTAACGTTAAAACTGCATTTTATGACTAATTGTGAATTCTTGTGTACAGTGTGTACTTCTGTGTACAGTCCAAAACGCTGGGCTGCTACACACTTTTGAATCGTAGCTCTATAAAGGACAATGATTACTAAAGATTGTCATTGATTTTTAAAAGTTCTGATTGTGAATTTTCATTGTATTCTGTTTTATTATGCGATTTTCTTAACAAACCCTACGGTGAGTGATTTCGCAAGAAGAAGGGGCAAAAAACTCCCAAGTTGGTGGATGGGTATGGAGGATGAAACTCATGTTCAAGCAGCTTTACCTTTAAAAAATAATCACTAAGTTTGTAATAACCTTTCGTTATAATAATGCCTTTGATATAAGTTTTAAATTTCAAGTATGACATTTCCGTTCATTTTAAGCGAAAAGGGCGCGTAACATAACAAATAAATATAAATAAAAAAAATATAATTAAATAATAAAAACAAATAAAAAATAAATTATAAATCAATGACTTGTGATATTCCATAATGTACCTACTTGCCTATTTCGATTTGCATCATAGTACTACACAATATGTCGACGCCCCCCGCGAATAATCCGGTAATCGGAAAAGTGAAAATGTTCAGGAAAAATAAAAAACCATTTTTGGTTAATAACTCCATTAAAAAATAAGTATCGGAGACTTTTTATATCGCATAAGGAAGCTAATTTTTTTAGCTATCTGGTTGTTTTAGCCAAATATAATCAGTTACGAGCGTTTCATTTTAATTTAACTAAATGTATTTTACCATATTGCAGTAGGTAAGCTCTGATTCGTAATGAACTCTTACAATATTATTCGTGTAAATTAATATTTTCAACCTTAACCTCAACAAACCCAGAAACACTAAACCAGATGAGATTTACTTTAATGTTACAAAACGGCAAAAACGATCTCTTGAAGACCATACAAACCAACCAGAGCCTCTTATGTCGGAAATCAGATCAATGTTTTCGGAAATTAAAGAGCAACAAGACCACAAATTCGATATATTAAATAACGCGTTGTTGACTATAATGACACAAAATCAGGACATTCAAAAAACTGTTTCTACCTTAACTAAACAGCACAATGATTTACAATTAGAAATAAACGAGATCAAAAAAGAAAACAACGAGTTCAAACAGCGTGTGTGCGCGCTCGAAACTAAACTGGAACTACAGGAAAAATGGTATTGCAAAAGTATGATTGAAATACGTAATATACCGAAAATTGTCAACACAAATAAAACACATTTAACAGGCATAATTGAGAACATCGGTACAGCGATTGGACTCCAGCCTCCCATCCAAAGATCTGAAATCCGACATATTTATCAAAAGAAATCCGAAGTGTTGGTCGTCGATTTCTCCTCGATTAACAGGAAAGAAGAGCTGATCAATTACTTAAAAAAATACAACAAAAATAAGCGTGAAAAAAAGGAACCACCGCTCCAAACGGATCAAATTCACATCCAGGGGCCCCCGCGTCCAGTATATATCTCGGATTACCTAACTACTAAAACCCGACGCATCTCCTACCTTGCGCGCGAGCACGTTAGGAACAAAGTGCTTGCAGCTACCTGGACAGCATACGGACGTGTCTACGTAAAAAAGGACGAAAGCGCTAGTCCAGTCAGGATTTTCGAAGAAGACCTACTTAAATTGACCTTGTGACTAGTCGAAATTTTTAAATTATTGTACATGTTTTCCGTATTAGGAAATTTAATCTGTTTCTTACATTCATTGCATGCTTTAATTTTACTTAATATCACTCTTACATTTAACTACATTACTAGATTAGAAATAACATACCGTCTACTACATTCACACTCACTAATCGCCAATACAATACATAAAGCGAAATACTATAAAATATATTATGCACCTCGATTATACCTATACGGTGCAAAAATACCTTTATTAAATTTTTTACACTGCACACACTTGATCATTCACCCAACTGCATTACACTACATCACCCACAAACAATCACCCCCACTACTCACCCATACAATTAAATACATTAAAATACGGCTAATATTTAATAAAACACACATACGTCCATCAACCAATCAGTTTCGAAAATATATTAAAATTGCAATGCACTCGTACTCTCCAGTTCTCATAATCTATTATTATAAATTTTCTAAGTCACGTTGTGTTATCCGTGACTATAACTTAATAAACAATTATGAGTAGTTGATTAACAATGCTTAATATCGACTCTTTTAACTCAGATCTGGACTCAGTACAAGTTGCAAATCATATCGCCTGCGACATTGACAGCGTAATGAACCACATAACAGATAACAGCCTTACTTTTAATCTTCTCTCCCAAAACATTCGAAGCATCAATTGCAATATGAATAACTTTATAACGTTACTAGATAGGTCGTGTATTTCATGGGATGTATTAGTGCTATCGGAATGTTGGTTAACCTCTGCGAAGTATATACCAGAACTCCATAACTACAACTATGCAACCACTACTGTTCATGAAACGCAAAATGAGGGCGTTGTCGTCTATTTTAAAAACAATCTACGGGTCACTTGCGAAGAACCACATATCGATGATGCTAACTGTCTGGTACTAAAAATTAATAACAGCACATGTGTTATTAGTATATATCGCCCGCCAAGCCAGTCAAATATAAGTAACTTCGTCACCTCTATTGATACCCTACTTTCAGAATTAAATAACTTTCAAAATATCATACTATGCGGAGATATTAATATTGACATAGGTCCTAACACCGTTGATAGACGCTCACATGAATACCTTAACATGCTGGCCAGCCACTGCATACTTCCTGGCCATACTATGCCAACACACGGTCGAACTTGCTTAGATCATATAATGCTTAAAACTAAATTAAATGCTCTATGTCTAACACTTGAGACTTCTATCACTGATCATGAGAGTGTCGCGGTGAGCATCAGATACGACTATAGTGTAAACTACCCGACCAGCATAAATCCACGCATCGACTTTAAAGGCCTAGACCAGACATTGCAAAATATAAACTTCAATTTGATCCTAGACTGCACTGACGCAAACTCCGCAGCAGATCTTCTAGTAAGGCTTTTATCTACAGCCATCACGGCAAATTCAAAATCTATCAAACCACCTAATAGAAAAAGAATAAGCAAACCATGGGTTACAAGTGGTCTATTGCGCTGTATGAGGCACCGAGATAACCTATATAAGAAACTAAAAAAGGACCCTGGGAATGAGGAATTAAAATTAGTCTATAAAAGGTACCGAAATTTCTGTAACACTATTCTTAAGAAAGCAAAAAGAACTTATGAGAGACAAGAAATAAATAGTTGTAAAGGTAACAAAAAACGACTTTGGGACGTAATCAAAAAAATCAGTGGTACATGTAGGACCCTAGATCACTCGTCTAGCTTGCTGTCAACAGACAACCCACAACAAAGCTTAAACGAAGTAAACAATTTCTTTGTTGGCGTTGGTAAAAACCTGGCAGAACAAATCCAAGTGGAACTAGCTTGCTCGCCACACCTGCCCACAGAAGGTACGGTCACACCAGCAAATTCTTTTTTCATGTTACCTACCGATGAATGTGAGATAAAAACGATTGTTCAGTCATTGAAAGACGATTCAGCAGTAGGCGTAGACCTAATTTCAGCAAAAATACTAAAGAGACACCTAGCCCTGCTTATCAATCCCATCACACATATCTGTAACCTGGCGATGACAAATGGTGTATTTCCGGAGGTATTTAAAACAGCACTTGTAAAACCAATACATAAAAACGGAGATAGGGACTGCGTCAACAACTACCGGCCTATATCCATCTTGCCAACCATGTCGAAGATATTAGAGCGCATTATAAACAACCGTCTTGTAAATTTCTTTGAGTCCAACCACCTCCTTTCACCTGCCCAATTTGGCTTTCGCAGAGGAAGATCAACAAGCGATGCGGTGCATGAACTTATAAACTCGGTCATCAACAGCCTTGACAATAGGAAAAAATGCGTAACAATATTCCTCGACCTGGCGAAAGCTTTTGACACAGTCTCTATCCCGCTTCTTTTAACAAAACTAGAAAGACTTGGAGTGAGAGGTCTTCCCCTAAAACTATTTACAAGCTACTTATCAAATAGGAAACAGCGAGTTAAGATTCAGCAACACTTGAGTGATGAGTTAACAGCGGAGTATGGTCTCCCGCAAGGAAGTATAGTTTCCCCGACGCTATTTTTGGCTTACATAAACGACCTTTGTCAGCTCCAACTCCTGGGTGGCAAAACCTTAACATTCGCCGATGACACCGCTCTCTTTTTCTCTGGTAACCACTGGAAAGAAGTATTTGACAAGGCACAATTGGGCTTAGACCGGGTCAGCAAGTGGCTTCAGAGCAATCTGTTAACTCTCAACGTCTCAAAAACCAAATATATAACTTTCGGTTTCAGATCAAACCTTCTTCCTTCTCCAACTTTAAATATCACGGCACACAAATGCAGCCTCCTTGACTCCACTTGCAGTTGTCCAATGCTCCAACGGACGGAAAACACAAAATATTTGGGCGTCATAATTGACCAGACGTTGTGCTTCAAACCACATCTAGACTCTTTGGTATCAAGGCTGCGCAAGCTGATATATGTCTTTAGGTCCCTGCGGCACGTGGCTGATAATACGGTTATAAAGACAGTTTATCATGCCTTGTGCCAGTCTCTAATAGACTATTGTATCACATCTTGGGGTGGGGCGTCTAAGTCTCACCTCATAGAGGTGGAGAGAGCCCAGCGCTGCATCCTTAAAGTAGGGGCAGGCCTCCCTCGACGTCACTCAACTACTGACCTCTACAGGCGCTGGGAAGTGTTAACGGTTAGACAAACATACATACTCAACACAGTTCTCAAAAAACACTCTCTCCTTAATTCGATCCCCAGCTCCTCAAAGATAAGCGTAAAAAAACAAAAGTATGCCCCCCACAAGCTCTAAATACCTTTTCATCTCACCACTTCTTTTGCTACCAAGGCCACTCTCTATACAACAAATTAAATAAGACACTAAACATATACCCCATGACCACACATAGTTGTAAACGCACCGTAACAAACTACCTAAAGACGCTTACATATGAAGAAACTGAAAACTTGTTACATTTTAAATTATAATTTTTTTGCCCACCACCTTTCTCAGTCACAATGTTTAACTTTAACTTTTTCTTATCCAAGATGCATAAATCATAAAATTATTTTAATTACCTCCTTACCTCCCAAATATTTTTTCGCCGTATAACATTTTACACCCTATCACACACACACACACACACACGCACACACACAAGCACGCACGCACGCATTCACACACACACTAAACTAATCTAAACTTTAAACAATTAAACACTATCACATTAAAAAAAAAAAAAAAAAAAATAGTAAACACTTACTCAAAGAAATGCTCACATACAATACACACGATTGTTATAGATAAGTAAATCTTACCTTTAATCTGTCGGCGGGAGGGCACTGGTGACCTGTAATTCAGGTTTATTTCCAAAACCTACCTCAGGCACCAGGCTCTCACAAAGCTAGGTTCTTAGGAATAAGAGAATATAAATGTCTGCCTAACATAATTTTTAAGACCCTTTTGTGAGAGCAAATAAATGAATATATTATTATTATTATTATAAAGTGTTACAATATTATTCGTGTAAATTAATATTTTCAACTATAACAATATTAAAGTGTTACAATATTATTCGAGTCAACTGTTTTTTAAACTAAACATTTGAATAAAGCAATTACTATATTATTCGCTTTTTAGAAAAAAAATAACTTACATTTTATTGTATTGGCCAATAGCATAATAGTTTATTCGAATAATTTGCTAAGTTGATGATTATTATTACAAGAAACATGTTCGGTATTATTATTTTAGGATAGACATTGCAAAACAATTAGGTCCTATTACAGTAAAAAATACTTTCAACTTCAACACAATCAATCTTGCTTTGCAACAATTGCTTTAATAGTGCAACGCACACGTTCTACAAAAAGCCGGTCAGAAATAAAATCGGTGCATCCCGACCGATCCGATTATCGGTGAAAAATGGAACGTTCGGAAATGTATGCGTAAACGCACACTACTCACAGACTCACCGACAGACGGCCGCATGCACTTGCAAGGGAAGCCGGGAAGGACGTGTGATTGTTCAGCGATGGCGGTCGATATTGAGAGTTTGGTATAAGAAGTAGAAAAGCGGCCGACGCACGGCGGCAGGACGAATATAAAATATCCCCTTCAATAAAATCACTGAGAGATTATTGGATCAACCCAGAACTTTCTTTTTTCTCTTCTGTTCCTCAATCTCAAGCCAATGAAAAACCTTCCTCTGTAAATCCACCTTCCTCCCTATATTCATGAGATTCTTTCTGCCCATGACGTGCTGCTCCCTCGATAGCCACAGACAAAGTGCTTCGGCTTCTCGCCCACGTCAGACTTTTTGTAGGACATATAATGGGCCGATTTTTCCTTCGATGCTTTTCTGACCGACTTTTTGTAGGACGTGTGCGTTGAACTATTGCTATCAGTACGTTCTATTTTTCTCCTACAAAAAATAGGTCACCTATTATTGGACGTGGGCGAGAACGCTTCTCAAGAAGGCCACAAAATCGGTCATAAGAATCGGCCCGATTATCTGTGATACAAAAAGTCTGACGCGCGAGAGAAGCCTTAGCCTATTACAAAGCTTTTGTAATAGGTAGGGCCATATCGTATGCTGTTTTTAATTCAATACTGTCGGTACAAAAGCGCGAGCTCCGAATTGTCAATAACCCACTTGTCACTGACAGGTTAGAACACCTGGGTCTAAGGAGAGACATTGCATGTTCTGCCGACTTTACAGCGGTGAGTGCTCCGAGGAATTGTTCGATTTGGCCTACTTCACCATGGAAAGATGAACTACACTACACACTCTACTACACTACACCAGTCGCCGAAGATTGAAGTTCCATCCACCACATCGCTTGGACTCGTGGAGAACTGCTACGGTCCGATTCTCACGATCTCTTTTGCCTCGTACCTGCAAATTGTGGAATGAAGTTCCTTCTGAGGTTTTCCCAGAGTGCTATGACATGGGGTTCTTCAAAAAAGTTGTAAAAAGAGCTCTCCTTCAGGGCCAGCGTCTCGCTGGCGGCTCCCATGGTGTTGCCCGTGTCCATAGGTGACGATGACCACTTACCGTCAGGTGGCTCGTCGTACTTTTGCTCCTGTCTTGTCTTAAAGCCATCTCTTAGGTTCAAAAAGTTCTTTTATGCTGAGGAAATCAGATTGTTGCATTTCTTTTAGGATATATTTGTCTCCAGAGAATCCCTTCCACTTGGTCCGGTGTATACAAAACTTTGTTTATGGCTTTGTCTTAACTATAACTATAGCTACTTTAAGAAATAAATTATATTATAGTCTTCTGTATCTAGATTCATCTTATGTGGTCCGTTTTGATGTACCTATTCCTCGTTTTTCAATCAAACTTTCATTCTTTCTTTCTTTTGCTTAGTAATAGAAAGTGTATTTAAAAAAATCCTTGCATACATTCATTTCTCCACCGATAAGGAGAAAATAATATTTTAATTTTTGAGATCGATTATTTCCTCAATTCAATGATAATTCAATGGGATTAACTTGTATGGGTGATTCAAGTTGGCGAATTCTGTCTGGTTCCTCATCATCATTCAGTTTAGACGAGGAGTGTACAAGGATTTCATTCAGTATCATATAACTGTTAATTGGTTCTATAAGAATACACATGTAATAAAATTTATGGAAATATAGCTGTATATTATTTACCGGAATAATATCGTTATAATGTTTACTGTCCAATCATTTTGATATTTTTTATCTTAATGAGCTTAAGCGATATTATTCCTTTAAAATATTTTTTAATGCATTGTTATGGAATAAAAACGTAATTTCTCATATCTTCGTAAATATCGATAGGAAAATTCCGAAAAAAATTTACATGGTGTATTTTAACATCCAAAGGCCAAAAAACACATAACACGAAAAACCCCGCAATAAGTCATTACGGGATTATTCGCGGGGGGCGTCGATGTGTATTTTTAAAACCCCTAGGTATTTATTCACCTTTAAAGTATCGCATTGTATCCATCGCACATCGCGTCCGTACTCCCCCACGCGTGGGAACGTGCGCGTTGATTACGTGTACCTATAATGATACGATAAAATTCGCATATAAGCCCCTTGTCTCAAAATTAATTTACTTACTTTTATTATTACACAGATAATTTTAATATTTAACTAAAGATAATAAAAACATTTATAAAACTAAAGAAAAATATTAAATTACTTCAATTACGCAATTTACAATTACCTACCTAAAAAAATTTATACGAAGGCATAATAAGCACGTTTAAAATTATTTTTTTAGTTTTTGAATGCTTAAGGCTACTTTATGTTACTCTGTTACTTTTAAAAACTATCATTGATGTGACCAGGCGTAACCCCACACAGTTATGTTGGTAACAAATTATTTTAGTACTAATTATAACTAGTCGGGTCGTAAGTTCTGTCACGCCCATATTTGTTTTAATTTTCAAATACTGGCCAGATATGCTTTGACTAATTTTAAAAATAGAACATTCGCCCTTTTCAAATATAAAAAAAGTAATTGTTTTTATTCATTTTCAAATATGGAGTGGTCGCAAAACGAAGATAGAGTCGCGGTTATCGCGTTGCACCGCTGTGATTACGCGCCAACAGAGATTTTCAACATTCTGAAAAATTTGAAAATAACTCTACGATTTCTTTATCGCATACATCAAACGGTACACTGTAGATTCAAGCTTCGAAGATCGTAAGAGGAGTGGCCGACCTCGCACTGTTAGGACACCAGCGGTCATCAAATCCGTGAAGGCGCGGATTCAATGAAATCCGGTGCGTAAGCATAAAATTTTAGCTCTGCAGATGGGCCTAAGCAGAACCACGAACAAAAGAGTGTTAAATGAAGACCTGGGACTATGAGCTTATCGTAAAAGGACAAATTTTTTTTGAATGAGCGTTTGAAAAAAATTAGGCTGGAAAGATCCCGGGCTTTGTTACGGCGGTACGCGGCAAAAAAATACCGCGAAATTTTGTTTTCAGACGAAAAAATTTTTAATATCGAGGAAAGCTATAACAAACAAAATGATAAAGTGTATGCCCACAGTAGTGAAGAAGCAAGCGCGTGTATTCCAAGGGTGCAGCGCGGGCATTATCCTTCGTCAATCATGGTTTGGCTTGGAGTCTCATATTCAGGATTAACTGAGGTGTTTTTCTGTGAAAAAGGCGTGAAAACCAGTGCTGTTGTATACCAAAATACCGTCCTAACAAACATAGTGGAAGCCCTTTTCCAAAAAATGTTCGAAAATAGACACTGGATATTCCAGCAGGATTCCGCGCCAGCTCATAGGGCACGAAGCACGCAAAACTGGCTGACCGCCCGAGGAATTGCGTCCGTCAGAATGGAGGGTCAATCATCGTATTTCACTCTGATATTATGTTAAATAATTGCTTATGAATTGCTTATATTTGCTTATCATGATGAGAGAATTGCTTATTGCATAATTTAAAAGAAATAACAAATTTAATGTTGACCCTCCATTCTGACGTCAGCTCCGCGGGTCAACTCTCTATAAAGTAGTAACTACGTAGAATTACTAATGTTTTAATGGGCCAAAAATTGCTTATCAATTGCTTATTTCACAATTTGGAAGCCTGCACCCCGTTATTAAATTCATAAGCTAAGTACGACCCTAAAATCCCCCAGCGCCTGTTAAAATTGTATGAGGAAAGTCACGAATGTTGGAAATTGCGTTTCAATTACAAGGTTCTTAAATGCCTACCGATATTGAGACAAAATAACTAAAATAAATAAATAAAATTAATAACGCATCACACTCATAGCCCCACACTAGGATTCCCTGTGTCATGGGTGCCATGGACAACACACAAGACAAGAACACACAGATCTAGACCAAGAACGAAAATTTAAATTCATCATTCAAATTTTCGCCTCGCTGGGAATCGAACCCAGGACCCTCGGAACGGCGATCCGACGCGTTAACCATTGCGTCATCCGGGTCGTCAAAATGAACCTACCCTCCGTTAACACGTTAAGTGCGGAACGGGGCATAAGAAACCCCGATCGTGTCTGGTCGTTATAGCGGTAAAGAAAAACTTAAACTTCACTGTCGTGCGGGAGGCATAACTTCTGGGTCAGTATAGGAAAGAGAACTATATGTCGGATCATGTCGAAACTTTTGCTGAAGAACTTTAATTAACACGGATGATGAAATAAAGCCGGGTGGTGAATCTCAAACAAAATCACTGATGAGATTTCAAAAACAGGTCAGTCAGAAATATTGTAATTAATAAATAAATTTCAACTAAGTACCTACGTTGATTTTAAAATATTGTGTATAATATTGTATGTATGTATAGGGAGGGACGCCTTTCGCCAGCAGTGGGATCCGACAGGCTAGCTGTATATCTGTATTGGAATTTTCTTGCCGCTTCTTCTTCCAAGACTACTCACGGTAGGGATTTGTTGAAGCGATGGCGTAGATTGACTTTCGAAAAGTGTTTGTAAAAAACCAACTTCGAATAAATTTCATTTCATTTCATACATACAAACATAAAAAACAGTTTGCGATCACCCCAGACAGTGCCGCAGCTCAGGGAAGCTGCTGTTAAAGAATGGGACCGGTTACCACAAGACATGCCGGATAACTTGATCCTCAGCATGCCCAGGAGGATCTCCGCATGTGTTTGAGGCAGAGGAGGAGTTATTTTGTATTAGATAAACTACAATTTATTAATAAAAGGTTTTTAAGTTTGCTTAAACTATTTTTTTATTAGCAGTGATAGCGGTGTGGTTGAACATTGGACTGCTGAACCGGAGGTTCCGGGTTCAAACCCCGCACGCACCACTAATTTTCAAAAAATTATGTGCGAATTAATTATCACTTGCTTCGGTGAAGGAAAACATCGTGAGGAAACCTGCACACCCGAGGGTTCTCCATAATGTTCTCAAAGGTGTGTGAAGTCCACCAATCCGCACTTGGCCAGCGTGGTGGACTATGGCCTATACCCCTCACACAGTGAGAGGAGACCCGTGCCCAGCAGTGGGACAGTTATGGGTTGTGATGATGATGATGATTTTTTTATTTCTATCAAAGTTCTATTACCATCGCCTGATTAATCGCCTATTTTTAGTATAAAAAATTTAATAATTCGGGTTGAATTATTAAAAAATAATATTAGTTTAATTTTTTAATTTCAGAAAGTGTATTTTTAAATAAAAAAAGATATAACGTGAACATTTTCCCTTGAGTAAGTTAAATTTTGAAAATATATCAGCTTTTGCAAGTGATCTCAAACTATTGAAAATCTTGTTTTTAATTTGATACCTGACTAGAGTCATAAGGGTCTTTCAAACAATTTTATTCTTGTGCATTGTTGTTGTTTTCGCAACACCTCGTTAAAAATAAACGTTAAAAATATACAGTTATTTAAATTAACGGAGAGTAAGTTCATTTTGTCTCAATATTGGTAGGCATATAAGAACCTGTGGTGTATTCTTGTTATACACTCCGCGGGTAGTAAAATAATAAATCAGTTGTGCCGTGAACTCCGAGTTTGATTGCTAGCGATTCCTAATTATATTTAAATAATTACCAAATACTTAACTGAACCTTGTAATTGAAACGCAATTTCCAACATTCGTGACTTTGCTCATACAATTTTAACAGGCGCTGGGGGATTTTAGGGTCGTACTTAGCTTATGAATTTAATAACGGGGTGCAGGCTTCCAAATTATGAAATAAGCAATTGATAAGCAATTTTTGGCCCATTAAAACATTAGTAATTCTACGTAGTTACTACTTTATAGAGAGTTGACCCGCGGAGCTGACGTCAGAATGGAGGGTCAACATTAAATTTGTTATTTCTTTTAAATTATGCAATAAGCAATTCTCTCATCATGATAAGCAAATATAAGCAATTCATAAGCAATTATTTAACATAATATCAGAGTGAAATACGATGATTGACCCTCCATTCTGACGGACGCGAGGAATTGACTTCATTGGTCAAGAAGACTGGCCGTCTTCTAGTCCAGATCTAAACCCACTGGACTATAAGATATGGCAACATTTGGAGGAAATTGTCTGTGCTAAACCTCATCAGAATTTGGAGTCTCTCCGAGCATCTCTGGTTAAAGCAGCAGCAGAAATAGACATGAATGTGGTGCGTGCTGCGATCGATGACTGGCCGCGTCGATAACGGGCATGTATTCAAAATGGGGGAGGGCATTTTGAACAATGTAAATAAATTTGGATTGTGCATTTAATTACCTTTCATTTCATATATAATTTGTAAACAATTATCAAAAAGTGTATCATTAATCACATTAAAAGTTTTTGACAAAACTTATGACCCGACTAGGTATATTTGTAACGGTTATCAATTTGATTGTATACACCCCAATATCCCTTCAGGTACGGTCGACCCATAGACGGAAAAGAGTATAGACTAATGGATGTCATCTGTCGCATTCAAATAAGAAAAGGAAGAACTTAGGTCACGAAAAAAAACGAGACAGAATGATACAATGTTTTGTTTCACTTTGCGTGCCGGGTCTTTCAAGTACAATTACAAGCAAATTTGAAAGCTGATGTCGAATTTTTCTGCTCGTTCTATCTCATGTTGGTCACGCACACCAGATGTCTATATTGTTCTCTGTCTACGGGGCGACCCCTGCAGGCCCGCTAGCGCGCCACGCGTGGGAACGCGTGCGTACAACAGATAACATCTATATTGGCACTTGTCTCTGTGACAGAGATCCGATCTGGACTCCTCGCAGGGGTTAATGAGGCAGATGCTCTGATATGAACACGCCCCACCATTCACTTTTGACTAATTCAATGGGCTTTTTATTGTGCGCACGTGCCACATGGCGAAGGAAATGACGGTCATTTTATTATCATCTAGTAACCGCCTTCGCTTCCTAGGGAAACCTATGGTACCCACTATAAAAAATATTTAGATGGGCTTCCTCAGTATTTTTTTATAAACGAAACTCCTTCGTACCTCTGCTTCGTGTCGCGGGTGGCATGGACATCGCAAACAACACGTCACTAACACCCATGGCCCGAGAAAAAATAACATTTAACTATTTGTCACCTAAATATTTGCCCCGGCCGGAAATCGAACCCGGGACCCCTCGTTTCGGGCCACGACCAACTAGGCTACTAGTCAAAAATTTCCAAAACTTTTTAATAAAGTTTTAAGAAAAACTATTCAAATTATTTTTTATTTGTGATTTTTATAAGTGGTAGAACCTATAGAGTTCGCCACGCACATCCTAACATTTCTATCGTGTAATAATTTACTGCAATTTGCGGTTAGAAAGGTGTGCCGTTACACTTCTTAAGAGTCGACCATCTTAATCCTCAAGGGTAGCAATACATCTGTGACCGAATTAGAACGAGACCCTTACTCACAATAACTACTAGTCTCTGCCCTAGTCCTCATACGTATCTACGTACAGAATGATAATTATTTATCATTCTTTTAATAACACCCTTCGCTAACTGACTAACCATCCCAGTTCCGATTTGAGTCTTGTTCTAAGTCGGTCACAGTTGTCATGGGCGGCAGCGGAAGGTGGTGCAGCATGCTCATTTGCTACCTTAAATCCATAAAAATATTAATAATTTTCTACTATACATAAGTTAACGTACTTAGCTGTTTCATATAATATTTGCAAGCATCCATAAAAATTTCTTAACGTAAGTTAATGGATATGGAAATGTGTGGTCGGTGGGAAATAGGTATGTATGACGGCCATGAAACATCTAATCCATACATTTTACACACGACTATTTTGCGACCTATTGTGTATGAAATGTTTTTATTGCCATAAGTACATACTTAATATTGAATTGGCAAATAATTATTTTAGATCTTCTCTGACATAATATAAATAGATATATAATATATATTGTTGGTTTTCAGACAGTATTAATCACTTCCACGACACTCATACGGGTTTAACTACCATTATTATGATGAAACTAAAATCTGTTTGTATGACAAAAATGCTTTATGCATTCGTATTTTCTTTCACAATATACAGGGTGTAATCGTTAAGAGTGCACAGGCGATTATTCCGTGCGTCCGAGTAGGTCTAGGTACTATTCCACTTTAAATAAAGTAAAACCTTTCTACTATCTCATACTAAATGTATGGGAGAGTTTAATGTAATTTTTTTGGATATTTCTCGTTTTATTTTTAATAAATTATTATTGTCATTTTACTCATTAGGTAAAGTGCTTTCGATATCAGTATAAAGCTTTTTGATATCTGTAATAGTTACGGAATAATCGCCTGTGCACACTTAACGATTACACCCTGTATACCTAGCCTATAAAACACTGTCACATATCAAGAACCACTGTCAAATATCAAGAAACAATTAATAAACAGACATTCATCTGTTATTCGACAAGTGTCAACAACAGCAACATTATTCGATTCGACACCAACATAACGATTGTAAACAAAAACAAAATAGTGTGAACCAACCATTTGCCAATAAACAGTAATAGTCTATTTATCTTTTATGTTGAGTATCATTGTATTTGGTGCGAAATTACCTTCAATGTTTGCCGTGGGGAGGTCGGTAGATAGCAATGTACAACATATAACACGGCATACTAACACGGAATCGATACTATGAAATAAACTTTAGAGCTTTGCGAATACGGTTTACAATCGTATTCGGCTATTTGCAATTAAACACAGTATTTGTAGAGCATTGTACGGAAAAATATAGATATTTAAACAGGTGTTATTGTTACAGCGATTGAAAATCATCACCTTAATAAGATTTCTGACATGTGATTGATATGAGATTAAAGGATGAATTTTATTGAACTATTTTTATATACTATAATAAAATTATTGTTTTTAACATTGCGACGGTTATGTCGCTGTTTATGGCATCGTCATCGTCGCAACCCATAACTGTCCCACAGCTGGGCACGGGTCTCCTCCCACAGTTTGAGGGACACAGGCCCACCACCGTCACGCTGGCCAAGTGCGGATTGGTGGACTTCACATACCTTCGAGAACATTATGTAGAAATTGTAGAACTGTCAGGCGTGAAGGTTTCCTCACGATGTTTTTCTTCGCCGAAGCAAGTGATACTTAAATTCCAAGTGCGTGCAGGATTTGAACCCAGGCCTCACCTTCGCCCGTAGACATCAGCAACACCAAAGGCATCACCAACGAGTTGTCGGCCAAGAAAGAACAGAAGAGAGAAAGTGTTGGCTTATAATATGAAACGTAAGTCATCGTGGTTTGCGCACATTTTATTACGATACGAGTCCCTACTCACGATATGTATTTTGTACGCCGATATTTCAGCCGTGTTCAGCCTCAATCACCACAATCCATGTATGTAATTGGGTCCAAATATCGACGTTCAAAATACAACACCACGAGAATACTCTCGGTTCTTAGTCTGCTGTTAACACAAAAAAAAAACTTAATAACTTGGAATCATCAAGTCGTAAAACCCACATGGAACATTGCAACTAGCCATTGTTATTCTGTACTGACCCTAAGCGACAACACCGAGTTTGCATCGAACAAATTGAAATAGCAAATCGGGGAAAAGTGTTGTTTTTCCCATAGTCGTCCGGGTGACACCGTATTTATTGTGGATGGAACAAAGGCTGACATCCCACGGGCTATAAACTTTGCGAGTTGTGCGAGTAAACACGGTCGCGCGACTTATCAATCGCCGTTTGACGTTTAGTGGCGGGTGGCGATAGGCGTGCGCGGCTTAAGGACGTGTGCTCGGGCCGTGCCGACAGTCCGGCACACGCGTCGAGCGAACCCCATACTTTGGCACATTTACGGACCACAAACACAAGATTTTTTAAGGCGCTAAATTTATATGTATTGTGTATCTTTAGCGCCATGATTCTTCTGTGTGTATGTCACTGAACACCTGGGTTGGACCGAGTTTGATAAAAAAAGTGTCTTGAGAGAGGTCTCTGAATAGTTTAATGGTGCTCTGGTCGAGATTTACTCATAAATCACTCAAAATTGTGGGGACTACGTAGTGCTGCCACATCAAAAAGTAACATTTGCTGAACAGTTCCTTAAAAATTTAAGGTCTATTAGAATATAAAATATGTTGCAACTTCTCAACTAATAATTATTATAAATATAAAACAAAATTATTATTAATATATGTATAAAAAGTAATATTGTTAAAGTCAAATGTAAATCAAAGTAGTAGGTTTGGTGATTAACGTTTAGAATAGATAAACAGAAAATTTGTTTAACACTATGTATAATATATCATATTACTATCCTAATGTCAGATTTAAATTCTCAAAATAATCGTTTGCATAGTATATAAGTAAGTACATAATATGTACATTATATGTGTATGCGCTGATGGTTTTATCGAAAACTCAAAACAATAAGCTTTGCAACAACACATTTTATTTTTATTCAGTCAAACAAAAACAAGTACACAGAAATAAACGCTCTCATCTTGAAAACGAGTCACAATATTCGCGTCTTTAAAACGGGTCCGCCGAAATTCGTATTCATGGCAACCTTAATCACCCACCGTGCCGGCATCCATGACATCGCGAACACCCGTCATTCTAAATCGAACTCTAACTCGTTAAAATTGAGTCGCTTTTTACGAGTGCTGGCTTTTTAATAAAATTATTTTTAATTGAGCTGTAATAGATATAATACGGTTGGAAAGCCCAACTGAGATATGGAGACATTTTAGTGGCTTGCTCGAATGACGGCCGGGTTACTCGTACCTTACTATTCATTGGTAAAATATGACTTCACGGGGCTGACTATCGCTAGGATTAAGTGGTGGCTGGCGAGGATTACGCTGACGTCGCGATATTTCGGTACACATGAACTATTTACCCTGATAAATAAAATATCAGGATCTACTGTGGGAACCTTTAAATATATTACGACTAGATTAAGCCTTTGTTTGATGATAGATTTATGACGTTTGTGGTTATTCATGTTCATAAATTATATCGTGAAGTAAGGGATTTACCTGTCTGTAGTAATAATAAAAGATAGTTAGGTACTTAGTTTATTGAAAACTGATGCGATTTATGATTGTATCTAAGAGCTCGGGGTTCGGAATTCAATTGACATTGTAAAGGATGGAACTGAAAGAAATTAAATGAAAAGTTCATGGAACTGAAATAGAATAAGACGTATTCTCAGTACCATTTTGAATCAATCTCTGCTGACAATTCGTGTGACGTGCCCAGCAGTGGAACAATTGGGTTATGATAACGATGATGATACCTCGAGGAACAGTTGTACCAACTTTCGAGACAATTCACTTCAAGACAAGATTTCTTTTTCAAGACAAGACCTTCAACATCATGTGCTCGTAAAACCAATTATGAGTTTTTTAATGTGTCTCAGCATCAGGCAACAAGAGGCGGTTTTTTCTTTGTGGCTGCTAACGCGTCGGTGACACCGTTGATGTGCTGTTGCGTATGAGTGGTTGGTACCTTGATATAACGTGGTGAAATTGCTACTTTAGAATAGAAACTTTCCTTGGTTATACTTATGTAGGAAAAGTGAGGTGCTCGCAAATTAAGTGTTTTACTTTAAAATTTACGAGAGTCGACCGCCATGCAGCGAGTGGCCTATTACCATTTTATTAATCCCAGCGTTAATTTTATTGAAATAAAATTAAACGAGTTCGCTTAATGAAAGGAAAATGGCTGCACTTAGGACTTTTTTTATCTCATTCATTGAATAATCATGATTCCTTTGCATAAATATGCAAAAACTAAAAAATGCTCCAAGTGGGTGCTGAGGCTTTTGAACATTATATCATTTTGAAATGTAAGCCCAATTTATCACATCGGTACCTACTATACTTTCTTCTTAAAAAGTTATTTTCAGTATCTGAATGTGAAACGTCACCAACAATACGAAAAACACTAATGTTGGTCTGTGTAACTTTTAAATTCGATGGAAGGGCTCATCTTTCTAATGTAGGATGTCAGCGGGCAAAGGTCAAATTGTAAGTAGACCATTAACAAAGGTTTTCACTGATTCTACCTGAAACAGCAAGAGTAGCTAAGCAATAGAATGGTCAGCGCTCACTCATAATGGTCAATAGAACTAAACCCATGTCCAGTTAAGACCAGGTCTGTCCTGTTGGAAGTCGACGGGCTTTTCCTTCCAGGCTCCCAGCCTTTTTCCATCCTGACAATTCCATTCGTGTTAATTGATATGTGGTAATGACCCTCCCTCCCTCTCAAGATGCCGTTGTTACTGGTGTCCATAAACGGCTATGACCACTTACCATCGAGTAAAAATATAAAGAAAGATATACAGTTTTTGTTAATAAAGCACAAGTTGTATATTGTCTCGTAGTACATCGGTGGTTTCTGAACAATGTTGGTTGTTCACTTATACCCCGGAGCAAACGGCAAGTTTCGTGACTTTACTAAGAATAGTTTCATTTATATAATTACAAATTTCCTCCAAGTAGTAGGAAGTATGAAGGAATATTGTCAATATGAAACAAGTTTGGCCAAAATGATTAAACTACACGGTACCTAGTTTAATGGTTGCCTGAATAAATTTGTAATATCTCTGCAACGCGGTACCGAGAGCAGACGTAGAATGTTGAAAAAATTTTCATTCACCTGTTTGTAGTAATGTTGGTATTGCTAGTCGCGATTTTATGTCGGCATGTTATCCCTGAACTTTAATACAATTTAATAAATTTAATGAATGCAGACTTAAATGATAATTTAAAAAAATGAAACGTGAGGAAGTAGTGCAGCGTATTTAAATTACCGAGTTGGCTTTTAGGGACAAAATGGGTGCGCTTCTTGACCTTGTAACATTTTAATTGTAAAATGCTTCAAATTATTGAATTTTAGTAGTACAAATAGTCAAACAAAAAAAATTGAAACGTTTTCAAAATTTCTTTCACAGTATCCAACTGAATAAGCGTGATTTCAGTTAGAGATTTAGATAATATTATATAAGGAGAATTTAGATATCCAAGTATTCCAATAATCTGCAATAGGCCAAATATGTATGTTTACTTCCCAAATACGGCCGCAAACGGCAAAATCGTTTGCAGGATTCTGTACTCAAACTGTGCCAACTGATCCGTATAGGCACGGTAATATAATGTTGCTATTACCGTGGTATAGGCTCCGCTTTTCCGCGCTATGTCAAAGGCTTCTAGGAATATGTTTCAATGTTTGCCGGTTATGAGTCGAGGCGGAGCGGAACGTCAATATGACGGAATTGCGGATGTACTCTTTTACAAAGATATTAAATACAACGTGAGTTGATTTTTTAGGTCCACTTCGATGACATTTGTAGGTAAGTCACTATGTATGAGATAGATAATTACCAAAGGTATAAGACAAACAAAGATAGCTACATGAAAAATAAGACAATTAGCCAAGTTTCACTGTACCACCTTTCGCGAGCTAATGATATTATATCTACTTCTTTTTTACATAAATAACAAAATTGCTTTTTACCATTACCCAACTACAAGCGATGGCCAGGCTATTTGGATGTTCAATAGTGCAAACAAGTAAAAGAAAAAGAGAAGACAGAAAAAACAGATAAACTTGAACGTTTGTCCAAGGCAAAAAAATCTCCAAATTCAGGTTTAAATTCAAAATCATTTAATCATGTAGGTCTTTTTGCAATACATTTATGAACGTATTTTTCAAAGGTTCTTTACCAATGAAGAGAAGAAATGGCGAAAGAAACTCGTCAGCACATCTTTATTTTCAATCATCATAATTATAGATACATGTACCAACGTATCTTCTTATATTATTTCTCATAAGTTTTTTAATAAGTTTTCCTTATATAAGTGGTCCTTAAATTTTTCGTCAAAATTAAAAATTCAACTTAAATGATACCTAATTTGCTCGGACATCGACGAAAGCTAGAGTAAAGTTAACGTTTTCAATAACTAAAATATAAAATTGTACATGATACAATAATGGAATATTGAAAACAATTATCTAGAGGGGTCGAAATTAGTAAGTGATCGGGAACAGATGGCGCTAATCGGATTACAGAGACAATGTGGAGCAGTCGGGCGGCGCCGCCGGCACGTTTCGTACTTGACGCGTCTGCATTGTCTGCTCTCTCATCTTCATACGATACCGCCATGTTCTCTTCTAAAACAACATCGATAACTTTATGATTATAACATCGACATCATCATCATGAACATCTAGTCATATTTACATGTGCGAAATATCAGTTCATTTTAAATTTACCGAAGGATGGATGTAGGCACGTCTCGTTAATAGTACCTACTATACCTACCTATGTACCTACAATTCTGTAAGTAAGAAGAAACATATTGCATATGAAACCTTACTTAGGTTTCATATGCAATATGTTTCTTCATAAGTAAAGCTAAATAATTGACATTGTACAAGCAAATTCCAGCAATAATGTTATTTACATCACTTTTCACCTGCTTGAATCGACCTTGTAATCAATATTAATCGTATCTCGACTTCCGCGTGACATCTCTTGTTTTCCCTAGGAAAATTACAAAAAATTGTTTTGTAACTTATCCGTACTAGCTATTTGAAATGTTTAGGGATGATTAGACAAATCGTTTCGGATGCGTTGAACAAAGTTCAACTCAAGCTGGTATTGAATAACTGTTGAAAACTACGCGCGGACTTCCTTTATCTAATCCCGTCTAGACTGCTACACAGCAGCAATGTGGCCAAGATTAAAATATTCAATGCTCGGTTCTCTGTACCCTGTCTATGCTAAGTATTACTTGTTAAATTTCTCTCAGCTCTAAAATACTCCGTACTTGCTAGAGAAATGGTCAAGGTCATCGTAATATTTATTTACATTAGTTTATTTCCACGTAAATTAAATAATTTTTGGTTAAAAACGAAATGTGTGACATTCCATTCATAACATAATAAATAATAAAAAATTGGTTGTCTGTAAAGTCGGTTTACTGACGATAGTTGAACGTGACAACGTCTTAAGAAAATACTGATGGAATGGTAGCATTTTTCAAAAGAAAATTTTAATTTCATTACCTTTATCGCTGTAATTATCGTTGCTATAAACAATTGACACCACATTCACTTTTCACTGCACTTGATACTCGATCAAAACATATAAATGTACTATAGTATAGCAGCTGTCCACGCAGACGCATCGCTCACTCAAGTAGGAGAGAGACGGATGTCGGACGCTGCCGAACGCTGCCGAACGCAAAGGCCGATTGCTACGCCGTTACGGTAACGACGTATGAGTCATGTTTTTTCATGCGTGCCACCGGCTCTATCGAATTATAAGACGTTGTCACGTCAATAATGCTACACGCTCATAGCCTCACCCTAGGATTCCCTGTGTCGTGGGTGCCATGGACAACATACAAGACAAGGACACAGAATTAAACCTTTGGAACTTTGTTAATATTTAAACGTACTGCATAAATAAATTGCCGCTGTAGCAACAGATATGACATGCATCTTGATCAAAGCGCCAATGTAGAGTGATGCTGATGAACACGCCAACGCCGCCAACGTGGGAATGTGTAATGGACGTGTCGGTCGCGACGACGGTCTGGAAGCTGTTGCCCAATGTGAACAGTGTTTTATTTATTAATTTCGAATGCTTTCATATACAAAAATGTTAGCTTTCTGTACATCTTCTTCATGTAAACTTAAACTGTGCCAAAGTTATTACTCTTATACTGTTCCGTCCGGGTAATTTTCGTAAAAAGGGGTAACAACTAACAAAGTGAAGCAAATTCACGTATTAATAAACAGATTATCGAGTCAGTGGAAGGTCCATTATTTGATTAACACCTAATAAAATATTGTTAATACCATAATGATTGCATTGTGTAAACGTATCGCATGTTCAAATTACAAAGTGATATATTTGTGTGTGCTTTCTCTAAAATCTTATTAATCGGATTAAATAAAATAACAATCGATTTGTGTAGAAACTGAATGGAACTCAGTGTCCTTATAATAAAGTTTGTTTTTGAACTAATGTTGTACTATTATGACAGGGGATGTTTGGGGGTCCGTAACAGGTGTTGTAACGACGACGATTGTGTTTATTGAATTTTTTGGGGTTACTGTGACGCCGAATTTTTGTTTTCGACTGTACAATTTTCTACAAGTGTATTCCAAAGTAAAGTAAAAAAAAAAAACAAGTAATTGTGTAATCACGTCATAAGTTGATAGTAAGTTTTTAAAAGGAAAAGTATATTTTATTCTTCTTATAACTTTTAAAGGCTTGTTTTAAAAAAAGTTTATCACTTTCATTCATTTAAACGTACAAAGGAAAAATACAGCTACCACCAACAAAATGTTACGGCAAAATTCAGTTCGGATGAGCTGTCCGTAAACAGTAAACACGCATTTGACTTTCATTGGCTAGCGTCCATAGCCTCTGGCTGTGAAAGAATAAGTACATACGTAAATTAAAATCACAGTTGATAAAAATGTCCTACAGATTTTATTCTGTTTCGGTTCTGTTATTTTATAGGTGTAATGTACACATTACACCTATAAAATAACAGAACCGAAACAGAATAAAATCTGTAGGTACATTGGACATTTTTATCAACTGTGATTTTAATTTACGTAGGTACTTATTCTTTTTTATCGATATACATATAGATGTCAAAACATTTTTTTGAAATTAATGTAAACAAATAACTAACGCTATACATTTATAGCCCGACACTATTATTCCCTGTGTAGAAGATGCCATGGACAACATATAAACTTAAGAACACACATCCGGACAGACATATTAAGTCAATGCGGGCAGAGAACAGAATTACACCCTCTGAGGATTATTTTTAAGTAAAAAATATGAAACGCGTAAATCATTATTTGTATTATTCCACATTGTATTGTACACGCAAATTGATAATGGTTTATTCGAAATTCCATAGAAGTTTTCGTCCACTACGGCGCACCCCCTGGGGTGAATCTCTACTACTTAATTTTACAATACGTGTCCATAACACAACATGCCAAATACCAAAATTAGCATTAAGTAGTACAAACACACTACAAGTAGGTAGTAGTAGTAGGTAGGTAGTAGGTACCTATTGTAAGCAATACCTATTTATTTCTTTGATTTATCATTTTATTTTTGATGATTTTACATATTATAATCAAAGACATTTTCTAAGGATTTTCTAATGTAACCTTAGCGCTTTTGACAGTATAAACTGAATTTCGTAGTGCACATACATATAATAGTGAAGAATATATTTATAGAGTTAAGACAGAACGTCTGTCGGGTCAGCTAGTAGGTAATAAAAACATGATGACAACCATAAGGAAATGTATTCGATACAAGTCATTAAGCTAAAAATCACGATGTAACGTCGTACTAACCTCGTACAAGCACGGGGCGAATATCACATGTCATCGCAGACTCCAATAAAGGACGGCTTAACGCTCAGTGTGACAGCAAATTAATTACGTGCACTACCCGGTGTCGATGTGTGTTCAACTAAATACATAGTATGACGAAAAGTATCGGGAGTCTGGCGTCGCTGCTACAAATCAAACTGAGTTACCAAATTTACGCTGAGAAACATTCAAATTACCTAATAATGTAGATAAATAATAAAAAATGAAGCTTACATACTTGTAGCCCGGCGGCTTGTGTATATCCTAAGTGATTGACTGAAATAAGCAACAGCGAGCGCGGTCAGTAATGGGATGGGTGGTGGCCAAAATTTCTCCTGCGTTGCCGTGCTTCGGAAGGCACGTTAAGCCGTCGGTCCCAGTTGTTAAAGTTACATAGCAATCGTTAAGCCACGTCGGAGGCCTTCAGGCGGCATAAAAGCTTCCGACACATGGGCTGGACACTAAGCGCTCTACCAATCCGCACTGGAGTAGCGTGGTCTGATGCTCTAGGTCCCCTTAATCATGAGCAGAGACCCGTACTCAGTAGTGAACCATCGATGGGTAGAAGCAAAACATTAAATGTACGTATCATAAGTGTAATTGCAGCATATTGTGGAATAATAAACAAAAATAAATCTCATTACACCGCTACGGCTCAAGAAATCGTTGAAACCCTTCAATAGTAGTTACAATTTACAGGCAACTAGATCAAAACCCTTTTGTGTCACGAGCGTCACGTGTGACATCGAATTAATTAACCCTTTGCGTGCGCTTGCACCGAACAAGTGCGCTGAACGTGCGCGCGAATAAGAGCAATGATCAATTATACCGGCCGTGTATTGTCACGAGTGTCACGACTTATTATACGCCACCCTACTTGACCCGCTTCTCCTGTTAGTTTGGCTCTATTGCTAGTGAAATTTGAAACTGACATACTCGTAACTAGGCATTAGTCTCTAAAACTATGTCAGTACTAAGCTGCGCTATTACGGAGCTACTGAATAGGAGAGGAATAATAGAGCTTGATCCATCTTTGAGCTTAGAGTTGATCTTCCTTTTACATGGTGCATCCTGCTGAACAACGGACGACTTTTCAGAAGTCGCTCCTTTATACGAGTTCAGGATTCTAAGACTAAAGTATATTGTATCTATGAATGTCTTAGCGTAATAAAAACAGTTCAACTATTTATTTCAAATAAATTTTCTCTTATAATATTGCTCCTAGAATAAAATGTATGGGACATAATTTAAAGTTTGCCAAATATGATCAAAAGTTTAGAAGTTCTACTGGAACTGGAACATATGAACATGCAATACATACACAGATACACTGTACACACATCTTAAAACCCCTCGGAGGCTTGACTGTGTCTTCTACACGAAAGTCATTAAAGGAAATCATAAGACATTACAGCTGTTACTGTAATTTAGTCTGTTCAAAAAATCGAATTATATTTACTATTTACATTTTAGCGTCTGTAGTCTTATGCAAGCTATCACGGTTGACTTATAGACCACTCGTTAGCGTCATTCAGGAACAGGAAGAACGCCATCTGTTATTAGTGTAAAGACAAATTCGCAGCCAGAATCCTCCATTCACATATTTTTATGAAGAGACTGAAAAAAGTTATGAATCTGTAAACAATATCATGACTGCGACGATCTGGCCCCTTGCATTGACTCAATATGCAAAGGTCTCCTAGGTATATTAATGTCCGTCATAAACTTGGAACCAAGTTAGGGCAAACGAAACGAATCGGAAGCGTTAATATAAAAACTTTGTATAAAAAACATATTTATATTTTAATTGTATATGTTTGTTGGTTTGTCTTTCTTTACCATCAACATAGAGCACCGGATCGATGTGATTTGTCATTTGGAAATAGATTTTTTTGATGTGTAACATCATTCCTCTCGCTTTCCTGCAATTTGTGGGAGTGATTTCGTGAAATGGGACGGAAGTGTGTAACAGGAAGTCGCGAAAGCGCGCGGTATTCGATTTGACGAATGACCGCGCGGTTTTAGAGTTGACTGTCAGATAGTACCAACCAATTTTCCGAGAGGTCGGTACTGTCAGCCATCAGCTGTGCACTTAAGTTACAGTGTTGTAAGTGTAAATACGGTGTATAAAGTTTGCTGTTATATAAATCAATTTATATACTTCAACTACATAAATAAACATTGACTGTTGATAATAAGTCTCAATAAAGTGCAGATCATTGGAAAAAATTCAAGTAAGTAATAATAAATAAGTATTCGAATAAAGTATTTCAGTATTTAGCTGTTTTAAATTTTTAGGTTAATATCTGTCACTGCTTAAACAAAATCTTTTATGAAATTAGTCTTTTTTTTTCAGAATATAATTTTAAAATTGCTTATTACTAAGGTGAGATGTCAAATGTTACACATCATTTGCGACTACTGTAAGGCTCGCTCGCTTTTTTTAGTTAGCTTAGTGTATCAATCAAATATGTATTTTTAAGTTTATTAAAAAAAGTAACTTGTATCGGTTTGAGTTATTTGGTTATAACGTCAAATACTTACAATACAACCACGTGTAACACTGCGCACACGTTTATTTTTTATGGCACCACTTATTGAATATTTCAAAAAACAAAATGATAATGTGAACAACTTGAATGAATACAAAAGTTCTGTATGCAACGGATCGGTAATATACTCAAACATTGTAAGCAAACTTCTCACCCGCTACGGAAGCATTCAATAACAGCGAGTACTTCTAAACACTTCCAACTTCGAAGCTACGCGATCTTTGTATAATCGTTAGTACCTACCGTTACCGATCTTGTATTGTAACTTCTGAACGACTTGGCTTTAGGTCATTTCACTTAATAAGTTGTTATAACATGATAATTATATTCAATGGTATATGAATATTTTGCTAAGCGTTTCACAGCTGAATTAGTGATAAGTACCTACGAGTACAAGAATACATTAATTTTTTTTATTTTACACAACACTGTAACAAGGACTAGGCTATTAACTACTTTAGGAGGCGGGTGTCGAGGGATGGCAACGTGTCCTCTGAAGCCCTCTAGGTATATTTTGCCATCAATGGTCACCCATTCAAATCTCAATCGCTTCCGAAGCTCTGATTGTCTATACTTTTGGTTTTTAATGGATGCAATAATGGTTCCAAATAATTAAAAATAACTACATAATATATTACCGACGTTCTATTGTTTACAAACATACATACGTAGTTTATATATTTCGTCTAAGATTTCCCCAACAAAGCATTCAGGTCACTAACACGTACATGCCGTGTCTATAGGTACGCTTAAATTTGCCTGTGTGTCTTAGCGAGGGCACAGTGTACTGTGAAGGCTATTGTAAGGCCAAAATTAGCTTTGATTTAGCTTTATTATAAAATAAATCTGCACTAACAAGCGTGCAGTAAGCAATGTTCGATTATAATGTATAATGGTTTATAATATAATAGTTATACCTCAACGGTAAAGTCAATTTGGTAGGACTTTTGTATTGTTTGTCTAATCGGAAGTACCACAAAATCAATATTCTCCAGCTACAGTTAAACCCGATGTGTAGAATATGTCTAGATCAAGATAAAAGTCAAATCAAGTGCTATTAGAAATTCATCTCAGTTCTATAAAGTCATGGTGTATTTGAAATCATCGAACAAACATAGAATTCTCTTTCAGTTATATGTACCTAAAGGACGTGCATGGGTTATTCATTTCTGAAAGTGTTTTGGTGTGAGATGACTTTAAAATGACGCTGAAACATATAGATCTACAACCATCTGGCCATAATAATTTCTTAACTAGGTATACGAATCGTGTCGTACATACGTAAGTTGGGGGTTTTATTGTTCAGTTCAGTAATGCAACTTAGAGTTTCAGTTAAGTTGAGGGGCATAAAAATCATTGTACTTTGTTGTGTTCCAACATAACCCCACCCGATTTTATTATATTAAAATATTCTAATGTTCAAAATAAGGTATTAAAAATTAGAATTTAATAACTAGTAGGTATGTAGTAATAAACTTATACATTTAATAATATTATTTAAATGTATTGTAGTAATAAACTTATATGTATTTTTCGAAAATTAAAATACTATTTCTAATTAAATTCGCAGCTTCCAGGTAAACTGTTTTCATTTATAAACATTGATTACATGTATATTAATTTAACATACATTTTATTTCATCTGTTGTCTGAAAATAAATATTCTTTTACACTTTAATATTTTAGCGATATCTTTATGAAAGTGAAAGGTCTTCGTATTTAGGAAAATTAATTTGGCCCCATAAGAACTAAATATTGATCACTGTGCAGCGCACGTGACGCCGTGTCGTCGCCGTTGCGATATTAAACTAAGGGTCAGAGTTTCCCAAAGTTAACAAATTATTTACTTGAATCTTGTTAGATAGAGGTTTCACTGGAGCGTCTGTCAACCTGTCCCTTAGTACCCTCACTTCAAAATTGATAATTGTTAGACGTGACCCGCGCACGAATTTATTTTCGCGTGCGTTAGTTTTCGTTTTGCGATTAATTCCTAAGATATTGATTTAAAATATATGGTGTATAGGCTTATCATATTGTGCCTGAAATGCTTAAGGTGACTAACATATTTAAGTCGATAAGGATTAATACTGTTTCTCTTTAAATATATTAAATCTCAATCACTCATAGCCCGGCGACTTGGGTCGATCTCAAGTGATCGACAAAGTTAAGCAACAGCGGGCGCGGTCGGTAGTTGGTGGGTGACGTCTATAATTTAATATTATTATGTTAAGATGTAGACAAAAAGCAATGCAGCACCACCCGTCCGCTGCCGCCCATGACAACTGCGACCAACCTATGCCAAGTATCAAATAGGGACTAGCCCAGTTAGCAGACGGTTACTACAAAATTTAGACGGTTATGGGACACGTACGTTCGTATTTTGCTTCTAATCATCCAACGCAGCACAATTAAAATATAAGTCTTATTCCCGGGATAAGTAGTCAATTACTCGCGAGTAAGCCCATTTTACGTTTCACCAACATATAAAATCTCTATATTAAAGTATACTAGAGTAAAATCATATACCGCCGATTTCCGCCGAGTAAGCTGCTATTCGTAGATAAGTAGTGTCTCTGTCTCTGCCACTAGTCAAGTAGTCACGGTCAACTCAACTGTCAGGTACGTATTATTCGAATAAATAAAAAAATACGCAGCGCAATTGTGGAAGTATACGTCAAACTGTCTATTTTACTTGTGTGCATTACGCATTCATTCAATTCATTCGTTCAAAGTCGCAGAGTAACTATGCGAGAGTAAGATAACGTGGTGAAACGAATTTGAAGTTAACCATCGCATAAATCGACAGAGTATAGTTATACTGCGAAAGCTACACTAGTGTAAATTTTGTGTTGGTGAAATCAGCCCTTAAGGATATTATTTTATTCCAAGGTTAAGATATTTAAAGTTTGAGAAGCTCTGGTTCTCACCCCAAGTGTGCGGCGTGGCTCAGCGTACACACTGCGAGATCGCACCAGAAAAATTTAATTGTGAAATACGACTCCTCCTCCCTCTCTACCCCTCCCCCCCCCCCCGCCACTTATCACCCCTTTGACCCCGAAAATCAGAGATGTGGGCGGGACAGTAGTTTTAAATTATTTGATCAAGGATAAGTCCATGAAATCTCAAGAATAAGTAATTTTAATTAAAAAAAAAACTACTACTAGTAAACCCGCCCTCGCTTCGCTTCGGGTAACCTGTCCCTTAGTACCCTCACTCCAAAATTGTTAAATGGAACCCGCTTACGAATTTATATTCACGCGCGTTACTTTTAATTTGGCGATAACTGCTAAGATATTCATTTAAATCATATTATGGTGTAACGGCTTATCATACTGTGCCTGAAATGCGCTAACAGATTTAACTCGATAAGGATTAATACTGTATCCCTCTAAATAGCTATCCAATTACGCATTGTAAGTAAACATTTTTAGTTATCCTTAAAAGATAGACATAGCCATTGCGGACTTTTTTGTGGGCCTTTTTATGATATACATTTCTGTAGTACATTATTTTGATGTAAGTCTCTCATGCGGTTTAGCCAGCGTTAGCAATGTATGCTTTTTGACGACTTCATTACAAATATGAAATTTTCTCTATTATACAAATACTTATGTAGAATGTTTGTATGTATAAACCTTCAGGAATAACTAACTTGTCTAAATAACAGTGAAAACTGCATCAAAATCCGTTGCGGCGTTAAAAAGAAGAAAGGTTAGAAACAGACAGTCAGAGCGATTTTGTTTTATACTGTTACGTGTATGTCAAGTCCGGATAATTATATCGCATATTTCCTATATTATTTTCCATTTTCTTCCTTCTGTGGCGTCATAAACCACGTCACACGGTGACGTCACGCGACAAACCTAAGTGATGAATTGACTTTCCCAGGAGTTACCAACACAAAGTTCGCCGTGTTTCCAACGATTCTCAGATATCTTATATGTATCTATATAATCTACTCGTATATATCCTCCGAAACGGCTTAACCGAATTTTATGAAATTTTATATGCAGCCGAACCTACTCAATAGTAGGTCTGAGAATCGGCTATTATCTATTTTTCAGACCCCTAACTGAGAAGGGTTGTCCACCGCTAACATTTTATTTTTTGCACAAGTTTTATTTTTTATCGATTAAGCATAAAAAACACATTATTGAGTTACTAAATTACCTAAGAATTCAGGTCTACCCAGTTTTTCGAGTGTGAGTACTAAGGTTTCTTAAAGCTAAGCGACATCAGTTACTAAACAAGTACTTATAAAAAAGTGTGTGTTTAATGTTATACGTTCTAAACATAGTAACAAACTTAGTATGGCAAGCTAGAGAGGATGAAGTAATTGAAACTGTTTCTCTGGTACAAGTTCACACAAACACTACGTAACTACTATCACTAAGTAGTACTATCTAAATACCTCGCGGGTGCAGCGTCGAGTGTCCGGGGTGGTATCCTAAGATCAATATTTATCTTCAGTCATTACTTTACAGAAGCTAGCTTTACAGCCGACAAACTTCTTGCCACTTGGTATGCCTATCAGTAGGTCTAAATGAAGCAAGATGAGACCTTAAAACAATTTAAAACAAACTTATTTAATAAAACGAATTAAGTTATTGTAGAGCACACTTTCGCTGCGGCGATCGTAATTTACTATGGAAAAATCACGACGTATACGTACCTAATACGTAGATCTCATCTTTGAGACCACCTTGTTCAATGGTCACATCGATAGAATCACCTGTCTGTTTTCAAAGATCTGGCTGTACTTACCTACTGCAGGTATTGTATGTAGGTATAATTTATACGTTTCACCGCTGCCCACCGTGACCGACCTAGAACAAGACGCAAATGGGCACTAGGAAAGTTAGTACGGTTAGGAGATGGTGTGAGAACATTTGTTGGTTAGTTTGTTAGTTAGTATGAGGACTGAGACAGGGACAACATTTTTTGATTAATTTTTCGCTTTTTATATTTAATGTAGAAACTAGACACACATTGACAACACAAATAAGACCTCGTAACTCCCATCAAACCTTTATCGGTCACGTAAATGTCTGGCCCTGGCCGAGAATCGAACCGGGGCCGGGGACCCCTCGCTTCTACGGGTTATGTGTGAATAAACTTTGTCCTTTTTTACACTAAGTAAATTGGACAAATAGTTTAAAAGTTATCTCGATAAGATTGAAGATTATGTGACAGACCAAATTCCACGCGGGCAAAGGCTAGCTAGGGACATAATAAATAACCTTGTCACTACATAATTATTTAATATCACTTACAAGTACCTACATAAAAATAAAATAACATACAAGTAAGTAAGTAAGTAAGTAAGTAAGTAGGTAACATTCGTTCATCATTTTCAGCGGTGTACCTACCCGTCCGGCAGCTTTAGGTGATTCCCTGGTATTCCAATGCTTGGCGCAGTTCCAATTAGTCTAGATCTTGAGCTCTCTGAATCCAACGATGCAGGACTGTAGGTACAATCGATTCGTCGTTCATCTACGGTTCTTGTGATAAGATGCATATACTTTCTGTGAGTTCAAAGGCTTTCTTCACTTCTATGGTTGTAATAGGTATACAAATCTTAGGTAGGTATTATACAAATGTACCTACAGCAGAGAAAAATAAAGTAGCAGATACAGTTTCATTGTTTTGAAATAGAGCATAATGTCATTACGAATGACTTAAACATCACGTTGCCTTTATACGTACAATAAATTATGCCTTTAGCCCTCCGTTTAGACGCGTAGCACGTGCGACGCGCCGCATTCCGGCGGCATCGGGGACGTATCGCAGGGTGCATAACAAAGCCCGCCCCTCAACCATATTGCCGTAGTAATAATAATTCAATTTTGTGGACACCCGACTAATTAATTATATTCCGCCGACACTTTGCCTGGTCAGGTGCCCTTTTGGAATGGTAACGATCCTGTTTAGATATTTGCCCTGAAAGTGAATCTTTCTGGATGTCTGTTTATTAGTAGAAATGAATGTTTAGGTTTGTTCCGTTTGCAATTGCGTTATGTTTAATTGATTGATTAACGAATGGGCGACAATGACTGAATAATTTTACGAGTGATACAGACCTATATGAATGAATGATTTTGAATTTCACTGTAAATTCAAATGCTCAAACCAAATCCAACTAAATAACCAATAATGAAATAGAAGCGATCATAGCCCGGCTTGTGTGGATCTCAAGTGATCCACAAAGTTAAGCAACAGCGGGTGCGGTCGGTAGTTGGATGGGTGACCCGCTAGTGGCAAAAATTTCTTCAGCGCTTCCGGGCTTTGGAGGGCACGTAAAGCCGTCGGTCGCGGATATCATTTGGTAGCAGTCGTTAAGCCATGTCGGATATCTTCGGGCGGCTTAAAAATTTCCGACACTTGGGTTGGCCACTAACCCCTCCACTAATCGCAATGGAGCAGCGTGGTGGAGTACGCTCTAGGCCTCCCAGGTTTGAGGGGAGACCCGTGATAAGTAGTGGGCCATTTATGAGTTGAAGTTGAAGCCAATGAAATAGGAGCCCTTAAAAACACGTCGCAATTATATTATTATTCGCTCTACCACCCAAGACTTCATCTCCACTTACCATCAGGTGGGATTGTGGTCAAGCATTAACTTATAATTATTAAAAAAACGTATAACTAAACGTGTATCTATAACTAAATAAATTTAAATTTGACTTCGACCGCAGTAGGGATTGTTGTTGAACATAATAATATACCTATACAAACTCTTAATGTAAGGTACTACAAAGTTTTCTGCTTCTACATTTATTTAATTTATTTAAGCGATTTAAATAAAGACGGAAATCCGATGTTACACGAGTAGCAAATAATCGCAAAAGATACGTAACACATAATGGATGATTTCACAGTCATACAATTGATACGCATTTCCATCTTTACTGGAGTGAAAGCAATAGGGTTGGTATCTGTTACAGAAACAATTTTTCTTTTTATAATAATATTGTCACAGGAGTGGGCAAGGGATAGGAAAGGAATAAGGCGGGTTTCAATAGATGGAGTTTTATTGAAAAAACAACGTTAACACTCGCGACACTGATACGGTCTTGTCTGTCTACACTAATTTTTCTTCCTTCTTCTTGACCTGACTTCCTTCCGGACTCGCTTCCGGAACTGAACTGCCCATTCATATCTACTTCAATCAAATCGCCTTATATATCCCCCCCATGAAACAAACTAAACCACTTGTTCAGCTTGTTGTTGTATCAGCAGCACTCTACCAACTCTCTGCCATAATGCCATGCTCTCTTTAGTTGTGCTAAGCTGAAGAAGCTGCTGCAGCACAACATATATGCAAAACCCCGATTTTCGACCCCGTAGCCTATTTAGTAGTGACGTAGTGACCTAGTAGTGACCTACCTGCGAAGCGAGAGGTCCCGGATCCATTCCCGACCAGGGCAGATGTTTATGTCACAGATAAAAGTTTGTTCCCGGGTCATGGGTGTAAAAGTGATGTGTTGTTTGTGTTGTCCATGCCACCCGTAATACAGGGAATGTTACGAGTAGAACGGGGTCTGAGTGTGTAAGAAATTTATTTATTTTATCTTGGATATAATCCACGGACTAGTGTCAAAGAAGATAGTCACGTTTAAAGATTAAATGTTGAATTTCAGAGATAACATGTGACCTACATACTATTTAAACGTGAAGCAAGTGAAGCGCAAGTAACAACCCTAGTTAGTAATAGTCACGGTGCCGGCGCAACATTGGGCAAGGTGATCAGTCACGGGGTTGGGGCGTCCCTAACAAGGCGGAACGCGTTATGCGCGATGTCACGGGTTGACAGACGATTTGCGACGCGCACGCGCCCTCTTGCGGTGGTGACATTGCAGGGTGCGTTGTTTTTTAACTGCAGTTTCCTGAGGTAACAAGCTCCCATTGGACATTTCATAGAGATCTATGGGTAAAATAATATTGACTCTTTGGGAGAGGTACGATGCTCTGCGTCGAGGCTTACCTGACCCGTTTGTGTTCGATCATAATATATCACCTACACCTACCTTCTATTTTTCAGAATTTTAAAAGATAAGTAAGTAGTCTTTAACTACAATTTACAATATTATAATTGAATACTTGACCAGCTTAGGTATAATAAAGTGATCGCCAAGAGGTTTGAATGTTGAACTTCCGAATAGGTTTTGAATCCTGCAGGCTTCAAGAAAAAATAGCGTGCACGCTACCCACATAGTCTTTTGTAAACTAGAAAATAATTATTATCAGTTGCTGTGATGAGGGAAAATATTACGAGGAGACATGCACCTGGGGCCTGCCAATCCGCACTTCGGCAGTGTGGTGGGCTGTGCCCCTCATATTGTGAAGAGACCCGAGCCGTCACTGGGATAGTCATAGATTGGGATGATGAATTTATCATAACGTCTACTAGATGCCTCGCGTGGTCAGTGGACTCAGGCTGAGATCTATAGACGATACTTAGGCTGAGATGTATAGACGATACTTAGCCTTAGTGTATAAAATAATGGTTAATGTATTTAAGATTGGAGAAGTATGATTTTTTATTCAGTAAATTCACTACAAAGTAAGTTGAAAAGTAAATTCACTAGGAAAGAAGAAAAGAAGTAACTGTAAAGTATAAAGTAAATTAAGTACTTAGTAATACTAAACTTTATATAAAGTCATTGTAATGTATACGGGTACTCACGATAATTGACTCACGACGTTATAATCTTTAGTGTCCGCGATGATATCAGTTTAAATTTTTATATAGAGTCATAAGTATAGATAATAGCAGCAAAAACGTCAGACTGGAAAAAAGCTTATTTTACAGTGCAACGGTATGGCAAACATTGTATTATATTATTTGAACCTGCACGTAACTCATAAGGGTATGAAACTGCATATGAAATGAACAAAAGAAATATATTCGATGCTGTATAATACAGGTAGGTGTATATATTTCATATCGATATTACCAATATCGCAGGTTCGACAACAATAGGCAGGCACGCACGCGTAGTATCTCATATAGCCCGGTATATCACAAAGGGATTCAGATTTTCATCGAACTGAATATTCAAAATTAATAATAACGTATCAACGTGACGGGATCAATTCATTACCCACGGACATACCTACATATTTCGAATTGAAATTTCATTTGTCCTTGTTAATCGTTTTACAGCTTATTACAATTGAGTACTTAATTATGTAATCCCACAAAACACAATTCTACTGTAAAGTGACGCGTCAGGTACACAAAATAGTCAGTACCAAAAATTATTAAATAAAAAAACAACCACGTACTTGAAACGTTACAGAACAATTAAAAAAAACCGTTGAAAACGTAAACATTTGGGGTAACTTGGTGCCTATTAATTTATTATTATTAACTAGCGACCCGCCCTCGCTTCGCAACGGGAAACTTATTCCTTCGTTTGCAAAGATTTAGTTATATATTTTGGATAATTCAAACTATATCTTTATAACTTATAGCCTATGTGTTATTCTGATGTGTAAGCTATATAATTGTAAAGTTTCAGCAAAATCCTCGTCCCTCCAGGCGAGGTCGCATCCGATGAAGGCTTAGAGGCCACAGGGCCAAAGCCATCCCCCCCAAGGCGGTGTTTAGTGGGTAAAAGTCCCACATTACCAACGCAGCCGGCTGCGTTGGTATGCTATGAGCATTCACCGCCTCTCTGTCGTGGAAGGGGAAAAAAAAAGCAAAATCCATGCGGTAGTTTTTGCATGAAAGAGTAACAAACATTCATACATCCATACAAACTTTCGCATTTATAATATTATTAGGATGTAAGTTTAGTTTAGTTTTCTCATATATTTTTCATCTGAAGTGACCATTTAACATCTAAATGACGAGGAGAGACCAGTTATCATATTAATATTATTATTGAGAATGGGCGTTATTGCATCCTTCTTTTCTTGAGCTACACAACTTAGAAAAGAAGTAAATAGTACGTTGCGACAAAAAAAATTTATTCATTCATTCAACATGTGGAACTATAGTTCTCAAAAATGTAAAAAAAACTTGATTCAATATACGAATCCCTACATTGGGATGGCGACCCTCAACGCCTCAACGCACGTGCGGCTTTTCGCTAGACGCATAAATTCCGACTATGTATTGTGCCGCGGTGTCACTCACCCTCCCGGCGGCATATTGGCGGGAAGTTTACCGTTGACAATCTGACAAATGTTTTTATTTAATCTCAGTTTATTTATTAAAAGGAGCATTAGAGCTTCGAGACACTTCAATCCATCAGTTGAAATATTTTTAGATATTATGAAATTTTGTTGCCTTTAGCAAAATCATAATAAGAAAGAAAGAAATGAGAATTTTAGAATGAAGGGACTCATTTAGATCTCCACGCAAATGTTTTCTTTGTAAGTATTTCCAAACTGCAAACTAGCAGAATACAGCTAATGCAATAGGTAGATACATAAGTTTGAAACTACAGTACGTAAATATACCTACTTATTAGGTATTGATGCAAGGAAAATGCCAGCACTGCAAAAAGGTTCGCTCAGATTAGTGATTTTTAACTTCTGTAATCCTACGTGAGAATATAATTAGCTTCTAGTTATAAGTTCGTTAGTCAATTGCTAAGATGCAGATTAGCGCCACTTTTAATATCTGTGTAATGTCCGCTCAAATGTATTGTGCACATTTAGATTCAAAAATCCTTAAAGGGTTAAGCTTCATCGATTACTAATGGCCAGGTTATATTATTTTGCCGTCTCTCTGTAGTGATAAAGGGCTATAACCCAATCAGTTGATAAACACCAGATATGCTTATACCTGTGTTCTGTATTTGAGGTAAACTCGCAACGAAGCTTTGATACCGATGACTCGATAACACTTATCGACGCTATCGACACTTCAGAGGTGATCGCGATAAAATCGGTACAATTGATTTTTCCGACAGTCGCAGCTATTTCCAGGTGACCCGACTGTTATACGCGTTCACGAACAATAGGTATTATACAAATATTTGTGTATGGTTAATGTAATATTCCTGGTTTAGGGCTATTTCTGGGATATTATGTGAGAGCCATAATTATAATTATTTGCCTACTTTAATAATATAATAATATATTTTGACACTCTTTCTAGCTATAATAAGCCATAATTTCCCTTTGTTGGATTTTTTCACTTGTACCTATACCCGCGATAACCTACCTTGGTAACAAATATCAAGTTCCTTCGTCATCTTCAAGTGGCATAGGTATACATAATTTTGATGAACGAGCCAGTGAGTGATCAAAATCGTAATTTTTGGACGTCACTATTCAAAGAAATATATTTTATTTATTTATTCAATTTAGTATTTTAAACATAATGGTGCGTCTTATAAGACACACAAAATTTTAAGAGTGTGGTTACAATACATTATCATTTCAGTTACGTGTCGAAAGTGGCCTGAAATTGTTCGTGTAATAACATACGGCCGGGGTCGCCGCGTCTCTGCGAACTTGTCGGACACGGGACGGCGTGTCTAGATAGTCAAGCAGACAAAATACCTACCTATATCTTCTAACATGAGGATACAAATTTCGCTCTTGTTACGTATTTTATCCATTCTCTTCAATGACAACATTCCTTCTCTGAAAACCATCAAAGGGTCCTGCCGATCCTGAAACATAATAACAAAGTGAGTAGAGCGTTAATAAGTCTCAATTTTGCATTACTTATAAATATGTAAGTCACTGTGCTGTTAACCACTGAGGAGTTCCCGTGTTTGGAGCCGATCCAGAGAGTACTTAGTATCCGGTAATGCTTATCATCGAATTGCATTGTCGTCGGAACTAAAGCAACATGCAGACTTTCAAGTGCGTAGATTAAGAGGAAGTAGTTTTTATTCAGCTTCCAAGCTTTGACCCAAACATATACGAGTATACACACAAACTTGCAAGTTAAAATAAAAGCTTCTAAAAGTATACCCATAGAGACACTTCAAGTTACAAAAATTTGAATACGTTTTCTTCTCTCGTTTAATCAGTTCTTACACTACTGTGCAATTCAAACTAAGTATACGAATTAATTCGTAAACGTGTCGACGCACCCAAATAGATTAATTGTACCGTTGACAGAATTATCTTTGTCCAATAACCGACTCGTATCTGTTTAAACAAGAGGCGACAAGCAGTCAAATTAAACCGTCGTCAGCTCTTAATAGCCGCTCCAGCCGCCCAGATGGTCACGGTTCACAAATTAGCTCGGGTTATCTTAGCGCCGCCGTAGTTGAAACTCCGACTAGGGTTACGTTTCCAGTAGCCAGCTTTCTAATTTATTATCATGTCGGACTGTACAACACACTGACTGTACGAACAAACAGACAGACAGACATACATTCATATGCATTTAGTAAAAAGCGGTTATTTTAATATTACAAACAGACACTCCAATTTTATTTATTTGTATAGATTTTAGCAGAGGGTTATGGAGGAAGGTAGATTAATATTTTTTTGTGTAAATAGATCATCGTTTGTGTAAAATCAGTACGTCGCGTCGTTGCAATTCGTAACGCTCACTTAAAAAATATCGCCGCGAAAGCGTTTAAACTCTCTGGACAACTTTTGCTACATTTGTGGGCAGTTTATGCTGACAATAGGCGGCATAACATTACCCAATTCTTAAGTAACGTTTATAATTATGTATTTTGGCCTAGCAATCGCTATTCAAGATAAACAGTGGGTCCAATAGGAAGTTTACACGACACGCGTTCGTGAACTTCGAAAGTGGTCAAAAGGGAAGAACAATACCTGGTAAGTAGTAAGGAAGTAGTAAGATATTTTTAGGAAATCATGAAAGTCTAAACTATGAGAAAATTGTAAAGGTAACTTTGTAAAATTTGATGTTCGATCACTGCCTGGACTACTTTCCTGATAACTTGGAATGTCGCTATCAGGGAAAAAGGAATAAAACAATCAAAAAGAGTTTATTAGCAAGCTATCATCACTCATCAGTGACAAAAAACAACTTTGCCTAAATATACGGACTCATACAAATGCTTCACGGTAGTCACAAAGTAGATAAGACGGTAGTAGATAAACTCCCCAGAACGACAGACACATTAAGGTTCACTAGTTCATTAAAGGTCTGCTCAAAAGAGATATAAAGTAATGATAGCATTCCAATACCTTCTAGAGAAAGGTGCGGAAATTTCCTAACAAACTGAATAAAAATGGGCCATTGAAATAAATGGGGTTGTAAAGGATAACATTGCAATGTCGCAACGAGTGTTTGATCGATACTCGGAAATTCAACAGGTGCCACACACAACAAGCAGTAAGCAAATTCAGGACAATAACTTTACGTGGACTAGCGTCGACTGAATAAAGTTACAGATAGCACGACGGAAAATTTAGTCTTTATAGATTCATAACTTAGCAAGCAGTATTACTACGTTAGCAGTTAGGACATTCGTCATTAATTTAATTTGAAAAGACTGGATCGATTTCCTGCCTAAAATTAATATTGTTTTATTTGGTTTACTAAACTAGTCTTGAATAGCGTAGACTGAATAAAGTTACAGATAGCACAACGGAAAATTTAATGTTTATCGATTCATAACTTAGCAGTATTACTACGTTAGCAGTTAGGACATTTGTCGTTAATTTGATTTGAAAAGACTCTGGGTCGATTTCCTGATTAAAATTAATATTGTTTTATTTCGTTCACTAAATTGGTCTTTCCATATTATATAAAAAAGTTTTCAATTTCATTTGACAATTTTTGTATTTATAGTGGAGCAATCGATTATGAAACTAGGATTTGAAATTGTAAATGTAATCAGTAATTTTTCAATAAAAAGTGTTGTTCGACTGAGGAAGTTACACCTGAGATGCAAACATTTATCTTATTCCAAACTTTTTTTTTTCCCAGAACACATTCATTAATAAAATTTTGCAAAACAAGAAACCGACTTCAAAATCGACAAGTAACTACCTAGTAAAAAATTGAGGGTTCCCCTCGATTTCCTCATTCATCATCAGATCCTGACTTAGTGGCAGTGGGACCACCTCGGAAGTACGTTCTTTCAAATAAAAAAATAGTAATTGAAATCGGTCCACAATTGAGGGAGAACATACATACATATATACTGTCAAACATAGTCCTCCTTTTTTTGAAGACGGTTAAAAATAGTTGCTTATCGATAAACTTAGCTTCGCTATAACTTCTAAGTGAAAGTACCTAGGGAAGAAATATCGACTTTCTCTTGTCCGTTAGGGTTTAAAATATCGTTTCCGATAAAAAAACGCTATTTAGGTGAAAATGTCGCTTACGATAGAACTGCGGTCAAGGCTCGACATATTCGCATTTTGCATTCTGTTTAAACACACGTGTGCATTTTCAGATCTGCAGTACGAATTGTATGCGTTTCGATACGTGCGAAATGCACGAGAGAAGTTTGATTTTGCACGGTATTTGTCAGTAATGTTGAATTAGCACGGCGTGCTCGAATGCCACGTTCCCTGGATATCTGGTTATTATACACAATTCAATGTTCAAAATTGTAATTTTGAACATTTGATATTGACATTGAAATTTTGATGGTCAATGTTCAAAATTGAAATTTTGAACATTGATGCATCGGTTCCGCGTAGATCTGATTAGGGGTACCTAATCCTAATAATATAAGATCGTTTAATATTAATAAACGGTCTTGCGAAATATTGTTCCATTCTTGTGAAGTCGCTGTTCTTAGTGCTGCCACTGTTGTGCTGGGCACATGATTTCTCGCATATCTGAAACCGACAGCAGTCAGGTAGAAGTAGGCAACCTTTTGCGTTTTCGTATCTGTTGGCTATATTCTATCCACTAGTGAACAATTTTTTTAAATAACCGATGAGGGAAATACATATATTAAATATTTTTATTTAAAAATTTAATTATTTAATATTACCCGGTCGCGATTTTACTAGCCAATATATTTGCAATATGTCAATGTGAATATTATCTACATTTAGAAATATGTCAATGATTATCTAAGTATCATTTATTTCTTATCACAAGTAAATAACAGATGAGGGTAAATATAAAATTACAATCAATAAATAAAATAGTTTAAAATTTATATCGTAGCAAGAGTTTGTATCTACCTACGCTGGAATAGAAAATTATGTGATCTGCGTTCGAATCCCGGACAAGTTACTTAGCTGGCTACCGACCTTCTTTTTTGGCCAACCGACTTGACATTAACCAAGCTCTGTGGACTTTGGTTTTAGAGGATTTAAATTAGTTCTCAATACGAGCAAAGGCTGAGATTATCCTGAGTTGAGATGAAAAAGAGAAAATGTAAACTGTAGGAATTAATTAAGTCGCGTCGGCACAAGGGAAAAGCGTTTGCAGTGAAGTGATTTTCGATTAACAGGCACGGAAACTCCGCTCAGGGTGGTATTTGTTAAGAATCCCACATGAAGCTTAGAAACCGATCATAATTTTTACCAAGAAGAGGGATCGTCAGAGCCGTACGGAGGCAATAAAGTCGTAGCCGGGGGCGATAAATAGAGGATCGTTCGTCGGATTGTGCAGACGTCAGCGCAATATTACCACCCATATATCAAAACCGTACGCCATATCGCCCCTAATAACCGTTATTTAAATACGACATTCCCTTGCGCGGTCCCGACAAATACCGCCGCGTATTTTTGCAGTGTGTAAAAGATGGGCGTCCGTAGAAAACGGCACGCCACGTGTCTACCACGCGTCAATCTCGACTATTAAATTTGCCGACTATATGACGAAAGCAATAAGGTTTAATGAGACGCTGTTTACTTGTTTGCATGTAACTTCCCTTTATTTGTAGTTATTCAGTCAATAGAGCTTATCGCCCCAAATTCAAATTTAACTTGCTACTAGTACTTGAGCTGACAGAACATCGTACGAATTTAGGCATATATGCGATGGGGTATACAATAAGGGAATACCCAATTAATGATCAATAAGACGATTTTTATGTCTATGACGTTACTTATTGTACACTAGCTGACCCAGCAGACGTTGTCCTGCAAGGCTGCACACATCCGTTTCCCGGGATGAAAAATATTTTAAGCGCGTAACCGTAGTTATAAATATTCCAAGTATCACCTAGTACCATTTCTACCGATTGTGTTACGGATAGAAAGGTGTGGAGCCGGCTACACTTTTTAGAGGCGACCATCTCAGTCCTCAAGGGTAGCAACCTAGCAACACATCTGTGACCGAATTATAACATTTAGTAACTGGACTATTACTAATAATAAATAACAGGACTAACATTCACTCACAGTCCCTGTCCCAGCCCTCATACTTACAAACTAACTTACTAAACTTACAAACTAACCATTTGTTACGGGATATAATGATACCCAGTCAGTATAATAGTGATAATATCTCCATTGAGTTATTCCGGTCTGATCCCCAAAACCGATCCACTGCCAATTATATTTTTTTTTAATTCCGGTTGCCGGTCAATAAACAAGCGAGGGACCAGTAACACACAGTAATACGTGCGAAACCGTTTAATTTCCCCGTTCGATTTTAGACGGAGTAATAGCTACCTACAATGCATTTTGGTAACTATATTCCTTTTTGAAGGCGACACCATGGAACAGAGATATAACGGTTGAAACAATGTATAACACACAGCATTTTCCACATTGACTTATTATTACTAAATAAGTCAATGATTTTCCAGTAGGTACCGTTTCGAAATAGATCCGTACATTCCATCAGTTTTTTTTTCGAAACTCATGGCCGTGAATACAGAACGCTAGATGAAACAAAAATGAATGACATTTCAAACGATTTTTCACGTTACGTCACCTCCCAGTTTAGCAAAATAATTATGTGAACAAAATTTGAAAAAAATATGTAACATTTATAGATGAAATTAAAAAAATATTTTAAGAAAATGCTAATCGTAAGGAACTGAACAGGTTATATCTAGGAAAATACATAACTGGATGCAAAAATGGCAAGGTACGTAGGTACACTACTTCATATATCTTCTATCTAAGTGTAAAACACCGTATCGTTCGGTTTTACCAATTTTTTTTCAGCTAGGTACTTTTTTTACTAGTACAATCGCATTGGCCATTAAATTTTTCTAAACCTTTAGTCGTCACCTAACCTAACGATACACCGATGGCTTCAGCACGTACCTAATATTCTCGCAGGATTTCTCCATTGCGCTGGATAAAAGTGCATTTTGGACGCTGCAATACAATTAGGTACATTAACATAAATAGTTTTACAATACAAATCAAATCTACACTGCGTCAGATGGGTTTTAAAGTTTTAAACCACTAAACTGTCGTTACTTGAAGAACGCTTTAACTAATTTAATACATTTGAGTACCTAGAAGTGCTATTACTATTTTGTTTTCATTTTATCAAAATTGTAAAAGTAGTACTATTATAAAACTACGTTTCAATGCGCTGAAAAGTAAGAAATTAGGGTTACCCATTGGGGGTTTGTTACCAACTTACGGGGGTCCCAGGTGCTACTCACGGCCGCACATAGGTACTATCGTGTATTCTGTTCCGTTGACCTAGCTGGATTAATTTTATTATTGGTTCTTGTTAGGTATATCTTTTTTGTGTTTGTTCGCAACAAGGCTTCATGATACGGAGATACAGTATATACTTGACATAATAGAAAAATTGACTTATTAAAATTATTATTTAATATTGCTTCACAGAAATAATAAAACGAAATGCATGTAATCCTGACTTTATATAATTAATTTAGTATTATTTAACATTGTATACCTGTGACAGGTAGGACATAGAGAACTAACTAAATATGTTGTATCTGACCAACTCTTGTAAACCTATTGTCCACATTAAAGTATCTTTGACTTTGACTTTTAAAGGCATCCTACTCATAGTTCGACAGCTCAATACTGAAAGTGACCGATAGTGATAAGTAACTGCGGGCGCATTGGATAGTTGGATAGGCAGTGGTAATATAAAAAGTTTGTGGTCTGCATAAAACTATCGAATGCTACTTTGCATTGGAGCACCGTGGTGGATGGAGAATGCTCTAGGCCTCCTCTAAATGGAAATAATGAGGAGAGGCTTATGTCATGTAGTAGGCCGCTGTGTTGTAACCATTTGAAACTGGCCGGGTATTACCTAGCTAGTTTCTCCCTCCCATAATTATTGGATTTTGGTATTAGCAAGTTTGATTTCAGTTTTAACGATTTTTAAGAAATGTTCTTGAAATTGACAGTAATTTTTACGCATTGAATTTTTGATAATAATCCATATACCGGAGTATAATATGGTCTAGGTCTCTAGGCTCAGCAGTGGCCTGCTAATGTGTTGAATCTACACTCGCTGTAGCCGAGGAGGTTAACGTCGTTTTCCTTGGTTCCAGTTGTTGCCAGTGCACTGGCGCCAGCGGCGGCGGTGCCAAGTCCAGTTTGCCGCTGATCTGCCTGGTGCCCCGCGAGGACGCGCAAGCCCCCGGCGCGCCCGTCGCCTCGCGCACCCGCTCTAGCCCCGCAACCGCCACTAGCGGTGACTTCCAACTTCTCGATGAAGACTACATCAAGAAACACTTCAAGCTGCCACAGCGATCGTTGTACCTCGACCCTTTTAGGTATGCGAGATCCACTTTAAGGGTACGGTCAAACAGCCGACGGGGCGTGACGGCGACGCGACGCTGGCGGGACGTGAAGAGGTTGTAACGTATGAGCAAGTATGGAGTATGTCACACAGAGCCGTCGCGCTCGGCGGGTCGCGTCACGGCGCACGCAGTACAATGCGGACGCTAGCGTCGCGTCTCCGTCCCGCCCCGTCGGCTGTTTGACCGTACCCTTACTATACCGCGAAGCATTAATTTAGAAATGAGAAAAGATTTACTTAACTACCTCTTTTTCCATCATGCGATCCAATCAGTTAAAACTGCCAATGAAAACTGTAGCTAGCTACGTCTAGAGCTAGAGCGTACGTTGTAAAACACATTCCTACAAAATAAATGCTTGAAATCGTTTACAGACGTCCACTAATCACTTTCCCTATGACCCAAGAAGATGTGAAACACTTCAATTTAGCGAGAAAGTATAAAATAAACCAACAGATTCTGGACGGGTTTCTGGATCCTAGTGAAGCTATATCAGCGCCTAGTGTATTTGTAAGTATTGGGGCTGAAATATATAATTATACTGTTTGGTGTCATTTGGTTCATTTGCAAATGCTACATTACATTGAAAATATATTATTACCTAACGTTACTGTTTTATTGTTTTAGCCTTACGCGAAAAGTGAAGCTGAAAAACGCAAAGAAGCGGAAGATGACGAAGAAATTATATATATTTTGCAATTGCCAGATTGGGAGTATAAATGCCCAGTACATAATGAAACTATACGAACACCCAGGTGACAAATAATATTTTAAACATTTTCTCTACGCCTACAAACTTGTCAAGATTTTATTTTACAGCATTGTTGCAGAATTGGTAGTGACATCTATTGACGTTTTTCAAAATGTACACGTTCAAATAGTTATTTTAATGTATTTTGTACAGTAACGTATTGTTTCTTTACGATTGGTTTGCGATTAACCACAATTTCAAACAAATCAAGCTGTATTATTTAGAAATACCATTTACTACTTCTGTACTCCAAGTAGTGCCATCTAGTTGTCGTCGTTTAAATCTTTGTTAAAACGGAACTTGTCACGTAGCTCCTAAAATTTTCGCTAGATGTCCCTGTAGTGTAAGCTAGAAATAATATTATAAACGGCTTTGGCATAAAATCAAAAATGAATAAAACTAGATAACGCTTTCAAGATAACCTAACAACAATTAATACGATAAAAAAGATTTCTGTTTAATCTAAAAGTTCTTTATTCTGAGGTTTTACGTCCCAAATACTAGTTAGTCAAAATTTCAAAGTATTTTATTGTTCTCTTTTCAGATTCATATGGCATTCATGCAAGAAATCAAAGGGGAAGTCGGGCTCGGGGGAACTAAAGCAAGGAGGCGGACCGACAAACAAGCCAAAACCATGGCTCCTAAGCCGGCACACAGATTTCGATTTACTATCTCAATGGTAAAACATTACACATAATAAGAGCCAATTTATATGCACATACTTACTGTTTCACAATACAATAAATAAATAATGATTGTTTATTGTTTTATTTTAATTAAACGGTATCTATTTTCGGCTTACGTTCTTAATCAAACATGGACAAAATTCGTTAATAGTAATGTCATAATTTGATATATAATTTAATTTAACGATAATCATCGCAACCCATAACTGTCCCAGTGCTGGGCACGGGTCTCCTATGTGAGGGGTACAGGCCATAGTCCACCACGCTGGCCAAGTGCGGATTGGCGGAATTCTCACACCTTTGAGAACATTATGGAGGACTCTCAGATGTGCAGGTTTCTTCACGATTCTCACGATCATTCTCACATGATCTCAAAATGTATGTGAAAAATTCAAAAAATCAATTTTTTGGTTTTTTATTTATATCTTTTTTTTCAACACACACACTTTTATTTCATGAAATTTGGAAAAGATAAAAAAAACCAAAAACTTGATTTATTGAAATTTTCATATGACGTAAGCAAAGCAAAACAAAGGCAAAACATCTACTACATTATATTAAATGAAGTTACACTGCACCTGTTTGGCACCTGTGAATGTGAATTGCACACAATTTGATTTTTTTAAATAATTTTTGTTATATGAAAAATCTGATATATGAACCCGTGAAAAAACGTTTCGCTGGCCAAACCCTACCTATTTTGAAGCTTCTAGTCATATACATATAAAAAATATTAATAAAAGAGTTTATCCACTTAAACTAAAGCCTTTTATAGAATTTATGAATAAAAAAATAAGAAAATATCAATAAAAATGTGACATTAATAACTGAAGCCCTTGACATTTAAAAAAACAAAAATTTTAGTAAAAAATATTGAATAGAAAACTTTGAAAATACCATCGTGAATAAATTTACAAGATGTCGGAAAAAGCCCTCCTAGCAAAACTGGCTAATGTGTGAGTATTGATTGTAGGTACTCATCGAGATAGGTACTGCGTATTTTATATGGTGAAGCAAAGTGATCATTAAATTCTAATACCTACGCCCACTTTTTTTTAATACTAAAGGTGGGTGCGGGGTTTGAACCAGGGTTGACCCCCGGTTTGGGAGTCCAACGTTGAACCACACGGCTACCACCAATTTAGGTACATCCTACTCATACATACTAACTAACAAACTAACCAACTAATGTTCTAACACCGTCTGCTAACTGGACTAACAATCATAGTCTCAATTTGAGTCTAGTTCTCGGTCGGTCGCCGTTGTCATGGGCGGCAGCGGAAGGGTGGTGCTGCAACTCGTTTGCTACCTTATTGACATAAAAAATCGAATACCAGTTTAATCCACATGTCTAGCTTGCTAGAGGTCATTACGATCCAAAGAATTTAGTTTTTCACATCGCGATATAAGTAGTACGTTAGTACTTACCTACTTATATCTCGATGGTTTTTCATCAATCAATGTCATTACAACCTTTTTTTAAATTATGATATCATTGATATCAATTCGACTAACAAGTTGGTTGTAACAGAGAAAAAAAGAATACATAGGTAACTACACATTTTTTGTCTCGCTCATAAAACTATTATATTATTTGGATGTCGGCGTTTCTACAGGCCGCTAGCAAAACCTGGCTTTGACGCCTTGAATATGACGGCACCAGTCATGGTACAAATGAATCCTGATGGTAAATGGGAAAACACGAAGCCTCCCAACTTGGATGAGGAGCGATTGAAAGCGGTGGTGCAACACCTGGTCAGTTCTAAAGCAGTGTCAGCGGCCCAGAGCTACTGCTGCCAGTGTGCGACGGAAAGCCAGGTTAATATCAAATGTGAGACAAAACAGAGCCGCTATTGAGTACCTACATCCTACGGTTCCTACCGGCAACCCAATGTGTCGTAAGTGGCGACAGAAGTCTGCCCTTGCTTGGTGGTAGGTTTAATTTTCGTCAGCCGCCAAATTACTTGTTTTCCGGCGACGCGTCCGTGTTGCCTTTGGCGCGGTAATAGTATCATACAGTATTCCATCTTCATACAAAGGGTCGGAACGCGAATCTTACCTACCCGCCTCGGAGTTTGGTATAGCTCGGTCGGTACACAACAGTTGCAGAACTTGCAGATGCACTGTAGGGACGAACGAACGTGTGGGTTTGTAATCAGGAAACGTGCGATTGACCTACCTACTTACATTCACTACAGCTAGAAAGAGGCAGTCTTAGCGCGTGGGACTGTAGGAATTTATTTCAAGGACATGGCCGAGTCTCACTACTGTATGATATTATTACCGTGCCTTTGGTGTTACAGATGTTCACGGGCGCCGCGGACCAAGCACCATATCGCTCGTCTGCTTGTTTGTCGGCTCAACAAAATTTCAAATAATACCTAAGTACCTATAATTGAGTTCCCCAAACAAGTTATTTTGTAAATTTATATGCATTGCACAGACATAGGGAACTTTTTCACTAATGTTTAGATAACGACGCAATTTACAACTTAATTCCTACAGAAAATCGGTGCTAAATCCAACTACGTGCCTGTAATTATGATGCCGATATATCCAGCCGATGAGTGTCCGTTCGACATGAAATGTGAAATGCAGAAAATAAAAGACGCCGAATCAAAACCTACCAAGAAAAAAGCAGTCAAATCTGAAGAGGACAAAAGACACAGTGAAAAGGAGAAGGAGAGGAAGAAAAAGAAACGTGGATTCGTCATGCAGAGACTCACTGATTTCGACTTATTGTCACAATGGTAAAATAATTGATGAGCAATAAACGCTTTTATCTAATTACGTTATTACCTTACTACTTCCGCAGTAATGTAATGTTAGTGTTCCCAACTTCAGTGTATAATTTGTACTGTCCATTTCATTTGTAAAGTCATGTAGTTGTTATTATATATTATTATTTTGTAATAAAATATTTTTCTTATTAACTGTATTTTTTAATGCTTATACATACACCTGCACGAGGATTCAGCAACAGAAATAACACAACTTAAATAACACATAGGTACAACAAATACAACAGAAATAACACATCACTAACACTTACAATTCGAGAACAACCTTATCTGTCACATAAATAGCTGCCCCAGCCAGGAATCGATCCCGGACCTTCGGCCCCGCACCTACGCAGAGGCTGGATCATGACAGTAATGATAAATCTACGGTATGTTGTTATATTGCGTTTAGGTTACAATGTTGTGCGCAGCATTTTGCAGTAGGAATTTGACGCCGTTTTTTGAGTAGGTAGTATAGGTATCTACAGATAGGTATCGCGGGAATATTCAGAATATCTTTGGAGGACCTTAAAACGTGGAGGTCTGGTAAAACTCGATTTTCGATTTCCGTAAATTCTACTGAAATTACTAGCGTAGAAATTTGCTCCAAAATATCTATTGATTTATTGTACATAATAAATTTAATGTTCTAAAAAAATCAAAAATCAAAAACTTCAAAAACACGAATAATGTCAGCATTGACTTATTATTACTAAACGAGCTGTGCAACTTCGTCCGCGTGGATTTTTTACAAAAAAAGTAGCCTAAGTTACTCCTTATGACATCACCAATCTGCCAGTGAAAGTCCCGTCAAAATCGGTCCAGCCGTTCCAGAGATTAGCTCAAACAGACAGACAGACAAAAATTGTAAAAAATGCAGTTATTTTGGTATATGCACTGTGTATATATATATTATCCATATGCATTTAATAAAAAGCGGTTATTTTAATATTACAAACAGACACTCCAATTTATTTATTTGTTTATATAAGTCCATGACTGTCACTGTCAGTCCAAATATTGATGTTTTGCAACGTAAGTCGCCATTTTGCCGTAAAAGGTCTCTCTCTCCTCTCACTCTTAGGACCCCGACCTTGGAACACGCAAGCGGATAATGCTTCCTATCTCATTTTCTCCCACGTTAAATGTTAAAATTCGTCTGTCATTTCCGTTTCATCGACTTTCAATTCACAACGATGTCAAAGAAGTTTTCACTTCAAATCTGTAATTTTATAATTTTAATAGGACATGCTGTAGTCATAAATAAAAAATCGAATTTATAGTTTATATGGCTACACTAACTTTACTTGTATCTTTAACAGTTTGTCAGGAACCGGTTACCGTAAACGGTATTACAACTTGAACTACTACAAGTCATTCCGCAGTTTATGCCCAGTGTGCATTATAGAACAGGTTTGTTCATTACTAGGTACATTATTAGGTAAACAGTACATATTGGGGTTTGCTTAAGTATTTATGAACCACTATTGTTTCCTAATCTACAGATATTATCAACGATACCGGTATTAAAGGTATTTTATAATATTTTGTAAGATGCATAAGAAGTTACTTTAAAATTACAATTTTCACACTCTTGTGATCATTACACATAAAAACACATTTTCTTATTCAACCAAAGAAAAGTGCTTTCCTCGTGTGGTACTCGTTAAATCAAATTTCATATGACATTGTAACAAAAATGTTGTTTATTGCAACACATAACATTAATGCCACACTATACTAACGAAATAAGTACCGAATTTATTGTAAATAAATAACTTATTTAAATAACTTTAGTCCGAAACCACGGCATCCAAGATTTTAAAGTAATATTATTTTGTCTCTATACCAATATTTTTTGAAGTGTGGCAATACTGCTCACGTCTTTACTCTATATTGACTATGGCCGATGGCCGACTAGGTTTGGGTACGGTATTTGTCGTGCGTGAAATAGATTAGTGCACATTTCGAGTATATTTTCAAATCAACTTAAACATTTTAGTTATCATGTTTCTGTAACAAGTAGTATAGAATAAAACTGATGATATCTTCAGGATTCTAGATACAATTTAAGGTGAGCCTGTGACAAATGTTTTGGAGCGGACGTGGGATACGTAATTAGTTTCCCATTCCACTTTTTATGTTTTCACACCTTATCCTTTAAAATCCCAGATAGAGCTGCCCTGTAATGTCTAGGTCTGCGCATCTAGCTATTGCCAACACGTATAGGTCACAGTCTGAGTCGTTTAGTTTATATGTAGGGGCGATCAATTCAGCTGCGAATCGTGGATAATTAATGTCCGTGGTTTTTTTTTGTGCGCACGGATGCATGTGAATCCTGCGCTGTGTTAAAAAAATATTCTCACGCTCGGAGTCCTTTATGCCGTTGTCGTTTTTTTAGTTTTCCTGCACATGGCTCGAAACTTCCTGTACGCAGGGTGCACGAAATACGTGACGAATTTGTGTTGGTGTGATGTGCAACAGTGTTCAGTGTGTTGCACGTATAGTGGCATAGGCGAGAGTTAGTGAGGAAGTGTAAATTATTAGAAACGCAAGAAGCGAAACATATGATTTAGATTTTGGCCTTGATTGTGACAGTGGAAAAGCAAAGTAAAGCCAGTTTGGCCTTGGATAGATATCCAGTTAATTCATATGGTGTGTATTTTTGTAACTTGATTCTCTAAGCACATTTTATTGATTTCTTGTTAGGTACTGCAAATAGCATTTTAAAGAGAAATTGGTTGCATGCAAATGTGGCATCTTTGATTAAATTGATTAACAACCAATCATTTTGACAGCATTGTCAAAGTTATTGTTTAGAAATTGTAATTGATAACCAAAATGTGTGTGCAAGATATACTCATTTTAATATGCACTATGATAATATCTATAAAACTTCACATCCAAATTATATGTGAAGTTCATTTCTTCTTGTATATGATTGTATCTTCTCATATATTACTTATTATTGATTTTTGAATCAATAGACATGGGAAGTTTGCATATGGGAAGATAGATTATGAACAAAAAGATAGATAAATGTGAGGTCTACACAAACTTCATTACTCCCATAGCGATAGTTTGACTTTTAAATTGATGCAGTAAACTGATTAATGTATGATAATAGAGATTTAATCACTCAACTGATTAAGGGTCGATTCTTAAAATTGTTATTTACTGCAACATTTTTTTATGATATATGAGTTAAAAATTAGATGAAATATATGGAAGTCAAAGAAAATTAAATATCTTAAATAGGTGTGAGATCTAATAAATACTTCATTTTTGTGTATAGGTATGGTTATTGATTGTGATAATGGGAGTTGATTGTCTTTATTATTCTAATGAAATATCTTCTATAAAGAAAACTTAAAAATGTGAGAATATCTTTGAATAATTCTCTTAATTTTACACAAAAATTTATAAAAATGACTTACTGTAATCAAATTGTTTTCATTGAGATTATACCACTATTTTTTGTTCTCAAAGTTGCTACTTTGGACAACTATCAGTTACTCAAACTATCAGGTATCTATCAAATAAGAAGTCGAACTATAGTTTTTTATTTATAAGGAAATAAGATAGCTACTGCATTCATCTTTATTCTACTTGATATTTCATATTCAATATAATTTTACTTCTGAGTCATTTTCACAACTAACAAGTTTCTTTGTCTGCTTATTATGTATGTATTTTATACATTAAAATCTTCAATGTTAAATAATTTCATTCCTATCATTGATATAATGTGGGGATACACAAGGGGTTAGCTCACTTAACTTGATATTGATTGAGTGTGTCCTCCTTGAGACAAATTATAATACAATCAACACCACTTACAATGGTTCATACAAAATGACATCCTGTCCTCAACTTTAAGGTCCTTTGTGTATCTGAGACAGCTGTGCCTTTATCTCAATGAACTCCATGCCTTGTTTCTCACACCATTCCCTTGCAATCTCTTCACTAGCGTCCTCTATGAACAGGAACTAGTGCTGAAATCTTTTTTATGCTTTTATCTTTCAAATGAAATATATTAAATTCATGTTTAATCCATCCATTGTTAGAAAAATTATATGTAAAGGCCCCAATATTTTATTTATTTATTTAAGGTACTCGAAACATAATAAAAGTTAAGACTGAATGATGCCTAAATGTGTGTAAAAAAGTACTTGCTGAATAAAAGCGTAACATGAATATAAAGTGTTATATTATGCTGACTTTTAATACTTACCATTGAATAAAATCTTAGCACCTTGGCAACTGCTATTGCAATGTACCCACTATAATCTGACACTTTTGTTCCTACAGGCACAGTGCCACATGCTGATGTAAAATTGGAAAATAGAAGTGAGTTTTTTTTTAGTAACATCATATTAGTTTATTCATTATCAGTATGTTTATCATTATTATAAGCATTAATTTCTGATCTTTTGCTTTGTTATTAGTCAAACCCACAAAACAAACTTAGAATGGAACCATCATGTTCACACTCTAATTGTGACATGTTCGAGCGGAGCAGGCTTTTGTTCAATGACAATGAGGACAATAATATGGATGACGACACCATCATGGTAGATAAGTCAGACTGTCGTGCTATACAACCTATAGATGATCTTGAACGGGAGGACTTTGAGGAAGAGAACCGAATGTTAAAACATTGTTCAGGCATGATGGTTGATGATGAAATGCCAAGCAACTCTCACTACTCGGGGAACCTCTCCAGTGCCAATTCCAGTTTGACTTCCAGTTCTGAGACAATATCTACACTATCCCATATCATTGGCAATGACCTGAGCCTGCCGGGGTGTAGCAAGAATGATGATTTCGAAGGAAGCAACGCAATAATAAAAAACATGATACATTCACGTACGCCAATTTACCCTAAAGAGGAGCCTATAAAGGAAGATTTTATGCAAAAATTGTTGAACAGCGGGGTGCAGGAGAAAAAAGACTTTCCGAAAGGCAAACTGTACAAGGCAGATTTGATGGAAAACTGCTGTGACAACGATGCTGATATGGAAGGGACAAGCCAATCGCGGACGAGTTCGAATGCGTCGAGCATTGGAAGCGGCAGCAGCAGCGTGCCATCTACGTCTAACGCCGACAAGTTACTCGGCCTTCATCACAGCGGTTCTCATAACCAAGCGGGCAGTTCCAAGCAGGTACTCATTTTTAACAGTCGGCTAATTCTTTGTCCACACATATTGCTTAAGCGAATAAATTTATGTGTATAAATAATAATGTAGGCGACAACAATGTTGTTTGACTCGATTCAGCACAGCCGAGGCGATGCGGCCATTTTTAAAGCCTTTTGTAATCTGCTTTGGCAGTAAACTGGATTACCAGTGTCAGTCCTTATTAGGATTTGATTATATTAGTGCTATTATAAAGTTGGTCAAAATTGTATTGTTACTTTAGTTTAGTAGACTGAAGAAAACCCATATTGATGTGTTATCACCTTACACATAAAAAACAAATGTATTAAATTTCTTGTTTATTTACAGTCATAAGTAATACTTGGGTGACAAGTCTGCTAATGTATATATGCTTGAATTGAATTTTTCCAGATTTGCTTTACAAAATGTGGCAAACTATGCCGACGATTGAATCATAATTATATAAATTAGCAGACCTGGGCCTCTTTATTTTGTTACTAATAGTTACTTTTTACTTTTAGAGTTATGCATATGAGGATCTCGATGATGAGTCTGATGATGATGTCACCGAAGAGGCCTGGTGCACTTGTCTGTCTTCCCATGAGGTAATGATCTATAAATATTATAGGTGCAATCTCTATGAACAATTTCAGTATTCAAATTTTTCCTCACATCTATCTATCTATCTATAAATTAACCTCTTTTTAATAAATGCATATATGGATGTATACACGGTAAATACATTATACCAAAATAACATTTTTTACAATTTTTGTCTGTCTGTCTGTTTGTTGGTTTTGGCTAATCTTTGGAACGGCTGGACTGATTTTAACGGAATCTCACTGGTAGATAGCTGATGTAATAAGGAGCTACTTTTATTTTGGAAATTTCCACGTAACAAAAAATCCACGCGGACGAAGTCGCGTGCACAGCTGGTGGGGTATACAATTTGTTATTTAATAGTTACTTTTCTGTCCACTACCAATGACATAAAACAATTCAGCGTGAAGATGTTACTTTGATCGTAGCTAAATAAAAACACGTGCATGAATATTGGTTATGGGTCTTCATTGATATCACGTTTCATGTACAAAGTACAATTCGCAGCGGCTCGTCAACATATTAATAATTGACTCCGTACTGCAAACTCGTTGACTTCCGCGACGATTGAGCGGACGCACGTTGCTAGCGGACAGGATTAGTTTGTTGTAAGGCGATGGTAAAAAATAGGCTTTCTTCGCAGGACGATGACGATGATGACGAGCCCGAGCCGGACGAGAGACTCTGGGTGAGTATACGTGTTTTGTTGTTAACAACATTACTTACTAACATTTTTCGTCAATAAATCGACCACTTCATCGTGAATGCGGTACTGCTTCATCATCACAACCCATAACTGTCCCACTGCTGGGCACGAGTCCTCTCACAGTGTGAGGGGTACAGGCCATAGTCCACCACGCTGGCCAAGTGCGGATTGGTGGACTTCACACACCTTTGAGAACATTAGGGAAAACTCTCAGGTGTGCAGGTTTCCTCACGATGCTTTCCTTCACCGAAGAACGGAACGGTCGGAGTCAGAGTTGAGTTGAGTTGACGTCGAGTTGGTGTAATGTACGCAGTTCGTTACAGACACTATTGTACCTTATTTGTCGTTCTATTAAATTTACATTTGCTAAATTCTTCTACGCTAATTCTTAGCGAACTAAAGATATTACTGATATGACCATTAATGCGTTTTAATCGTTCCATTACCAGTACGCACTGCCAATAATTGTGCGTTTGTCGCTAAATGTTTGTAGGTCTATCATGAATCATTTGACAGAAGCAACGAAGCGAATAAGAAAGTATGCAATTTACTGTCAGGCATCCAACCTATCCTGCATGAAGTCACATTTACCCATGCGATCATTTACACTCGACATTAGTAGGATTAGCACTTACAAGTAATAGTAATATTACGAAGGATTTTCTTAAATGAATGAAACAATTACAGAGGAAGAGACGTTACGAACCGCCGCCGCCGCAGGCCACCAAGAAGTTTCGCCCGGACGGATCACTGGTCCCAATCGACATGTGGGCCAACGCCCACGGCGGACCAGCCAATGTCGGACACTCGCCCGATTTGCGCCAGTGGCTGAATAGGTATGTTTCATTTTTTCCCAAATAACTAAATGACGGCGGTTAACTCCGATAATAACCGTTATAAGTAGTGGGTTATTTATTTTTTCTTTTTAAAGTAGAATATAGGAATTTGATAGATCAATCATCAAGTAGTAGTGAATTGCGTAAATCGCCCAATTTCATACATTGCATTTATTTTTTATACGCAAGATAAAGTCGTAAAGAATTGAATGCACAGTTACTTCGGCACACTTACATATTATGTATTTACATAGCATGCACAGCCAGGCATGATCAATACTAATATTTTTAATGAAGGCAATTGTTCCAATTGCTAACCTAGTTTAGTTTTTAGTATATGTACATATATGTGTATATAAGTAGTGAAATGATTTTTATTTTTCTAGGTATAGTAACGGACCGTATAAAGTCTCATGGACCACCAGGGGTCCGCGGACTCCAGGTTAAAGTGCGGTTTAGCTGGTTACCTACATGTTATATAGTTTAACATGAATATTTTGTGTAGTATATAGTAGTGTACCACATCGTAGTATAGTCTTTTAATAAAGTTTATTCAACACAAGCTTGTATATCACTTGACACGGGGGAGGGAACATTGCGCGGATTGAGGATCGGGACGGCTTAATAATATTGCAATAGTATCTTATTAATATTTTGTCCTTGTAAATTCTAGTGCCCTAACACTACCGCTCAAATAATATTATAACCTATTAACATACAACGTTGTATTCTTGAAGATTTTAATTTGACTTTATGGTTACCAAAAATTTATATTTTTTGAATGTGAACACTAAGTTTGATAATAATACCCCAGTTGGTTTCTACGAGTGACTGAAAATTTAATTTGCGTTGCGAGATTTGTTGTGTAAATGATCCTTGCAATCGATTTCCTCTTTCAAACGAGCCGCGTTATTTCGGCCGAACCTTTTCTTTGATCAAAGTACAAACTTCCAATTGTTCCAAAAATAACTTCCCTTATTCGTGTGGCTTCTTCGTTTTATATGACCTCTGCAGAGTTGACGCACATTAAACCCAGAAACCCGACGTCGCCTCGCCTCGAGTCTTGAACTTGTCCCGAGGCGAAGTGACGCCTTCTTGATACAAAGAACAATTAACTGATCGTAGTGATATATGCGCACGGGCTTCTATGTTACAAAATCATTCTCCAACGATGTTCATTATAAATGTCCCGTGTAAATCTAGAATTAATCTCGACTTACATCCGTTTATTCATAATCCTAATATGACCTGACCCAATCTTCATTCCGCGAACTGCGTGGCCCGCCCTCGTATGTTTGCACCTATACTTTAAGATCTAGTAGGATTAAGTTACATAATAAGTATCACTGCAGCTACTCAAATGACATCTTAATCACATTGCACACAATTACTGTGCTCATTTTCTTGTCAAAAGCAATATTGTGTCTCACGTCAGGAAATGAAACAGCGCATATTACGTGCAATTTGCGTTATTATACTGTTTCATATCGTATATAATGACGGAAACTATACTGGTGCCTCTGGAATGTTCTTTAATATTCATCTCAAAGTATGCTGTAAAAACGGACCGTAAGATAGTGTACCATCTAATGCAAGTCCTATTGTCATCGTCGTATTATTATTTAAAGGACTGACGTATATAGAGAGAAGGGACGAGTTCATATTCTTCCAACACAATAAGTCGCACAAAATGGGTCAGTTGTAAAGCTATACTTTTTCTAAGGAGCCATCTGTACCTTACGCCAACAATAGGATACCTTGCTAAATGCCGTTTGTCTCTTTCTATAAAATATGCCGTCTCTTTTCATTCTTTGCAACCCACTTTCAAAATTAAAAGAATTTCTTTTAATACAAACCTTTCATTATTCCTTCCCCATCTCTTTTGAAAAGTTACTCGTAAATGATATAATACTTTTGTAAATATGTATTGTAAGAAATGCGGCGTTAAAAAAGCTTGAGAAATAGAAGTGATGTCGTAAATTTTGTTGCATAGGTATAAAAATTGAAAACAAGACGAAAAGTCAGACCCATGACAAAATATTGTTAGTAGGTATCTACTCAACTTTTAGTACAGTCGCCGAGACCAATAATAATTGTACAATCGTAATGTGGTAAGACTGCCTACTTGAACTCTTTAGTCATGGGTTGGTGAAGCAGGGTGAGATCAAAAACTATTAATTGACTTATTAATACTTACGTTTTATTATAATAAAGTGAAAGTCATCGACGGTTCGTTTCTTTGTCGATTTGCATCCTAAATCCTGGTGCTACCTTATAATTTTTAATAATAGATATGTTGGCATCAAATGAAGACCCCCTACGACAGCGCCAGTTAAGGGCTGATGCAAGGGTATTAACTAGTATTAGTAATACTATAACTAATACTGTTAATAATGAAAAATTAAAAAAAAACAGTAATTAGATTATTATAAAGTAGGGTGATGACGGTTGATGTATGCATCGGATTATTAAAAGCGCACCTGTTTACGTTCCCAAGCGTTTCCGCTAACCTTCACAGGATACCTTAGTATATAAGTACAGTATATATATTAGTATAGTTGAAGCAGCATTTGTTTAATACAATTATACTATGTAATAATATGTATATGTTGACATTATGTTTGTTATAGTTATGCTACTAGTTTATCAGCAAACGTTGAATACAATATAATTATAATTGTTATTGCAACGTTATCAAACTTATCTTTGTTTAAAGAGATTTTTATATAAATCAGTACTATCAAAACTCCTCTTTAATTCTATATTTTATTTATGACAGAGGTATATGGCACGATGTTGGAGTAATATATACAGTAGCTTAGTAAAGTATGTTAAAAACTCATGTTTTTGACAAATTAACTCATGCAGGTTGTACAGATGTGCTTTTATGGTGTTCAGTTCGATCCCTGTTATTCGTAAACAACAAACGTTGGTACACGCCTGCGCCAGAGTCGCTGGTAATATCTTACCGAGGCGCAATCGTCTTGATTAGATGCAGGAGTGACGGCGTGCCCGCTCTGAATAACGTCACGTGTATCCAATACATTGTCGAGTGCCTAGTTGGAAATTTACTTGGTGTCACACGAATCTCATGTAAACACGTTCAGGCGCTCCAGCCAATACGCAAAGTGCCGAGCGGCGTGCTCTGCGAATATCAAGCCTATTTGTTGGCTCGACCACTTAAAGCAATTTGAGGAGTCGATGTGTAATCAAAATCAATTAATGTCACACAATGGTCGGGCATAAATGTTGTTGCAGATTCCAATCATGGTCGGACGAGGAGCAGACTCAGGCGCTCGATGCGCTGATTAACCGCTGCGCATCCAGCCATGTTCGGCACGTGATGAAGGCTATAGAACCGATGTTCCAGCGAGACTTCATCTCCCTCCTGCCCAAGGAGCTGGCCCTCACGGTGCTCGGCTACCTGCAGCCCAAGGACTTGCTGCGTGCCGCTCAAACTTGCCGCTATTGGAGGTAAGTTTTCCACTTATACTCCCTTATACTTCTCTTTCCTTTTACTTATACTCTTATTTTCCCTTATACTTCTCTTTCCTTATACTCCGTTTTGTTGAACCTTAATTTATACATCATCGCTTGTGAGTGCTAAACAAACACTGAAAAGATTTTTTCAGTGTTTTATACTTATCAATATCAATGAAATGTAAATATGGCAATGCAAAAACATTAGTTTTTTAAATTAACGCACATGAAACGTTGCGTTTTAATTAAGAAGATTTTTTATTTAAAAGATTTTATGTATGTTGTTATGTACTATTTATTTAATTAGTGTAATTTGTTGTATAAACCATTCTAATTAATTCAATAAATAAATAATAATAAAATAAAGAAATAAACAGTGAGGTAATAACAATTTAACCAGAACAATTTAAGTAAATGATCGGTTCAATTACTTCAACTCTTAACAGCTTTTTGTAATCTCAGCTTTCTAATTGGCTAACATCACGGCACTGATTGTAAGAAAACATTCAAGTCTGACATTGTGCTCAGTACTTAACCGCCAACTGTTCAGCGTGTCATATCGTATTACACGATTTGTAAAATCCGTTGGAATGACATGCCGGTAAGTGTGTCCCTCCAAACATATCAAAATTATTGACCGTTACCAGTCATATATTGCGCAGAGATAATCACCTAATAACACATCGAAGGATGCAGTAGGGTTGACATACATATCCGTGCATTTTACCTATTATTACCTAATCGCGTCACCTTAATTAATTAGGAAAAGCAATATAATTATTCTTAAAAAACAATGAGAGTTGTCATAAGTTTATCGGATTACAATAATAAAATAGTGATAACCTAAGTATGATTTTATAATAAGCACTTATAATAATATGCGCAAAATATTGTTTTTTCGTTGTGTAAAAGTAGGGCACTAAAATACGTGTTTCCAATAATTATGAAAACATGAAACTCTATACCTCGGGTAACAGTAGAATAGTGGTAATCCGGTGTACTGTATAGGTGATCATAATTACATCGGTAATTTTGCGTGTACCGTCTGTTGCGGTTTATTGTCGCCGATTCTTCCGCTCAACCGCCTGTCACGGTGACATCTGGTTACCGTGCGGTGAGGTAAGGTTGGGGGGCGCCGGACGTGCTGTAACACGAAAGTCTGTACTTGGTTAAGTGCCCTATAATGATAATTATGTCATTAGCGCGCGAAAAGTGGGCCCGTAAAATTTTGCTAATTGTCCTACTTGACTGACAGAAAGCGCACAGACTGAACGAGTGGACCTAAAAACATGAAACTTTGTACAGTCGATCCCTGTAATATTGTAGCGTGAATTCCCTGAATGAGTAAAATGCAGGGTTTTATGAGTATAAAACGAAGTAGCAGGCAGCAATTAGTAGATAGATACAATTTGGTATAATTCTCTTAAGTATACGATTAAAAACGAGCAACAGATTTTGCTTCATTTTACTACACTTACTGTACTTCTGTCGGCTGTTTACACTTAAAAAAGTACCCATTCAAATTTTAAAGTACAGCATTAACTATTTATAATTTAAGAATTTCGTCAAATTACGAAGTCACTTCAATATTTATCTTAAAACAAAAGATGCAGGCTATCCAGTTTAACGCAGTGTTCCCAATCGGAAATGAACTAACAATGTAATGTGACTTGGCTGCACTCAAGAACACTTTGTTATTGACCAATGATCAGAAGTGCTTCCTTTTTGATCACGAGTCTCGCTTTAGACCTTAACCAAATTCGTCAAGGAATAATAAATTATATTTTGGTGGCATCTTCATAATATGAAGATTATTAATACACCATTATTATTAATAAAAGATAAATGGAATGATCGACCAAGTTCTCGTCAGACGACAATGATAGTTTAAAATTTAAATAGTGTAATTATATAGATTCAATTTACAATATTGTACTCACGATACATTACCCAAATGCTAAGATGCGATGCAAGCCCCTGTAAATGTGACTACCCTGTATACTATATACTATGTAAGTACCCTGAACCATCGACATGTGAGAACAGTTTTGTCTTTCATCTTGAGCAGAATACATAATTTTTGTTGTCTGAAGCTCATATTTAGTGTTGTGTTACTTATCGTAGGTACTGTTATGTTGACATTTTTATGTGACCGTATAATTATGGCACAGCGTATCTTGTTCTATGTGATATTATATTCACGTAAGCGTAACTACATATATACAGAAATAGGCTAACAGAAAACGAGACTGATGGTTAATTAGAGATTATTCTAAATGGATCAATTTCTAATATTACCTTGATTTTATACTAATAAAGTTAAGATTAAACGAACTTACTTTAAGTTTGATCTTGATTATATGACCCCAATATTTAACGGTAGGTGTTAAAAGGATACTATAGTAATCCATCTATCTAAGATCAATTATGTTTCTAAAGTTCTCTAATTTTTCTATTTTTCTTTTATTACTTGTTCTAGGGCAAGGGTGAGCAACCTTTTTAATCAATGGGCCAATTTTTTTTTATCGGGCCGCACATAGATTACCTCTTATTAATAATTTACGAAACTTTATTTTTAATAAATATTAGAATTAAAAAAAAATTAATTTTAGAAATGTTTGGCGGGCCGCATAAAGATGTTAACGGGCCGCATGCGGCCCGTCGGTCGCGGGTTGCTCATCCTTGTTCTAGGGTATTGTAGATGAACTAACTTAACAGTATTTAAATAGCCCATCTGTACTAGAAAACTATTAAAGTATGAATTGCGTTGAGTGCGAAAATAACGAATGATGTACAATTCTAGTATTAACAAGGTGGTGATTTTTAAATTTAATTTTGTGTGTCCATTGCGCGTACTAGGTTGTTGTGGAATAAGTATGGAATATAAGATACGATTTTACTCAAATCTCCATAGATCTTGATTTTTTTATAATTTACAGATTATATTTTAAGATAGCGTTGACAACAACCTGGCTGAATCAGTCAACGTATGTTGTTTTCTAGTTGCTTTGCTACAGTATGCTAATCCGCGGCGGTGAATATAAAAACAGCCGTTATATACTGAACAAGGCTCTACATTGAATCCATTACCGTCAAATGTATGCTTCGTTGACACTTCAGTGACAACATAACAGGTCATTACAATAATGCTCCGCGCAAATTGGCCACCGGTGGCTGGCGGCTAGCAGTTTTCATGCTTTTTGCACCAAACGATTGGTCTTTCTTTCTTTCTTTCTTTCTTTCTTGTCGTGATGCCTTTGGTGTTATGCCAACGCGGGAAAATCTGTACAATATCAATTGTACAGATTTTCCCGCGTTGCAGTTTAATTAATTAGTATAGAAAAACTTGGTTTAAAAAAAATAATAACTTGCAAAATGCATCCGACAGATTCCTGGCAGATGACAATCTACTATGGAAGGAGCAGTGCCGACGCGTCGGTCTTACCACACTCAAGAAGATGCCCCGTTCGTTCCCGCGGTGCGCAAGCCCTTGGAAGGCCGCCTACATCCGCCAGTCGCTCATCCAGGAGAACTGGCTCCATAAACCTGTGCACAACCCTATAGTGATGAGGGGCCATGATGACCACGTGATCACCTGCCTCCAGTTCTACGGCAACCGGATCCTGAGCGGCAGCGACGATACCACCCTCAAAGTGTGGTCGGCCATCACGGGCAAGGTGAGATTCGCTTCAGGTTCAGCTCATTAGCGACCAACTACAGGACGCCCGTCCGTTCGTTATGGGTATAGCGTTGGAAGTCCGTATGTCGTCTGTAGTGCTTCGATGGAAAGGAAAATCGGGGCCGAATGGGGGGCTTTATGTGCCCTCCAGACAACATTTATTTAGTTTTGCAAAGTAGTTTTGTTCGGTTTGTCCAGTCTCTCTATTATACCTAAATGTATTGCTTATATTAGAGGTTGTTTGTGTTATTGTGGAAAAATAGAGGTAATTTAAAATGCCCATTCTAAATCAGAAGAGCTTAGAATATTTTTCCTCAATACATAATGTACATAAAACGTAGATAGCTGCTCCTATGTCTTGTATCATATTTAAATAAATTTTAGAATAAAGTAGGTATTTTTTTCAACGTAGGTACAATCGATCGAACTCAATGAAAAATTCTTTAAAATTTTTATTAACATTTTAAGGACTTAAAGTCCATTTAAATTTTTTTATTTAACAATCAGATCTATGTTGAGTATTGTGGATAAGCATATACTTAAAACGCTTTTACTACAGAGTAGAGAGTTGCTATATTATTAGACCCATGGAAGATGTACGTGATTTTTTACCTTGAAAGTAGTATCATTAAATAATTGCCAGCTCTGTACTGTTTTGATTTTTTTTACAAATTACATTACAAGTTTTTCGCTCTTGGCTTCGCCCGCGTCAAATTCTTAATTTCCAAACATCCTTTCTGAGATATCACTTGCGTCATTTGAGAAATCTAAATACTAAGTTTCAAGTGAATCCATTGAAGAAATAGAAAAGTTTCAGTGTATCCCCTTTTTTACCTTAAGGGGAGAATTTCCGAAAAATCTAAAATCTAAATTAGTGATCCCCTGCACTCCCCAACGAACATACATACATGCCAAATTTCAGCTTCGTCCATTCAGTAGTTTCGGCTGTGCGTTGTCTGTCAGTCACATGGTAACGGAAGAGTTTTATATAAAGATAGTGATTACATATAATAATAGTAAAATAAATCGAATTTTAGTAAAGTATTTTGTTTTGAAGTTATTATTTCATTTTTATTACAATAGGTGTTTATTTTATTCATATAAGTATATCGTTGACGGTATACATTATCCTTTAGCCGCAATAAGTGCCATAATTCGTCGTATCCTACTTTTTATGCATGACTTAATAGTGTTTTGAAGACGGGGATTATGGTTCCACACGAATATAAACATTTTAATTAGTTTGATGTTAGATTTGAATGTTTCTCTTTTCAGAAGCTCTTAGCTATTCTCGATAGGGTTCATATCTGTATCTATCTAAAAAATATAAAACTACGAACAATAACATTATATAATGTAACTGAAAGCCCAACTTTTAAACTTAAGTTAGGGTATTCTTTTTAACGCCCATGAGCCCATACGACTTCTATTTACTCTTTTATTGTGTTTGAAGCATAATAAATATCTTATTAAATGCTGCCAGAGCTAAAATCTCATTCAAGATACTATATTATTAACACTTGTTACTATTATTTCCCAAAGTTATTTTCTAATTTTGGGATTTTTTTTTTATGTTTGGGTCTAATAATATGGCAAGGTAGGTACTGTAAAATATATGTAGTGTTATTCAACATTTTAATAACTTATATTTCGGTATAAATTTAACTTCATGCTTTCTGGATATATTACATAGATTTGATCTGATATACAAATGATAGCTAAAATTGAATTTAATTATGTATAATATATTTTATAGCACACCCTAAACCCGACTTTATGCCACGCTTTCCACTGCTAAAGTAGTCGATTTTTGAACGGGGCTATAATGAATAAGATGCGAACTTCACTGTGTTCACAGAGTATATTATTGAACAAGAGAACATTGAAATGCATAGCGAATATTACTTTACTTTTACTTGCTTTATAATATTGTGTGAGTTAAACCCACACTTTAGTCATGTTTTTAAACGTATATTTATTTTATAAACGTTTCAAATGATCTCAGTTAGAGTATGTTGTGTGTGTAACGACACTTAAATTTAGGCGTATTCAGCTAAATGTTGTTAGGTAATTATATTTTCATGGGAAAAATTATGTTTGTATTATTCTCAGTGATAAACTTAACATAGTGTACACATAAGACTAGTGATACTGTTTGCCAAAATCAGTAAAAATATTTATTGTTATCTATTATTCTGGTTTTTTTAGTTAAATAATGGTTAGCGGCGCTGGTTAACAACTCTGGTAGGTTCCACTGAATACAGTTAGATGTTGTAGAAATAATTTAATGTTAATATTACGTAAACGTTTTGTTATAATACGTAAACGTTTCGTTCGTGCGCTAACTTCACACCATATAGTATACAACTTTACGCACACGTATAGTAATGTACTAATATGTAGCTTCACCAATTCTCTGTCATTTAGTATCTTGGGTATTATATGTTTTAGTACATTGGGGATAAAATTATCGTGTTGTATTTATATTCGTAATAATAAACTGGCCGCCATAGCCTTCGTTAAGTGAATAAAACATTATAAAGATACGAGTCTTTTTCTTCTTCCCACCGATAAACATTCTGATGTTTAGTGGGCTCTGTCGCCTATCAACTTTGACTAACGGACGCTGTCACAGACGACTAAACACTTATGTGGACTGTAACGAACAACGTGCGCCGTTCACCCTACAATACCAACAAAACTAACTATAGCCATACACGAACTAAAATTAACTATAGCCATTATACAATACCGTTGGAACGTTTTCAGTGTCTCCGCACGTTAGTGGGACACTCTGGTGGAGTGTGGTCGTCGCAGATGATCGGCGACCTGGTGATCAGCGGCTCCACGGACCGCACGCTGCGCGTGTGGAACGCCAAGACTGGCCAGTGTCTAAAGGTGTTGGCCGGGCACACCTCCACCGTGCGGTGCATGCATCTGCACCAGAACAGGTATATTGTTGCCATGCGTACAAATATTTAAGAAACATGTAGAAAACACGACTCGTAGAGAAAGAGTGTTATACAGTCGAGGAATGTTATTGGACAAGTGTGTTTTGAAATAGACATCGGCGACCGGTTCTGCTCATGTTAGCATGTATATAATTGTATGTAGGTATAAAATATGTAATGTGGTTGTAAGCATGTTTTTTTTTTCAAAAGATGTGCCGAGGAGTTTTCTTTCGCCGTTTCTTTTCTCCTCAAAGATTTAAATTTTCTAAATTCAATATTTAAAAGCACCTTAGCGAAACGTGGGTAAATGCAAAAAATGACTTTCATGAGTGTATTAAAATACCTACATGAAATAGATGATTTGGGTTTGAGTTTTGAGCGTCATTGTGCGAAAATATATTGTGTTTAAATCGTTTTTAACCTCATGTCCTCTACACGCCGTCGTATAATTATAGTGATGTCATTTCCTATAACCAGCGGAGGGTGAGAACAGATACGCCATAGTCAGTTATCAGCAAAGTTAAGGAGATAATATTGTATTCTCGGATTGTTGCAAAGTATATTAATACGTTGTTGCTCTTATGCAACACTGTAATAAATCGAAACAGACGAGCTCATTGAGTGTATTAACGGTATAGATCAACTGTTACGTAAGATTAAGGTTGGTGGATTCACCTTTTGGTGTATGCATTTGTCCATTGTTGTGCATTGCTCAGGAAAGGTCACGTTAAATTATAATATTATCATAATACAGTCCACTATCCGATTTTTCTGATCACCATTTTAGTCCAACGGACTCCTGAGTCCGGAATAATTAATTCCCCCGTCCGCTAACGAAAAAAGTCATGTCTCCAGTACAATGATAACGATTGACATGTATTACTATCTAATTTTGAGAGCTGTCGTTGTTGAAAGAAAGGAACGAGGTTAAAAAGTTTTCATAACTAAAAACGTATTTCTAAATGGAGTCCCAGATTTTATATGTATAAGTGGGCAAAAATTATGCAGATACTATGCAGATGTCACTTACCCCTTACCTACTAACTTGACCAGAGATTATTGATAGTTTATTGGGAACGGCCGTAGGTCAGCAAATAAACAATGTAACGTTTTTATCAATTTTATGACCTCCGTGATCTTATAAACATACCTTATCTCTTACTACCTACCATAGGTAATCATCATAACATTTTTTTAACTATATATAGAAATCAGATAAATGTATGTTAGGAGATAAAGTATAAATGTCTAAGATCACGGAGGTTACGCCGTGAGATTTCGCCACAATTATCATTATGATATCTAAGTCTGGCGTGCCTGTTGCTAAACGCGAATTCGAAATACAATTATTTGTGGAATTATAATTTTCTTTATTTTTTAAATAAATTCGTCCTACTCTCTTAAAACAATTGCAATTATCGCTGGCGTCGTTATTTCCGTCCGATCATCTTCAAAACAACCGCGAAAGTCTAATTATAGTATAAGCAGTGATAGGGATTGAACGTTAGAACTCCCGAACCAGAGTATTATTATTTATCTCTGTCGGTGAAGGAAAACATCGTGACGAAACCTCGAAATATAGAGAATTCTAAGGTATGCCTTAGAGTTCTCTATAATGTCCTCAAGGGTGTGTGAAGTCCGTCAATCCAAGCTGGGCCAGCGTGGTGGACTATACCCTGTATCCCTCTCATTGTGAGAGATCCGTGTCATTGTCAGAGTGAGGAGACCCGTGCCCAGCTGTGGGACAGTCCCGGGTTGCGGTGATGAACCGCGTTGGGGTTTTCACGAAGTCAGTACGCTTCTCCGCCTAATATGATGTTTCGAAACAGCTGGCTTGCTGTGCTTATTATATATTATTGTTTTTTTCGCAACGCAGATTAATTTTATGCACTATTTATTATTCTATAGTCGTCTGCTTCGCTCGCGTTTTTTAAGTTGACACTCACGAGCATTCACCCAGTAGCCTGCAAATTGATTAACACAGTTTTAAAAGTCTGAACTACTGGTTCATTATTTCAATTATTTCTGTTTATTTTCGTGTAATACGTAGAACGTTGTTGGCAATACTTGATGTTTTATCTGATTTTATTTATACATACAAGTCATCTAATGGTAAGTGGTGGACGTCACTGATGTCAATCTGCACCACCATGACATTACCAACGCAATGTGGTGTAGGTAAATTATCTTTACTTTAATCTCGGATGTCGCTTCGGCATCGAAAACACAAAGATAAAGATTATTCTTGGCTCTTATGAGCCAAAAAATGTTTTAAAAGAGCTTCTGTAACACTTTTTATAAAGATAACAATGAAATGTATTCCTTTGGCCTAACTTAACCTTGAAATAAATCTTAAATTAGGTGTGATTGAGAAATAATTAATAAAAATCTATTTATTTCCATGTCACATGAAAAGATGCACATGCATCAAAGATCTTGAATAGATCGATGTTATCATGGTTTGATTTAAAGAAGTACAAACATAATAAATTAATAATGTGACAATGACCATATTCTGGTTGTAGTTAGAAGTTGAAATAACTTTTTCTTTTGGCAATTTAGCACATACTTTATCTGTGGATAATATAAGTTTGAAATTAATTCGTGAGCCAACTTAGATATTGTATTGAAGTCAAATTCAAGACAAAAATAAAATTTGCTGTTTAGCGAGGAGGTCTTATTTTATTTGTGGTACGTACGTACGGAGCAATCGTCCGAGATAACAGAGCATGTTATATTTGCCTTGCGAAACAGCAGCACACTTTGTGCGAACTACATGTTTTATTTACATTGTTTATGTAATTACTTTATTTATCAGTTATTTATATCTTTATCTGCATATCATAACCAGACCGTTAGATTTTTTTTTTTAATAAATCGACATGCGTTGCCTTAATTCATCACATACACAAAAACTTGTCTCTTACGACCGTTACTAATATGATAAAAAACGATTGTATTTATAAGGACTTTTATTAACTAAAATTATGAACTAAACTCGTAATGCAACATCACAGACCACTTAACGAATGGTCTGTGTGCAACATAATATATTCATTTCAATGAAGGGAATGTCAGATATGACACGTTATATGACTACACGTTATATGACCATACCTCGTCATTCGGCTCCCTTTCAACTATTCAGTTATTTGTGCTACTGTTAAACTTCCTCTAATGTAGGTACTCATTTCTTACTTCGTCCATGTTTTTTACTCATATCATTCTTATTCTTCTCATTTCTTACTCGTACCCAATACACACTAGTACACAACAGCCGCAGAAGCGCCATAGGGACGTACGAACGTGTGGGTTTGTAATAAAGGAAGCGTGCGATTTACCTACCCACTTACATTCACTACAACTAGAAAGAGACCGCCTTAGCGCGCGCGGCTGTAGTCATTTATTTCAAGGACAGGGCTGAGTCACAATACTGTGTGATACTATTACCGTGCTAAAGCCTAAGCGTTGCCGGCAGGGTGGTGTCCGGATCCCGGGACGCGACGCTCCGCGTGTGGTCGATCCCGGACGGGAGGTGTCTGCGCGTGTTGGTCGGCCACCTGGCGGCCGTGCGCTGCGTGCAGTACGACGGCAAGGTGGTCGTGTCGGGCGCGTACGACTTCTTCGTGAAGGTGTGGAACCCGGAGACTGGCGAGTGTCTGCACACCCTCGCCGGACACACCAACCGGGTGTACAGTTTGCAGGTGATTGCGAATGGAAAAGGGTACACTTGTGCATGGGTTAAATTGACAATCTATTGATCCATTTTTTGGTATTGGCATTATGAGACGGTGAAATTGAGTACTATATTAGTAATAGTACTACTTTATGCTGTTATAAGTATGAAAATTAGCGAGAATGGTTGTTTTGACAACTTTAAATTGTTATTTAATCTAAAGTGTTACTTAAAATGAAAAATAATGAAAGTAACCTAAAAATATTTTTAAATATCAATACAACGCGACCCAAAGGACGAACTACATCAAGTGGCTGACTTAGTACGTCGATTTTTTTTCAATTTGACAATATGGCGTTTGGTTGACGCTGTGGTAAATTTTGATAATTGTCATGTCTTTAGTGATATCTACTCGCAAGATTGACGTAAGAATCACCAAAATCTGCCCAGAAGTTTGGTACACAATACATACAACGCCACATAGGAAACAACATACTTCATCGCCATTTACCATCAGATTGGGATTGTAGTCAAGCATTAACTTATCTCGTGTAAAAAATAAAAATAAAAACAAAATGTGTGCTATTGACATATTCTAGAAGTGAATCTTAAAAAAAAAACGAATACTGTCAGTCCAAATATTGATGTTTTGCTTTTCTTACGTAAGCCGCCATTTTGCCGACGCTTCCTATCTCATTTTCTGCCACGTTAAAATGTGTCTGACGTTGACGTTTCATTTCATTCGCGCGTCATTTCCGTTTCATCGAATTCCAAATCGCAACGATACTATAGAAGTATTCGCTTCAAAAATGCATACACACACAGTCCGATGAACACATCACCCCCCCTTGCCCTCACACCCGTCCCTAAGGGCGCGTTCACATAGGACGTCCGTTTTACTGGATCCGGAATACTGGATGCTAGTAGCGTATGTAGTTGTATGAGCGTGTTCACACAGAACCCAGTATACTGGATCCAGTAAAAAATCCCACACACAACGGAAATACTGACCTATTCAAACGGATCCAGTAAAACGGACGTTCTTTGTAAACGCGCTCAAAATGCTGTGTGAATATTACATTAAACGGACGTCGTATGTGAACGCGCCCTAACTGTTCAGTTCGACGGCGTGCACGTCGTGAGCGGCTCGCTGGACACGTCGATCCGCGTGTGGGACGTGGAGTCGGGCCAGCTGAAGCACACGCTCACCGGCCACCAGTCGCTCACCTCCGGGATGGAGCTGCACTCCAACATCCTGGTGTCGGGCAACGCCGACTCCACGGTCAAGGTCTGGGACATCACCACCGGCCACTGTCTGCACACGCTGTCAGGTAATTGCTACTCTGTCTCCCACTAGGATATACATATACAGTACGATATCTTATGTATAGAATTCTGGTGTCACAATGTTAGTTGCCATACACCTCGGAAACGGCTTGACCGATTTTTGTGCAATTTTATAATATGTATGTTCAGTAGGTCTGAGAATCTACTATCGTTCCATTTCTTTCTAATTTAAACATAAAAAGTTAGTTAAATCAACATAATTATATATTATCTTTTATTATTGCAGTTAATGACACGAGATGTTATGTTTTACACACACATATGTGTGTGTGTTGACATTGGTACCGTACGTACGCGCGCACCAATATATATACATTGTGAACTTTGAAGCTCAACAAAATGTTTATTCCAATTTATATCTCCGACCCGTACCCGTTGAAAACGCCCGACTTTGATGTATTCCAGGCCCGAACAAACACCAGTCCGCGGTGACTTGCCTTCAGTCGAGCAATCGGTTCGTGATCACGTCGTCGGACGACGGCACCGTGAAGCTGTGGGACGTGCGCACGGGCGAGTTCATCCGGAACCTGGTTGAACTGAGCTCGGGCGGCTCCGGGGGCGTCGTCTGGCGGATCCGGGCGTCCGCCACCAAGCTGATCTGCGCCGTCGGTTCCAGAAATGGTACGGAGGAGACCAAACTGCTCGTTCTCGATTTCGACATACCGGGCGCGTGCAGGAAGTGCGAAGAATAGCATCGACTCAACCGGCGCCTGATGCGCCGATACGCCAATCTGTACGCGCCCTGGCATTGTTAGACCGATGCCGCTCAGACCTCGTGCTCGTTAGCGATAGCGAAAACTCGATTTATGGGGCGCATGTGAAGTATGCTCTCTTTATGGTCGCGGTTTTCGTTAGCGTTTTGTTAGTGAGAAATCGCGATTGCCGTACTTAAGGGAGTTTTAGATCGCGTCGTGCAGCCTAGTCCCATTTGAAACGTTTATTTTTTAATTGAATGACGTTATTTTCTATTTCAATTTCATTAATTATGTTCGAATTTCAGATTATTATTATTCAATGATTCAATGAGTATTATTATTTATATTATTGTTCAATTATTTTTGATGTATTCGTGTATCCTGCATTACTTTATTATAATGGTAAATATTGATTGATATAATTATGTATTATTATATCTTTGCAGTCTGAAACAAGTTAAATTATACATTCAAGTGGAATGTAGCAAAATTTGATGTTATAATCTAGTTTTAGGTTTCCCAACGATTAGCTAGATATAATAGCTAAAGCTAGAACATAAGAATTATTTTCAACGGCAATCGTGCATTTTTCATGAACAATCTCGCCCGGACTATATGGACGTTCACATAGACTTGGTAAGTGTAGAAACTATATTTAAAGGACATTGTAGTAGTAATAGGTTTTAAACGAAACCACCCTTGTATATTTTTATATCAGTGACGAAGGAAATCTGCAAGAGATTAGCAGTGTTTGGGTTTCCTAATGGGTGTTAATTTGTATCCGAGATGCATCGGTTAGTAGTAAGCACAGTGACGTTGGGCAACGGATAACTTTACCAGTTTACTATGGACAAATACAGTGCTTAGACCCTACCATTTATGCATTGATTGAATATTGATTAGGTAATAATATATCTTAGTATACAGTATCTATAGTGTCACAAAACTGGGCTGAAATCAACGTCAGAAATGATTCATGATGGATACTATATTAAAATACGGCAAAATAATTATTTTTATAATATTAAATCCAAATGATCAATACGCACCAGGATCATTTAGTTATCTATGTATCGTAGTTGATATTTGAGCAAGATTGTAGGTTAATTATTAGGAACGTGTATATACAGATAACAGTTACATTGAGGTACCTCCTTTGCAGGTACAATATAATCTGTTGCTAACAACTATTACTTGTTGAGGGATGTATCTATTACCACTTCCAAAGCCATTTTAAATAAAAATCGAATATAATTTATTTGTCGTGTTCTATGACGTATTTAATTTATTTTTAGTTATGTATATGGAAATGATATCCGTACGAAATAATAACGAAGGAAATACAAACGTCTCTATCATTCCTTGAACGGCTGAAAGGGAAAGTGGTGATTTAGGAAATTATTTTCATGTTGAGTAAAATTTAATTATGTTTAGTGGTTCGCGTTGCAGTGTTTAACAAGTAACTGTTGTTCATTCGTGTTAAGAAAATAGTGAGTTGTGCGTTGCAGTAAATTTAATTGAAATAAATTAACCAAATACAATTTTACTTAATGAATATCATATAATCTAATAAAATATCTATCTATTAATAACATTATCTGATTAATTTATTAAATATAATATAATTAATCATCATTTTTATTATACATATAATTAATTATGCATATAATTAATTATCCAATTTCCACATGCTATTGTCTTGAAATATGTGGTCACAGTATTTACCTATCAACCATCCAGTTTCATAAATTAAATATTCATTGTTCACTAATAAATAAATAATGTTATGTTTACTGCTCGCTGTAAACTTGACTTTGTAACGATCTACGACACGATTAATCGTGGGGCGTGGCCGAGGCCGATGTCGGTATTTTCTTAAAACGAACAGTTTATAATGTAGTACACGTCTGCATATAGTCCGGGCGTAGGTTTAATGAGCCGCAGCAGGTCGCTTAGGTTAATATATAATGCGTACGTTTGGCGTTCAGTGGATCGTGTAACCGTTGATACAAAGACTACCCACCGGCTCGTTATGTGCTAGTGTTCAATGACCGTTACTCAAATCCACAGTGTACAATTACCCTAATGTTACATTCGATACCAATATTATACCATTATTGCATATATATACAATTTATAGTCCTTTAAATAAGTGTAATTCGAATTTCAGTAGATAAAATTGGTAGCCGGTACCATCTCGCATTGCCAAATTTCTGTGACTTGTTGTATGAATCGTTGTCCAAAGAGTTACGAGGATATCGTTTGTTAGATTTTAAGTTTAATTTGTAATTATTTTAAGATGACTTTTTTTTAATTTTCTTTTGACATTAAATTGTAGAAACGCATAATAATGATTCGAGTTTGGACGTTTGACAAATTTTAATACAGGCAGATTGGTATAATCGAACTATATTAAAATTTGTCACAAGTTCGCTAATATCCGTGAATGTTATTTAAAATTGATCAAGCAATATTATTTGCATAATTTGGAATTGTTATTGTATTTGTTTTTGTTTGTACTTATTCATGGACTGTTACCACAGATCATGTGGCTCAGAATGCTTTTTTTTTTTAAATTCACAATCAGTTTGTGCAATGTTATGCATAATAATTGTATTTGTCTTGATTACATCGGAAAAATGCCAATTTCGTTTCTCATACAATTGGAATTGTATCCATTCGAATAGTCGTATTGTTTACTTATATATTGGTCGTATGATCTGTGACTGTTACCGGTTGGTTTAACTGAGAAGTATAGTGAACTAGATTACGGGCGTGTTTGGTACATTGTGGCGCCTTTAGCAACATAAAAACAATACTTCGAATATTTATAGAATTAATAATAATCATTTTGAATGTAGGTATACTCGTATTAACTATTTGAATGTGTCAGAATAAACACATCAGCTTTGTTTAGTTGAGGATTTAATTCCTTGCGAAGCTACTCTAGAGACTCGTAGTTTAATTTATTTTATTTAAAATGTGAATGTTTTATTACTATTGTTTCAATACTCTTGTTATGTTATACGGGATCATTTTAAATACATTAATTGCCTTTTAAAGGTTCTGGTTACATAAAATGATGACAGCTGTTACGATTTATGTGAGAACATGTTTTAGAACCAGAATGAGCCCTTGACGGTATATAATGTTTTAAGATTGGCCCTGTTTTTGTGAAATATTCAGTTATTTATTGGACGTTGTCTTTATATGTGTGTCGTTGACGTTTATGTTGATGTGTACATGTACGTGTATACTTAAATGATTATCTGATTTATTATGATTGATCGTTGATTTCTCACGACAAGACTGTCCAAGGTCTATTCTATATTTTACAGTTTATACAGGATATTCTGCAATACCACTTTGAATATGCAATATTTTTACATATCTACACTATGTAGCACTCTTATATGGATAATCTTTACATATTCTCTTATGTTATTTTGTATATTTATTATATGTTGTTATTATGTTTTAACATAAATAATAGCTATTTTCTTTTTATTTACATTGTCGTGTAGTCGTTGAATTGACCATTCCATATAAGCATTGATAAGCTTATGCAATTAAAGCATTATATAACAACAGTCTAGTGACGTTTAAAACCAACCAATAGAATACAGTATTAAGCCAATTTGCATACACTCTACGTTTTCAAGGGATTTTAAACTTGTATGATTGTGCTCATTTAATTAGTATGATTAATATTTGAATGTAGAATACAAATATTTTATTTTGTTAATTTCTTATGGTGAATGTCGCTTGGATCAGTTTAGTACTGAGATCGCCTTATGAGCACTTCGCCAGTCACTTTCCTGGAAAACACTTGATTTTTGTAGTATACTCATGTTGAAAAATATAATATTACTCTTAACGCATTGCTACTCATAGAATTTAGCGACAATATTTAAAGTATAAATGCTCCCATCCGACATAAAGAGAAAAGTTATTAGGCACAGTAAAAGTGTGCGTAATTCCACCTCAGTCCTAAAGAGTAGCAAAATTAATATTTCTGTAAAAGAGTAAATATGATATAATTTTTGTATTCATTTGTTTAATATAACATTAACATATTGTAGAATTATATTTCATATGTTTAAATTGCATAGTTTTTTTTATTCAATGCTAAATTAATCCTTGACAACCAGTTTAACATCAAGCAAACAATAATATAATGTCAATTCTACGATTAAATGACATAAAACAGAAATATAAAATATGGGAAACGGGCTTTATGACTTTTATTTTTAAAATGAACCGTTTCATGCAGATAATGACATGCAATTAATGACACTCGCAAAATATGTAAATATACAGTATTTTTCTATAATTATGCATACATCTTATTTTCTTCTATGACTATAGAATTATTACAACTTTACAGAATTAATTATTTTAATTATTTATTCCACCGATCACTAGATAAGGTTGTATCATTCACAATATTTTAGTTATTTATATTATGTATTAATATTTTAATTGAATTGATGATTATTTCTTTTTTGTGTTGTGGTTGTGTTATGTATCATTGTATTAAATATATTTATTTACTTTCGTTATTAATGTGTAGATTAATTCTGTCTTAATTTGTAATTATCTTTAATCTGCAAACATCTGTCTCTAGAGTGGCAACATTTAAATAATTATGCAGTTGCAATAATATAAATAATATTTACTATATCTCATACATAATCTATTTTGTAATAATTATAATGTTATCAGTTATGTATTTAATGGCCAGCAGTTTAATCTGTAAACATCATAAATAGTCAGTGTTAAGTATAATTGATAATCGTAAATTTAATGGACATTTTAGAATTTTTAAATATATACGTACCGAATTAATCTTTAAAAATTTCATGTATTCGGTGTTAGTGTACTCGCGCGAGTCATATTTCTGAAACTTATGTGTAACCTTATATATCGTAGTCTGTAAGTAACTCGTCAGGTCATACTAAATACATTATGCTGTATTTAAATTATAATTATCGTGTATATATATTGCATAATAATAACTGTCATCGTAAGTGGGAAGGTAAAAGGTCTCAAGCGCCACCCGGTCTCTGTCGCTTCAGACGTTTTAATGTTTGTGATCATTGAAGGGCGCGGCTGATTTAAAATAATTAAACGAAGACTGAAGAATAGGTATAGAGTTAATAATTAGTGTTTAATATCGACGGCGGGAAGTTGAAACGTCTCAAGCGACCGGATAGTGTTGCTTCGGACTTTTTGTCTTCCCATCGGCGAGTGTAGTTCTTCTGTACTACCCACTACCACACTCTGTCTTTGTTTGCAATTTTCCGTATCCTATGTCTTTTTATACACGACATGTACTAGCTGACCAAGAGACAACTAGGCGATTGTCGAACGTGACGTCATCGGCAAACTAGGCACGTACTGATTAGCAAGAATGTATGAAAGTAGATGTCATGTTATAAAATACTTTTGTAATTAATTTTTACAACAACAAATTAACAACGACGGTAAGCGGGGAGGTTGCATTCTACCCGTTCATCTAGTTAGCTTGGTCAGCTGGTATGTCCCCGAGCTACAGAGTTCGCTGCCAGAATCGATAGGTTACTGTGTAATTCTATTTTTAAGCTTTTAATTGTGCACTAATGTTGTAAGCATATCGATTTTTCGGGGTTCGAAGACTGGTGGGCGAACAGCGTACATGGATGGTTCCTATGTTTTGGCAAGGAATAACGTTTGGAAGACAACCACGCCCCTTCCCCGCTAATATTGTATTGTATAACACCGGCGCAGGATTATTGTCGAGCCCAGGTCGGTTTCGTTCGTAGCATAGTCGACTTTGGCTGATTGTATAATTAAATCAGGTCGTATCAATAATTCGCTGGTCTTTTATTTGTATCTGGAGTATGTCTGTGTATGTAAATTTTAAACCCGCGTCGATCCTTTCTTTGTTATATACTTTGTTCGTCTCACTGTCCTAATCCGCTTTTATGTAATATTCCTTTAATAAAGTCAGTTGTTTTTAATTTTGGTTCAGTTTCATTTTTTCTATTTATTTTATTTTGTTTCCGAAAAATTATGCATATTTTTTTACGCACCAAGTATTTTATTTAAGTTTTTTTAATGAGATTTTTCTATTCTTATGCATGTCTATTATAATAATACTGGATATTATTATCTTTCATCACCATATGATTTTGTCATATTTTGTTTAGCTGTTTATAAGGTTGGTGGGTGGCTTCTATGGTGGGTGCGCTGGTGGGGGCGGGGTTTGATAATGATCGATAAAAGTGGACTGTAACTTGCGGGAAAGTAATATTGATACGGTTCAAGGGCTATTTGGAGGTTTGGGCAAGCGAACTGAGTATATACGCAAGACTGGTGCTTGCGTCGACGACTCAAATCTTCCCTTGCAGCAATGTTCATGTAATATTGACGACCCGGATGGCGCAATGGTTAACACGCCGGATCGCCGTTCCGAGAGTCCTGGGTTCGATTCCCAGCGAGGCGGAAATTTGAATGATGAATTTAAATTTCCGTTCTTGGTCTGGGTGTGTGTGTTCTTGTCTTGTGTGTTGTCCATGGCACCCACGACACAGGGAATCCTAGTGTGGGGCTATGAGTGTGTAGCGTTATTTATTTATTTATATAGAGTTGTAGATTTACTAGTTCACTTTCCTACTCGCGATTTGAGTTACTCAAATCGCTACTGTACTATTTTTTTCGCTAAATATTGTTATGCGGTGAAATGCTTAGCATAATTTCTAAGGTGAGATCTCTCCAACTATAACCTCTCCAACATATTTAGCCAATCAGAGGCTAAATACGTAAAGTAAGTATTGGAATTAAAATAAAACCAATACTTACTGCTACTACCAATATAGGTACGCAGGTACTGTCACAGATTTTGGCGGAACCCCGTTTCTCGATAAGCTAACCTTCTACGAAAAGTGTGCGAGTATTTCCACCTAAACTCAAGTTTTTCAAACATGTGGATAGGTATCTACGTATGCCGTCTATAAATCAATGTCTTTTATAAAAGATTCAATAAAACTCAATTTTTAAAACTCACAATGTATTTAAATTTTAAACTAAGTATGTATTTAAATCTTAAAAGCTACTTAATTTCTTAGCGCTCGTACTCACTATGCGGTTAGCCGGACTGCGGCCAGCCGTCCGGCTGACCGGAATCAAAAATATGTATGAAAATATGGTTTCTATACACACTGCGATGCGGCTGTCGCCCAACCGCACCGGTCGCTGGGAGCGCTGCGGCCCGATCGACGGCTAGCCGGACGGTCGCTATACGCACTATGCGGTTGGCCGGTTGCGGTTGGATTTTGTACGTGTTCACCGACGCTCGCGCATTTTATTGATGATAACAAATGATTTACAATGAATTTCGATGCACCCAGTACCTTTTTCTCTGTTTCTTTTTTATATATGACGTGAATAAACATAATATATAGCTGCGACTTCTTTAAATTCCATCTTGGAAATTAGTCGATCCAACCGCAAACGACGACGGTTACTCATACGCACTGTCCGGTTAACCGGCATACGGCCAGCCGTCCGGCCAACCGCTAGCCCAACCGCATCCTCCGGTCAGCCGGACGGTTGGCCGCAGTCCGGCTAACCGCTATAGTGCGTACGAGCGCTTAATATAATTTACAAAATGTCGTTAGGGAAGATTTACGTTGAAATGAAATTTGCTTTTTCCGAATTAAGCTGTAGGTAAACAAAAGTTCAACAAACAACTGTTTAAGGCTTATACGCATGTAGGATAAAATCTCTCGCCATTACCTATATCACCCACACACCCAACGCCGAGCAATATTTTATGTCAAGTCAGAGTCTCGATGCGAACAGAACATTCTGGCAGAATTTAAGTTTGCGCGGTAGATTTGCGGATTAGTTCGAATCGGTCATATTGCTAATGCTAAGCTACCCACATTTTATCCTATTAATAGATATTATAAATGCGAAAGTTTGTATGGATGTATGAATGTTTGTTACTCTTTCACGCAAAAACTACCGAATGGATTTTTCTGAAACTTTACAATAATATAGCTTACACATCAGAGTAACATATAGGCTGTAATTTATAAAGATACTAGTAAACTCGCCCTCGCTTCGCTTCGGGAAACCTGATATGTATTTTCCACCTTTCAAAACTTTAATATATTATACATATAAACTTTCCTCTTGAATCATTATATCTATTAAAAAAACCGCATCAAAATCCGTTGCGTAGTTTTAAAGATCTAAGCATACATAGGGACAGAGAAAGCGACTTTGTATTATACTTTGTAGTGATAGTGTGAATTATCCAGTTTCCCGAAGCGAAGCGAGGGCGGGTCACTAGTTTTATATAAATGTAAATTGTAATGTAAAGTGTGAGTGAACAACTAATAACATCTTGACATCATAATATGATGGTATTATCGATATTATCGTCTCGTATACTCGATTAGGTATTGTAACAATTACCTACTTATAATGAAGTGCTTGTGTTATTTATTGAAGTGTTTTTGGTTATATATTTGGTTAAGGCTTTTAAAGTTTTATTTCGTGTTATAGTATCGTTTGGTTTCACAGTGGAAGTGGTAGCTTTATCTTGGCTTGCTTGTTCAGGTGCCAAGATTTTACAGTCTTTTAATTTATTTGGTGTTTTGGTCTGTGGATTATTTGAAGAATTTTTAGTTACATCCTTCTTATTATCTCTATTAAGGAGTGCGCACATTACAACGACTCCACGACCGACCGACGCCAACGCGACTAAAACCTTGACAAAGCTAATATTCAATTATGAGCTTTATATCTTTGATGGTAAGGTTGAATTTCGAACTTATACTTAAAGCCCTGTACTGCTCGCCCTACACCCATAACCGTTCCGTTTCGAGACCAACGCGTCGACGTTGCGTTGACGACTCACCGTAGACGAGTAGTCTACGCGTTGACCGACACAATGACGTAATGTACCTAGAACGGAACGTCGGAGTTGAAACGGAGTGGAGACGGAGTCGAGTTGACGTCGATGAAGCGTTGATCGCGGAACGGAACGTCGGAGTTGAAACGGAGTGGAGTCGGAGTGGAGTTGACGTCGAGTTGGTGTAATGTGCGCACTCCTTTAGCCTTTTTAGATGTTGTTGTTTGGTTGTCGTTAACACAATCAACACACTGTTTGCTTTCGGTTTACTTGCAACTACTCCACTTTCAGCAATCCCTGGAACATTTTCTTTAACAGAATCTCTTTTTTTATCTGTTTGGGATGCTAAATTAGTATCTTTATTATTTTTGCCTATTTTAATATGATGTTTCTCGTGTACTTTCGTTTGAGTTTCCGTGCCTTTAGATGTGGGTGTTTTTTTTACTTCAATATATTTTTCTGCAAGAACAAAATGCATTAGTAACTAAACATTCAATAGTAACAAGTAAATGTTAAAAACATGTGATATGAATTACAGCTACCTTCATTTTTTTGCTCATCATTCGTTATCCCAAAATGATTTCACACAAGCAGTTACACAGTTATGGTTCTGGAGTTCTTTTTTTTAGTTCATCTGAAGTGTGAGAACAAGAAAATCATTCTCCTTTAATCGTTGACTTATTATTACTATGGGCATTGACTCTCATATTAAAATCGCGAAAAAATAGAAATGTTAACAAGGTAATTTAAACACTAAACTCATTGCATCACAGTTTAATTTCGATTGCAGTTGTGAACGCGGAATTGTAGCTCTTTTTGTGTTTTGCAGCTCATCTAGCTCGGACTTTTAGCGCGGACCCGACGTCAATAGTAATAATAAGTCAATGTTAGAAACGGCTAGTTACTTACCCAACTTTGTATGTATATAATTAAAAGTTAATAGGTATTTCAGTGTTTAGGTTTTAAGATTTATTTTTTGGTTTTTTGTGAATTTTATATTATGTGCCTCATTTGTGCATTTTATTCTAAAATTTAATGCATGTAGGCTAAACATTAAAAGGGTATAAAATGAAACGACATTATGCTCTATTTTTATATATTTATCAGACAACGGTACACTGTGACAATAACGAACTTAAAAATTACTGAATGTAATATTGATATAATTACTACATTGATCAGACGAGAAGACACTAAAGAATTTAAACTGTTACTTGGATACTGTCAACTACATTAAAGTTTTAGAGAATTGGTTACATTGAATTACACCGATTAATTGTACTTTATAATAGACATAATACAGATAAAATTACCTCGTCATTCGCGCTGTCCGAACGAATTTTGTCATTTTTATATTTGTCGTAACATGCGTATGCCAATCATGGAATTTTTTAGACAGGTGGATAATCTGGATAGATATAGCTGGTCACTTGGCCAAGACTTGATTACGGAAGCACTTCGTCCGTTCAGACAACGAGGATACGGTCTATTACATCGATGACAGCACACTTACAGTAACTAAACTAAACACCATTGATCACGAACGTGTAATATTTTAAAGTAGCTTTACACATTATTATAAGTGAATACACCAGGAACACAGGTATTGAAAAAATATCAACAACAATTAATGAAAACATCCATGGAATAAACAAAATCGTTATATCGACTAAGATTACAGCGACGAATGTCACAATAACACATCGACAAACTAAACCTTTACTTCATAGTGTTTACGGCGCGTTTGTTATCTTTGGGACGAGAGGGTGGGTCCGAGTTAGGGGTTTTCCCCCCCCCAGTAACGTCGATGAAATTATCAAAAGTACTTACTTAAATTAGTTTATTTAGTCGAAGTATAGGAATAGTATAATATAAAAAGATTGAGTGAAATACAAGTGTAGTGTGTGAGCGAGACGGGAACGATAACAAACACGCCGACAGCTTCAAGTCGCTAATGATATGCAATACAAAATAATTTGTTAGAGCCGAAAGCGATGAGATTACTTACATATCCTATTTCACAGTAGATACCCACCGAGAACTACTTAAAACTAAACAGTCAATACAATAGATCAGTTGAAAATATGTTTTTGGTTGCTCACAGGTTATAGCGGTAGGTGTAAACGGCAAACTTTGAGCCCTCAGTGGCGATTTAACTAAAAATAAATAACCATGTAGTAGGAAAATAGCAACCGAGCGGACGCCTTCCGACGTCCACCAACTGTTGTTCTTAACAAGACTAATAAATAAAATAAGTATTTAAAACGTTATTTTTATCACAAAACAAGAGATGAATATAGTTGTCATGCAGAATAGCACACGGTGCGTGTCGCCAGTAATGATTTAATAAGCTATTTTAATCATAAATTAACGCATAATACAATTAAGGTACCAACCGAAACCGCCTATAGGTGTAGGTACAATATTACTTACTACAAGTAAATCTTTCCTTAACTATCACGAAAATAACATAGTTCACTTACATTTATGTAATCGAAATGTATACTCTTCATCCAGTATAATAAATTAATTATGTTTATAATTATAACTACGAAATCCAAATGTGATACAAAATGAACATAATCAGTTCGAACAAATGGCACATTGCAACGTTTGCATTGTTTTCCGATGGATTTTAGTCACGAGTAAAGAAATAGAGAATTAATTTTGACGCCGAATAGTCAGCTAACGCTTGCCTGTCAGGGTATAACCACTTCGGCCAAATATATAATTTTAAGTATATTTTTCACTATATAATAGTCATATGTATTTAATTTTATATAATAATTTTGAATTTTATATTCTAACTCTTTATAGTTACGCACGTGGTGCATGCGTCCCCTCACCGCCGCTATCCAACACTTACCGTGGTCAAACATTTGGAAGGCACTTTCTACAATTTCAAAAATTTTAAATTTAGTTTTTGAACATATTAGCCTAGACTTACACAATAGAAAATATGCGTAGTAACATTTACCAAAATTTACGCAATTCATCCGAAACGTATAGGCCGTATATAACTTTTTTAAATTTTTTTCCTAGAATAACTTTATTTCCAAAAGGATTAGCCAAAAGTTCAACGTTAGATGGGAATCGCAAATGTATTTTTAATAATTTGGTCTTTTTTTATACACTAATTTCCAAACTTTAACCGAACCCGACCCCCAAATATAAGTGAGATATCAAGGCCACTTGGAGACTTATCATATCAGTGCTTCTCGAGCCAGTCCGCGGCACTCGCCCGTGAGTCCCGGTGGATCCAACAACCGATACCTACTCCGACAATATCTAAAGTCATGGTATACCCTTTGCGGCAAGAAGATCACTAATAAATTTTCCCGCCGAAAATATTAATCGAAATAAATAATTTTGCATCCGGGGAAGGTGTGGATAAAACAAATTTGTACATACACCTTATTGATGTCGCGTCCGCGCGACCTCCGGGTGTTCCCGCGGCGTTCTACAGTAGTTAGTTACAGCTAATCTAAGTTAATCAAAATGTATACTAGCTAGCGACGGGTTGGCTCGGCGTATGACACAACATACGACCCGATATCCGGCCGTCCGCTGTAAGTGGGCGCGAACGATCGCTGCCGTGGCGCGCCGATCTTTGAGCCACTAAACCCGTTGCGGGTAAACCGATTGTCCTCCATACATTAACTAAGAAAATTATCAAATTTAATTAACGGTTAACCATTATATCCTTACGCTTCAAACGCGAAAACACTTCATTGGTAAAAGATTTTCAAAGACCAGATAATAGACGAAGGCAGAGCACAGATGGCTTATTTTCTGCAGGAATGTTATTCAATACTAAGGGATGGTGTTCGGAACCCCAACAATGGTACGTTCATGGCAGTCTCTCATGTATGTGGATGTCGTCAGTAGTACCAGTCGTCTCGTCATGGAGTGAGACTAGAGACAACTCGACAATCATGAACGGATGATGAATTATTGTACGGATGTCCAAAAGTGGTGAAGTATTACCGGCGTTTGAATGAAGACTATTTATAAATGCGGTATTATCATATTACATTAACATTTAAAACACATAAAGCTTAGCATGCAGAGTCGAAGTTAATGCAGAGAGGTCGGTCGAGCCCTGGATACCTAAGTTAGCCTAACATTTGGAACAATCACTACTGGCTAAGATACATCTATATTACATTTGGCGATCACTACGTCTACTCGGATGTGACACTGCTCGGAGTGGCGGTGATGCCCGGAAGCCAAAGCGACACACTCACTACGACGCTAGTAGATAAATTGACACCGACCAGACACAATTACGATCAAGATACATCTAGAAGTTTAATTAAGGTTACATATCTAGGGCTAATATAATTTGCCTTACGCGAATATGTATGTCGCAGAACTATAATGAATAGGTATACCGAACAGTCTTTTTGAAAAGGGCCGAATGTTTTAATTTTGATATCTCTACGTTCACAGATGGATCTAAGTTTTAACTTAAGATTACACGTCGAGTTAACACATAGCGCGAGCCGAGCGGACCGCCCCCGCTCGTCTCGCATTAACAAAACTACATAATTATACTTACTTAAATTATGTCACTGGAACAAATACATAAACGACGTTGTATAATTATAACAAAAAATATTGGATAATAATTACTAATAATAAAACTAAAACTAATCCTTCAGAATAATATTCGTTATTTAACATAACTAAACAACAAGCAATGTATTGCACAGCAAGTCCACTTTAAACAAAATTAATCAATTAAATACGAACAAATGAAGACCGACGAAACCGTCATAAAAAAAAGTCAGAGCGCGCGAAGCTCAGAGCGCGAGAAACTAAAGCGCGCTGCTGTAAGAGCGCGCGTAGCGCTGAGCACGGGGATGTTAGTGCGCGTGGAGCTCAGAGTTCGAGTAATGTAAGCGCGCTAATGTTAGAGCGCGCGGAGCTCAGAGCACGAGAAACTTAGGCGCCCTGATAATGGCCCCCGGATCTTGGAGCGCGAGAAACTAAAGCGCGCTGATGTTCGAGCGCTCGGAGCGCCGAGCACGTGGTTCTCAGAGCGCACGGAGCTCAGAGCGCGATAATTTTAAACGCGCGAACGTTAGAGCGCGCGGAGCGCTGTGCGCGTGAATCTTGGAGAACGCGGAGCTCAGAGCGCGAGAATTTTAAGCGCGCTAATATTCAGTGCACGGAGCGCCGAGCGCGTGGTTTTTGAGCGCGCGGAGCTCAGAGCGCGAGAATCTTAAGTGCAGATCTTCGAGCGCTCGGAGTTCAGAACACGTGAATTCCCGAGCGCGCGGAGCTCAGAATGAGCGGAGCTCACAATGTGCAGAGCTCAGAGCCAGTTGACGAGGAGTAGCTTAGATGTCGGCGCGCGCTTATCTTTCCGCCACTGTATTAACATACTAACATCATGCACATTTAAACATGTCGCTTATAAAAGTCCTGATCTTTTTACGCATGCATGTCAGTCGTGTTGAGATTTTATGTGATTGGAATCTCTAGTATTGGTAATGATACGCGGTCGCTCTCAAAGTGGAAGAAAGATGCAGTTGGATGAGCGCGCAACTCCTTGGACATTTCGAATGGTATGGATTGGAGGCGATTAGAAGTAGCCCACGGAGTTGCGATTGGGCACGAAGTAGGGGTAAGCGGGCAGCGGCTGGGGCACGCCGGGCGGCACGGGGGTTGTGCCAGGCGCCGCGCCCGCGGCCTCGCTTCAGATGTTCTCCGTGCGGGCCTCCCCGGGCAGCTCCATCTTGACCGGCATCGCGGCCGACATGTCCTTGCCATTCTTGCCGACGGGAGTCTTGGGCGGTCCCATGTCGGTCATCTCGGCGACTACATCGCGCTCGCCGTATCCTGGTCGAGGGGAAGCGAAGGGGCGGAACGGGTCGGAGGGTTTGGGGGGCTCGAGTGCATGTCCGGGCGGAGGAGGCGAGCAGAGCGGGGACTCGAGGCCGGCGGACAGCGGCGAGGGCAGGCGCGGCGACTGCAGCGGCAGCGGTGGCAGGCCCAGGTGCGGCGGATGGTCGGGGGGGCGCTGCGCCGCCACCACCATGTTGCACATCTGCCGGCGGATACCGTGCGCCACCGCCGCAACCGCGGCCGCCGCCGCCGCGTTCGGGGACACGCCGCCCTCGCGCCCGTTGCCGCACGCCACCGGCCCGTACGCGTTGCCGACGGTCAGCCCGTCCTGCAACACCCACACCACCGCACATTCAATGATGAATTCTGTATGGACCCCGCCGGATCGACAGAGGCACAGCGTGAGTGACTGCGAGATGATAGCGGTGAGAGTCGAGTCGTTAAGGGCATTCGCTCGGAGGACTCCTCGTTAGCGATTTCGGCCGCTAAAACATTGTATTTACGTGTAAATTGTTAAAACATGAATAGAAAAGATAAATAATTCGTAAACAGGTTAATCCGGTTCTCGTCGCTATGTCGTTATCGGGAACTCCGGATACATAGAATGAGGAATCGAAGATACAGTGCTTGCCAATAACGATCAATAGAATCCCGGGGGCTATGCCTCGGAGAGAATCTGCAAATTCATTCATCACATCATCATCAAACCATCAGCGATGCGATTCGCGAGCGTGATAGTAATCGCAAGAGCGTGCGCTAGCACAGTTATTCAATCTACGGGGGAGTTGGAGCGGAGCGTAGGGTTGACCAGTTCGCGATACTGACCGTGATCGAGGGATACGGCAGCACCTCCTCCTTGATGTGGTGCGGAGTGTGCGCGTGTGTGTCGCGGAACACGACGGCGCGGATCACGCCGCGGATGTGCTCGTCCGGCCACACGCCCAGCAGGATCCGCTGCGGCCGCCCGCGACCCTTCGGTCTCAGATCTGCAACGGCGCACAACAGTAAAGCGTGAACAGACAACGCACTATTTCCTCAACTACGATTCCGTGGAGCAGCGATGAAGCTAACAAGTTTCGCGTATCGGTGACACCTTTTAAATTTTGAAACGCATTAGACGGACGAACGACACTCTGCTCCGAAATATATTGTGGGGAAGAAACAAGCAGTGTGGAACAATTTTCCAGCACTAACAAAACATACATTGATGTCGAAAGTAAGGAGAGGAGAGAGTCTAGGGAGATGAATTTAGTTAAACATTTCTTTATTTGATTCTGTATATTACTGTAAATCTAGTTCTCCGTAAAATTAGTAATAAATTATATTATTAGCGACGATGCGACTTAATGCAACGTGTTATGAAGCTGTCGCGCAAGTCATTGTAATAAAATTATGGGAACTTTTAACGTAGGTACGAGAGTCAGTAGTTAGTTGATTCTTTGTTCGCGTAAGAATTACCCAACAATTCATTTGAATTACCACGATAAATAGGTAGAGGAAACTGTATAAAATAAAGTAATAATTTAACCTTCGAGTAGGTACCTATGTACCAAGCAAAACTAACTTTTTTAATTAATATGAATATAATTAATATAAATATAAGAAGGCATTATCTTTAATTCCAGTAAGCTTGCAATGAAAATACAGGGAAACTTACAAAATCATACATGTATTTTATATGTATGTCTTCTCCAAATCGATATGCGAAATAAGGTGATGGTGAAGTACTTATACATTTTGATAGAATTAAGTGATCCAAAGATTTAGATTTTTTACTCTACTTATTAAATAAACAAGCTATGGTCAAATACATATCCAGTGAGAAGGACAAGACTCGTAATGACGAATGTGTGTTTTTATCATTATCACAGATCTGTAATAAAATATGACAATGCTCATGCCCCAAAATAGTATTGAAGTTTATTAAATAGCTTAAAATAAATAAAACGGAATCCTCACCCATTTTTTTTTTCATTTTTTTCACCTAATCTAAATTTCTCTCTTTAATTAAACAAATTTACTTGTCCTGAACGGTTTTTATCATTAAAATTAACTGTTCTTTAACTTGCTTAAGAGATTTCTTAAGGGCGCCCGTCCGTCGGGAGTTTCTCGTATATACAAATGATTTATCAAAGGGTTTCATAGGACATTGAGTAACATATTGCGATCATTTTCGATCAAACGATGCGAAATAAATCTGTGAAGCTTCATCGCATGCTCTGTTTAAATGGTTTTTAGTAGGTACATACGTCTACTACAGGTAGGTCATTAAAAGATTTTCTTAAATCGCTTCCGTGAATAAGAAAAGCGGCTGATCAAGAAACAAACCTTTAATATATTACCTTAAAATTAATAAAACAACTTAAAATGCACATGAACAAAGGAGCCTCAACTAAGGTAATAGATATACATAAATAAAAGCAATACCAAACATTTATAATAAACATAATTTGGTGATTTCGCATAATAACAGCATATAATTCGCAAACGCGCGCCATATAATTAGCTCGCCAAAGTCGCCAATGGTAGATATAATAAAGTTTTAGCAGGGATGTACACAAAGTGCCACAAGTTTCTCTTCACACATAACTATAAATGCATTAAATAAAGAGTTATAATAGGTAAATAAACTATATAGTTATCATTTTTATTGTCTAATTACTTAACTGTTGAATATATTTTAATGAATAAATACTTATGCTAAAATGACTTGATTCACACTTATTTTTCTTTGACTTAAACATTGAATGTGATTTACTTTATCACAAAAGTAATTGCGGAAATTTGTGACACTGTTATTAAACAAAATGGCAAATGAAAACGGTACAATACGTTAAGGATAGCTCACATATTTCACATAATCGTGGGTGTTGGTTTTGGACAATTTGGTTAATGGAAATTAAACAATTATAATCCTAATGTAATTCATGTCTGTCTGTATTTGTATTACGAAAGGTTGATTTGCCATGTCGAAGACACCTGGACAGTACATACCTGCTCCTCCGTCAGCGCTTGGTCCCAGCATGTTGTGGACTCGATTGGCGTACAGCACGAATGTCGGGTATGGGATGTCGTATTTCCTCGCGGCCTGGGACAGCGAGAGGCCTTCCTTCAACACGGAGAAGATGGCCTCAGCCATGGTCTCCGGACGCCAGGACTTCAGTGGGCCACGCTCGCGGAAGCGGAGGTTGTGCACCAGACTTTGGTTGGTATTCCAGCACTTCTGCCACATCGACTGCAGTTGGTACTGGTAGCTATCTGCTGAAAATACAAGACGACAGTATGAGCACCCAAAATGCAATATTTCATTTCACTGGACTGAGGAAATAGAGTGTCATAAAAGTTCTAAATCTTTCATTATTATTCTGTAGTCAAAATCGGCGTGAACCTGAATGTAATTAAATGTTTTCTCAACACTAGATGGTGATAAATAAATAATAAAGATAGGCAGTCCAATACTAAACCTAAACTACATATTATCAGATCAGTTTCTGATATTAGAAAAAACTAAGTAACAAAATACGGTAAAATACCTATTCATATGGTGTTAAAATTATGTAGGAAATAAAGCATTTCAAATTTGTTATAAAAACAAACGCTCCCATTGTCACCCCTCGTATTAGGAGCCCGGGTGTCGCGGGTGAAAGGGGCGCACTGAGCAGACATCGCGAGCAATCAAGACTTACAAATATTTATCACTCATATAATGTCTGCCCTGTTTGGGGATCGAACCCGGAATTTATCATTCTTATTTATTTATTTGTTTAAAACTTTATGCACCATATAAAAAGTACAGAGACAAAGGCGGACTTAATGCTAAAAGCATTCCCTCCCAGTCGACCTTTGCATAGTGTGAGCACAACGAAATCAGTTCATCCATTAGATTCTTCAGTTATTAGAAAATGTCATGGACTCCTCGTAAATAAGAAATATATCGTAATATGCTTAAATTTAAGAACCACCCCGATACAATATACCTAAGAACGACAATAGTAAATAGAATTAAAGCAATAAATATGTGCAGAAACATTCCTATCAATATATTTTCATTTATGCAAATAAAATTAACAAATACTTGCTTAAGGATTATAATGGAGTACCATTAACGGACATAATTATGTAGTTTTTTTTTTCAGTCGGTTTAACTTCGTTCGTCAATACTGTTGCGTTCCGTGATTGATACCATTATTGTCGTTATATTGAAATTACTTTCCAGAACGTATGAGCCTAAAAATATACTGATAATATTTATTCCATACAAACAGGAATGCGATAATTAGGAAATCAAAATTTTACAACAAAGAAATATCAATATTTTTGTAACTTTTGAACTGGTTTAAATATTATTACACGTTATAGATATAACTTATTATATTATATAATCAATACATCATTACAACATGCAAAAAAAATCAAACAAACAATACTATACAACATACTGACCTCCTGAAGAACCTAAAATAAAAAATATGATTATTTGTTAAAAAGTAAAAAAAAAGGACATACACATTTCAATCGATTTAATTACAAAAAGTACAGTCTTATAAAAGTATATAATTTGTTTTAAATTTACAGATCATACATAAGTGCTACAAATCACTTGTTTATTATATAAACTCATGTATTTTTGAAGTGTAACTCCTATATGGACGTACCTACTCGCGAGAAATTTTGTGGAGGTAAAAGAACTTCGTTACTCTTCTTTTGAAACGGAAGTTGTGTATACTGAGTATATGTTTTCATCTGAGAAATTTACACACAGCAAGTTTTTAAAGTTAAATTTGAAATGGAGTCGGGTCGGAGATGGAGTCGAGTCATAGTGAAAGTTTAAAAATAAAAAAAACAGTTTTAATTAAATAAGTAAAAAGGTATGTCGTAAAGAAGTTTCACTTCATATTATGGTGCCTAAATGTTATGGGATTTGTTTAACCCGCTGGGAAACGTGGTTCTGTACTGAAGTATTGTATCATGTCAAATATGACAAACTGTTACGTCATCTCAAGCGATATATTTTGTATTTAATAACAATATTATTACATTGTTTGGTAAACATATCTCTATTACAACCAAACATTATAGCTAATATCAATCAAGCTGAGCAATGGTAGCACTACTTACTCTTTTTCAAGGATAAAGATTTCTTTATTTCCCTTGACGTTGGATATAAGTAGGTCATTATATCATTCATAGTATCAATGAATATAGGTTATACACAGTTAATTCTAAGTAAGAGCTTACGCACAATACATGTGTAACAAAAATATGGCATATTCTTTATTATCTACCAAAAATAACATTCATTAAAATGCTAATTGAGCAAACTTTAGAGTATGAACGGACCTTAAACAATATAATATGGCAAAATAATTAGTATAATTAAGTATAGGCAAAATAATTAAGTATAAAAGGCAAAACGAAACTAATGCAGTATTCACAACATTTGACAGTTCAAGATAATTTAATAATTCTGTGAGTTCATTAAATCGATCGTCAACATTAATCACAACGTCAACTTTAATCTACTAATAATTAGTAGATTAATTTAGAGACGTATAGACGATACGTCTCTAAATTAATCTACTAATTATCAAATAATCTCATTGTGTTGACCGTGGACATGAGATGAGAAACAGCTTAAGAAAAGTGTTATTTCTGCGTGATTTAATCATCGTATCGACGCTTATCACGATATTGACTATTTATTATCACAAGTAGGGACTTCGCTTTAAGAATTTTATTATTATTTACCCGTAGCCTAGTTGGCCGCTGCCTGCGAAGCCGGCCCGGCCGGAGTTTGATTCCCGGTCGGGGTAAACATTAACGTGCTGTTCTCGTTTAGTGGTGTCTCATTTGTGTAGTGCATGCCAACCGCGACACAGGGATTCCCACTGCGGGGGTATCAGTGTGTAAGCGTTTATGTTTGTGTATAATAATATATTATATACCTAATAATAGTATTACGTTGATTTACTTGTCACGGTCGGTTAGACCGGTGTTTGTTCGAAAACGGATATTTCTAGTATATAGGGTGAGGGTGGTAACTGAACTCAACAGAACCCCTCATCGCTAGGCTTTTGGCTATTTGAATTAAATTTGACCTAACGTAACCCAACAAATTGTATGAACCTAAATTCTCTTAATTAAAATAGACATTTCGTTCGAAATGTCATTGCCCACCAAAGTTAATATGGCAGCAAATCGCCAAGGAAATATATAAAGTATCGCGCGAAGCAGGGATCCTTCGAACTTAGTCAAAAACCTCTCCCCCACTTGGTTTCACCCTAGCCCCGCTAACCTAACCTGTAGGACGTCATCAATATTCATGTTTTATTTCATAAATAGTACCTAAACCCGCCATCGCTATACTTATAAATATGTCCCTTATTCCGAACATTCGGGAATTATTACGTGTGATTATTTAAACTTTTTTATTTCTTAACCGGTTGAAATTAAATAAACAAATGTTGAGTGAAGTTTACCAAAATATATAGTGAAAACCTCACCCAAATCGGTTAAGGCGTTTTTGAGATCAGCGCGCACAAAACCACAGACAAAAATACATTTTTTTTAAATCATTGTTTTGGGTTCTGTTGCGTTAATAAAGACACCAAGTAGATATATCTTCCATGTAACATACGGCGATCACTTACAGATCTATTATAATATATTTTTTCTATTAGAAGTAAATGTATTCAACTTTTATTGGATTGTATATGATAAGGCCACTCTATTGTATTGGGTTTTACCTGTAAAGATAGATGTGTGTGTGAACAAATAAATAAATAAATAAATAAATATATGTACAGATGAAGAGAACAAGCAAATCGTCGGAGAATGCTAAAATTCAACAGTGAATGATTGAAATAAAAATAATAAATAAAATAAAAATAATTACCAATAAGTTTTGTGAATGTTGTTACCAATTTATTATAAGATGCACCACATGAAATTCATGTAGTGTTACATGTAGTACTTAGTATGAATATTTTCATGGCATAGGTAACTACGAGGTTGTCATTGTACATTTATTATATTTAGTGACTATCCGTTACCTAATAGAATTAGCAGTAACAATTTTAGTCTAGGATTTTTTCTAAGCAAATTTTAAAATACTAAGCAGAAACTGAATTGTCTTTTAAATCTGATAATGATAGTTAATTTAACTCAATTATTTATTTTTTACAACTATTTCCAGGTTAAATTGAATATGCAGCGATATATCTAATCATAATATGTAATTGTAGTTCCATGGAGACTAGTTGTTTTCGCTTGGTTGGTTTAAATGCACATTAAGGGCCAGTTTCACCGGTTCCGGATAAAGTTCCGGATAGCCCTAGGAATTTATCTGCCACTTAAAGTTGACAGAGCGGCAACGTCGCTTTTTGCGTTTCGTTACTACTACGTAAATTATTGTCATTTGAAAATTATTTTGAAAACTTAAATAATAAAATACTTTTTGTTCAAAATAATCCAATTCGACTTTTTTAATATTTTCCAGTATAATTTTATCATTATAGAACGAAAATAGTAGGATTTATAATAATATGATGTACTACAGTTCAAATTCCAAATGTGTTATAGAAACGCCACTTGAAACATTTTTTATCCGTCAGATAACGCCTAACAGCCACTTGAACTGGCAAATAGCTTAACCAACACTTTTCTCTGTCACTTCTATCAGATTACCTGAGAAGCCAAACAATGTAGTTTATCTGGGAGTTGAGTTCCTAGGGCTATCCGGAACTTTATCCGTAACCGGTGAAACGGGCCCTAAATATTATAATTTGATTTGGTCCAAAGCACTCGTATAAACTATACATTTATACAAAGTAACACGTATCAAATCAAGTTATATTCAGAGTAATCCATACTAATATTATTAATGGGAAAGTGTTTATTTATTCTTCTTTCACGTCAAAACGGAGCATGGGATCGATGTGATTTTTAATGAGGGTAGCTGAAGGACTGTAGCACTCTCGAGCCCTAGGCATAGGCTATTTTTTATGCGGTAAAATGTCTAATTTCCACAGGAAAACACGTTTTAATGGATGGCGTTGTGGGCGTAATAACGGTATGACGTGTGATTCTGAATAGGTAATAAATGTTTGCTAAAGTAAGGAATCAGTTTCCCGATGCGAAGCGAGGACGGGTTCACCAGTGTATAATGAATAAAAAACTACAAAGTCAATGTACATCAATAATGTCTTCAGAAAAAGTTAACTACGAATTAATCAGTGTTACGCAATGTCGAGTTGTTTTATATACGTATTAAATTAATTGCTTGCTTTAATTTATAAGAAAAATTCATGATCTTCGCAATGTTAACCAATAAATAAGTTACAAAAAGATACAAAATTACCTAAATCAAAATAATTAAACTGTAAGTAAGTGATCATCATAGAATTATTCAGTGTTGCGCATCGAAGTGTTGTATGATATACATACATAGGTAAGTATTAAATTAATTCCTTGCGTTAGTTTATATGAAAAACTAGTTTCGTTCATAATCTTAATAAGTTGAAATACGTAATTAACTAAATACAAACATTAACAAGCACTAACTTATAAAATTAATTAAAAATCTAAACACCCTACCTAAGTAAAAAACTGTCATACGTTTTTTTTTAAATCTAAGGTATCTACCACTTTTTAAAAAATATTTTATAGGTTTTATTTCTATTAGCATGTAGCATGAGATCTTCCTTGTTGTTATTCAATATCGTTAAAACTATTTAAGGCCCCCTTACTATTATATCTTCGGGATAGACATGCAGCTGGCCGATTGTATGTTAATGGTCGGAACAAAAAGCGCAAATGTCAGCGTTCGCCTTAATTTATATTGGACGATAAAAGATAATTATATTACGTTGAAAATGTGCTCGCAACCAATGTAGCTGCTACTGTGCACTAGGATCTGTTAAATTTTCGACATGAGTTCAGATATCCGATAACACCCATGTCTTACATTACCGACGTGGGTAATTAATTGAACTTTATCAATGAATATTGATTACTGTACGATACTGACAGGGATGCGATGATATCTTAGGCTCGTTTTGCGTAGCTGATGTTTGTATTACGACTTGCCACCTGGGCCTGGCTGGCTCGAGTTTGTCAATTAAGGTTTTAGGGCTCGTAGGAACTATGCCAAATTATAAGTTAAACTAAACACTAAAGCTTGCCACTGACAAAAAAATCTGACTTTTCCTATTTGTACACTTTACCTAAATAAATTTTCACTCATTTCTGCCCCTCATTATGATACCAAATACTCATTCGTCACATGATGAATTGCGCTTAAAATTTTCACGGTAAATAGGACTTTTTGTGTGTAGAATGTCAAAGGTGTCATCTAATACACTCTGTAAACATTTGACAACTGGGAATATAATTCTTGCTATAAAGAATCAAGCCAGTCTGTATTTATATTTCGAAACATTAATGAAATTGTTTACAAAGTAAGTATTCCAAGTTTGATAGCAGCAAGATTAAGAAATACAAAGAGTGTTTGCACTTAATAGTAGTTAGCGGCACCCCATGTTCATTTATCATCGAGTTTGCGTGCGAGCGGGCCATTCCAGATTATTAATTAAGAAAAATCATTAGTAAAACTATTGCTGATCAGAAATAATGGAAAATAACGGGTCCAGGAATACGGAAAAAATATGAAGATAAACTGGAACTCATTGTACATAATAATATTTACATTGCGCATTTAAATGCCAGCAAACAGTGTATAAATAATAGCGAACGGAAAGTCAGGGTACGCTTTATAGCTTTATTATTTCCTTGGGGGTCACGGTTATGCAAGGATATAACATTTGCCATTTAAGTAAGACATTTGCATTTGCGGCTTCATTTGCCAAGTTTTTAGTGACGGAAATAAGTAATATGTTAAGTAGCGGAGCTGTTAACATCATTTACGTTGCGGTTTATGTGAAGCGTTTCGACTAACATGAGCTTGGTTTCTTTCTTGCTCTGGACTATAGGTCAGTCTGTTGGGTATGTTATTGATAAATAGCAACATTTAATATAATTGGAAACCGGCGTTTGACACATGACTCTGACAAAATAAATACTTTGGTCTTTAATAACTCACAGAAGCTGTAATGTGTTCCTCATCGAGGGAGACTTCCAAACTTTGCTGCTAGATGGCGCTACTAAACACAAAAACACTACAAAAACAAAAACAACGATATAAGCGCAACCTTTAGCGTTAATAAATTAATTGACATTTTATACGAATGTCAAAACCAATTACCGTTCGGCTGCAACAGTTCGACCGCGTAACTGCGGACAACCCGGCGATTTTATTCCTAGAATCGTAAAACCAGTAGGCACAGGTGTCTAAGGTTATCGCACACTCCCTCGACATTGTGTCTAATTACTTTTTATGTAGCTTCTTCGCCATGAATTAACACGCTCCATACGTCCGGGGCGTAAAAAGATATATCATTAATATTTATAACTTCGAATTTGCGAAAATAACTCCAGCTTCTCCCGTATAATTTAGCCGATGTAATTGACTGAATGAAGAAAAACCTGTCTCGCGGTTGGCCGGCCTGCGCGATTCTTGGCCAGAGACAAATAAGGCAATCGGCGATAATATAATAATTCGGCGAAAGAGAATTTAAAAATAACACGGCCGTCGTAACATTGATGCCAGATTCCGCTTAGCTTTCTTTATTATTACATAAGAGGATAATAATAAATAATAATAATATAAATAAATAACGTGTGATTCACGGAGGCCAATAATTAATGTGTCCATGCGGTGTGTAGGAAATTCATTTATTGATTTTTTTTCATTATTAGTACCAATATAAGCTGTTTCTCACTGTCCTACAATAATTTACTCATAACTACGAACGCGAACGATAAGTATTATATTTATCAAAATCTCATAGTAATAGGTACATAATTAAGTAGGTACTTACATAATAAAGAAAAGTAGAACGTATGTTATTTACTCTATCCATAATTAAAGAAATTTGAACTAAGTATTTAAGAACAAATAATTTTTTATATGCATTAATTATTTCTAGCACTAATACTATTTATAGTAGCTTTATATTCTAATTATTATCACAAAATACTTATTTATAAGGCACATGAAACTTATATTTAAAGGCTTTAAAATCATAAATATCTACAATATTTAGTGTGAGGCACCATAAATTTGACACTAGTATAGACAATGACATCAAAAACATAACTTAAAAAAAAACAAATCTCGCAACTCAGTTCTTCAACCGTTAAAAGTTGTGAGATCCATATAATTTATTCAGTCCCTACTTAAGGCTCCTACTATCTTCACTTTATTATTATTATTACGTTATTAGCTAACCGAACAACATCTTATACTTAGTGACCATATAAATATTAAAAATCTTTTGTGTTTTAAATAAATTGATTGAATTGGAAATGAAAGTAATGGCCTAAACTGCTTCGAGAAAAGGATGGTACTACCGTGCCGTTTTTTTGCTCTACTTGGCGGGGGCGCTACCGTGCCCCCAGATATTTCTCCACATGAAGTTAATTAGAAAGAGTTTTACGAGGAAACGCAATAAAATATGCAATCGTCAATCAAGCGAGCTCGTATACATTGTAGACGAGTAATGAGTTACTATCATTGTAAGGTACGATAGACAGGTTTGTTTTGACACGTCGTCGCGTCGCGTAATTGAAATTTGTTCAAGAATCTATGTTGAAGTATATAAAGTAAGTACACTTTTCAATTAATTATAAAAACGGGCCTGTTATCATTTTTGCATAAGTGACTTGAAATAATTATAATTATCAAGTTATTAACATTCTCTGATGTAGCTATTTTATTTTGTAGTGATATAATACCATGACATAACTACATATATACTCAAAATACTATCACCCTAGCTAGTGGCTCTCACGTTAACTCTACGAATTAGGATTCATCATCGGTATTGTGTTCAGGCTTTACTTTACGTGACTTACTGGAACCTTCGTAGTACAGAGACACTATCGAATGTTTCTTACAAAACGCCCACCACCATCGAAATCCGGTTAAGCCCAGAAATACGAAGCCAGGGTCTCTATTTCTCCTTAATTTTTCTACGAACGACAGAACTTCAGCCAAGGACTTCTTGGTTCGTCTATTGTACGGAGAGACGCTGGTTTCGCAACAGAAGTCTAATATGGCGCGTTCTTCGCTAGGCTGTAGCCCAGCTTCGTCCAAGACGGCCATCCGTTTCGATTTGCCTAAGATATTGTCATACAAAGTTCCTTTAGGTATTCCATAGTGCGTGGCGGCTTGGGTGAAGCGCATCCTCTGAGTGACCACAGCCTGTATAGCCTCTTGCAGTTGGCTCTGCGTCCAGGTCGGCGCTTTCAACTTGAGTGCATGACCGTGGAATTCTGATCGACAGACAAAAGCAATGACTCTATCGCCAACGATTGGATGGCAATCGATCATACCGACGCAACATATCTTACTTGTTAACGATTAAAGCAAACGACTGCGAATTCTTAAAGTATCCCATAATGTCTTATGTTTAGTTCTTTACGCGTCGTTGTCACGGCATATACATTATGCTTTGCGTAACATTTCCCTAACTCTGATAATGTGTAATAAAATTGCTTTGTTCTAGACTCGCATTCACTCCCATTGCGAGACATTCTAACTACATATCATTTTAAACAATAATGTATTGAAGTAACCTATAATAAAGTCTCGCTAGCTTTCCCTGATCTCAGACTTCTCACGGTACGACAATAGTTACAACCACGCAAAGTACTGTACTTATATAGTTGAAATATGAATAACGTTACGCATTAATCCTTATAAGTAAGATATGTTTTACATGCATGTTACATTATTATACAATGGAATTAGAAAAAGATACAATAAGAATGATAAAATAATAAAGTCATGTTATTTGAATTGAATTAGTAATGATACTAATGTGGGTTGTCTGTGTTTCAACATAGTGTAGATTATAAATGGACTCGTTTTGTCAGTGCATGAGTGATCACAATGTTATTACCTACTACGTACATTCTATTGTATCTTTTCGTGAAAGATATATAAAGCATCATAAAACGGTAGTAGGTATATAAACTCAAACTCTATATAAGTACTGCTATTTGATTTACTATTATTAATGACAACAATTAAGGGGTGCAAATAGGCAACACAGTGCGTTAATCATGCCCAATGTAGTGCTGTAGATTTCAACTGACCTGCGATAGATGAAGTCGAAGCGCCCAGCCAAGCATGAGAGTTCTCCAACAGCTTAGCCTGCAGACAAAGAAAAAATAATATCAGTTAAAGTTTGTACCGAGAACCGCTACCGAGTTTGAGCTGAAAATACGGTGATCTTACATTTTTAATGACCCTCGTTAATATTCATTTTTCGTCCCTCTTTCTTGTTATTACCCACCACAGAACGGAGCTGTATACGTTTAGAGTGAAAGGTCGTCTGTTAGGTTGTTGTTAAAACGCTATTATAACCCTTATAAATATAACTCTTTTATACTTTTAAACCTGCATATTTTACCGAATATCAAAATTGATTGATTGTTATTTGATTGAGGATGACTTGTCAACACTTGCTTTTGTGACACGTCTGCGCAGTGCCTTACTTAACTGTGTTGATTTTAAACCTATCCATTGTATGACACATTGTCTTGATTGAGGAAACCTTTATATTTATAATTATAGTACCTATATTTAAACACTGCTCGAGTGTAGATTTGCGGAGGAGATAGGTAGTGGAAAATAGAATAGAACCGTCGTACAATGAACGCTTAAAAATGTCGGTATATCTAAATGCTATTCATATTATATTAACGATTTATTTTAACTTTGTTTAAGTAGTCAACGAGCAGAAACAAGTATGTAGATACTTCAAAGTCCTTATTTTCTTACCGAATACCATTATGCAGAAGCAAAAGTATTATTAACATTATTAAAATAATTGCGCCGTCGGTAGTTTGTAGCTCCTTATAAGAGCAAGCAGTAAAGAAAAACTGGACGGGCCATTTCATAATATAACCGTAAAAACTGCTACATTGTAGCCAATGATCGTTCGATAGAAATAAAATAGTGCGTGACGACAAAAAAGTCAAAGTGTTACCAGACATGGAATGGCATGTGCGGTGGTGTGTACGGCGTTTATATTAAAATAATCAATTACCTACGGCGCATACGACAATACGGCGAGGGAGGGCCACTCATTGCTGTACACCGAATTGACTGCGCGACGGGACCTCAGCGCGCCGGGAAAAAATGTAACCGGTGCAAGTCAGAAAAACATAAAAAATGTAGGAAAACATTTCCAATTCCATACTTTATATATGCCCTTTTTCAAACGATAAACAGTTAAAATGCGCGTTTACAAACTGTCCGCCGGCGGACACGTCGAAAACAAAAGCGATGCCACTTTTGTAATATCGGAGTTAAAAATTCCGCGGCACAAAAAATAAAACACGGAGCATTTTTTAAATTTGACCACTTGTCATTTTAGTACGATGCGTTTGTTGACATACGGAGAGACATCTTGCGGCGGGGCGCATTAAACACGCCGACAGCCAAAAATTTACATAAATACTAAAAAATATTACATGTGAACTTTCCAAATAAGTATGGATTTTAATATTGAGTTGAAGTCATTTGGGCAACATGATTATGCTGCAGCAAATAACTACTGTATTTTGTTCAACAATGATAATTATGATCATTTAATCAGCTACACCTTCAAGAGGCTACAGGTAAGGACAAAGGTTAAGGGCTTAATGAGATATTGCGAAAAAAATCTTTGTACATTTTCACGTGTTCTCTGAATTTCAGAAGTATTCATGAAATTTTACCAATAGCACCAACAATACAGGCACATATCACATTTTTAAATGATCCTTAACTTCTTCAATCACTTACCTACGATCAACACAAGACGACAGACATCACAGAGCGTTAGAAAACCGGCACAATATTGTAGAGCGGGGCCTGCATAAAATTTTGCGTTTATTTTCATTGCTTACATTACGTCGCTGCGGCAAGCATCCGCAAAATAATATAGGCAAATATATAATATAAATTGTTTGCTCGAGTGTACCTAATAATATTATGGGCAAGTCGCTGCGCGGCGCCTTCATAAATCTATTTTATCGTACGCGAGCAATAAATTTTATTTCGGGATCTTTAATTCTTTGTTATTGAATTGGATTTTAGTGTTTTATTCGGGTAAACAAACAATACATCGGAACGTTTCAACCGGTACTTAGTGCACGTGCGCAAGCCGTAAACACGACTAGCGTCGCGGCGCGGCGTCGCGCACCGAACGCCGCCCAGCGGAACATATAAAACATTTATTTGTAGATCCGACTAAGGTACGTTCGGTGCGCATTACGCGCCGCTTTTGTCTGCGTTCAATTAAAACTTCGATAAAATTTTGTTGCATCGTGCACAAAGAAATGCCGCTCGTCTCTCGCGCTATCGCGGGTCAAATGTAAATAAACTTGCGCTTTGGCCGGCCGCCCCGCCCCGCCCCGGTGCGGCCCGGTGTTGCCCCGGTGTCGGCCCGGCCCGCCCGGTGCCAGGACGACCGGTAGCGTTCGATATAATGCGCCCGATCGTAAACTTCCTGCTGGAGATCGCGAGGTGTAAATTAACTCTCGAATTGCTCTTTTTCATCTGACCGTTACAGTCATCGTCGGACATTAGACGCCACTATCCGTGCAATCGACGATAAAATTATCTATAATTCTTATTTAAGTTCACTGCTGTCACCTTCAACCCCTTTTTGTGTGAAGCGCACTGTATTATGAAAGCAATCGAATATTAATTTGTTTTGTCCCCGACAATTATTTATGATTGTATCCTTAATTGAACCCGCTGTTTCAACAATGACGCCTTATTGCAGAACGCAGGTGGAAGATGACCATTAGTTACTAAAATTTTGCCACTGCAAGACATTTGCGAACGCCTGACGATTAATGGATGTTTGCCATGTCCATTTGAAATAAATAAAATAAATGTGCAGGCTGTTCTTATTGCAAATAATCGAAACATGAATATTTCCGTTACATAACTTTTCTAGAATAGTTTTTTAATACGTTATACAAATTTCACAAATACCTAAACACAATAATTAAATAATATAAAACAATATATTATAATACGCATGAACACTAATATCGAGTGCAGAAGGTCTTCGCGTTTTGTTGGAAGCCGTAGAAAATAATTGTAGCTAATTCAATAATAGGGAATTATACAAGCAGTACAAAGAAATTACAATGTATTATTACTTGTACCCAATACTAATATAAGCAGTATGTTACTGCAAATACTTAATTGTGTTTAGTGTGATGCAGCTATAAAATATTGTGAGTTACTTTTATTGATTGGTGAAGAAAAGAATCATTAAGAGTTCAATAAAGTTCATGATCGATTATTTCAAGTGTGAATTATTTAATTGTGTGGAGAATCATGAAGCGATGAGCGAAGAAGATCGTAGACGAAATGGAACTATTTTGTCTTCTTTTTTAAATGTGTCCAAGATTATTCAATCAAACCCACTTTTTTAAATGTGTCCAACATTATCCAACCAGTTCCGCATATATGCCTCTATACAACTCAAACAGCGCCTATCAGCTCAAGTACAAGCTCGCATTCTTAAGTTCTTCGGACACGTCTCTCGGCGGGACAGCGACTCCATCGAACGCCGCGTGGTGCAGGGCAGAGTCGAAGGCACCAGGCCCCGCGGTAGATAACATGCGCTGAAACCGACCAAGTCAAGTCTGCGATGGGCAGCCCACTGTATGAATGTACTGGGATGACTGCTAACAGACAAAAATGGCCTGAGATCGTGAAGAAGGTAGCAACTACCCGGAACACCACGTACCAATCACGACCGGCGGCGCTCTGTCAAGATTCTCTGACTGAAACGAAGACCATCCGCGCAACATGTGTCAGTATGGATCAGTCTGAAAACGACATCTTCATTCTATTCCAAATAGTGGGCCGCTGATAATATTGTCGTGAATCAGGCACTATTCCACGATGCATTATAATTGTTTCGAGTTAATGAGTACCTAATGCCACATTATAGTGTACGTTCTCATACGTAACGTCAAAGACGATATAATATTCACTGAAGCAAATCATAGCTATGCACTCTCAGAAAATTGGTTACGCTATTCTTTTATAGACGACAATATCCAATTATTTTCAGTAAAAAAGTAATAATAACTTATAATTTAACACTCATTCGTAACTAGTAACTGCCATCGTCTCGCTCCGGGAAACCTAATTAGTGCCAACACTGGAAAAAAATTTAAACGGGATTCTTTCAATTGACATATTTTTTAGGACACTGAGGTATCTTGGAGCGGATATTTTATCCTTAATACTATACTTATAGTAAGTTTGTTTAACAGCTTAATAAAATAATAATGAAGATAGTCACGCTAGTCTGTCGCAGCAATGAATAGATAAAATGTATTTAGAACAAGCAGAAACATTTACTAATATGGTAAATACAAATATGCTATACCTACGGGAGTTAACGAATGTTGGTGTCAATACATGCCACATGGTTGTGCACCAGAATATCGCAATAGCCGATATTGGGACACCTTTTTTGAAAATATGGTCCGGTTTCCAATCAGTGGTCATAACCCGCGTCACCTTGTTAACCGATCGGCGTCATCTCCACATTTCCATACATACTTTTTGATTTCACGCTGTATCGACTCATGCAGCTAACCTAACCAAGCTAACCTTCGCGTTGAATCAACCCACTTTCGATGACGAAATTAACCGCAGCGAATTAAAAATTTAGATACATACATAATATGTATAACATACATTGGAAAAAATGTTATCTAGGTAGAAAAATAGGGAGTGTCCTTTTTTCAATTATATAAACTGGAGACCCTCTACGCTCTAAATTCGAACGTAATTCATTTTTTCAATAGCTACTTCACATTGTGAGGGTGAAGGTGAAAATTTTCTTTAATAAAATTGTATTTGTTATAGGTACTATGCAGGTAGGTTACCTGAAGTAATAATACATTCATATTATTTACCTTTTTGTTTCGAAACTTGGAAATAAAGAAATATTATTATGTATTTTAAATTTTTACGGAAAATATGGCTATGAAAGGGCAAAATAAGGAATATAAAAAAGGGATTATTTCTAAAAATTGTAATTCGATACATGGTGTGGTAGACTTTCTAATAATAATAATTGGTAAATGTTGCCTGTGGAAGTGTTAGCCATTTATTAAGCAACTGTCGATTTTCACACTCGATACAGTAATGTTCAATGCAAATTGCACCGACACGCGATAATAATTATGTCAGTTTGTAAACAGAACAGCTGTATTGTATTAACAAACTAGCGACCCGCCCCAGTGGGAAGTAGAATTCTTAGCCATACAGGTTTTTTTGTCACAATTTATTTTCACGTGCGTTACTTTTTATTTTGCGATAACTCTAAATTCCCTAAGAGATTCATTTTAATTATATGGCGTAAATGGAAAGGATTATATATGTATATAATTCGAGTGTGAGTGTGTATGATACTGAACTCCTCCTACACGGCTTGACCGATTTGGTTGAAATTTTTTGTGTGTCTTCAGGTGGATCCGAGAATGGTTTAGATTCACAATTGGACCCGGTAGGTGGCGTTGCTGTCGATATATCACCAAAACATTTTTTAACGACTGGACCGATTTGGATGAAATTTTTTGTGTGTGTTCAAGGGGATCTGGGAAAGGCGTACCGCTTATAAATATGTAACACAGCGTAAAGATAAAGTTTCCAAAACAGAAGTATTCGGTTTAGAGGGATACCATTGGTATATTGATGTATAAGTAGGTATGTAGGTAGCTATGAAAAGTACAAGTTCTTAATGCAACATGCAAAGCACAACGCGGCCAAATACAGCACGGCCGCAGATAATACAAATTGAAATCACACGTTTCAGGCATGGTGAAATAAAATTGGGTCACTTTTAATACTAAGCACCCTTTGGTCCGTGTATGTTGGATATTTACAAAGAATTTTTGATATAATTTGCATAACTCCACCGTCCGTATGAACAACATCTACCAAATAATACCCCGTAACATAATGGCGTGCGGCGCGGCCTTTGCACATGAAATAGCCATCCGATCGTATTGTCTAATTTAACGTAGTACACTGATATGACTTTAAATTTCTCATACGTGGCTACATTAATAATAGATAATAGAGGCAACAGTACAATACTGCTAAATACTCTAATTTAGAACTCAAAAGCGGCTTACCATTTCGAAATCATTCTACCGTGTGGGTGGAAATGTAACAGGCAATATGAAAGCTTCAGAAAGGTAGAATATAAATGATGCTAATGAATACGAGTATAGCAAGGGAAAAGAAAAAGTTAAATAAATATTCATATAATAATTAATTTACGTCTTTTTTATACAAAAAGAAATGTTACACCGCGCACCGTGACAAGGCTGTTTTAAAATTTAGTTTGCTTGGCGTACCACTTGCAGGTCATCCTGTAGGTGACAAAAATAAACAAGGGTAACACTAGAAGACATACTAACATGAGAAGAAGCTACCGAAGAGACGTCGCGCCTACAACAGGAAGACAACATTTGATCAAAACGTTATAAACAAAGAGGTATTGTCCGCTACTCATTAGACCTTATTATTATAACATAATACTGCACCGCTAACAGAATTCCAGTTAACAGATAAAGTTAAACAAACCTACGATGTTTGTAAATCCCTTGTAATGCCAGTAATAGCCGCCCGAACAACAATGAGGGACTGTTAGGTATAATATGTTCCCAACTACTATGAACTATGAGAGACCCCAACGGATTATCTTATATCGTCGGCCAAGTTATACAACATCGCTACGAGTTACTGTTTGACACATTGAACTTTGATCAAAGTTGATGAGCTATGTACCTACGATTTATTGACCATCGAGGTCAACGCCGGATGATATTCTAATTCTAACAAAAGGAAAAATATGCACAAAACATGATTCTTTTACACACATTTATTTGTTACGTAAATATTTTCATATACCTATAACGTGACAAGTTGTAAAGTTTTTTTTCAAGGTAACACGTTATTCAAGCAAAGAGGGGATATCACAGCCTAAAATGAAATAATAATATACTTATCATGTAATCTCATTTGTATATTATTTTTTTATCATTGTTCGCGTCTCTATCTAGCGCATGATTATTCCGTAAGTACCAACAGATTTTTTGTTTTTAAACATGTATATATAAACGCTAATAATAAAACGAAATAAACGATTATTATGAAGCAAATAAACATGTCATAATGACTGCTACCAAATGGTACTAACCGGGAACGACGTCTTTACGTGCCCTCCGAAGCTCTGAAGGCGCAAGAAATTTTACCACTAGTGGTCACCCATCTAACTACCGCTATTGCTCAAATTGTCGATCACTAAGATCGACTCCAGCCGCTAGGCTATCAGAGAACATTTCAAACATACTATTGTATTAATTGCATATCCCACATCATAAAAGAGAGTTAGCAGAAAGATACATGTCTCGAATCTGCAACAGAATCACGATCATAATGCAAGTAGCTATATATTTAAACAATCATTTGAACTACATAAGATCAGTACAAATTTTTGTATCACGTTCCCATCGGTCGAACTGCCCATGATTTGAATAACTTCCGACTCGCAAATGAGCTTAATATGAGAGTTATTATGCATCCTATTCAGTCGGCGTTGAGCCTTCTAATACAAAGTTCGTAGGAAATGTAATAAACTTCCACACTGCCCGTAATTACAGCGCGCGAACGAGAAATAAGTTTGTGTTTTGGACGATTATATCAGTAGGTAGGTAGGTAGTATTAAACAACATCAAATTCTAATACTAAAAAACCCATATCCCATGTTTCTGGACAAGCCCCGCGTCTGTATGACTCAGGTCTCTTAATATAATTATTTAACATAAAATGTTTAGTAAGTAAAACTAAAAAAATACTATTACAATAACAAACATCATCTTAAAAATCCTTGAGCGCCGAGACAGTATTCTCAACGTGCACTTTAACAACAAGTTTGTCAATGTGACGTATTGATTGTAAATCGAATAGATGAAATAGAATTATAGTATTTTTATAAATGTAATAAACGACACGTTTTCCCTTTCTACGGACAGCGGCAACAAATTTATAAAGTATCGCTAAATAAATGAGTGGCGTGAAAGAAATCTCAATAACGTTCGCAATAGATTTCCACCGTTCATCCTTTCCGAGTCTCTACTCGGAGAGACTGGCTGACGTTGTGTGGAGCGGCTGCAAAAAGTAAAACGGCTTTATTATGGATTCCAATTTGTTGGAGCAACGTTTAAGCCGTTTGCGCATTAATACGGCGATTCATTTGTGTTAGAGTTTGCGAAGAATGGGACGCGAGGGAGGCGAGGGGCGAAGGATAAAACTAATCACACATCCTCTCTTCGCAGATAATTGTGCGGCCATTGTAGCGGCGGCGAGCGAGCGTCATTCCACTTATTGTCATTTCCGTAAGTACGTTATTCTGTGTTGTTGGTCGCAGGTAGGACCATTCGATTTGTTCGTAGAGTTAGTCTGAACAAGGTTTTTTTAAATCAGAACGTAGTGTCCTTATTTTTTATATTTTTAAGTACCTGACTTAGTACATATCTTATATAATACGAGTTAATATTTAAAATAGGCGTTTTTTAATCAAGACAAATAATAAATCAATGATAGTAATTGTTGTTATTTTATTTATTTTATTTTAAACGTTTACCGATAATTAATAATTTTGTAAACTGTCAATATAGGTACGACACTAGTGGACCTGCCCTCGCTTTTCGGGAAACTTGTTCTTTACGTTTACAAATATGGTGAATCCATTGAAGAAATAAAAAGTTTCAATTAATTTTTAATCACCTTAGATCTATTATACAATCATAGTATTCTCTCCTACACTCCTCAAGGAGCATACATGCCAAATTTCAGCTTGCTGCGTTCAGTAGTTTCGGCTGTGCGTTGTCTGTCAGTCACTCAGTAACAGAAGAGTTTTATAGGTATTGATTTAATTGAAGTAGTGGCAAGATGCAGTGTGGAGTGGGTGTCAGCGACGATCGCGCCCGCTGGCGGTGTGGCCGTATCCGCGTCGGCTCCTGTATTATCCATTTCCACATTGCCTCCTGTCTTTTTGTTCCACGTTTGATTGTTTAAGCGTGCGTCGATGCGGTATCCGATGGTTATTTTTTTTCTATGGCGCTTCCACTCGAAACGGCTTCAGTCGATTGTGCAATATGTTGCTCTTATTGTTTCAGAAGAACAATAACTGCCTTCATTTTATATGTTTACAGCATCTGAAGGCTTCGTAGGCACTTTGCGTCTATTACTATTCCGCAAACGCTATTGTTGCGGAGTTCTCTCGTTCACATTTTTCACTTCTATTTTTATTAATAGCTAGTGTATTCACTTGTTAAATATGAGTTTTATTTACAAATATTGAATTGAATTTCTATTGAGATAGGTTCGTATTGAATAAGCGTAAAGATTTTAAAATATTTGTGAGTACTAACAGTGATAGCGTATTATAATTTAAGACTACCGAGGGACATTTCCATATTTGGGCAGATTGTTTGAGGCCATTTGAATTTATTTATCGTTTGTTCCTCTGAAGAACAGATTTATTATTGCAAGGTAGTATTTACGTCAATGTTGCAAGGTAACCTAACTAGCTGCCTATTTCCCACCCTCCATCTAAAACGTGCCGCGAAATTATTTTAGTTCTTCCAGTGGACAGCCAGAAATAATACGGGTCCTCCGGTTTCTTCTCTGGACCACAACGTATCGGTGACGATTAACGTTACTGATGTCAGTTGGGTTGTGGGCCCGTTTGTTGGTTACTAACATAAAAAAGTATACCTCTAAAACTGCCAAATAGGTACACTTTTGATCAGCCTAATAGTTCATCCCATCTCATCACACACCCGAGCCTTACCAAACGGGCAATTCATTAGAAGTTGCCAGCACTGCCTACATCGTAAAACCATTAGAATAATAACTAGAAGAATACAAAGTCGAAGCTCATAGCTATAAAACATGAATTTTGTATTGCGGATTTGATGAATTTTGACGGAGCAGGGAGTGTTTCTAAGGATTCTTTTGATATGAATGACGTATTCACGTAAGAACTAACAGTGAACACGGCGTAGAGAGCCGACACTACATATGCGTTTTGTTATTACAGAGACTTAGGGCGGGCGCTCACAAGTAGACATGCAAAAAGGAAGTGAATCGAGAGTAACAGATGAGGTAACGCATATTAAAGTGGATTCTCCTGTGAGAACGCGACCTCTTTGTTCATGTTGTCCAAGGGGACGCAATATCACGGTTACCTGCTGCTCATCAACACTTTGTGTCACCATCAACAATTAGTACCTACCTACCTATATAATGATATCATCGAAAATTACATATATAAACTATTCGCTCCAAGCAACGTCCAGTTATCCTGGGAAGTAGGTACCCTCTAGACTAGACTAGACTTACCTTATTATTATTGTAAGTAGATATATTCTATTCATTCATGTTTTTATTATGTTATTACTTACTTATGGAATGTTCGCCGAATCCCCATTGTCAGTAAACATAAGTAAATTAGGAAATCTAAAAAGCAAATGTTTATTTGTAAACGCAATTACACAAAGCCCATATTGTCAGTAAACACGCGAGATGACAGTGTATGAACGTTCGACGCAAGAAAGTTTTAATTCTTCGCATTAATTACCAAGACTGCCATATCTAAAGTCAAATATTAGTGCGCGCGTACGTACTTATGCAAAACGAGGAAGATTTTATTTGACTTGGGCGTAGTTTGGGCGCTGGTGACGATGTAAGCAAGACAAACATGCTAATTATCACCCCACAGCGGCACCCTTCCCTCGGTCCTCCGCCCCGACGCTCCCGATTACTACGACGTCAGGAAGAGGGCGCAATGACTGAATTATTTACGGCCAACTTTGAGGAACATTTGTTTTTAATTTAAAACGACTTTTATACGTCCGACGGTATTATAACGGAGATTATACATTATTCACCTCGAAGGTATTGTCGCGTAAGTTGCCGTACATAGGAATAGTGAATTAATGTTTATAGTTCATAATTGTATCGAGACTAAAATATGATTGCGTACACAGTGATGCGCCTGCAGCTACACGCGATATTATCACTCGCCTATTTATAATATTATTATTTCAAATTAATGTTCATCTGCCTATTCACACGGGAGCTACTTCGATGATACTTCGCGTAATTGTAGCTTATATAACGGATCTGTCGCCAGGAAACTTTTCATCCCGGAAGAAGATGGGCCCCCGCGAGATAAAAGGTTTAAATTAGTAAGTATGAAGGTTCCATGAATAATGATTCGGAGATGTTAATGAGTCGGTAGCTATATTACTATTTACTCATAGCCAGTTTCTTTACTACTAAGATATAATAATATTACAAAGCTATACCTAGTATATGTTACTGGGCGATAAGAGATTATCGCTCACAGTGAGACCAATCGATTATACCAGGGTATATTGGTTCAAATTAAATGATAACACAATTACTAAAACTTTTAGTCAACGCCAAGAAAATTGGCGCCCCCATATGTTTATGATTAATTTAGAAGGTTAATACTACATCACGCGACTGTGTGTCTGTTTGGTTTTAATGTATACGATCGCGAGAGGCGTTGTTATGTTAAATTAAAATGGCTGTGCAGCATGTTTCTTAGGAAAATTCCCGCAAGGGTTACTTTATGGGCTGCGTTATTATAGCAAAAATATTTCTCTAATGCTATCATCAATATTGGTGCCATAATAGGTAATCAATATATTTTGCAGCGCAAAGTTTACAACGATAAAATTCAATCCACACAACATATCAGAGTCGTTACCGGGCCGGCCCTACCAATACTTTAAAGTCCCGTCGCTGGCCCAAACACGGACGTGTGTATAGAGGTCTCAAAAAATGTATGCGCCTATATTTTTTGAGTTTCTGACGAAGCACAGAACGTCCTGATATGTGTGGTAGACCAGAAGCCCGCCCGTTCTGATAGCCAATGCCAAAAATGTCAGTAATCTGTATAAAATGATGATAATCTTAATAACTATACTCGTATATATTTTTTCCTCTGTGCGTGTGTGTCACTGAACTCCTCCTAAGCGGCTGGAGTGATTTCAATGATTTTTTTGTCTTCAGGTGGATCCAAGAATGGTTTAGATTCAAATTTGAATTTCAAATGTCAATATGTCAAAAAAAAATTATTAATTATAGAGCGGTACGAAGGTCGCTAGGACAGCTAGTATTACCTATATTACCTATATATTACCTATAGTGTATTAGTAAAAGATAATGAAATCAACAAATAATATACTAACACCAGTATTTTTAAGTTACATATAAATATAAAATTTATTCAAATTGTTACGTAAACCTGTACTGATTTTCTTGTACATGACTACATTGTAAATAAACAAACATGATAAGCCAGTTCTGTAAAAAGTTTGGGAGTTTTAACTCAAACATTGAAAGTGGTTCCAGTGAACTAAAAAGAGCCAGTTAAAAATTTCTACACGTTCCACATTACGAGAATCGAAGTGTCTAATCGCCTTTTTAAAATATAAAATTCCAAGGGTTTCTCATTGTGCATTAATATGAGCCAATGAAAATACTGTCGAAGAATGCGTTGGAGTTCAAAAATAAGTCCAATAAGTATGATTTCTACAGCAGCTCCGCACCCCGCTCCCGCTGCCCTTCACCGCAGTGAGGGTGTACGCAAACTTTTGGAATGTTTAAAAAGTTTCCGAATGCCCGACCATTGAATCCGGTCGATAGTTCTCTGACATTTTAAAATTCTTTTATTTTTTATTTGATTTTATCCCCTCACCGTACATACATAATATATCGTAAATTGATTCATTTGTTTGATTTGCCATTTCATACGACAAGAGAATTCTCTACAGACCAGTAACGTGATTGCACAACAGGAAATGTGAAAGAAAATGTACTCGAATAGGTACAAGATTTTGTCCTTTGACATTTATGTTTCAAGCAAACCAATTTATCACAACAAGAACGTGTTAAAAATACGAAATACGATTAAAAGTGAACAACGGGAACACGCAAAAGTTTAAGCGGCAACTAATTAAAAAAGAAAACGAATAAGAGCCACGCTTGAGCACTGGCTTTCCCGAATTAAAAGTCGTTCTTTTTCGCGCGCTTTCCCTTTCGTCCAGCTAATGAGGGTTGAGGGCCTTCGTGTGTTCCGACGCCATTTTGTTATATTTAGGAGTTCATTCGCGTATCGCTGCCTAAGCGGGATCAAGCGCGGTGTGAAGTACATTTGCATGGCCGTACGCCACTTCAATAGCATTTTCACGCCTTTTTCTTTAGAATAGCTTGTTTATTGTTTGTTTCAGTTATACAACAGCGGCTGTGATTTCAAGCCTTGCCCGTCTAGATTAAGAATAATTGAGATTAAGAAGTATCATCACCAAAAACTACCAATATCAAAATGTTGTATATATAATCGAGTAACCGTTGGCTGGCCTTAATTAGAAACCTCCGCATGCTCTGCCACCATTTATAGTTATTGTAACGACATTGTGTCAGATCGTGCCTCGTGTCCCGATGGCGCGCTTTGAATACAATACAAATATATAAAAAGGATTTGTCGTTAACGCATCGTTTGAAACCAAACTCACCTGGGTTTTTACCCGCGATTCAGCAGAAAAATGCATTCGACATGGTGGCCGATCAACAAAGTACGTAATCTGTCCTTATTAATGATTGGAATAAAGATTACACAGTGGCGTTTCATTGTAAATTTTATATTAATTTATTTTAAATAAATGCTAGTGTTGAGGTAATCACATGCTTCATTGTGACTCGTGCCATTCACAAGAAATGATACAACGGGAGGTGTTTCTTTACGTGAATTCAAATCAATTATTGGCGAGGGTTGTAAGTGTTGGCGTGCAACAATCCCCGGGCGAGACAATGAAACATCAGGCGGGCGGTCGGTAGTGGTCGACAGCAGAATGAGGCGCTGTCACAGACCGATCGCATAAACGGCGCGACCGTCTCTACAATACTCTTGTTTATACTCCGCCCTACTTCCTTTGAACGCGCATGTGGGCCCGAGGAAACGTACAGTAAACAGAACTTTCTCGTAATGTTTAATTAAATTAATCAGTCGGTTGATTAGTCGATGGCCCGGGCGGTAAACACGGCGGCGGCGGGCGGCGGGCGGCGGCGTCGCGCCTCTTTGATCTTACGCGCTCTCACTATTGTTGTGTTTGGAGCTGCCGGCTGCCGGCGCCTTACGCGTTAACATTTTACTTTGTTTCGCCACGGACGAGTAAAAAGATGTCAAATACCGTTAACATTGTGATATTGTATTCATACCCATCCAATTTTTCATATCCTATCGACAAAACGTTTTAATGACGAGATACGACGATTTTGTTTTGCGAAATTATTGTATGTATGTGAACAGTCCAATCGGATATTCGGATTACCAAAGACGCTTTGCTACAAAGCGAGGTGGTGTACGAAGCGGGGCGAAGCAGCGGCGGGAGTGAAGCGCCCCGCGCCGCCCGACAGACTTGGCGCCTCGCATCTTTAATGTCCGCTAATAATAAATTTTGTTTAACATATAACTGTGAAGCGGCGTAACAAATGAACGAACAACGGGCCAGTGATGTCTCGACAATCGTTCTACCCATTGAGCTGTTTTTTAGTAATTCTTGTGTTTTAATCCAAATAAGCATTTCATTTTGTTATTTTTGAATTGGTAACTTGTATAGGTACTCAGAATTAGTACGGTAAAGCTTATAATAGTTTATAATCACACAACTTGCAACTCCAATATTAAAAGTAGCTTTATCTTCGTTACGTATAAATACGTCCAAGCTCAATACGAATTCATTGAAGCTGTGATGCTTCCTAATTTACAAGCTCAATTTAATTTAACAATAAATGTACTGATTTAATCGGAGGCCAGAAAATTATTCGACACATTCATACTTTTCTGTCATACCTTTTACAAATACAGCCTTAAATTCAGCGGTCAGTTTCATACACCTGCTCGCAGCAGGAGATGTATAGGGCTTGGAGGTAATATTGCCCCAGATAGCTCATTACTGCCTGACTGAAAAACGCATAGCTGCCTACAATCGTGCAATAATTTGAATGTGGAGTCGCTATATACGCAACTGCGTGAGCTTAGTTTTCCTGTGCATGAGTTTATGCAGTATGTATGTAGTCTGTTACAGATGGCTTCGGCCTATATTATCCTCTAGCATAAACTGGGCAGCTTTGTGTTGAAAACAGGTGTAGGTGCAGTACACAGTTACACACACGGTAGAAGTGAAACTTCCCGAAAACTACATTTCCAGAGAATGCGATGAATGCTGACTACCAAGAGTAGCATAATTTTTAACCGACTTCAAAATAAGGAGGAGGTTCTATGTTTGACTTCTCCGTATGATTTTGTTTTTATTTCTTTCTTGAAATACAGCGTCAATACTGTTTCCGATTTTGTCTTTGATAGAGTGCATTCGCACTCATGTTTGATCACCAAAAATGTGCAGTATTCACTGCACATTTTTGGTGATCAAACATGTATGCACCTACTCAAATAAAATCGTTTCATCGAGTTTCGAAAAAACAATTCTAAGGAATAATCACTTCAAAAAAATTTGTAGAGGCTTTCATGGACCACTGACGTAATCCCAAAGAAGGCCAAACCGGCCATGTAATTAAAAGTTGCAAAAAAATGTCCGACAATGTCATGCAGTAAATTAGACTGGCAAACACTTTTTAGTAATTTTTACCGCATGAAAAAGGATCTCAGGATTATTCATCCATCCACACACACAACAACTTTTTACAATTGTAGAGCGAAGTCAGCTTAGGAATCTATGCGGGGTTTGTACTATTTATTTTGCTTTTCAACTGAAACATACATTTGTTTGAAGCAACTAGATTTGAAGGTAAAAGACGGTTGCAATATGATAGGGATATTATAGGGTACCTACCTACATGAGTATGATAGGGGATCACTGCCCTATCATACTATAGGATATTATAGGGTACCTACATGAGTATGATAGGGGATCACTGCCCTATCATATTGCAAGCCTAGTATGAACTAGGATTTTAAAATATGTTGCGATTCATTAATGCTTTTGTAGTCTAACGAAGCGTACTACTAATAAATAAAGTGATACCCGAGTGGTTTGAATGTTGACCTCTTGAACATTGGACCCTATGAACGAATCTTGCGCATAACTCTAAGTTTTTTATAAACCTGGATGTAGGTACATTTTATATTATTACGTATTTACGTATTGCGTATTTAACGTAAGTAGGGCGGGAATGCGAGCTGTCAAAAACGAAACATTTTATATCCATCAGTTATTTAAATCAGGGCGTCATTGATAGTAGTTCGCTGCGGGTGAGAGCACACCACAACACCAAGCCAGGCGCTGGCCGGCGGCGTGTGAAATTGCCGGGGATCGACGAAATTGCAAAGATATCGGACGGAACAATGGATCATATTTGCGTAAGTGGCTCAACCTGCAACCTGTAAACGCTACGACCTGCAAGCACTTGTTTGCTGAGAAACACGTAAGTACCGCTTGCGTCGGCAGCAGTTTGCTCGTTTTAGGATTTCTGTTGAAAGTATTAGCATATTGCACCATAAATGGTGGTTTAAGCAATAGATCATCACACGGGCCAATTGTAGTTTGGCGGATTCACACATCTTTGGGAATGCAGATCTCGGTAATCAAGTTACTAGTGAATCCAAGAATGTTGCACGGATGATCCGGGCGGAATTCCAGGAAATATACCTACAAGTTTTTGATAGATTGTACGTAGTAACCTTAACAAAAACACGGACTTTACCTGGAGTCTCATCATACCCTTCATACATATTTACAAGAATGACCGCTGTGGGGTAAGTCGATGTAAAAAACTATAAAAGGTATTTGGCGTCAATGGGCCATAAACAAATAGGTAGCATAATTTAATTCCTCGGAAGCTAATCACTTACCAGGAACGTGGCAGAGTAAACGGAAAGCGGTAAAAAGGCGAACAAGCGACTCGTTGGTGCTGGCGAGATATTTACCGTAGTTTGCATAAATGCATTAAGGCCCGTCGAAAGGCCGCGCAAGGCACGTACACCCGACCCGACAAGTGTAATAAAACACTTCTCAAATGTAATACCGCTAATAAAGACTTGTCGCCACTACCATCTACACCTGGTTGAAGGTGTGTTTTATTTATTTAGAAAGCAAATGAGATGTATAGCTTAATTAGCACTAAGAAATACATTTCGTGCATAGGATCATAGCGTACATACATTAATTTTCAATCATTTTTAATAGACCCGGCGTTTTTATGAACGGTTCAACTTAGTGGCCCGGGGTTGGGTCCCTTAGGATTCCTGGAGCATAGTCCACCACATTTCTCCAATAAAGGTGAGTAGGCAGAAGGTAGATCAGGGGAGGGCCTTAAGCAACCTCAGCCACGTTAGCCTTCGATAAGTCGTAACGATAGCCACGTGGTAACATTTAGGAACTCGCGGTTTTCCTCTCAATGCTCTACTACAACAAACATTGGTTTACACGGTGAACTAAGACGATCTGTGATAGATGAAAGCCTAATGACTAATGTTTTGAATGTATTGTTTGTTCCCTGGTTGGATTTGGTCCCTGTACGCACCTCTAATAAAAAAATATGTTGTATTAGAATTTAATTATCATTTGCTGCTTTAAAGTAAAACATCGGGAGGAAATCTGCACACTTGAAAGTTCTTTATAATGTTCGCAACGGTGTGTGAAGTCCGCCAATCCGCACTTGGCCAGCGTGGTGGGCTACGGAACGGGTTTCCTTTCACATTGTGCCCAGCAGTGGGACAGTTATGGGTTGCAAGTTGCAATGATGATACAGCCTTACATATGTACACCACTACATACAGCTGTTGTTGTGAGAATAGACATTTCTTTGATAAACTCAACACTGGATCAGACATTTTTGTAATACCTATATATCTAAAGGTACTAACTTAAGTGTACTCACTAAGGCAGTAGAGTTAAGATAATTTAATATTATAGCATCATAACATAATTTTGAAGCAGGAAGTGCTTCATTTTAATGGTAATCAGATTAGAGACGGATGCTATATCGGAAGTGCCGCTCCGTGAAATTAGATTGACAATAATATATTTTACAGTTCGTAAGTTTCCTAAATTATCGTAGCGTTTAATTTATTATGTTTAGTTCTGATTACTTATTATATTAGCTGATAATATTATTTTTCGCTGGCTAAACGATACAGTAAATTGGATATGTTTTGATAATTTTAATGTCCACGCTTTGCTATCATTAAAGAGACAAAATCTTTTTTTTTAATTATTGTCGGTTTGTCTGTTAGCCAGACAACAGAGAATAATTCTAAATTCGTGTAAACTATAATCACTTAAGTTGGACGATTGGCCGAATTTGACTGTTCCCCTTTTCGTGCACCAGCGACCTATCTACTTGTGTTTTACTTATAATATCGTCGCCTACAGTTATTTACAAACAGAGGCTTTGTATACACTGGATGGGTATTTCAAAGTACCGAAGCAAATCTTATCAAGGGGCGGAGCGCGCGGAATCTTCGACATTCAACGCTCATTACACTGGTAATGTTGGTACTGCTGGGAGCCGTGGATAGCTGGCGCTTGGCGGCTATCGCCATGGAATCCACGCGCCCCGGAAACATTACACAATAGCAACGATTTGTATGCCGATGCGAAAAAACTGTTCATATCTTCGGGTACCTGCATCGCGTTCCGTTTGTACTGAGAACGAACAACGTCGTTGCATTTCTTTAATGTCGTTTATTTTTAATTGCAACATTTCCTAGTATTTGATTGCTGAAGAATGTGCTGCACGGGTATTGCGGGAGTATACAATGTACAGCGAAGATGTTGATCCTACTAACGATGACAGGTACTTCCATCCAAACAAAACTTCTGGTTTCCAATTATATTAATATTCAACACCATTAACAAAATGTAATGAAAATTACCTATTATAAATTATGGTTAATAAACACAGCAATAAGCGTGAACAGAATTACAATAAGATTCATAAAACAGTTTCAATTATACACGTATTGTCAACCTAATCCCAAATAGAAGAAGCTCAATGGCCATATTAAAATATCGCCCAAAACACGAACGTCGAGGCACGTATGGCTTGTTAGCTGTACAATGGACCACACACTGTCTTACGTGCTGTCAAAAAGGTGCACGCAAATGACGGCCGTATGCGCAGCTTGTAAGGTTTAAACGGGCGTGCATGCCGTGACAGCTTTTATAGATACGTGTGGCTCAACGTACTAATACATCATGAGGAGACGTGAGGGAAACCCGCGTTGACCGCACGGTTGTTGTAAACAATTTCAATCCAATAAATGCTACCGAACAATGAACGGGTCGATCACGAAAAAATCATCTACAAGGCAGTCGTGCACGAGAGCTTCACGAGCGAAAACGGTAGTCGTGTACGTGGGGCGGGGGTAGGGCTGTCCGAAATGTTAACTGCCCAGGATTGCATGCCCTATGGCCTTTAATGATACTGTCTAACGTTGCTCAACGAGCGAGCATTACATGTCTGAGAATAAAATTGTCTGATCTCATTTTGTTTCCCTACAAAATATTACCAAAACCACCACAAATGTCTAACACCATATTTTGGCCGTTACTTGCGCATGCGTTTCGTATGATAACGTGCAATACACGTAGATAATTATATATAAGGAGTAACATTATTTTCGTATGCGAATGAGTATACTTACTCTTATATTAGATGCTCATACATGTTCAAGAATACGTCATAGGTACAATCGTAATATTTCATACGCAAAGATGGTTCTAGTTATGACCTTGTCGAGAAGGGGCGAATTTGCCGCGAATCGTTTTGCGCGATTTCATTCGCGCGTTGGCGAGGTACTAAGTGACAATACGTCATCGCGTCCACAAGCATCGCGCTAACTCATAATACGTAAATCGCATGCACTTTACCAGACTTTCGACTCGCGCATGAGACTCGCGAATTGTGATGCGTCCAGCGTCCAGACTCCAGTTTAGTTTACGCGCGAACTTCAGAGCGAGTGCACGTATCAAGGGAAAGAACGAAGGAAGGGGACGAAGTAGAAAAAAGACCGGCGATATGGATTTGGAATCATCACGTTATTCCAACAGAATTTTAAAACGTAGAGCTTCGTTCAACTCCATGTTTTCGACTGAACAAATTCGTCCCCAAATGCTCGCGCGTTGGTACGTTTTTTCTGCACATAAGAGTCGCGCGATACACCTGAGACGAACGCGGCGAATTCGCCCTTTCTGGACAAGCTCTAAGTTCGCTTGTTCATTGATATACTTAACCCCTACATTTCTCTTATTTTTAAAACGTCGTTTTCCGAAATTCTTTTCCAGACTGAAACGAGTGGTCAATGAACTAATTTATTTTATCTATCAATGGAAACGGTTATGTTGAAATCATCTAATCTAATGTAGTTGTATTATGTTAAAAATATTGAAATGTACGTCAAAATTCCACTGATTCGCCATTTAGAAGCGTGACTATTCCTTGCAGTAGCCGTTAATGGGCCGTAACGATATCAAACTTTAATACCTTCATAATTCCTTTCATGTCGACATTAAATTATAAATAGAATTATTACTAAGTTATAATTACTTCTTATTTGTGGTACATTGCGATACCTGCTCGATTACTAACATAGTAATTTTGGATATAATAAAATATACCGTCGAATAACATTTAGGTAATGTTAGAGAATGGTTAAAGCAGAGTAAGACGAAAGTTGTATTCCTTTTGAAACCACTGTTGTATTCCTATCTACTTAACAGTAAGTAGCACTCCATGATGTTGTAATATAAATTAATTATTTTTGAAAAACTTTTTAAAATAATTACTGAGGCATTCTATTAGTTCAATGGAAAAAATCGCCTTTACCAACTTTACCAGGGTATATTTTTTGCCATTGAGCAAATTTGATGGTATTTCTATGTAGTTAGTATTTAGTTCAGATACGAGTATTCAAATAAATAAATAGAATTTATCAGAATATTCGGTATGTTGCAAATTTAGTCATCCGCGACAAACTTAACACTAAACACTTTCAACGCGGTTTTATAGCCTAACAAATATCTTATGTTGCAGGCGACACTGATCGTAATGGTGCACATTTGCATACCATGCGAATTGATACGAATAAACGTAAATGTAAAGTTCAATCAATTAATTAATTAGAAAGTGATTCGCCAACCCTACTTTTAAATACTGCCTACTGCCTGTGTATATTACCTTAGTGGCACGCCCACCTATTAAGTTAATATAGGTTTCCTAGGAAAGGTAAGCTAGGATTACGTCATGCACGGATATATAGAATATAATACGAACCAATCACATTGCGTTTATTTCGGTATCTCTCCGCGTGGATCAACAGGTGGCCGCGTACGGGTTTTATATTTGTTTAAATGGCCACTGTCGAAACTAACTCTGACGCTCTCAATAAGCTGGAACTACAAACGAAATTTATTCTGTGTTCTGTATGAGAGATGTAAGATGTACGCATTTAGATTGTTTACTGTAACTATTGTAGTTTTTAATCATCGATATTACTGTCTGTATTGTTAGATGTTGCTTTAGTTGGAACTCTTACGTACTAAACTCCACTCATAACACTGAATATTAGGCCTTGTCTTAGGAATGTCTTGTCACTTAAACACTATATCTATTAATAACTAACAAAAGTTATCTTGTCAGAAATTGAAAAAAATTACATGTTTAAACATACAACTTGTCAAGTTGTTATTGTTATAATAACAGTGACGTCAATATGAGGGCACACAATAACATAACAAAGAACTCGGTACGAACAGGCAGTCGGAGCACAAGTTTGCGACGGCTCTGTTATTACCATCCACGTTGTTGAACGCGGGTCAACAGAACAAATTATACGCTCCGCTATGTTTTATACAAAACACAAGGGCTATAATATTTTAAAAATATACAACAGTTTAAATGATAATTTATACTCCATTGTTATTCATTGATGTTATTATGTGTATATTTTCCCATTGTTTCAAATCAGAGCATATTTCATGCATTTAATGTATAAGACTGTGGCCCACCGCGCGCGATACACCACAGCTATCAATCGCGCATTACAGACGTTCATATTATAAGTACTCTAAAATTGCCCGAAGGTGTTTTATTCATTATACAAGCTGCACGTTGCACCTATGAGTGATAAGGTAACATTTATACATGTTATTAAAATTTATTGTAAGATTTTGAAATTAAAATTTCGTTATCACGCATGCAACATGTTAAGCAGTGATAGCCGTGTGGTTGAACGTTGGACTGCCCAACCGGAGGGTCCGGGTTCAAACCCCGCACGCACCACATTCAAAAATTATGTGCGTATTAATATTTAATTATCACTTGCTTCGGTGAACGAAAACATCGTGAGGAAACCTGCACACCTGAGATTTCTCCATAATGTTCTCAAAGGTGTGTGAACTCCACCAATCCACACTTGGCCAGCGTGGTGGATAATGGCCTATGCCCCTCACATTGTGAGAGGAGACCCGTGCCCAGAAATGGGACAGTTATGGGTTGTGATGATGCATGCAACGAATGCAGTGACGTTCATGTCATTGATATCGCGTATGGTTTATCTGAAGCCAGGGTTGTCAGAGGTCCTTGGAAAATACCCAGCGAAGAAAAACAAATGAGGAAAAGATTTATATTTATGTCTTTAAAATTAAATGGCATTTATTGGAATTTAGATGTAATGTTGTGGAACACAACTAACTGACCCTCTCAACTTATATTATATCACTTACGTAACATAGAGACAAGGCAACGGTAACAATCACGTAGGCAAGCTGGCAATAACGCACCAACCAATTTTATTTGAATTATATTTTGTAAGGAATGGAAAAGAGACAAAAACGTACCTACCATTTTCAGCAAATACCGAAACAAACCAGTCTTATATAATGTTATTGCCTGAATTGAACAACGACCAGTAATTTAGTTAAAATTCGAACATGTGGTAACCCTGTTTCAAATGCATCTGTGACGTGTAGGGCTGTCTGCTCCCGATCGCAGCCGCTTAGGCGATAGGATGATCGAATAAATATTAGAGAACTTTGCTCCCGATGTGGTAATCATCGTCCGAACAGACTTGAACAATTGAAATATGTACTATTTTGCACATAAAGCAATTAATGAATCATGTTCTACATACTAAATCTTTCACTTTTTGCTCTTTGAAAAGACAAAATTTAATCATATACATATATGATTTACGTCACTGTGAATCGAAATTTACATGCCCTGGTTTTTAGTCTAAGCGGATACCATATTATTATAATTAAGTATTTCTACAAACGACCAAATAGCTCAGTTGGTTAGTTTAGGTAGACAAGTTCAAAATTTCATTCCCGGGTGGGGCAGCTATTTATTTGACATAATTATATTTTTTAATTTTTACAATTCGGCACTATACATTGACTTATTGCACTATACCAGTCTTTTTTCATATCACTTCTGGTACGTACCTAGTACCTACGTACAAAAATATGGGTTGCTTTCGGAGCAAAAATTGTATCTAAATAGTTGACTAGCGTAATCAACTATGTTTAAGTAAATAAATTGCGTTTCTCCAATTAGTAAGACTAGTAAGACCGTTGTTAGGTCTAGTTAATTATGTATACAATTACTAAAATGTAGGATGCACCGGTATTATTCCCAACTTAATTAATGCCGCCGCCCTCGCACATAATAATATAATAACTACGTGGAAACTCGAATTTTGATGCAGTGGGCTATGAAACTTATGAAATTAAGGAGCCTGTGATATTCAGAGGCGGAAACTTATACAAAGCATTTTATGGTTTGTTACAGAATATCGCCGTTAGTAAAAAAATATGATTACCTAATTATATTATCAATGCAATAATAACATACCTGTACCTTCCCTAGTTGAAAAATACAGAGAGTGAATTAGCGCAGAAAATCTTGTTTAGAATCCAGTGTCCACTTAGTAATAGTTCTCCGCTATCCTTTCTAGTAGATTCTCGTACTTCCATGATTCGGTTAGTGCGTGAAGTTAATTTTCATATTTAGGATGCACATTTATAATATTCACATTTTGGTGTTATGCGACGTTTACAAATTTCAGTTGCATTTGAAATTACATTTCATATTTCTTTATCGAATTTTTATTGTCTCCTTTCCTCCTTTGAGTGGCATAGGACAAAATTATAATAAAGTTTCTCCATCAAACATCGACGGACGGAAGTTGAAAATACAATGAACCGATGAAGGAAAAAAATAAAGGAAAAATTAAAAGGCGTCTATGTCTACTTACCTACCTAGTGACTTATGGTGTGTCCTAAATCAATTTTATTTGCGTTTCATCCAGTGAGCTATTACATAGCTTTAAATAGCTCAGATCCGTGCTGCGCAACCGTCTCAAATAATTCGTATTGTTCGCTGCGCTTGTAAATGTTATTCGTGCATTGTAAATATACAAATCGCGCACGCACACGCGGACATTCGACTGTTATTTATATTTAAGACTCGGAGGTCGCCTCGTGTTGTCGGCATAATGTAAAGACAAATATAGAAACGCTACAGATTTGTTGTGAATTTTTTATTCGGGACTCGCAAGGAAAACTCCCTCGGCATATTGCCGTGTATGAAAATATTAATCGTAATTGGATATTTGTACATGAGACTGATAAATAGTGGTCGCCATTATCATCAACACAATACAGAACACCAGCGTTGCTTAAATTACGGTACAATTAAGAGACAAAAACAACGAGATATTATGTCACGTTGGAAACGTGAAGAATAATAGTTTACTTCGTATACGAGGTATGTTTCGTAACACACGTGGAATAGTTTTAATTGACGCGGTAACAGAATGAAAAGCTACGTTTAAATAATTTCAAGTGAAAAAATAATAGGAGGTGCTTTAGCGAATTTTTAGCGAGTGGCGGCAGTAACGCTTTTGTTCCCCTCGTTATAAATTAAAGCATTTTTAATAACAACAAATTTCACCGGTAGCCTATTGTTCGCGACCTGCGGTTACTTCGTACATGCTACTAAATTGTAATGTAAATGTAGCCATCGGAATATCTCAATTATCCGCGCCTGTAACGTAAAGTAATTATAGGTTTCAAATAACAGGTGGCCGATGGGTAATTAATAATAAAAAACGCGGACCCAAAACATTTCGAACGGTCGCGTGGAACCAATACACAATTATCGCCTCTATATAACGGTCACAGCGCCCTTTCTCGCTCGGGTCGTCTCGACAGATGTCATCATTCACTTTTTATTGTTATACAAATTTGTCCTGTTTCAAATAATTATGTTGGTTACAGTTAAAGCTGTTTTTGCACTGAGTGGTGAGGAAGGTTTAGACATCAGCGCACCATATGAAGATAAATAGAAAAGGATAAGGTTATATTAAAAATTTTGATATGGTTACATATTCCGAGAAAACGAATAGTATTAAGTGTTTGTAATCGCTGTAATATGACATAAACGGGCTGGGAAAATGGTTAGCCATACTCACACTACATAAATGTTATCCATAAAACGAAAAACGTAATTCGGAAATCATTGTAATAAATTTAATAAGGTGCTAGGACCGAACACGTAGGGGATGTACGTACGTAGCCCAAAATGCTATGCCAGGCTGCTAAGCGAGCTGAATTAATTTACATATTATCGCCATAAACCTACTAAAACATCGTAATTTTGCTTCGCTTTATGTTACATTCACCAGTTATTTTAAACTCGAACCGTAGGCAGGAAACCGCGAACAATAAAATAAGAAATGGAACAAAAAAACTGAACCCGTTATAAATTAATGCAGAACACTCGGCCAACGAGTATTTACACGAATCGAAACATATTGCATTACAAGCAACGATAAATAAGCCTCTAAAATAATGTTTTATATGTAAATACGGTGTATTGTATAACGAGGCTTGCTAAATCACAATATGAGGTTGATTTATATCTCACTCAACGGTCCGCTTGCTCCCTTCATGGGAGGGCCATAAAAATACAGCCGAAGTGCAACGCATACGGCATTCGGCAGCGCAGCCCCAGCCGTCACACGAAAATGGAACTCCAATCTCCTTCTCATTTCAATAATAAACCTCCGTTACGACCACATCGTTATTTGTAACTTTTGTGGGCTACCGTACATATCTTAATTGGTCGCTTAAAGAAATATACCTCACAGAATTGCGGCGCGTAACAGAATTAAGCAGTAAAAGTTGCTTTAAATGGCCAAAATTATTACAGTACTGCAGGGATATCGATTTTAAAGGCCACATTCGAACACTGGGATTTTCAATATTTCTCGGATTCCAGATCCGGACTATTAAATCTGACTTTATGATTATTTTTTTCTGATTTAACGTAGTTTTGCAATAAGTAAAGCGATGTTCATGGAAGATGAAAGATGAATGGTAAGATGACAAATAACATTGATACAGTACAATGTATTTGTCACGTTCGGTTATCGATCGCGATGGAAATCTGTGGCTTGGCCGTGTTTAGACACGGCTCCGGAACGTTCTCCTCAAGAGACTCTTGACGTACGTATTGTGTTATATTAGCGAGCAGCGCATCTTGTGCGCGTCACTAATTACTTCAACGGTTAGAGTGCGTCACTAATAATGCACGGGAGTGTAAACAAACCCAACTATTCATTGCGGCCTGGCGACCCGCGGACGTACGGTGCCCACGAACCGGAGGAGCAGTCTAATCAAATTAACGAACTAATCACGCTCTGCTTCGAAGAGGAAATTCATTAATATCCTGCCTCAGCCCAGCCAAACAGATGAAAAAGTAGGAGATGTACGTTACGGGGGTGGCGCAGGTAGGCCTGGCGCCCGCCCCGATCTTTTTTCTTCCATTTTTTATGTATAGAATTCCTAAACGTAAGTCTATGAATTTTTTGAGGCTGCACGTTTCAGATGCATGTCTTTGATTAAGTGTCTTTGTGTCGGCTCGTGCCCATGGCTGGTGACAATATTTGATTATTATGCATCTACTCTCCCATTGTTCACCGATAAAAATCTTTTTTGGACTGCTAAAGAGTTCCTTTTTATTAAGTAATTCGAAGATGTTATAACTTACAACTTGTTTAGTTTAAATGACAAATCGTAGTTAATTTGGAGTTCTACGTCTCAGGCGTTTTAAATTTACGTACTGGGAGTTCAGGGTTTAATTCCCAAAATTGGTAATCATGGTCATGTCACAGTTATTTTATTGCGTTTTTACAGTCACTTCGATATTAAGTAAATTAATTTAATGAAAGCAGAGATGCCTTAGTGACGGAATTTCCTTGCTGCATCATCAGAATGGCATAAATCGCGTGGATTTATCAATCATTTAGATAATTATTAATAACTAATTAAAACTAAGTATTTTATTGTTATCACTTCAACCCATTAATAGCTCACCAGTTCACCACAGGACACGGGTCTTTCCTCATCGAGACTGCCACTAGCGGTCACACATCCAACTACCGACCGCACCCGCTGTTGCATCACTTCGGATCGACGCAAAAAACCGGGCTGTAAGCTCTTCAGCATTTTATTGGTATTCCAAATAGGCATAGCCTATTTATTTATTTATTTAAGACTTTATGCACCACACAAAAAGTACAGAAACAAAGGCGGACTTAATGCTAAAAGCATTCTCTCCCAGTCAACCTTCGGGCAGTGTGAACACAACGAAATGGCGGCAAGGATATGATAGAATTAGATGAAATTAATAATATGAATTAAAAAATACAGTTAAAAACCTATGGTTTTATGAGACAGTATCCGTAACTGTAATTTAGTAAAAACTTTATAATAGTGACAATAGATGTGGAGAAAACATTACTGTTGTGATAGCATAAGATAATAATATTTTTCACATAGCTTGCATAATTTTGGATCGTAATTAGACAGTACTGATTATTATAACAGTACCTTCCATAGCCAATATTGACAGTGGACGGTTTATTTCCATAAGGAAATTAATGATTTCTCTCATTATCACGATAACTAAACATCTCTCACAAATTGTTGTCCAGTGGAACGCCCACATTCATTTAGAGCTTCAACTCACGTTGCACTATTGAACGGAATTCCGAACGTATAAAATGGCGCAATTTCCAACGCTAGTCGATATTCCTTCAGTGAATGTGTTCTGACATCAGCTAGGTATTATATCTGTTATTACGTCCTAAAATTACCTTAAAAAAGACTGTAAAGTGCTAAAATTGCGAAGCAGTTTCAAACGTTACATGATTTCTTTATTTTATGTTTGAAGTTGTTCACCGTTTTCCCAGGATTTTAATTGCAATGTTAGTGAGTTTCTTTAGAAAGGACATATTTATTATGTACATAAAATTTTATACAGCGACAAGGGAAAGCTTCATTCATAATTCTCCGCAGCGGTTGACAACACACAATATTTATTTTTGCAAATTAAATGCTATGGCTAAATGCAAAATATTTGACGTTCATTTATCCACATGCTGCCCATATGACATTAATGATTAGTTTGAGTTTGAGTATGGAAGCACCGTGGTAGTGGAGGCTATAAGCCTCCTTATCCGTGCTCAATGTTTGGTCTAGCTAGAATAGTATAATATTAGATTCGATAGGTGGTAGCGCTGTAGTTGATATCAACTAATATGTAATTACCATAGTATGTAATCGAGAATTAAAATTAAATACGATTTACATAATTATTAAGGATTGGAAAAGTCCAAGGAATCTTTGAAACTCGGCTACAAAGGTCTATTCTTTTCTTTTCTTCTATTCTTAGCTCCTTTAAAATAACTGAAAGGATTATAACCCTTTCGCCGCAAGTTTTAGATTGTTAAAGTTAAGTCAGGAAACGGGAAATTGTTTTATCATTATTGCATAAGGAGGGCCGCCGTCAGAATTGTGTATGAAAGATGATATTAAATTTCTTGTTTTTCCCGCAGAAAATAATCAGCTGTGTGTTGTTTCTGCGTATTGTAGGAACATTTTGTAGACTTCTAAGATGTTATTTTTAATCCCCGATGCAAAAAGAAGGGTGTTATAAGTTTGACAAATCTGTGTGTCTGTATATCTCTGTGTCTATATGTGGCGTCGTAGCTCCGAAACGAATGGACGGAATGAGATGCGTTTTTTTTGTTTGAAAGCTGACGTGATCGACATGGTTCGTAGGTATAATTTATGAAAATCCGTTTGATGATCATCAGCTCATTACACGTTTTCGTAGTCGGGAGTTCTTAATGTAAGTAGTAGGTATCTTATATTTATTCCTGTAATTTCTAAGGCTTTTTATTTCTATAGATTTGTTATTAAACTAGTCGGTACTTCGTTTGTCCTGGAAGATTATAGAAATCATCCGCAGCAGTTTCCGATGCAAATTAAGTAAACGTAAAGTTTCTTGCTCTGTTTGTTCTCTGATATATTATGAGACTTTTTGAAATTGTTTACAAATACCTTAATGAAATAAATAAAATGACTTTGAGAATGAATAGTACCATTTTGCGTCCATTTGGCTTGAAGAAAAAACATGTAGGTATTCTTGTTAAGTTGACATCATCAACTTATTACTATATAGAAAACCAAAGTAGATATTCGTTATTGCACGTATTGACGTACATATATCCGACTAAGATCTCCGTAATTAATTAGTAAGTGTATGTTCCTTATGCAAAACGCATTGAAACATTCACAAAAACTGCATACTTGTTAATCTTGTCATTGACGTTTAATTAGTGTAACTTTGTACTCCTAACCTCCAGGTGGTGTTAACGAGGGGCGCTCGATTTGGGGAGAATGGCTGTCTGACGTCGCTTTAATCTCAAGCCAATCTATACGTACTTTAACGTTAGCGTTTTGTTTTGTTAAACAAATAAATCCGGTTTTAACAATGGCTTTATAATATAGACATCATTCAAGACTTTTAACTGATATCGAAGCGAGAAACAATACGTGTTCTGAACATAATATTGTGGTAAACATGACTTTTGACATTGATATTGACGGTTCTATTTGCTGTAAACTTAGTTGGTAGTCTGCTGATCGAGTGCGGGTTCCAGTTGATTCTGACTTAGGGCAGACATTGTGATGATGGGCGCGCGTAAGATTCACCATGTGAAGAGAGGAGGCGGCGGGAAGGTCGCCCTGGGGTTAGGGTAACCCCAGGAGCAGTAATAAAGCACAAGAGTTCTCAGTAATACTGCGTATATTTCACGAGTGTGAAGCTATCTTATATATTACTAACTACGTGCTTATTAACTAGGTCTTACATTAACTTCCTGTTGCCTTAATCAACAATACTTAATCATAACTGTACGTGATTTAACTAATATTACGCTATTGTCACACCTCATCATCCCTCCAAAAGAAAAAAAGAAAAATGTTATACTACATTTTTTTTTCTTTACAATTATCAATCACAAAAGTGTTACAATAACAATATTACCACTTGAAATATCAACATTAATTATGTACTCTTATTACAACAATAGAACAAGTGATTAAAACAATAATACAATAGAATACAAAATAATTAGCTATCACAATACAATTTTGTTCTATTCTTATGAATTACATCTATCTTATTTTTTCTTATAATTTTTACATTTGGAGACTCATCTTTTATCACTACAAAAGGTCCTTCATATACACAATCCAATTTACTTCCTGTTTCATTTCGAACTAATATTAAATCACCTTCATTATATGTTACAGGATATATGTTTTTATCATACAATTCTTTCCTTGCTATTTTACAATCTATTAAATTTTTCTTAGCATCCGCTTGAGCTCTCTGTAAACGATATTTAAATTCCAATGGATAATCATCAAAATTATACAAAGGTTCAACGGTTCCATTTATAAGATTACTCGGTAACCTACAAGTTTTCCCGAAAACTAATTCATAAGGCGTATACTTGGTGACAGTATGTACTGTTGTGTTGTAAGAAAAACACCAATATGGAATCCAAGAACTCCATGACGATGAGTTGTTATTCGTCTGTATTCTCAGATACGCACCTAAAGTTTTATGAACGTTTTCTAATGAACCTATACTTTCATGATGATATGCTGTTGATAACGTTTTACTGATGCCCAATATATTACATAATTCAACCATTACTTTTGAAATAAACTCAGAACCCCTATCTGTAGCGATACACTGAGGTATACCAAACCTTAAAATAAAATTTTCTGCTAATGCTTTTGCAACTTCATTTGCCGATTTATTTTTTATTGGATACGCTTCCACGAATTTCGTAAGCTCACATTGGAGAGTTAATATGTACACGTTTCCATAGTCGTCCCTATCGAGTGGACCTACTATATCTAAATAAATTTTCTCAAATGATGACGATGCCGTAGTTGTAACCGTCATTGGTTCCTTAGTGTTTCGGTGAAACTTTTGTTTTTGACACTTACTACACTTTCGAACGTAATCTACCACATCCCTTTCAATAGACGGCCAGTAGTAATACTTCTTTATATTACTAACCATCCTACGTATACCCGCATGACCACTTGTGGGTAAAATATGGAAATCATTCATGATAACCTTTTTTTCATCCTTATCTTCCACTCTTTGTGCACCAGTCACCACACACACTTTAAAATCTCCATGTAACGAACTACTGTTCTTCTTTAAAAATTTAGCAATTCTCATAATAATATTCGCGTTATAACGATTTTTCAATATAATTACTTCTTTAATGCCTTTCTCAATACAAAACATAACTATTTCTTTCGACAACTCGTCTCGCGATGATGTCGATAAAGAATCATAGTTTATATAAATACTCGAGTTTTCTGGCATATACATTAATTTACGCGACTTTGAAAATATTTTCGTACATTTCTTGTTACGTAACAACTTTTCCCACTCATCGAAGCCTGATTGAATTAACTCAATATCGCTTCCTTGTTTCTTAAGAACTTCAACGATCCTAGGGTGATCAGTCCTACAAACCGTAGAGTCTTTTTCGCGAATAACCGAGTTCTCTGACTGTAAACGGCACTGAGCTCTTGTCATCACTGATATAGTTTTCTCATGCATAGTTTTTAAATCATCACTAGAAATCACTATTCTCGATAGCGCATCCGCTAAAACATTTTCTTTCCCTTTTATATATTCGACCTCAAAATCGTATTCCTCTAAACATAAACGAAACTTCGTCAATCTACTTGAGGGATCAGACATATTAAATAAGTATAAAAGTGGTCGATGATCCGTTTTAACAATAAACTTTCTTCCATACAAATATGGTCTAAAATACTTTACTGACCAAACTATAGCTAATAGCTCCTTTTCAATTATTGGATAATTTAACTCACTCTTTCCCAAAGATCTACTTGCATACGCAACAGGTTTTCCATTTCCATTACACAACACACTTCCTACTGCAAATCCTGAACTGTCTGTCTGTAATATGAACGTATTGCTCTCAGAAAAATCTGGAAAATCTAAAATTGGGGGACTCACTAAAGCATCTTTTAATAATAAAAATGATTTTTCACAGTCATCAGTCCAATCAAACACGACATTTTGCTTACACAACTTATTCATTGGTATGACAATATTAGCAAAGTTAGGAATAAATTTTCTATAGTAATTTGCAAATGCTACAAAACGCTTTACTTCATCACTACTGGAAGGACGCGGATAATTTTTTATTACCGCTACCTTCTCCGGATCGGGTGAAATGCCATCAGATGAAATAATATGACCTAAATAAAGAATTTGTTTCTTTAAAAATTCACATTTTGACGGGTTTAATTTGAGATTAACGTTCCTTAAACGTGAAAAAATAGACATAAGATTTCGGTTATGTTCATCTAAATTTCGTCCAAAAATAATTAAGTCATCTAAATAAATTAAACATTTATCGTAATTTAATCCAGACATGGCTACTGTCATCATTCTACTGAATGCACTGGGACTAATCTTAAGACCCATTGGTAGCCTTCGCATTTGAAATTGACCTTTATCTGTTGTGAAAGCTGTGTACTTCCTACTTTGTTCATTCAATTTACACTGATAATATGATTGAGATAAGTCGCAATGACTGAAATACATAGCACCTGATAGTGAGTCAAGAATTTCATTGATATTGGGTAAGGGAAATTTATCATCCTGAATCCTTTCATTCAACTGTCTATAGTCCACAACCACACGCCATTTTTTCTCACCATTACGGTCCACTTTCTTGGGCACAATTAAAACAGGACTAGACCATTCACTAACTGATTTTTCTATGATATTATTGTTAAGCATTTCCTGTACCTGTCTATCGACTTCCTTCTTCTGAACAAACGGTATCCTATACGGTTTCCTGTACACTGGAGTGACATTATCTTTCAACCTTATTGACTGTTCATATACATTTGTGACAGTTAATTTATCCCCTGGTAAATGGAAAATATCTGGGTATTTTGCACATATTTGTTCAATGCTTAACCTTTCTTCATTATTCAAATAATCGAGTTGCAGCAAGGAAAATATTTTCTTAACCCGTTGGACGCTTCTATCCGTTTCCGCAAAACAACAATATTCGTAACTATTTAACGGTTCTATTTCTACGTTTTCTAAATTACATACAACTTCTTCGGACGTTGTGTTTAATATCCTAATGGGTATCATCCCATTCCTAGGAGTAGCTATTCCGTTAGCTAAAAAGACACCTTTCTGTAACTCTTTTCTAAAAACAACACAATCTTCCGTTCTATTGACGGGAAAATATTTAATAACTTCACAACGTGGAGCAATAGTTAAGGAATAATTATAAAACTGAAGAGGAATTGAAATTTCCTTGCCTTTACATTCCTTTAAACTTAACTTATTCGTCGAAAAATCAATAATACCTGCATATCTCTGCAAAAAATCCTGGCCAAGTATGCCAACCGATTTACACGGTAAATCTTCAAAAACATAAAATTTATGTACAAATGAACATCGTTCAGTTTGTAACTTTAAATATACGTAACCTATTGCTCTTAATTTACCACCTACTCCATTAATTAACAATTCATCCTTAATTATCTTATAATATAACGCATTCGTCTCAATAAAACTTTTCTTTACCGCCGATAATGACGCTCCGGTATCCAATAACCACTCAAAAGTTTTATTATTAACTACAAAATTAACCCAATTAATACTGTTACATGTAGGAATATGATTAGCCTTCAAAAACTGACCTGAATTAACTTCCTTACAATTATTATATCGTGAACTGGATATTCCATCTAAGTCACGGTCAACCGACTTTTGCTGAATGTACGCTACATGTCGGTGGTTTTGCTGACTACGCGTACTGCGATAAGCATTATTTCTAATACCACGATCGTGCATACTACCGGAATGCCATGCGTTTGCATTTTTATCTTCTCGGCACGTACGATTAACAGCTGATTTATTTTGCGAGTTTATATGGCTATACCGATTCATATTATTTCTAAAATTTTTGACCGGTTTATAATGCCTTTGAAATGCCATGCATTGTGATCCCGATGAAGCACAATTTTCGTCTTCAGCCACTCTGATTGCATCTTTTAATGAAGTTAAATTCCTAGCAGTTACGATAGTACCTAGGCGCTGATTACTAAGTCCGTCCGCGAATATTTTTACCGCATATTTTTCGTTTATAGGACGCAAAATTTTTAACGCTTCTTGGTTTTCTCCGGCTTGAGCAATAGTTAAATCAATCATTAACTTTTCAATTTCCGCTCCGAAATCATTAATAGATTTATTGTTTTGCCTAACGCGAGCAAGTTTAGCTTGAATAGCGACATCAGATTTAGTCGTAAGCAAATGTTTTTTCATATCTGCTATAAGGCTAGTTACGGAGGCATAACTCGACGACAACCGTATTTTAGCTCCTTGACTAAGTCGTGTGGCAAGCACGAATTTAATTAAAAGGTCGCTATCATTTGAGCCTAACATTGAATCATACAGCTCAATTGCGTCTATCAAATCTTGGGTTACTTGCTCGTTTCCGTTCATTTTCGGAAGCAAGCTAACCGCTGTCTTCAAAGAAAATTTTTCCGACGCCATTTTTACTTATTATACTTAATTCGCGTTAAGTCTGTACCAATGAAGCTAATATCGCAACAAAAATATAAAAATAAAATTACGCGCCTTTACTACTACGTTTCAGAGTGCTCATGCTATGCTTAATTTATCAACATACTTTCTCAACATAACAACATAAATTCTCTAAACATACAAAATGGTATCCTCCCATATTAAAATACAAATTAGCCATTACAAAAAAATAAAACAATATAACTGACTCACAATGCTGCACGTGCACGATGACGCTGGCTACGGCCGCTGCTGCCTGCAGATCGCGTTGTTGGTGATGTCCGCTTCAGAGGAGGCTCAGAGGGCTCCAACCCTCTTTCTTGGTCCTTGTGCCGTTGCCTCATCGTTCCCCAGCTGTAGTGCGTGATAATCCGTGATTCTTGAAACGCCTCTTGTCCCATGTTTCTTTAGTTTCCCATACGCCGCGCCGTTTGGGTTCATACACCGGGTTTCTTTGGCCATTTCTTGCTGCCGTCCAGTATCTTCGGTAAGGGGGCCCAGGTACAAACACGGTTTCTAGGTTGTCTAGAATCTTCGGCCGGTATTAACGCCGTCCGGGCTCGTTGGCAGGGTCGCCATGTGATGATGGGCGCGCGTAAGATTCACCATGTGAAGAGAGGAGGCGGCGGGAAGGTCGCCCTGGGGTTAGGGTAACCCCAGGAGCAGTAATAAAGCACAAGAGTTCTCAGTAATACTGCGTATATTTCACGAGTGTGAAGCTATCTTATATATTACTAACTACGTGCTTATTAACTAGGTCTTACATTAACTTCCTGTTGCCTTAATCAACAATACTTAATCATAACTGTACGTGATTTAACTAATATTACGCTATTGTCACACCTCAACATTGAAGGTCTGATTATTTCGGATTTTAGTCGTTCGTGAAGTTTCATTTGTATACACATACAAGACATACAGAAATAAATTATTTAAAATTATCTACCAACCGGGCGAAATTTGGCTACGGTAGAGTGGTACAACGGTCAAGTCAAGATGCGTTCAATTCCTACTTGATACCAAAAAAAAAATTAAATTATGAAATGAATTAACAAGAATATAATTATTCATTGCAGTTTAAACTTGCAACAATTAAAATAAATGAAATTAATTAACAAGAATATATTAAATATATTCTAATAATTAATAAATTTTATTGCCCATTTCTTTCTCATCTAGGATGTTCTTTGATGAATGATTATCTTCTGCATACCTACTGTTTTATAGTGCGAATTAAATCGATAATGGTGTCATTATCGCTCCAATGCTGAGTTGTTATGGCATTGTTGTATTGAATTTAAATAATTTACTCATAACATAGTGCATTTCAACACATTAACTTTAACTTTACCCGATGGCTCCTTCGTTAATGATAAATACAATAATGTTATATCAACTTATTGCAGAAATGAAAAGTTAAAAAATATTAAACGGTGCGCGTTTCCATTCCCGTGGAGCCCTTACCTGTTAATATAATATAATTAGTACTTTAGCTGCTTACTTTGAATATGTATTAATCCGTACTTGCGTACGACGATGCAAATTGATTGGTTTTTATAGGATTTTTATACAAAATGCATAATAATACGTTTATGCGATCGTGGCCTTATAAAGAATGAATTAGTGTACGATATCCATGTCGCCCATGTGGAACGTACGACGAACTGTAAAATTGTTGAGATGTAGATACCTGTTGTTATACTAGTTGTGCATTGAAAACCGCACGCAACCAGTTTTCATACTAATGCTATTTTTATTACGTTATTTACATAATATTTTATCATGTTATGGACACTCAAAACGTATTGCAACTTCTTTATGTCCTGAGACATAAGACCCAGTTCTTTCGTACTTTCTTTGTTCGTTCGTTGGCGAGTGTGAGGCCACTTAAAATCAGGCGTCTTCTCGTTTGTCCGCTATGCACTTAAAGAAGTAGCTAAATGCTTCCTGATTGCTGTCTAACGATAACCGTAGCCGTCTACTTAACGTGCCCTATGGGAGACGAAGTCGTTAGTGAAGTTTAGTCACTAGGCAGGATTCGGCTCGAATTCCCGGTCCCGCTATCTATCACGCGTATTACATTGGAATCTGTGTTGTGCACCCATTTCATATTTTACCAGCCTACGGCGGGGCTGTCAAGCCAAAAGGAGGATTATGATTGCAGCCGGTTATGTACCTATGTGCATCAGTCCACACGGATTTTTTGAACCACTTATCATAATTAAACGAACGAGGTCTCTACCACCTATCGTTAAATGCGTCTTGGTCGTCTGATGGTTAGTGGATGTAATGACCATATTTTTTTATACGTGCAGTGTAGTATTGTGAAAAGGAGTGAAATTTAATAGGAGTACATATTTTCCATAACAATTTTGTCTTGTAACGACAGCGACAACACAACTCTTGACATTTCTAATTAGAAGATTTATTCGCATATGACGACATTTTGATTTCAACGCATGGTGTATATTGTGAATACGTCTGAAAATTATGTTTCTCGGTTCCCTCGAAAATGTGGTTTCATATAATAGTTCATTGAACTGTTGGATTCCTCGGAACACCCAGGAACAATGAAGTAATCGCATAGTGGTACCTTGCCTTGCCGCTCATGAAGGCGCGGGGGCGAGTATAGGGCTGCCAAGCGAACACAAATAGGCCATATTTAATCAGGAATAACAGTAGGTACTTGTTATTTGTTACCACTAGGAATCTCTGTGTCGCGGGTGGCACAGACGACACAAATAACACATTACTAACACCCACGATCCGAGAACAAACATTTATTTGTCACATAAATAATTGCCTCGGCCGAGAATCGAACCCAAAACCCCTCACTTTGTAAGCAGGGTCACCACGAAATAGGCTATAAGGCCACCGATAAACTATGCATTTAGCATGAATCCACTGCAGCAGTTGATGATGAAGGGCAAATTTGGGTGCTTAAATATTTCGATTTAGGAAGGGAAAATTATACACCATTTTTTTACGATCATCATCGCAACCGATAGCTGTCACACTGCTGTCACACTGTTCAACTATTTACAACACTTATAAAAATCAAAACAAAAGTTAAATGCCAAAAAATAAAACGATGGGTAGATTGGTCGAGTTGGCAGCCCTAGCAAGGGGGAGTATAGCCGGCTATCGCATACTTGATGTTATCATAATGATTATTAACATGTGAAGCGCCGTGCCAGGCACCGCCGGCCGCCCTAGATATGTTTGACATCAGTCAGTTATTTTAATACAGGCAATTAGAGGTTCCCGCTGGATCGCGCTCCATCGCAAACTTTTCGATTAACAGTCTGCGGTTGTCTTTAAGTGGATTTTAAATTGCTCGCGGAATCGATGGCGCGCAGTCGTAACACCGTTTCCGCGCTCCGATATCGGCCCTGTTTTCATAGAATCGCGAGGCGTCAATGCGAAAATTGGCTGCCTTCGCTTCCGGTGGCCACTTTGCCGGAAAACGAGCCTTCGCTGCGTCGCTCACTTTGTAAATGCTCTTTCAGTCTCCACTGTCCCTAATGAAAAGGCCCTCGGGACTTGGTTTTCGATAGTTTCTTTGTTTATTTACCAACATCAACTAAAAAGCCTAGTTTCATTCGTTTTCAAACGGCCACTTTCGACGTCAATGTAGTCAATGTACGTCACTGTCTTTAAGCGCTTTTATTAGCTTCAGACGTATGTTAGTATGTTCGTATGTTAGTATGTTTGTGTGTAACAGAAACTTTGAACATGATTATGACACCCTTCAAAACGTCGGATTACCTCGAAATTACTTAACGAAATTTAGTAAAACTTTCTTAATAAAAGCGTATAATTATTTACGTATATTTATCGTTCGTATATTTTTTTACTGTAGTACCTAACTACCTATGAAAGATATGACACAAAGTGCCCCAGTCATTTATTAAGAATTATTTTTTATTTCGATTTATATAAAAGCGTGTTATTTAGTATTTTTAAATATATTTTTTTATCTTATTAGACTCGCGTCTGACCAATTTTTGTACTTACCTGTGTGTAAATGCGTATGTTATTAGAAATGTTTTTTAGTTGCGATCGAAGGAATATTGCGGTTGCGCCATTAAGCTTACCCGTGTGTGTATATGTAACTAACGTAGGCTTATCTATCTTAGGTAGACATTTGCGATGTATACGCTTCAGATCCATTAGAGAAGCGCTAGTTGCATTAGGCTGTGGATTCTAGAGGCAGCACCATCCGTGTCCGGGTGCATTATCTTGGTAACCACCTCCAAATTACATTAATATTGCAGCAGCAAGCTAAATTGACTTAAGATTGTAAATAGATTACGACAGAGAGCGCTCATGAAATTCTAAAAGATAAATGAATAAGCACTACGGTGCAAAAATGGCGTACAATAATGTAATTTAACAACGTTCAACTTCGAAAGTTGGACATGAAATTTTGAACAATTTTCTGCTGGTTAAAAAAGGATGCTAGGGTAGATTTTTTACGTAGATATGACTTTTGTTATCCTGCATCCAATGGTTTATTACATGTATTATTAAATTTATTGTTTTGGAAATCCTACATTAGGTACCTATTGAGTGTTTTTGAGTTATAAAAGGTACAAATATTTTTTTAAATCTAAGTTGCTTACACATTTTTTTTACAATTTTGCTTTAATGGTTTTTTACCTGCTGTACCTATAATGTAATTAACATAATAAAAATGGCATAGAAAATGTAGGTAAGTCCGCGTCAACATTTATGTTATCTAAAAAGCCTCCATGTAGCCGCATATGAAAGTTTGCAGTATTCATTAACAGTTTCTTTCATAAACAAAATACAAGGTCGGTCTATAGGTCCGTTATAGTAGAAACGTTACAGTAGAAAACCTAGATATAGATTGTAATGCGGACTTAACTGTTAATTAGGAGGTTGCTTGAGTAAGGTTTAGGTGCATGAATCACACTTCCGAATTACAGAAATTAACTACGATTTTATTTAAGATACTGATGGAACTAGATAACCCGCGTCTATATTTTTGTAGTAGGTACGGTAGTGTAAGGATTTATTCTTCGATGAAACATAATAATATTATTCCAATATAAATTTTGCGCTGCAATCCTCGATACAATCTTCGATCAAAACGAATGACGTTTAATACAATTTCCACGTTTAATAAAAATGTTAGTAGAAGGTTAACGTGCGGACGGCAGCACCATCTGTCAACTAATCTACAATAACTGCATGTTGTATGACAAATGATAAATTGGTTCGCCGGAGATGAGAGTAATTCAAGGACCAATTATATTATTCAACAACTGTGAATACATTTCATCCAGTCTGCCGCTAGGTTGCCTATAAAGGACGGCTATATCTTTTATGTTAACAAATTCGCCGACGACCTCGAGTGTCGCGCGGGTATGACGTTAACTGACGTCAGTGACGTTAATATTCATATAGAAAATATTAGGCGGGTGGTGGGTGTCGCGCGAGGGGTGGGGCGGGGGAGAGGGGACGAGGGTCCGCTATCGGCCCCGTGCGCCGGTAGCCACTCCAACACGCTCTGTTCGCCTTTAATGAACTTTATGTCGCCGTCCCGAATAGGAGAACACTTCTTTGCCGGCTTTGCCGCTATCGTATGTTAGTCCGAACAAAGGCCATGTGTGAAGTCACTTGGAAAGGGTGAATGCGAGCTAGCACTTTTGCCTGTTCTTGTTGTTATCGCTTTTTGCAAAGTCAAATGCCGCTGGGAAAATGTTTGATGCGCGTGCAAAAGCGCTCTTCTGCCAAGCGTTGTACACACGCACACCAGCGATATTGAAGTTGGTAATATCTGCTGGTGCGCCTATCTCTACTAAGGCCATGTGGTGGAACAAGGTTACACAACCCTATCATAATATACACAACTGTTTATCCTGACTGAGAGATCAACGCCGAGTCTAAACAGCTATAAACACAGACTTGAAATGTCAATTTTTCTAAGCGAAGACAGACATCGAGTAAGAGGATTATTATGGAAATTTTACCTTTAAGACAGTAAAATAAGGGATGAAAGTTTGCATGAAATCAGTCAGTTTTAAAGTTAAAACTACCGCAATTAGTATTAAGCATTTCTGTAAAATAAATAGACGTTTTACCTTTAATACTTAACAAAAAATAATGGATGTTATTATACATTTGTACAATCATCATCATCACAACCCATAACTGTCCCACTGCTAGACATGGGTCTCCTCTCACAATGTGAGGGGTATAGGCCATAGTCCACCTCGCTGGACAAGTGCGGATTGGTAGACTTCACACACACCTTTGAGAACATTAATGATAATCAATATCATTCCTCACGATGTTTTCCTTCACCGAAGCAAGTGATAACTAGAACTAGCTAGCAAGTGAGTAACTAGAACACGCACATTTTTTTTGAAAATTAAAGGTGCTTGTGGGATTTGAACCCGGACCCCCCCGGTTCGGGAGTCCAACGTTCAACCACACAGCTATCACTGCTTCATTTATACAATAACATCCCTTAATAATATTATACTTTGATTTAAATGATAATCCTCAGAAGTCATGAAATAAGGGATCCGATCAAACCCGGGACCCATCACTTCGCAGGCTAGACCAACTGAGAAGAGACTTCAATATTAAGTAGCACGACTGCGACCATTTTTATTGTTGTCCATATCAAAAATAAGAAATCAATTTTAATTATTTTCTTTTTTTTGCGTTTAAAAGTAAATTATTCCCAAGATTTATTTTTAATAAGAGATTCAGACACTGTCGAATCAATAGGATCGTCAATAAAGTTTATTATCATTTTTCCATTATCGACAAAAAATAAAATTTACGCAAGGTTTATAAAAGTAAAAATAGTGGATAATTCATAAAACCTGTTTGCTATTTTCAACATTGCCGCGTTGCGACGTTCTGCTCCGGAACGACACTGGCAGCACATTGACAGCTGGAAATGAATGTTCGAACGAACTACAACATTTCGAGTGACCAGTGACGTAAGATGAAATCGGGAAATCAAATTTAAATCACTACAAATTGTTTTTTTTGTGACAAATAGCAATCTGCTTTTTGGGAAGACATTGCGAACTGCATTGAAGCCTTAAAAGAAGTATTAAAAAATAATTCTTAATATAAGTATTACTAGATGGATGACCGAGCTTTGCTCGGTATTTTTTTTATTTTTATTTTTATAAACTGTGTTTTTTGGAAATTATATTTAAGTACGAATAATAATATTAAGAAGACACAAATAATATAAATAATTAGTATTAGTATAGTAGTATTATTATTCGCCAATCGCCAATAGATGTCAGGAAGAATCATATTTTTCAGTTTAAATTGGGACTACAAAAACACGAATAAAATGACATTTTATATAAATGATTCCTAGCTAGATCGATTTATCGCCCCCGAAACTCCCTATATACTAAATTTCATGAAAATCGTTGGAGCCGATTCCGAGATTCCAATTATATAAGTATATATATATATATATATATATATAAGAATTAATTACTAATATATATAAGAATTATATAATATATATATATAAGAATTGCTCGTTTAAAGTAATAATAATAATTATAGTGGAAAAAGCGTGGGGCGCTTTGTTTTTGTTCCCCTTTGCCCCACGCTTTTCCCACTGTAATAATACTTATATTAAGAATTATTTTTTATTTTTTATGTCGATTTATTATAAAAGCGTGCTTTTTATTTTTTTTAACTGTATTTTATTTTAACGACTGTTTTCCTACAGAAGTACGGTCAAATCATCACTGGAAATTTTACATTACAACACTATTTTTTTTTTACTTTTTTACCCAACTCATACGGCATACCTAACTTACTCTTTATGTATAAAAAAGTCATAATAAAAATAATACATAATTATAAGACAGACACTGAAAACAAATTTTGTTTTTGGACATTGCGACAGAGATACGCCGAAAAAAGTGTAGTGTAATAGGGTGCGAAAGTGATTGAAATAAATGTAAGTACATGCTTAACTACACCTTTTTCGGCCTAACGGTCATGGCGACCGTTACCAAAATTGTGCAGGTTAATAATTATCTATGAGCTAAAGTCACACTGAACGTAGATTTAGATCATCTGAAAAGTTTTTGCAAAAACAAATCTACAAAAAATATTTATTATAACGCAATACAACGATTGTAAGCAAATTTAATTTATTTGTTGCTACATAATTTTTCCTTTCACACTGTTATTGGGAGAGACTGTAATAATAGTACATTACGATACGTGTGCGTAAAGTAGCTTATTATTGCACGGTGTGAAGTTAGCGCACGAGCGGAGCGAGTGCGCTAAACACTGTACAAATAATATAGCTACTTAACGCACGAGTATCGTATACTATTTTATAGCACGAGTGACATAAACCCGCCTATACTCAAACATATAATTATTTACATGGAAATAAAAGAAAGGAAATGTTTACGAACTTAATTGATCACTGTCTGCTTTACCGACATGTCAAACGTCATTCCAACCAAAGTATTATTAATTTGTCTGCTTTACCGACATGTCAAACGTCATTCAAAAGTATTTATTGTTTAAAATGTATTATAAAACTATATATCTCAAAACATTTTTGCATTGATTCCAGAGCATCAATAATTAAATTATAGGCATACATTTACCGAGATCATAATAAGAAACATTTGTAATTAATGATGACTAAAATGCGGGTTTAAGTTACCTAGCAACCTAAAGGTGTGTTCCGATATACACTAAATTACACTGCGAGTCCACTGTCTACTTGTCCAGTGCTCTTTGGTGAGAAATTCGTTCCGTTATGGATTTACAGTATACTGACGCAGTATCCTTGATAAATATTATGACGTCATAAACGTTGTCATTATTGTACTCGTAAGCACTGGTGTTTTCGAGGTAACATGCTCTCAGTGCTTTGATCACATGATTAAAAGTGTCCAGAAATTTAAAAAAATGCTATTGATTATTATTATTGAATTATTGAATATTGTTTTACAAAGTGGCCGTTTTATTATGCGATTAATTCAATTGCCAAATTATTTTTCTTCTTAAACAGATCACTTGCATATTTAGGTATTACATAAATTGATGACAGTATACTTTACTGCGTGCCGTTTTACAAAATAACCAGTATAGTTAACTATAAAGAACGGCTTAGTAATATACTAAATTGACGTCACACCTTACAGTGCTCGCAGTGTATATCGGAACACACCCTTAAATATTCGTAACTACCTCCTAAATTTGTTATAAATTTGTCTGCTGCCAGATTCTAAGTGTCAATAGTGTAAGTGTGAACTTGTGCACGGTGTGAAGTTAGCATCATAACCCGTGCTATAATCGACTACTTTACGCACGGAAAAGCGTGGCATAAATGCGGGTTTAGGTCACAGTGTGCTATAAAACAAATTACTTATAATCATATCTTGACTTTTCTGTTCTAAAATATATACGTTCCATCCCTTTCCGTCGTGCATTTTGGTTGGCTATCGCATGTCGGATTTAAAAGCGATATGCTTCGATATTCACTGTATTTAATCATCACCACCTGTGGCTGTCCACGTAGCTATAGAAAGCGATATCTACTCGTACGTAAACAATAAACGCTCCTCCGAAACTGGCCGTTATACCGATACGGTTAAGCCCGGCCTTAGTGTTAAGGCTACGTTTCCGTTATATGTGGTACCTACTTGCATTCGCATTCACCCCAATACGCAAACCCCTACGGGCGTAATCTGGTTCAGGTCGTGTTTAGTTTGTCTCAGGACAATATCGCCGGTATCATTGAAATTGTTTCTTTACCTCAGGAGGTAATAGCTACCACCAGTAACTTGCTTGTCTGTAATGGTATTAACTGTTAGTAACTAACTTAAGCTTGCGATGTTAAACTTATTGCGCCAATAGATTTACCTCAAGAATTCGTCAAAGAAAAGCCAAGCTATTATTGAGACATATCTATTAATATATTTTTTAATATTTTCTTAATAGCGATCGGTTTTATGATTAATATCTCTCGATTGCGCTCGGCACTACAATAAAAGTTCTCTGAGCGGAACACCCCAGGGGATGCTGCAAGGAAATATAATTTTCTTATCTTTTCTTTGAAGCGGGACTGTCTTTAGCAAAAAAAACTCTTGCTATTTAGTTGTCCCAATCCGGTCCAACTCAATTATTATTTATGCGCAATACCGTGGAATTAAATGGATTAATTATTGTCCATATTATCGAACAAATATTATTTGGAATTCTTTTGTGTTTCGTCCATATGTATTCGGTAAAGTCGGTTGTGTACACAAGCCTTATATTTTGTTACCATTTTAAATAACTTTTACCATTTTAATAACTTGTAGTTAAAAGTAGTGCCATAAGCAAGGTCCGTAGACAATTAAGATCCTCTTCTTTGGAACGTTCGGTCCTTACCACGTACCATAACGAAATAATGCAATACTTTGTGTTTCAACAATGAGTAAGTTCAAGCAATTCAAAGCAATGAGCAAATCAAAGTTACCGTTGGCAATAAAAAACAATAATACCATGGGCCGACGAAGCGCGCCACGTGAAAAGCAACTTTTCTTTCCTTCAGCCTGTTCATTGAACCTACCGACACTCATTTAAACATTTTCCTAAAGGAGCTCGCCACAAAAATATTGCAAAATAAATAATGAGCTTATTTTCCAAGCACGAGTTTGTAAAAGTTCTAAAGTATCGCAGCGTACTAACTACTTTTTATAGGTTATTTTGCAGTCCCAGCTGTGAGATAAATAACTGAAGTGGCACTTAGCAAATGATCGCTGTCATGTTCTTTCGCCGCGGACGTATATCGCAACAACGGTTGGCTTGTCGGCGGCTCGTGTCTACGAATGCTTTAAATTGATTATAGCCACTTTGCTCTGCTTTTAACAATAATACCTATGTTTTTCAACTGAGACATCAGGAATAAATTGTTAGTCCCGGAATATAAAGATGAGTTTTCGAATGACAGCATTAGGTTTAGCATCAGCTGATTTTTACAAAACCACAGTTTAGGTTAGGGTTAGGTTTGTTATAAGTTCTATTTAAAGTAACTGAATGGATTTTATAATAATCTCGAACAATCCTAAACATAAATACGTAACACATGCGTTTTGCACATCCTATTAATATTATAAATGCGAAAGTTTGTATGGATGTATGAATGTTTGTTACTCTTTCACGCAAAAACTACCGAATGGATTTTGCTGAAACTTTACAGTAATAAAGCTTACACATCAGAATAACACATAAGCTAGAAATTATAAAGATATAGTGTGAATTATCCAAAATATATAACTAAATCTTTGCAAACGCAAGGAATATGTTGGGACAGGTTGCGATGATGCAGAGGATGATGAATGTATTTGTATTTTGGTCGCAGTGACCACTACCCTTAGGTGTCTCATCAGCTAGTAAAAAATTTATATCTTTAAAGCAAAGTAGAAGTAGAACTAAGTAATTAAAATTCTTTCAAACTTTTTTCTATAATTACTTTTGCGAGATCTTTGAGAAGCTTTTGAAATCGAATAAGTTTCGTGTACAAGGCAGTTGTCGACTTCACGTCTATTATATATAATAATGTAATACTTGAGTATTATTTTTTATTCTCAAAGTAATAACATAAAAAATAACTTTAAAAATTATTAAACAGTTTCCTAAATACAAAATGATTTTAAAATGGAATCGAAAACACAAATATCTAAAACAATAATTGTAAAATAATACACATCATGGGCAACAAAACGTTACAATGAAATATTAAAATGTATTTCCCAATGCAAAGTTTCAACGTCACCAGTATTCCAAGCCATTTCACAGCACGGGCGGCCAGTGGACGTTATACAATTAACCGTAACTAAGTAACGTTAAATATTCTAAGCGACGGTACTTCACCCCCCCAAAATCAGTTATCGCGTAGTGGCACGATGATGAATCAACAATTTTGACTTCTCCACGGCCTTGCATCGCGCCTCGCCCATTGCAGGGGGAGGGGCACAACGGGGTGGCTACCACCGTTAGATCGATTCCTATCGTGGATATTATTCTGTGGTAATTAGAATCCGCGCCCGAAACTACGACTTGAATGTTTTCGTCGGATTTAACATTAATATTTCGTATCGTAATTATCGTGTCGCATCCCCACGCGTAGTGTGCGAGCGACAACATAACGGAACATTTAAACCCTATTAGCATTGATATGTTAAATTGTGTTTAAAACAAAATAACTTTGATGATTACCGATCGTTCGCGGAATATCCTCTTGAATCCGAATTGTTCGTTCAACCGAACAGATTTTTAAACAAACATTTTACTTTATCCGTTTTCCACTTTCAGAAACGAAGCTGATATTTTCGGCCAATTAATCCTTTGAATAGGGCGAGATATTCAATTATTTGCATCGTTGATACGACGAGGTAAGTTATTTATTAAATGTAACTTTGTTTGATGTGGTTTTGGGAAATTGACAAAAGTAAATTTCAAAAGTTATTTTTATCGGCCAATGCAAACCCATATTAATAATGATGATTGATAAAATCATTATGATATAAATTTTTGATATTGGATCTTATGGAAATATTTTTATTTATCTATATAAATAATATTTATATAGTGCATTGCCACCATGGTCGTCAGCTACTGACGATAAAACTCATTAGTAAGAGTATGGAACTATATATGGATGTGGAGTATGGCACTAGTATGGAAGAGCAAAATACACGTAGGGGTGGATATTATACATCGGTTTATGTCAATAGTAAGTGATCGAACGACTGTAAATAATTAATTTGTCTTCTAACTCCAGAACCGGTGGGTAGTAAGGTGAGGAGGAAGTACATTGAGTATTTCTGCACTTTGGTGGGGCCATCGGATTCCTTTGCTATCCATAGATAGTAGTGGTCAATCTACATCAGAAACCTTTGACGTAAGAAATTCTTACATTTATTAGCTACTAAATCCTCTACAAACCGGCATTGGAGTAAAAGATAACCTTTACCTCCTATAATACGATTAAGACTGGAAGCTGTATTGTAGGGATGGCAAATGTGTTGAAGGTAATAATATAGGTCAGTTAACCTTCTATAACGTTAAAAAATATCTAAAACTAGCGGACCCGCCCTCGCTTCGCTTCGGGAAACTTGTTCTTTACGTTTACAAATATTAAATATTACTGGAACAAATTGCCTGCGTCGGTATTTCCCTTCGATTACAATGTAGGTGTCCCCAAGTCAAGAGTGAATAGGCTTCTAAGTTAATGCCTGTTGTAATCTACAAATCTGTTCCTATCCACTATATATATTATGTAGGCATATGTAATCCGCGTACGTTGTACCAGTTACGATTATTAGTTAGTTACGATGTTTGCATAGTTGCAAAATAAATACGTTTATCGTGCATTGCAATGTTATAATGCATTGACTTAATAAGTCAATGGTTCAATGTAACAATATATTCCTTCCGCAACTATATTTCAATCGAATCGCGTGTTAATGATTCCGTTTTATGATGAAAAAAAATCAACGTAACGGTATAATGAAACTAGAATACAACGTAAGAAATGAGGAATGCCTAATTGAATAAATATTGTGGCTTCTTCATAATAATTCATTAGTTGTGTGAAGATTGCTGGTTGATAAGTCAGGTGGTGCGCATAAATTGCTTCGACCGTTAGGCACAAGAAATGCTACGTACGAATATAATATATGCTTGATCTGTGTTGTGATATTGCTACTGTCTTACCGATCCAATAAAATCTTACAATAAGAGAAAATTCTGTTGGGAAGTTGCATAAAGTGTACCACGTTATGCCATTCGAGCTCTTTAGGCGTTCACTGACGACGCAGCATGACCGTCCACATATCCAATGAGTGGCACTTTTGGATCGCAAGCGGCTTTAGCCGGACACAGGCACAAAGCACCGCAAATCCCCAGCAAGACATTTTCCGTCGCACGGTCAGGCCTCTTTGTACGGGGTGCAATCAGTCGGGAGCGTTCGCAGCAATTATTCAAAATACATCAGGCAATATTAGATAGGTGGGCCGGTCGATGCGTTTTGCATTGCGAATCAGTCGGACTTTGTGGGAGCTCGCTCTGGGGAGTGGTCGTGTTTATGCGCCGACGTCACCGGCAGATTGTGGGGCCAACCTTTTGTTAAACAGTCGGCACACTTGGGGATTGCCGGTGGCGACTACGACTAAAACGTTAATGGCCGTTCGTTATTACTAAACTACGGTAAGGTACGGCTGTGGAGCTGATGGAGCCTATTGATAATACTCAAGTTTGTTCCCCGTGATGCGGTACATGATTTGTCGTTGAAGCGATACATACTGCGCGTATATCTCGTCAGATTTTCTCCACGAAATAAAGTATACACAGAATTGTTATGAAATAATAATTCAAATCGCTCCAGTATGTGGTTTGGACTTTCCTAGCATTACCGTGTCAAGGTTGGCTTACTGCACCCATACAATACATAGATATTCGTATTGATACACAATTAATAAACTTTGACGTCAAAATGGATTCATTTTAATGAAATGACAGTTACTTAAGCAAATGCATATCGAAATTAAAGTTTCCTAAGATGCATTTTGTGAATGGAAGCTAAATATTCATACATTTTTCTTCCCATTTTATCGAGGAAATTATTCATAATAATGAAGAAATATGTAATTTTTTTATGGAACGAAATATCGATGTGTCTCGCGATTCGGTCGCAACAATACGAATAATCGTAGGTGGAATGTTTAGCTGTGCCTGCGTTCGCTTGCATTAGTATTCCCTTTGCGCAATTTGTAGCTGTGCCGTACATTATTTGTATACACTAAGCATGAAATGTTGCCAAGCAAACGTGTACTATTTGCGTAGAGGTTTAGGAAGCAGACGCGGGGATGTAGGGTGGCGACGGTGGCGGGTCGTCCCCGCTTTATGCACACCCTACCCCCGTGCGTGCACGGATGAGAAACACTCACCCACTCTGAGGTTTCAATATTCCATACCGAAATGCATTCAATTGCAACATTTTTTAGACAAATGGAAAAGGAACAGAACGATCTGAGGCTCCGTCGCCGCCCGAACACAGGCCTTTGACAAACCTAAACGCGCCGTTTGTATCATATGCCTTTGTGCTTTGTTTAAATTCCGCGATTCTTCAAATATGACCATGACGTAGGTTAACAGAGTCGAGACGTTTCCGGGCAATGCAATAACTCGCGAGAGGCCCCGGAAATACAATAGGGAAGACGATATTAAATAGAAAACAAAAACTGTGCTTTCGTTCGACACAGATAACTTTTATTTTTTCCTGTGATTAATTCGCCGAATGTTGGTTTCCCGCTCGTGACTCGGGCCCTACACCTGCTCCTGTATCAAACAGGTTTTACATTATGCTATTTAATTTTTAAGCTTTGCCGCTATTAAATCCCTCGCGTTCTCTCTAATAATGTTCTCAAAGTTTCTATCACTTGTAAGTAGGTAATATGTATTGGTCAATTTACTAACCCTTCCTAATTTTTAAATAAAGCGTGGGAAGACGTTCCAACTTTATTGTGAACGTTTATAATAGCATTGGGCATTTGCCCGAGACCGTGGAACAGTATGTTTCAATTGCCGGATTAGTTGCTTAAGAAATTTTACTACTACTAAGGTATTACAAATGTACGTGAAAACGGATTACACACCGAATGATTTTATTATATCATAATTGAGCATAAGATCACAACCTGTAGCAATAATATGGGTTCAAATTATTGATTGCAAATCAGATTATATCGAGGAGATTCCCGTAGATACATTCCTTAGTATTTAATCAACGTATAGGTAATTAGATACAAGTGTACGACATAATACCAGGGAGAGATAATTGTATCAATGCCAAAGGTAGCGAAGCAGTGTATAGAAAGCAATTGTGAAGTGAAACGTGCAGCTTTGAAGCGATGTCGCAGATTATCAATTAACGTAGATATTTCCTACTGAATGCATACACAGACATCAAAGCTTCATACATATAATTAATGAACTCTTCATAGTATGTATGTTTACTTTTGCCGTTTCGAATGTCTGCATAAGTTAAGTGTAGTAAGTAAGTTAAGTTAAGTACCCATTTTTCATATTGACGACTACTAAAGTATACTTAGTACCTACTTAGGAAATTGTTGATAAGATGTGTAAAGATTCGCCCTTATAATCTGAATTTTATTTAAATAATACTACGACAACAAACATTCTCCGTGATTTATTTAGAAGACACAGGTATCAAAGCTCATGCTTTGCCTATCGAGGGCGGGTTTTATCTTATTTTACATGAAAAATAAAATACAACTTAACATTAAGTATGTATTTATATTACACTTTCACTTATTTATATAAAACTAGCTTTTGCCCGCGGCTTTGCCCGCGTGGAATTTGGCACATCATCTTCAATCCTGTGACACGCCGTCGCTCCGCTTCGGGAAAACTTATTCCTTGCGTTTGCAAAGATATTTTTTGCGTAATTTTTTTTTACACAAGTATCCTATGTTACTTCTAATACGTTCAAGAATATATGTACAAAGTTTCATGATAATCGCTTAAGTAGTTTTCGCGTAACAAGCAAGCTTACATTCACATTTATTTATAATAACTATTATTAGTAGGATTGACCTTAACAATTACATTTTGTCACAACCGATTTAAATCTGAGAAAATATTTTGAATCCAGATATCATTCGCTGCGCTGAAATCAGCAGCTATTGTCTTCATGCATTTTTGTTAACAATTCATGAAAATTGTAATATTGTTTGATAACAAACAAATGCTACGAGCCGTTTGAAAAATGCAGTTATGTATGAATTATTTACTCTATGCTCACGAGACAAAACGTTATAAATGTTAATCTTGGACTTTTTTTCAGGAAATATAAAGATTTATTATAACTACATCGGAGTTTATTTCTTTGAACCAAATACGAATGATATTATGTGATCCAGCACATTTTTTAAGGTCTAGGAATTTAATATTAAGACTTAATAATCTTATGTAATCACTTATTGAGAAATATAAATAACATACATTATAAATACTACATTCGACGAACAAAAAAAAATATACAAGAAGTTGGAGCTTAACATTATTATTTCGACGTCGACTCGGAGTCAGTACTAAATATTATGATGACATTAAATTATCATACAACACCAAGATTTGAATAAGGGACCCTCCTTGGTGACTAAAGCGCTGAAGGTATCATTGCCAGAGTAGGCACTTACATATGTTTGTGTGTTTGTATGCATGCTTGTTTCGCGGCTACTTGGGAAGTTTCATTTACAGATGCACTAACATTGATACACACACTCACGCACACACACTCATATTAACCCTAATCAATATACATATTTGTTCCCATTGAAACACGTACAAACTCATCGTAATTAATGTCATTTATAGGAAAATTATCCGCGGAGTGGTATCATACACATATTATGTCAATGAATCCTATTTTTAATTTCGATTATCCAGGGACAAAGCATTTCTCAGTCACAATTTTTCAATCCTAATTAGGACTCGCTTCGATACACTTTTTTAACTTCAGTCCGACGACGACGGAAAGAACAATTATGTGTTTTTCTCCTTTCATTTTCCAAAAGAGAGAACGAGAGAGCACTCTTTTATGGCAGAAAACAATAGTAGATAATATTAAAGACTGTGCCATTCAATGGAAATCTCATTTTTGTGCGCCGTTGCCTCTGAAGATCCTAGGTAACTAATAGACTGAGTTTTCATTAAGAATCTATAACAGCTTTATTTCATAATAACTTATCGTGGATCTTAAAGAAATTTTTAATCTCCATGCAATAGAAGTAAGCTATGAAACTATGTGTATTTAAACTCAGTTGCGAAGTTGAAGTTTCAAAAAGTTTTTTGGATTTTACTTGCAAAGTAGTTCCCGAACTAAACCGATTAGTTAGTTACCTGGGAAACTTTGAGAAAGCATTCAGTTTTTATTAACTTACATTCCGTTTTTTGTGCCACAAGGTAAATACATAGAAATGCTTGATACTTTATTTTATTATATTATTATAATTCATTACAAGACACGAACAGCACGGCTATGGCCGCAACATTAATAGATACGAAAGAACAAAGTCAAACACATCAGTAATGTGTTGATATTGGAATATTCAATCCCTTAATGACTTAGTTCTGGGTAAGCCCCCCACGCAGAATACGTCTAGGGGATATTCCGCCACTGTTCCAGCGTGGATAGTGGAGAGGTTAGTGGCCAACGCAAACGCCCGAAGTTTTTATGCCAAAGGCCTCCGACATTGACTACTGCTATATAACGATAGAAATCGGGAGCGAAAAAGATTTACGTGCCCTCCGAAGCACGTAGAAGGTCAAGAAACGTTTGTCAGCAGTTGTTTACATCGGTCGATAACTCTAGATTAACGCAAGACGCCGAGCTTTGATCGCTTCATTGACAGTGTACGTTGATATTGTAACCGAAGTGTGAATTGAGACACGAACGATATGAATGGGCCAGGCCAGGCTTCGTGTTGCAGTTCAACAAGATAATCTACAAGATGCAATTATTGTCTCGACAGTTATCAAGAGTTGCAATCGGTAAGCAAGTGGTTTAGCTCTAAATAGATTTGACACGATATGAGGATTGCGAGCTGTACTTACTCATTTTGTCGTACCTATTATTACGAGTTTTATACACATCATCTACACATATTTATTCGATACAATCACATACAAAATATTTTTAGACTATTTGTCTGTTTGTATGTGAGTTTGTTATAGATAACCTCAAAAATGGTTTAATGTGAATGTGGTTTTCATTGATGTATTAATTGTATTATAGTAAGTTTGTCTTATTATATTCTGATTCTGTTCACAAATAATAAATTTAAAGAAAATATAGGCCTAACAAATGAACGGTGTAAAGATTTGTAACGAATTGTAGCAATAAATATTTACATAAACAGAGGAAGGCAGACAAAAATATAAATCTGAGTGCCAGATCTGACCTGATCTGACCTGACATGACCCTCTTGGGACCCAAAAATAGACGATCAAGGCGACGGTAGTGGTACAAATAAGTATATCATTAATGTATGTAGTATAACTATAATAATATGTTGGCCATAAATAAAGATGAATAAATAAATGTAATTTTATTGCTATTATATTAGTAGCCTATAGAGATAAATTTTGTTTTAATACATTCATCTCAATTAATGCATAACTGGTCCACTGCTGGGCTCGGATGTTGGCTTCGGGCTTGGATATACCTTTGTGAATGTTAGTAGCGATAACTCTGATTTGTGCGATGTTTTCCCTGACCGAAACAAGTAATAATTAATTTGTATTACTAGATCTCAACTCGGGTTTAGTTGATCAAACGATCAGATGTTCAAAGTGATCAAATTAGGTAATACCAACTCACCACTTCACCATGAGCGTAGCCAGCCATGGGCTCAGGGTGGGGCAGCAGTCTAAAATAATATGAAATTAGCTATGAAAATTATTTTTCATACAATTTTTCTGTGCCGACAGACGACTGTCGATTTTGAACTTTCTTATGGATTTAAGTATTATAGTTAGAATCTAGATAATTAAGTTTTAAGTTTGATGAGGTACCTTACAGGTCAGAGCCAGGGTGGGGCAAGCGCCCCACCCTGCCCCACCGTGCCTACGCCCATGCACTTCACCGAAAGTCGAGTGCTGAGAAGACTGTGCAAACAATTGCATACTCGTAGACATTATAACGCAAAGTAGTTAAAAGTTTCTCGATCGCGTTTTCTCTTAATGCCAATGCATAAAAGTTTTCTTGTTCCGCAGTCTAGTTGAAGACTTATTTGCATTGTGTGGTGTTCGACCGTCATAAGCCCTCGCCGTCGAGTGGTCTTGTATCGTCTGGCTAAGGGAGACGTGTCTAATGCCCCTGATATTTATACTTTGCGCGGTTTACGGTTCATTGTCTGTTCTACATCAAAGACGAGACGAGTGTGCTTATGAATAATTGTAATAAGTTTCTCATTTTTCTCTTTATGTAGATACGAGTACAATCGTGCTCAGAAACGTTTACGTTTAAAGGATTTATGTAACAAGTGCTTTTTACATACCTTATGAGAGAAAGTGTTACTTTTAGAAATGTTACACTTTAGGATTCAAATTCTTTTTGTACTATTTTTATGTGATTCGCTCTTTTGTAGTGAACATTCGGATGTCTATTTTACATAACAAAAGAAGGCTGACTACTAAACCCTAGACCGAGGTTCTGTTCAGTCTCATCAGACTTAAGTCAATATGGGCACATGTATTCCCACATGTCAATGGAAACAACGAGGTAAACGAGACACATTCATTCATGAATTCTTGAATGGGAAATATGATAAGCCGGGCAATGACTCCAGTGACGCAAGATATTCAAAATATCCCTCATTTAAAGTCCAGTCTATCAGAAATTCATTTCGCCTTTTACGACTGTATATAATTTGCAGGATGATGACCTTATTGCTTCCTGAACTCCCTGGTCGATGGCTTCTTCACTATTAAACATTTCCAACGGGATTTCAGAGGTTAATATAAACTTGTCATACCTTCTTTTTTACAGCTTTTGTATTAATGCGCTATATTTAGGGGTAACGAAATATCTTAGACTACATACACGTGCCTACGTTATGCAAAGATTACCTTATACTTTATCAATAATACGTCAGGCCAGCATTCACGCGGGTTAGCGTAAGAGTAAAAATCGGCGTGCTGAACTTTGGTGATAAAACCTTTTTTCATTTTATATAGGAAGCGACGAATCAATATGCTACGCAGTCAAACCGTGTCGCGTGTTTTAGTAGGGGTGGCGCTACCTTTGACTCAAATAAATGTGTGTCGCTCATTTGTTTACTGACAGAAAAATGTATCCAGCTCTGCTCATCGGCCGCCGAGATCACAGTCCAATTCGGTCGCATTCAAGATACTTTCAAATTCAATTTAAATTTGGAATGCAAATAGCGAAACCCTACATCCTATTTATTTGCCAGCGGACCAGTTAAAGTACAAGTGTACAAAAAAGCAACTCGGACACAAACTAATTAACATGTACTCGACTTCTGTTTAATTATGAAGTGGTTTCGTTTCACCCGCATTTTCCCTTAGCTTAATCTAAATTGGATTTCAAGATTTTTATACAAATTGTTAACTTACATTGTGTCGTTTAATGCATTGAATAATAAACTTAATTTTGTTAATATTTACTGTATAAACATAATGTTAGTTTTAAATTTTGTCTTACTGTCATAAAGTTATTATCTAACAAAAAAACACTGCCGTCAGAAGGAAAATGGCACAAATATATTTTTTTTCAAAATTGAGTTACATACATATTTGGAATCAGGAAAAAAAGGCCTTTGTGCCAATATTTTTATTATATTTTTACCATCACCGCAAACTAAAATGTACATTAAGCTCAAAGGGCACAACTGAGCCATTTTTTCTATGTTAGTTGTTACATGCTTAATTTCTCTTTAGTGGTGAGAAGAGACCAAGCTCATGTAATAAAAATATTCGTATATAATACTTTTAAATGGCTGTAATGAGTGTAAGCATATTATAACTGAATATTCAACGGACGGCGGCGGATAAGCGTATATGTATCAAATATTGTATTATTAACGTCCGTATTTAAATAGCAATACGGCTCGTTCTCGCCGGAAACTGACTCATAAAGTATGAACCACTCGTGTTAAACGATTCAGGCTATAAAGCGTATACGAAACATTACGGATACTCCAAATTAAGACTCGATTACTAACTGATAGGGTTGTAACTTGCTTCAATAAGATATTAAGAGCTAACACTTTTCGATTTGTAAAGTGTTTATTAAATTTAAATTTATAGTTAATCGGGACATGGTTTTTCTACCTTTTGAGATCAATTTGATGGTCAGGTCATTAAGCATCGTTAATGATAATAACTCGTCCATATGGGTAATGTACGGGAAGATAGAAAGCTCATAAAAATAACGCATCGGAAAGAAGGTACACAGAACAGTACCCTGAAGTGCGTTACCTTTTCAAAGAGCAACCAAATGTCGTACATTAAATGTACAAAGCTTGAGCAGTAGATCATTGAAATGTACCTAACATTTTTTGGATGCACTATGGCGGCCGTAGGACGACTGCGACTCACAAACATAAAATTGCGTCCTCTGACAAACGCAAGCCTAAATATTACTTTTCAATGTACTACAAATATTGTTCCAATAATACGCTATTTACAAATTTACAAACGTCAGTTACAAACTCGTCTGTCAGTTTCCATAAATTCACGGCGGACTTTTCGTTGACTCAAAAGCGAACCCTAGTTCGTAGTTGGGTGAAAAAAAATTTAGGTTAGGCAACATTTACTTTTAGTAAAATTAATGCTCGGACGTCAAAGTGGCGGAATGTGTGCATCACAGTGACTTATCAAACGTTGCCGGAGCTTTTAGCGATATCTTTTTGCTTCCAGTTGTTAGCATGTGAAAAAAGTATCTAAAGCGTTATTACGAACCGCATTTTTCTGCGTTCCTACTAAATACTCTTTACTTTTTTTTGAGAACTGTTTATGATATGCCTGTGTGTGTAGTCTAGGGCTAGGAGAGTAGAGATGAATTTGTAAGAACTTTTTTTTGCAAATAGTCGACACGTGCCAGATTTAGTGCAATTCATGGTCATGCTTTTCTATAACTATATTTCACCGGGCCGCCATGGCGGCGCGATCAGTTGCGCCACTGTGGTGTCCGTAAGCTACCAAACTAGACACCATACAGACACCAGAGTTGCCACACCACACAGAAACAGTATCAAAATGGACCTTGAAGACTGTCACTGGCGGCCGGACTGGCGGCCGAGTGAGTGAGGCACCATATAGCGCTATAGCCTCCTGACGCCCACGGTCCTATTTTAAGGACCTTCCTTCAGTAGTGGTTATGACCCAGCAATAAAGTCAGTTTCAGCTCTTAATAACCCACGGTCCTATTGAAAGGACCACGATAAAAGATACATAAATTATACATTGTTTGAATTAAAAATTTTTTTTAGTGATATTACTTCTTTGAAATATTGCGATCCCGAGTCCTAAAAAAGGTCATCATATATTACGTTATTTTATGTTTCATTCGAGGCTCTTAATGGTCCTAGACGCACAGAAAAAAAATATCTTTAATGCAATTATCATACACTATATTTTTTAATCTCCGAAATTCTGGGTCGTAACCATTGAGTCCTATAGATAGGACGTTGGGCTGCTATTTGTTGCAAGCTTATAAAAGTTTGGGCGTCAGGAGGATAGTAATTAGTGGTGGCGCGACCAGCGGGCGGCGCAACCAGTAACATTCTGTGCACGGGTCCGAGTTGGTCGCGCCGCCAAATTGGTTGCGCAACCAAACGGACACCAGGTGAGTAACGCTCTATAGAGCTGCATACATTTTATTGGTAGCGGCGACTGGTTGCGCCGCCATGGCGGCCCGGTGAAATATAGCCCTAAAAGTATAAAGTTCCAGTATAGCAACGACCTTACTTGAATTACAACACATTTGCTGAGCGGTGATCCGGTTAACTGATTATTAGACTTGATTTCCAATTAAATATTGTTGAATTTACCCACCATCGGCTATCATCTCAAGGGGACCCGGAGGGTACGGATTAGTGGAGAAAATCAGTTATAAGGTTTTTTTTATTACATATATCAGTTAAAAGTTTATTTTATTTAATACACAGATAGCAAATAAGTCACCTTCTCAGTTTATATTTCAAACTGCTTGCAAACACAATCTTCAAATCTGCGGTCTGCTGAAATGTAAGGTTTACCGCACTAGCCGAGTGAAAACAGATTCAAGCACTTTTGAGAACATCATGTACTTCGTTATGTAGTCTTACGGTCTTACAGAGAGAGATTGTATTATGCAAAAATAATTATACGCAAACACTCACATCACCAATGATAATACATACATATAATAAAAATACCCACGACCCGAGAGCAAACATTCATCTGTCACATAAATGTCTGCCTCGACCCGGAAGCAAACCCGGTTCGCGCGAAGGGTTACTACCACCTAATCTTCAGGGTCTTAAATATTATATTTCTTGTATATATTTATAGTTTGCATATAACTTAAAAAAAAAACTTTTTAATTTTCAATATTTGATAAAAAAATGAATATCTAATTGTAAACTATTACGTTGCTTTCCTCCAACGAAATGAGTTACTTAGAAGAGAGTAATAAACTCTCTCTTTGAGTTTGTTGTCGTGATTTTACGCAGAGATGGGAAAAGTGCGCTAAGTAGACGCCTAGGAGTGCATTGTTTCATTTGAACCGGGGTGGGGTTAAAGTGTGAAGCGCGTGCGAAAATGCACCCAACAGCTTGTATATAAGCTGTTATAGTACTTAGCTCACTTGCTCCATGGTGTACGGCATATTACACAATAAGTATAGAAGCTGCTTCCATTAAATCGATTGAATTTTTTTTCATAACCCACAGTCTAAATATTCTAGTCTGTTCTTAAATGACAGACGTTGAAACAGCCACTCAATTTTTCATAGATGATAACAGTAAAGGTCCCTTTATAGAAAAATTTTGCAGTCAGAAATAAAATAGAACTTGTTTATAATCGATTTCTACTAAGTAGAAAGTGAAGTTAATATCCCAAATCCCACTTTACTCAACATATTGGTATTAGCGGGATTTTGGAAATACAACATAAGTAAATAGTTGCTTCGAAAAGTAACTATATTAAGCTAATGTGAAGAAATAGCGCTATCCTTGCAGGATTTTGTTGAAATAATTGTTATACGCGCATATTTCACTTAACTAGCGTAGAAAATGTAAGGACTTCAGGATGCCAGCAAATGAAACACCGGTATCTATTAATTTATATTTATCGTGTGCTAATGACTCTATTATTGACCTTAATTTAAAAGACGACCCGGATGGCGTAATGGTTAACACGCCGGATCGCCGTTCCGAGGGTCCTGGGTTCGATTCCCAGCGAGGCGGAAATTTGAATGATGAATTTAAATTTCCGTTCTTGGTCTGGGTGTGTGTGTGTTCTTGTCTTGTGTGTTGTCAATGGCACCCACGACCCATGGAATCCTATTGTGGGGCTATGAGTGTGTAGCGTAATAATAATAATTCTAATAAAGCTAAGTTATTCGCATGATATTTAACCTAAGATATAAGCAGTCCTCTAAACTAACAGATTTCCTATTTCAATAGTGAACACGTCCGGTCGTCGACATCTAATTTTTATAATAGAACAAAAGGAGAAAACAATGCGGTCGTCGAGACACAGCCAGAGTCGCAACACAACACAAGCGAGCTTATGTTTGATTGAACGCATAAGAATGTGGGGTTCGTCGAAACACCACAAGAGCGACCGAGAGGCCGACGCGGACGAAAGAGACGGCAGCATCGCAATTACCTCGTGAGATTGTTGAATAAATTTACATTCAGTTGATTGAAATAATAATGAAATTGCTACGGCACACTCCGTAGCTTCGTATGCGATATTTAAATTAATAATAAAATCATAATGTTATACAAATCGTGCATATGATACGCGCCGTCATCTCTATGATAATTAGATTCTTTCTCTTAACGTATATCATTTTGAATGTTTCGAATTTGGATCGAATTCCCGGTTCGTTTGAGATGTGTATTTTAAACATTTTTCCCGAAAGCTCGTCGAGAACGACCAAATGTGTGCGTTCTTCATTTTTGCAGGGGTTGTATATTATATATTATTAGAATTCCAGTATCAGAAGAAGCGAACTGAAAATATATGTGGCGAAATGTAAGAGAGCGTTACTTATTACTTAGGTACCTATTATGTAATATTATTGTATGTTAATTAGACACGCTTCACAGAATCGTATATTAATGTTATAAAAATAAGATTGTATCACTGCGATAAAGAAAGCAAATGATGAGAAAACAGTTTATTGACTGATCATTGAGGTTTTGATTCTCTGCAAAGGGCATTCGTAAGTCTTTGCGATTGTGATATAGCGCTAGTCGCGTTTGTATGCACTCTCTTGACGGCTTTACTTAGAACTCCTCACAAGAATTCTCCTGAAGCATGTCGTGGAAAGAGGATTAATGATAAATTGAATAGGGCGGGATCGGGTGCTACAAGAAAATACTTCTTAGGAAGTTGCATCTTCGTCTCCGGGAACATCTAGAAATTGTCATAGAAGTGGGTAAGCTATAGGAAAGAAATAAGGCCGGTTTCAATAGATGGTGTTTTTATTCACACCACAGGGTAACTCGCGACACTGTAACTGCGACACGACGCTGTTCACTTTACTTCACAATGCACTTTACATCCCCACTTGTACAACTTCTGTATTCTTCCTCTGCTTCTGAACCTACGCGACAATATTTTTCATTCAGAACTAGTATCTGCTATATTACACGCTGACGGTATAGACAAGCATTCGTAAGAAGCAACATTTTTACAGGAAAACATAAGTATAAAAATAATAGTAGTAAAATTAACACAAACTATATTTCTTGGTATGGAGTAATTATAAACTTGTCATAAAGTGAAGCTGATGTGATACTTACCTTAAATCTAATATTTTCCGTGTAATAATATTTTCTCTCACCGGAAATCGAACTCGGACCCTTAACAGCCGGACGGTTGGCTATCTATTCGAGTAACTGATTGAACACTGACTTAATTATATTACTTCTCGGTACACGTAGCTTGTCTATAAGCGGTTTCTAACCATGCGTAGCTTTTAGGTTTAACCCTTAATTTGGCAGACAAGAAAAATATTAAAAATATGAATTCCATGAATAGTTTTGGACTTTATGTGTATGTATGGGTACAGAAAAAATAATAAAAAAATTCCATATATATTAGGTAATGAAAAAAAACATGTATGACCCAGCATACACTGTCAACTGCTTATAAAAATACAATGTATGTTGTGGCATACTTTGCCAAATTATTTATATCAATAAATAAGTGAAAATAAAACTAAAAATACGTGAAACAGTATTTTCTTCTGGCTTGCAATATCAAAACAAATGCAAATCCTAGTCCTCCATGTTGTTATCAACAAAATGTAACTTGTTTCTTCGAACCTGTTGATATTTTTATCTATTCAAAGACATCAAATCTGCCACGAAAGAGAGTCTGAAACAGCCAATGTTTCAGACTTTCTTTAGTGATAGATTCCAGTTATCAACATAAGCCGGAATCTGTACAATTCCCATTATTATATATATTAGGTGAATAGCTAGGAAATCGCGAAATTCATCTTCAGTTACAGCTTTTGATTTGCAGGTATTGGATACAGGAGATGAAAACTATTTCAGTTATGATATCTGGAGAGAAAACTATTCTAAGGGTGATTTGATGGCTCTACATTGAATATCTACGTGATACATGGTGTCCTCTATTGGCTTATCATAGTTCAGAATATACTTCTTGACTTTTTTTGCTCGTTTAGCCGTCAGCGTTGGTACCATATGTGGCCTTTTGGGTTTGGTTTTCCCAAGTGGTAGTAGAAGTAAGTGGAGTTGCAGGAGTCAAATTAGATTCAGGTGATTCCATGGTAATTGATGACAGCGAGGGCAAATCGGATTAAATTGGTACAAGGTAAAAGCACAAAGGCCTTCACCATGAATCACTTAGATGTTCAATGTAGAGTCATCAAATCACCCTTAGAATATCTTTCTCTATTTTTCTCTCCAGATAATATCTGGAATAAATATTGCAATTATGGAGATGAAATATTGCAATGATGGTGATGATAATATCATAACTGAAATAGTTTTCAAAAATTTGCAAATAGATAATTGCTGTTCTTGTGTTAAGTTGGGATAAATTTCATCAATTATTTATGTGTAAGTTGGATGCTTTGGTTTTGGCCATAGTCGCTATCATCTTCTGAGTATAGTAAGCATTTTTCTATAGAACTAATAGAGGGAGGTGGCGAGGAAGACTAAGAAGAGGCATGCGTATTAGGTTCTTCTTGGACATCGGATCTGTTGATACACTCAGAAGGTGCTCTTACAGCAAGCACAAGTGTAATAATTCTACCACCACGTGTTACAAGCTTTTACTTTGGGGCAAAAAAACCCTAAAAAAAAGCAAATGCAAGTAGGCCACGTAAAAAAAATGGTCAAAAAAACGGAACCTCAAATTGGCAGTGTATTTTACAATATACACACGAAAATCTAAATACTATATACTGAAGTTGGCAATGTATGCCTCGTCATACAATCGAATTAAGGTACAACTTTCTATTAAATTATCAGTGTATGTGGTGAAATACAACAACTTAAATGCTGAATAAAAGTATGTTATTTTGATAGATTTGTGCAAATTTGCGTGTATTAGCATTATTAGACAACCGAAGCACAAAATAACAGCAAACTAAACATACTATCTAATCCAAATAAAAATAAAAATAATGTTTTTTATCATGTCGAGCGTCACTTGTTTCTTCATCGCGGCTATTTTGACTTTAAAAATGTCCAATTTGTTTTCAGGCCTAGATTCTATTTTTTTACAAAATGTGCAATAATATTACCATCGAAATATAAATAGAAAATCCAAAATAAAGTCTTATGTTAGACTGCAGATTTTGTTAAATGTTGTGTTTGTTACGACATACAACGTCAAATTAAGGGTTAAGCTTATGCACATATCAATGTTCACATTAGCTTAAAACATGTTTGTATAAATAAAAATCGTGAGGGTAAAAGTCACTTGCATTAATTTATTTCTATAGGTACATAATAATTGCATGGTTTAGGTTTTAACTGGTCTGAAAAGCAACCAAATGAAAATGTATTTTTTAAACATGATTACTACTTATATCACAACTAATATTTTTTCTATTTACAATTAAAAGCACTTAAGACAGTACATAATCGTAACTGCTTAGTCTTGATCGCTGAAATGCAAGTGTAGAACTCAAAAGGAAGTAACTGGGTGTAGAATACAAGTTTAGTGTAGAATTCAAAAGGAAGTAACTTGCATCGATTAGCCGAGTGTCAACTGGTAGGCGACGTTTGCATGATTTTCGTGTCAACATCAATGTACAGTCATATATTTCAGTAGACGCGGCAAATTTGGAAAGGGACGCTCTGATATTGAACCAATGCCACCGACAGAACCCAACTTCAATTCTCTCGAGGCATGGAATTCTACAAATATTTGATTGTAATCGGAATGTGTTTAAATTTTTAATACCAATACCTACTAATAATCAAATACCTACCATGCAATAAAGTTTTTGTCAATTAACGTACAGGTATCTTTTTATAAGGAATTAAGGTAGCAAACGAGCGTCCAACAGCACCTTTCGCTGCCGCCCATGACAACTGCGACCGACTTAAAACAATACTCAAATGGGGCTGGGATAGTTAGTCCGTTTAGGTGACGGGGTTAGAAAATTAGATGGTTAGTTTGTAAGTATGAGGACTGGGACAGGGACGGTTAGTGAATGTTAGTCCTGTTAGTTGTATTTAGTAATAGTCCAGTTAGTTTTAGTTAGTAAGAGTCTCTTAGTTTTAGTTAGAATGAGCTCTGGTAAAACTGTTTCAACTCTTTGAGGATTAATACGAATTATTATTATTTTGTATTCAAAGCATTATAACGTTGCCAAATCTGTTAATGTATATCTTTTGTAAACTATAATCTAGGCACACTTGATATCGATTACTAGCTGACCCGGCAAACTTCATACCGCCTGAGAATCAATAAACAAAAAGCTCAATTTTCATATTTGCTCACCTTTTAAACCTTCCTTGGACTTCCACAAATAATTCAAAGCCAAAATTAGCCAAATCAGTTCAGCCATTCTCGAGTTTTAGCGAGACAAACGAACAGCAATTGATATTTATCTAAATAGATTATTAAATAATTGGTGGCAAATCTGTTATATTATACATTTGTTATTTTATTATTGATTTTCTATTATCAAAATCTAAAATCAACCATTATTGCCCCACTACTGAGCACGCACCTTCTCCTCATACACGAGGAGGAGGCCTAGAGCATACTCCACCACGCTGCTCCAGTGCGGATTGGTGTAGGGGTTAATGGCCATCCCACAAGGCTTAACGACTTTCGCGGAAAAACGCATTTTAGCTAAATATGGTGTTTTCACTATAACATATTCACATCGTCTTTTGATTATGTCTCATATAAACACATTTAAACTGATTCAAAATGAATGCACGCGATGCGATCGTTAATCATGTTCGTCTGTTTGGAGCAATTTGTTATGTCTATATTGGTTGAACTTCACACTAAGAAAATGGCTGAAGGGATGACATTAGTGTGTAGGGTTGAAAAAAATACGTCTAGACGACGCGATGTCGCAATGTCAAAGTTCAACAACTAAGAACACATGCAGTTAGGTTTCTTCACACGAAAATGCGCTACACATCCTTGACCTTACCCAACAAGTCAACAGACGCGACCCGCCGGACATCGGGAACTATTCGAACAGAAAAATCGGGTGAGTCGGCGACGCGGGAAGGTGAGATCCGTCCATTGAGACGCGGCCTTCGCTAGGATTGCGAGCGTTGGGGAAGAGGGGTCCGTTTTAGTCGGTGCGGATGTCGCGAGCGACCCTGACCTAGCTCAAGAGCGGGGCGGGTCACGTGCCGGGCGGGAGGGTAGCACTCAGGGCGTTCACCTTGAGACGTACGACATAAGCGACCGCGGAATTTACCGAGCGCCCACTGAATCGACATTTTCTTTTTATCCCTATCTCTTATACGATAGCCTTGAATTTTGCTCTCAATTAGATTTAATCTCGTCTTACTGTGACTTCTCTCATATAAGAAAAATCGTTTAACTGCTTTAAAACAATGAAATACAGTTAGGTATGTTGTTGTAGGGGTTTTTAATGTTACTTCGCAACTTGTATCACAAAATACATTGCTAGCAGTTAATTATGGAAATTACTATGCAATTATTTAGATTCATGAAGTTACGCGGAATGTCGAAAGAGTGAACATAATATTATGTATACATAAGTTTTATTATTATTTTCTGTTTTTTCGATCCATTCATTTGAATTCATTATTTTGTGGATTCAGATCTCAAGACGAGTTCTTAACTATTCTTGCGTTTATTAATAACATCCTAGAGCCGGTAAGTTGCCTGAAGTCTTGCAAAGTGAAAGTACCTACTGTAAATCGGCCACCAAAACAAACGCCAGGGTCAGTGAACATACTCGTAGGTAGCGGAATGGGATAAACGTAATCGGAACACTGGCTTGAGGCCAGCTTCCGGATCGTAGGTGTTATATAGACGGCCGACGGCAGAGATACCCCCAGCTAGTTCCGCGCCAAGATTACTCACGCTATGCAGATTCCGACTGTTGCGTACTTTAAGATTGGACTGCTGTTACAAGTAGCTAAAATATAGGTAAGGTAAGTAGGATTGTCTTAGAATTCTGTATCACTGTGTTTGGATGTCTACTTCTACTATTAGGCATCTTCGTATTTCGTAGGCTTTTATCACTAATCCGAACTTGGCCAGCGTTGTGGACTATGCCCTACACTTATACCCCTCACACTGTGACAGGAGATCCGTACCCAACAGTGGGACAGTTATGGGTTGCGATAATGAAGCTCCTAATTTGAAAGCGCGATAGCCTTAAGCGACAGTAAGTACATTTAAATACATAATGAATACTGTTACGTAATTTGACGCGGTTGGGATGTTCTTTACACGTTCAGGTTTAAGCTGGGCCTCGTCAAATAATGTTTGGAATTAGCTCGTTTGCGACTTAGACGTAGTTGATAGATCGACGTCAATGGTCGGCAAGTCGGCACCGCGTCTATTAGCGGTCGGGAAGCGGCAAGTAGGACAAGTGACCGGAATGGAGGATATCCGCCGCCTTGGCCGAGTCCACGCGACGTGTCTGCTAAACGCGCGGCGCCGCTCCTTATGTGAACCCGACTGTCAAACTGGTAAATGATACATAATTATTAGAAATAATAATAAATAACGTCACATATTCATAATCCCACACTAGGATTCTGCGTCGTGGGTACCATAGTCAAGACGAAATTTTAAACAATAATTACTATTACATGAGTGCTACTAATGTAGCACGTGGCCCAATGGTTAAGATGCAGGTTCCGAGGGTCCTGGGTTTGATTACAAGAACTATTTAAAGTTTTTTTTTGATTCACCTAAAATCTTTGAACTTAGGAAATGATTGCTCAAAGTTCTCCTGATTTTTTTAATTTTATTAGTGTAATTGTAATTTCTATGCACTTTAACAATGATAATTTTTAACAATATTAGTTACTTGCGTTATGAGTGCAATGTCTAAAATTTTCCAAGACGTGTATTAAAGTCAATCTTTAAAGTAGTAGGTACTAAATACACACACGGGCATGTCTAACTTCTAGATGCTCTTATCTAAATGTTCCATAAATCATTAACGTCACCGTGTCCTATATTGTACGTGTTCACGTACACGGGATGTTCCATATCTACCTGTCAACCCCTGAACTACGACGCTGACGTCTATTCACACCCACTGTATCGAATGTGCACTGAACCAATACGCAAGATGCTCTTTCAGTTGGAAGCTCCGACACCAGATACTGGTCTTTGCGTACCATGTACAACAGAGCTACGTTTAATCGTATCGCACTACCATCCCGCAGTTATAGCTCTCATTATTTTTTTAAGGTAACGTATACGACTTTGGGTTATTTTATATCATGTTCTATGTCATGTTTAACTGTGAAGACTTGTAAATTTTGTTATGCCTTATTTTATATTGTTTTGCTACATTAGTAAGTTAGTTAGTTATCCTATGTATGTATCCTATGTATGCATTCTATGTAAGTTATCCTATGAGATGAAAAATAATTTGGAACGAGAAAATATGTACACCATACCATTGCCTTTGTTTTTAACTTTATATAAACCCACAATATGGGTGTACTATGTACATTAGTTCTCTCTGCTCTGCTACATACTAAACAATTAAAAAGTAAAAAAGTAAAGTAAAAAAGAAATAAAAATAGCAAATAAATAAATTGCTTAGGGGATTACACATTATCCGCGGTCTGTTAAGCCTTTAGTCATTATAAAAACTATCTATATAATGTAGCATCGCTTGAATGATTGTTCAGTTAGTATTACATCGTGTTATCCCTTTCACTGGCAAAGCAAATGAAAGAGAGATGAAAAGAAAAAGAAAAGTTTTTGAGTTCGAGGCGAAGGCGTGACGAGATTTTCACAGCAATACATGAGTGCAAAAATGCTGTCGTCTATGTAGTGTTCGATTATGCCTGTACCCCAATTTCACCTCTATTTCAAGCCATTAGTGCATAAATTAGAACAACATTGTGTGCAATCAAATGTGCAAGAGCTTGGAAAAGTAGCTGCGCGATGTTTCTATTAATATTAAGTTGAAATATATTGCGGCGCGTGCTGAGGAATAAACTGTGAATTAGGTATGTAAACTAATTAATAGGTTAATCTTGGTAACTTAAGAGCTTCTCGTATTACAAAGCCTCGTTTTCAGATGCAAAATTAATTTGAATACCATTGTCCATTCAATATAATAAGGAATACTTACCTACGTTGTGGAGATTTATTAGGTGTAAGAACTGTCACCCTCTTTTTAAATCGACTGTCAACTATTTCTTAAGTGTTTAATTCATTGTATCTTCGCATTTCGGCCGTTGTGTTGGAGTCAGTTCGGTCGGCGACACATCGGTGTTACGGTGTTATGTCTATGGGTGTCAGTGAACACCTTCCTTCAGTATAGACAGGCTGGTGTAAGTAATTGTGGAGAATAGATAATTTTCGTTTTGTGATGCGATAATTCGATTTCGTTATTAGACTCAACAGGAGCTGGACTCAACAGTGCAATGTGGATATTTTATTAATGAATGCACTACTCTCACAAAACAATAAACTTCCTTTTCACAATTTATACGAATACCAAAAAGATTCTGGATCTCATCGAAAGAACACAAGCAAAACAAACATCGATATTTAAAAATGTACGGCTTTATTTTTATTGCATATCCGACGCTTAGTTAAAGCGACGTCGGATGCCTTTTTCATTTCCGTGACACAAAATTTTCGAGAGCGACAAAGGGGTTTAATAAAAGTGTCTTTCCATTTTACCCGGGTACAGCGTATTAAGGATCTAGGAAAAAACAAAATGACGTCAAATGGTTATCACTTCATTACCCTGGCGATTGAATATTCGGTCATGTAGAGACAACGCGGTTCGCCGAACGTCTAGATCGACTCTTCTTTGTTCATTTTTAAAACACCGTTGCCCGAGCGTCTAATGAAGAGGAATTATGTCTAACAAGTAGAACGCGTTCGAACACGTTCATTACCGTTCACTCCGCATGCAAATGCAATTCCATGTGACCATTGTTGTTTGGCCTATTTGTTTATCCCATTCCTTCAAAATAGAACACGAATTTGCAAGGGTTGAAAATAGGATATTGCGAAATAAGACACGTTGAAATTTTAGGGGATTTCTGTTTCACTTTCGAAAACTTTGTGAGATAAATAATACATTTATTGTAACTGAAGCGAATATGACGGTATTGGCACAGTTACGAATTTCGCCGTCATTTTGCTTATCCTGCACCTCGTTGGGAGCGTTTAGGAATCATCGTATTTGTCGACGTCTATTTACGGTCCGTCAATATTCCTAAGTTAAATTGAGCAATATTCCAAATTCACTGTAGTTAAATTCCATTTCTTATTTTGTCAGGCGAAATTGTACAATTGGCTAGTTCGGAGCTCAAACGTTTGATCGGAGAGCGGCAATAAAAGTGGTTTGTCCCAAAAATTAACATGAAGCATCTCAATTGCGTTAAACGTTCGAAGCTCAAAGCTAATTCCCGCGGGCGGCGGAGAGGCGCGGAGAGGCGCGACGCGGCGCGGGCGCGGGTAACGTTGACGCTTTCAGTCACCCGGCTTTCCAAAAAGCACTCTCAAGCGCGTGAAGCACGCCTCGGGAGGGCGCCGGGGTGGGGGCGCATACCCTCCTCACTCCGAGAGTTCGAAAAAAGGCGATGCACTTCGAATTGTTCCTTTTGTGTCCAGGATCGATCGTTTCGGTAAAGGAGCGAGTTTTTATCTGTCCGGCCTGAACGGCCTCGGTTACTTCACACGTGGTGGGCTAATTGGGGGGTGCTTCGGCCGTTCGATTAGAAAATAGAGAAGCAGGAGCCGATGCGAGATTTTTGTGGATTCGCTCGGTGCATCGGCATCGCGGAGACCGTCCCGCTGACCTCGCCTCGGTTTTATGAACGTATTCCCTCTAACAATGTTGTCCTAGCGATGTACAAATCTTTGCTTTGCCGCCATTTGAAATGTTAATTCAGAGACGTTTCTTGACACTACAGACAGCAGGATTTGATTGACCATTATTTTCAACTGAACTTCTTGGAATTATGTATGATTTTGTTCATTTATATTATAATCCTTTTGAAGTTAAATTAAAAAGGCTCACGTACGAGTATAAGACCAGCCATATTATACTAACATTCATAGTTACGGTTATTTTTTTGAATCTTTATTATTTTAACGCATATTGATATTTAGCTAGTTGCAAACACACGTAAGACTATGCGTAAGGCTCTTACTCGTAGTTACTTACCAGCAACGCCAAACCAACATCAGAGCTCGCGATCAGGAAATTAAACTTACCTGCAAAGAAAAAACATGTAATATGATATGATATCCAAAACAATTATTGATACGCTTACTTAATAAATCGCTAACGGTGACTGACTGACAGCCAATGCCCAAGCTGAACCTTGAACCATCATCAAGGTCGTTATCGCCACTTACCCATCAGGTGGAATTGTTGTCAAGTGGTAACTTAATCAGGTAAACACCTGGTTTAAGTTAACTTAAACCTTTAGTAACCTAAAAGTTTTACCTGGTTTAAGTTAACTTAAACAAGGTAAAACTCTAGAAGCATGAAAGTATGTATAGGGTTTCCTTATTTACGAGTAGTATGGCGTGCTTCCCCATAGGGTGGGTTTCTAGAAATCGTTCTCCTAAAGGGGTAAAATACCGTGATGACTGCCAATAAACGACTTTCCCAAGAAATAATTCAGTTCACACTAACAATATTTACTTTCAACATTTGATTATTGATTTACAGTTACATTACAACGATATATCTCAAAATACATGATGCAGTTACATTAAACGTAAATTTGAATTAAAAAGGAGGTCGTGCTTATGCAATGATAAGTTGATGGTAAATGGTGTACGGTTACGATTTTTCTTTGTGTTTCATGCAAGTAAGTTCGCCTTTGACAGATCTTTGCATACCGAGCGTGATCTCATTTGTGTTGACAGAACACATTCTAGACGTAGGTAAACCCTCATAAATTTCCTCAGCTATTCAGTCATTGTTGCTCGCTGACGTCCTCATTGCAATTAATATTTTACTCATGAATACGGAAGGTGTAAATAGAGACGGGTGACCATTATACCTACGACGGACTTGTGATCGGTCACGGTGTTCCGCATTCAATATAATCCGTTATATAAACTAATGATTTTAAACTGCTAAAGATTCTAACTGCTAGCTCTGAGGTCAGCGGAACGGAAAACTTTTTCGTGCGCGCCGCCAATTTTCATCATTTATAAGACGTTATCACGTCAATCATTTCCCACGATACCTAAATGTATCCTGCAATACAGCATGGCGGATTAAGCTCCAGGTCTTCTGGCTTGAAGGTATACCATCGAAGGTATAATTTCTGGTAAAATAGTTACTTAACCAGCTTGAATGTCATTTAATGTAAAATACATTTATCAATAAACTAGCAAATGAGACATACCTTTTACGTAGGCCATAAGTTTAGTTCTATTTCTTTTCAAATAAATAATTGGGAGATTAAGTTACTTTCCGACCACAAACCGAAGCTTGTAGACATTAACGGTACAACTAATTATTTTTGTATTTTTTCCTTATTTATTACGTGAAGAAGTTCTTATAATCCGCTCTACGAATAAACAGTGCGTGCGTCACTCGCATGGCGTCAACATTTTTCGATCATTCCTTTAGTTTAACTATTGAGCAACAGGTAGCAAAACAATTATAGTGCGCCAGTTGTGCCAATTCTGATTGACATACCTGTTGCTTGTCATTGTATAATACAATGTATCAATTAAGTCATCTAGAGTATTAGCTAAGCGTTCATCATATACATATATGTATAAAAATCAATGCCACTTTTCGTTGTAATTGAACTCCTCCTAAAGATGGATCCGAGAATGGTTTAGATTCACAATTGGACCCGGTAGATGGCGCTGCTGTCGATGTGTCACCAAATTTGTTTATTAATCATAAAGCGGTACGAAGTTCGCTGGGACAGCTAGTATTACATAAGTAGTTGTATATGCACGTTAACGATGTTATAGAAAAATGATGTTAATGTAAAATAACATTACGTTTTTACAAATATTTTGCATTATTCTAAAGTGCTACTATACTATAATTAAAATTGTCCCATTTTACTTGTCGCATATGGCTTTATTATAGTTAGGTGTATAGGTACATGCTGATTATTCGTCAGTAAAGAAACCGGTTATCTATATACAAATAAATAAAATTGGAGTGTCTGTTTGAAATATTAAAATAACCGCTTTTTACTAATTGCATGTGGTACACACGGTGCATATACCAAAATAACATTTTTAGAATTTTTTTCTGTCTGTCTTTCTGTCTCTCTGTCTGTCTGCCTGCTTGTTTGAGGTAGTCACTCGAACAGCTGGACCGATTTTGATGGGATTTTCAGTGGCAAATTGCTGATGTCATAAGGAGTAACTAAGCTTTGTTAAATTCCACGCGGACGAAGTCGCGGGCACAGCTCGTTAAGAAATAAAACAAAAAAAAATGTGGAATCCAATTTCGTAACGTTCATAAAGCGCTATGATCGTTGCAGACTTCGTCGTCTATGATAATAATATACTTAGCTAGAAACTGTAAAGTATAGAATGTGAACACAGAAAGCCTTTGAAAGCAGCGCGGCTGAAAGGTGCTATGCGTACGCAATCTCCTACTCCACAAGTACGGTGAGGGTGAAAGAAAGGCTACGGTACATCTAAGTCACTTGTACAACACACATTTAAGTGCGGCTACGTGTGTACGTTTTAACTTTTTTACTTTGTACGGTTATTATTACAGTTGCATAAAATTCAGGTTGTACTTAAGGCACAGGAAGTTTAAAAATCGTTTTTTGTTTCCGCCTGTTTTAAACTAGTAGACCTGCCTTCACTTTCCTTTAGGATACTCGTCCCTTTGTAATGACGCTCGATAATTGTTAGACGTGATTCTTTAAACTGACGTAACTTTTTTGTTTATGAACTGATTGAAATAAAACAAATACTAAATTTTAAAACAAGCTTACCACAATGTATGTATGTGCACCCAAATCGGTTAAGCCGATTCTCAGATTATCGCACACAAACGCACAGACATACAAAAATTCTAACAAACACTTTTTATTGGATATTTTGCCTTTATAAAAGAATAATATTATTTTTCATAGGTATATCTTAATTTTCATATGAGTTAACCGTGAACGAAATTTGTAATAAAACGACTGGCAATTCAATAAAAAATAAAAATAAATGTATATTCGTATTCTGCCTTTCACCTTTACTTACCTGCTGGCTATTGTTCCACTAACAATCAGTAAAACGCATCATGGTTTCCTAACTGCAGACTTCGCAAGATTCATTCAATCAACGTTTACCGATGTGAAACTTCTCGCAGAAAAATGAATCGTTAAAATTTTCATTTATTCAAATCCAGCCAGCCGTTAAGCTAAAAGGATCCCTTTGCTGCGCAGTTGTGTAAAATTATGCAACTACTTTGGAAATATAAAACAAACGATGAAGGTATTACGTATTCTATTCATTTCAGTTGAAATAAACCATATCGTTTTATTCATGCAGCGATGTCCCACATTGGAGTAATTTAAAATTTAATAACTCCTAAGTGTAGTCATTCGGCTCGCGCAACATTATAATATTTAAGTGCAATATTATAATATGTTATGTGGAGTCAAAGTGTCCATATGCCAATTGCTGGTATGATTCCATTCTAAGCGTGCATTGTCCTACTTTCTTATCGGCTCTTGTATAAAAAACTGAAACATATTTTGATACTAAAACAGTTATTTATCTATTATTGTTTTGTAGCGTAGCACAAATGGATACAATTATGACGTTTTTTTATGGAAATAAACATAGAAATATAGACTCCAACTTTACGTATACACTAATAATGTGCGGAATACAATCTCAAATAGCTGAACATACCGCTTTAATAGGTATACATACCATTATTGTAATGGTAAATGCAAAAAAAATACGTTCATAAGTGTAAGTTCATGAATACATTAAATAAATGATTTGAGTTTGAGTTTATTTAAGTACAAGCTTAAGTAATCGAATTGGACATTGGAACAAGTTTTTTAAATAAATCAATTTCCATAATTAATCTTATTAGAACACCAGAAAGGACTTTAAGCTGATACTTAATATCTGCAGCATTATTTTATTTAATATCAAAACGTAATGTGCAAATAAAGAAATATTGAGGACGAGTAGGTATTTTACAAGAAAAACAACTTGCAATAAATCTAGACAGTACAAAACCTGTATAATGTACATGTTAAACATAGTTGCGTATTTGTCTTATCTATGAATCTGGGCTAAGGATGTCGATAAATATTTATATATGGGTAGTTTATCGATTTCACAAATCGTTAAAACAGGTCATCCCTGTTTAGTTTAAGTCTCATAAAAACATTAATTTAGGTCAGTTTTGGCACTAAGGTTTGTCCTCGGAATATATTTGTTTAAGCTGTCGCTAATCGTACGATACGACTGTCGGAAAAATAGACACTTCGATTTTTTTAACAACCTAATACTAATGATCTATCGAAATAGACGCAAGACGTAAAGCATTAATACATAAATAATAGTCACCCCAATGATATATTACACTATAATGTCATTGTAGTCACCCAGTCGAATCACATTTAGACAGCGTTAGATAAAAAATACATGAATAAAATTGTCTATTGCCGTGATCTATTTTCACACGATTAACACGTGTAGCTGTCAGTGTCAATTGAATAGTTCTGTCGAGTTTGTCACAATCGCGACATATTCATATGAATAATAACGGTGCCGTGCTCAATGACCTCGCACCCGGAGGAATATGTATTGAAAAAAATCCCCTTCGTTATAACGCAACGGCAACTTAAATGTGTCTGTTTATCTCAAATGTTTTGTTTTACTTTTCTAAGGATTATCTCGATTTCCGAACAATATCGACTATAGACTGATGGATTTAATCGAATGCTCCATGTGTTTATAAAGGTCATAATAATCATCATCATAATTCACAACCCATAACCATTCCATACCCAGGCACAGGTCAACTCTCTCTCTCTTTCTCTCTCTCACAAAGGTACTGAAATATAATTTTAGTATTAGAAGATAGTTTTGACACCAGATTAAAGTATTAGCGAAAATAACGTCAAAAAATTGCGGTAAGAATACTATAACGATTATTTTATATAGAAGGTAGGTTTAATTGATATTCATTTGTTTTAGGCTAGTCTTTTTTTAACTACCCTTTTCCTGCTTATAAAGAAATTTTTAGGTAAGTAGGTAGTAAAATAAGTAAAGTTAAGTTTTTCGTTAAGTTGAATAGATTCACGTTAAAGTTTAATATTTCTAAATTAAATTGACAGAACATTTGACACTTTACGTTTATCAATAAATCTTTGTGAGGGTTATCTCTTAACTATCTGAAATATACGTGACAAATTAACTACACACCGAGCTAGGCCGCTTTCAAAAACTAGTAACGAGAGGAACAATAGTTTATAAGCGTGACCGAACCGTGAGCGGGAGGCTAGTTTAACATAGGAACGATACGTTGACGCCATACGGTTTGCGTGGAAAATGTAAACACAATGTAGGGTACATTTCCCTCGTCTTGGGGATCGCGTTCCGTATTCAATTTAAATTTCAGCTGAATGTAGTCGAAGAGCAAAAGAGTAATGAGATTGAACATTGCATTTGTGTCGCGTTTTGTTCGTACATTATTTCAAATAATATTAATGAATATGCATCGAACTCGGCAGACTATTCTTCGCGTGCATCTATTATGGTGAGTCGTTGTTATTCGAAAAATCGCAAATCACATTTGAAGGGGATTGTTTCAGGAAAAAGGCAATAAGGATTGGGGGCTTTTGACACTCGAGAGTACTAGTTGTTTTAATTTCTTCTGGCATATAAAAGTTACAATAAATTGAATTAGTTAAAATGAATTGAACAATTTACTTTTATGGATAATGGATTTATATCAGTTTGTTTGTTCTTTGCCATGATAGTTAAATAAAGTAAAGTAATAGCTATACAAAGCAACGTTCTATAAATTATTGAATGGGTATATAATATTTATGCACATTAACGCTTTTTCTTTTCTCATTTCGTATCTACTGTTTGTATAATATATTAACTATTTGTCGGTACGGTGGGGCGTTGGCCCGGTTCTTTGTAGGAACGATAGCAAAATGCGCATTAATATTTCATGTGTTATTCACGCATTTCCAAATAGCCATAAATATAGAATATAGGCCGAAGTAGCGGATCGGTCTTGCAAAAGAATATATATAAAGCAAAGTTTTACGTAACTGCTTTTTACCTATCCTACTCCTGAGAGTTTTTACGAATTATAGACGCATCTTAAGTACTAAATCAGACATTTCATCATCAATTGTGCGGCCGTTTAGTGACGGACCGTCCACACAGTTTGCTGATTGAAAAAATTTCACACACCTCCACATTAGAATTTGGACATTTAGCAAAGTAAGGTACCTTGGCCGACCTTAGATCATTCGCTCGACATAATTATTTCACTACCATCACCACAACCCATAATTACTGAGGTCGCGGGTATGAATTTATTAAATAAGCGGTGCGTGCAGGATTCGTACGGGAGTCAGGCTTGCGAGAGAACAGATAATTAGACTATCACTGTTTTATAACATGATGCGCTGACAAAAAAGTTGCAGTGCAGAGTAGCGTGGTGGAGTATGCTCTAGGCCTCGTCAGGTATGAGGAGAGACCCGTGCTCAGTAGTCGGCCATTAATGGGTTGAAGCCAATAATAAAGTTATACATTCATAGCCTCACTCCAGGATTCCCCGTAACGTGGGCGTCATGAACAACACACAAAGGCAAGAACACAAATTTAATATCATTATTCAAATTCCCGCTTCACTGGAATCGCACCCAAGACTGTTGTAAGCAACCGTTATCGCATCATACGGGTCATCGGTATAATACGAACATAATTTACGATACATTTCGATCGACAATAACAAACTAATAAGCAAGATTGGAAAGCGACGAATGAAGTCAACTAGCCAAATTACTGCCCGCTTCCGGGTAGGGCAGTTAATTGCCAAAACAATTACACCGTTTATCAACAATACGAATTTTAAGTGTCCGATTTCATTGAGTCACCGCGCCCACACACCCCTAATTATTTCACGTAGCACCGCCCGTGGTACCATTTGTTTTCATCTTTGAACATGACCGATATTCAGGGCTGACATTTTATAAAAATTCAAATATATTTTACTTGTGGACCCGCCCTCGCATCCACTAACATCGCATCGGGAAACTTGTTCTTTACGTTTAGAAATATTAAATATTTCCCACTTATGCAAATTTTCATTAATGCTTATTGGTCGAAGTGTGATGTTTTATAGACTTCGTCGGTAAATGGACTAGCCAACACAAAAAGAATTTTACAATTCGAACCATTAGTGAGATTAGCCCGTTAGATGATAGATGACAAATTAGCAGACGCGTCTCCTGACAGAACGTGGTCAATACATTGCAGGCAAGTAAAAAGCGCTACTTTGGACTACGAAAGGCACCGTTTGTTATTTGGCAGGAGACCATGAGAATTCGGATTGGACATAAAGATGCACTGACCCTCAAATCCTGTAAGCCACGCGTTAGCTTAATATTCATTGACCTCCGTTTAAACAACCAAGCCATACTGCAAAACGGATTTTATCTAGTTAAAACTGGTTTTAACAATCGTGTCAATTAAAAGAGGTGTAAGAAGTTAAAATGCGTTTAAATCATAACGGGTTTTGACAGTAAGTACGAAAATATTTTTTTCGTCTAGCAGATGATTGCCTTGTTTACTCTGTGCTATTTCCCAATTGAACGTGTGAATGTACTTATTAGTATTGTCACTTCATGCATAGGTACAGCTGTAATAATTTAACACGACTCTAGCTCGCGGCAGCCCTGTGACTGTAACTGTGTGAGAATTGCGATCAGATTCATTAAGTTAATTACTATTTGTGTGTAATTTTTGCTTAATCTTCATATTAATAACCAGTGGACCTGTGTTACCTGGTTAATCTTTATGGTTAAGAATAAAAATAATATTTATAACACCAAAATTATAATTATTATATGCATTAATAATAATAATAATAAACCTTTTATTTCATGCAAAGTTACATACAAAATTGCATACATACATACTTAGTTTAAAGAAAAAGAAAATGAATAAATAATTTAGACCTTTGAACATTATGTTAGAAAATAATAAAATAAAATGATATTATGAATGAAAATTTGTTCGTTTGCATTGAGGAGGGGCTTAAGTGAAGGTGAAGACCTCCTCTAAAGAACTCTATCTTGAGCTATTTGCGGCCAGAAGGTACCGGCTGTTTTTATCAACACGTCTGCCCATCTCGTGTGGAGTCTGCCTTCGAGACGCGTGCCGTTCGGACCCTTCCTCGTTGTTACCCTGCTGGCCCGTCTTTCATCCTTTAGCCTCGCTACGTGCCCCGCCAAATGAAATGGAAGTGCCATTTTAGTTTTTTAGCGTAGGCTAGAGCATCCGTCGCTTTGGTAGTTACTCTGATTTTTGTGTGACAAATTTTTTGCATTTTTTATATATTGAACATACTTCGTTCTATTCCGCGTTGACAGGTAGTGATATTGCTTTTTACTATGGATTTTATTTCCAAGTTTGACGCGTAGGTTAGGCAAGGTAGGAGGCAAGACGTCAAAACTTTTGTTTTGATATTAATATGCATGCATTAATATTTTGTGTATTTTTATAAAATGTTCTGATAATCACAGCAGTCTATTTCTGAAGACTGCTGGATATATTTAAATTTACTAAACGGACATTTAAACGTCAACTTAAGACATTATACTTTTGTGTCTTTTTTTGGTAGCGCGCGAGGAGTAAAAATTGTTACATTGATAGTATCAATGAGAACTAAATCTAAGACAAAAGAATTACGACCGAATTTCGGCAGCAGAACGTCTACTAGAATTCTAACATAATCTCTCCCAAATATGACTCTCACTGACGCGTTACTAGTCCAAAAATAGCGACTTTCCTATTTGTAAACTGGCTCTTGTACATTTCAACTGAAAGCGTAGAAAATTGCAGACAAAGTAAGTTAAGAAAGACACTTTACCAAAGGTAAGTATAGGTAACTGTTAAAATAATATTTCACACATTATTCCTTAGTTATAGTAGGTATTAATATTTCCAACAATATTCGTTTATGGTTATCACAGAATGAGGTCAACTTCCTGCTGACTATGTACGCATGACAATATTGCATTTCGATGTAATTTGACAGTGACATGTTATAACTCAGAATTCCTATTTCAAAATTATTACGTTCTGATTTTGAATACCTATGTCATTTGCCGCTTCGTAATTGCTGTGTCAAATAATAGAATAATCTGAAAACTGGAGACCACGCTTATTAATTCCTACACCTTTTTTATGGTACCTACTGGGAAATTGTTCACGCCGCCAGCCGTTGGTACGGACATTGCTAGCTGTGAAGCACTTGTCTTGTTAACTGATTTTCCAATACTGCAATCGCAATAGGCGTGACCTGGCGGTATGCGCCATTCCTCTATTCATTTGTTGACTAGCCGGGCCAAGTAGAGCCCCCTACACACCTATCATCGAAAAGTTTTCCAATAAATCGCATCTTTACAGAGTTAAGGTTTAATATTCATAATCATCATCATTTAGGGGTAACGGGTATTTTAGAATCAAGAAGCTACTCAGATACTTTGTAATAATGTTTTTGTAAGTACCTACTGTACCGTTCATCTATACTTATATATATGTAGGTGCTGAATGAAATATCGTGAAGTAGTTATGTCAAAACAGTGAAATGTAGCGACACTAGTAATCCACAGAAGCTGCTACAAAGTTCTAAGTAAGGTGACGTTATTGAGTTGTACAATTTTTTTCAAACGGATACACGAAGGGGTAAGTAAGGTATGCCTACGTTTAGAACGTTGTGTCCACAACTGCGTGTGAATCCGTTGAATGCTAAAATATGGGCAGAGCGAGGTGAAGTACGACTTTAACCAATAGTGATTTTACAGCTGGATAGTGTAATGGTACGGCATGATAATAATATTACTAAAATTGCATGACACCTGCAAAACTGAATATTGGATTGAACAGACACAAATAAAATGTTACAATCCCGGAATTTAAACGATTTTACTCTCACTTCAAATCGTCAAACGAAAAAACCGCGTTCCTCTATTCCAACTACAAACTATGTACAGCGGAAACGTCGAAGCAAAAAAGCAGTATACCTATTCTATACATGGGAATGTCACGATGAATCGTTGACGATTGCCGTCCCGTCAGTTCGTATCAAAAAAGGGACAGATCGGGCGTCGATTGTGGGCAAAAATGTTCGGGAATTAAACACAGGCGCTTCGAGTGCTGGGACACAACACCGTGTTAATAGCTTCGTCCAATTATTACGCCAACATCACCGTTAGTTTACTATGAGTCGAAGTACGCCTTTTTTAGCTCACAGACTAAACCCCTTCAATGTTTGCACTCGTAGCTATCCCGTTATTAAAACGAAATCCGGACGGCGTTTACGCTGCCGCGGATGCGTTCAGAAATATTGGATTCCGAATTGAGGTGGTGTGGCCGAAAAGAATAAAAATCACCAAAACGCCCCTTCAAAAGGAACTGTGAGCGACGCGCGAACACGATATTCTATTTCTACTGTATACCATTTATCCCGAATAGGATGATACTTTGACGGTTTTTAAAAGTGACTCCCGTTGACGTGGTCTTGAAAAAAACTGTAATACAACAGTTTTTTAAATGTAACTACACGGCACTATTAGTATTACTACTATTTTATTTTCCTTCTTTCTCAGTCTGCAAAGCATAGCACCTTGGCAGTACTGGTGTTCACTTGCGACGGGGACGTCTTTGTAACGTCAGATTTTCTACTAGTTATTTTGTACCAATATCTGTTTTGTAAATTGGACAAGATTGCTTGCCAGTATTCTAAATGATAAATGCCAGATCTATAGAGTGTTAATCGACAATCCAATAGCCAAGGGACTCTCTGAACGTCTGTTATTTCAATAGACATTTGAGTACTCCTGAATATTTCGCGCTACTCCGTAGAATTCCAAATAACTTCGCAAACTAACACCAAGGTTTGTCTGTGACTGACTCTATTTCTCAACATTTACTTTGTCAATGGTTAATTTAGTAGAAATTATTTGTTTACTTTCTGTCTTTTCTCTTCTTTCTTGGCCAACAACGTATCGTTTACCGACACGCAAATGGACATTGTAGTCCATAGGTAATATTGTCCAAGGGCGAAAATAACCATATTCTATAAGTTGTGTCATATAATCGTTTATCGGCTATTTACAAGAAAAATAATTATAATGTATCACTCAATTCTTCCTGTTATGTCTGATTTACTATCTTAATAATATTTCTATATGATATAGATGTATATGTATAGATTTCTTCTGTGAGTGTGTATATAACTGAACTCCTAAACGGCTGGACCGATTTTAATGGTTTTTTTTGTGTGTGTTTGAATGGTTCTATAGATGGTTTAGATTTTCACTTAAAATGTGAATCATTCATAATAGTAAGGATAAAGGATATTTCATATTTAATACCGATTAATATTTAAACCGCAACTTAAACAGCGCAGAGACAGTAAGAGGATCTTAGGGCGGATATTCCGATCCTTTAATGCACTAGACGTACTGTCCATTTCTAAAAACATTTTCATCAATTCAAAAAATTACAAAGATAATTATGTCGATTTCAAAAATCCCAACTAAAATTTTTTCGAGTGTGGGTAAGAAGGAATAAATTACCCGAATTTTTCTAAGTTTCTAATAATATTAGCATAACTATGTAAGTTAACTCTTGAGAGTTAATTATACATATAACTGCCTATCAAAGTTTAATTTTAAACCGATTTTCATATGTGTTGAACCCATAAACTCAAGTACATCCAACCGACAATATTGTGCGTTAATATAATAAGCAGTATTAAAACAAATTGTGTTACAAACTGAAATATAAATCAGCCATTAAGTACCTACATATTATTATCACGTTACAAAACTGCGGTTGAAAGGATGTTAAAGCAATGCCAATTGCACTGCAAGTTATTAAAATTTAATACACACGGTTTAAACATTTATTTAATTTTATATATTTTGTATTGTTATATTCGTTGTCAATAATATAAAAATGATAGAGCACCTTTACGAAACAGTGGTAGACGCAAAAAATTACGTTCATAAGCGTAAAAATACCCACATGATTAAATGATTTTGAATTTAACTTGGTTTTTACTATCGATCTGTCAATCTATCAATCTGGCAACTACTTGATGACAATCACTTCACGGAAGACTAATCTGATACCCGTTCCTCCTCACAATTTTGCCACAAAACAACCTCACTAACTCCTTAACTCGTCGAACTCCAGTCGAACATAATTTAATGCACAAGTAATTAGGACTTCAACTCACTTGCTCTTTCCATTAACGCAAATTAAACGTCCCCAATAATTAAAGTGCATTATTATAACTGTAAGCGTTAATAGTGACTTAATAAGATATCTATGTATATTCAATTAATTGAAGTCTTCCAATGCCAAAGTTTTTATCGGCGTGGATGGCATTTCAAAAACATTGGTTGCCGTTTACGGAATTCATTCTATTGAATCCTATGCATGTAGGCACACCGGGCATGGTGTAAACCGAGTCGGCAAGGTTCTTGTATTGTAATTTAACAATAATATTACATAAGTAATTACCTAGCATCTGCGTCAGTAATTAGCAGTAATTACTTACCGCTGCGTATGCGAACTATTGCATATTAATCGACTTTTTAAAAGAACGTAGAACCGACGTCACGAACTCTGTGCTGTCCGTCATTTTCCGTTTGAGCAATCGGAGAGACAAAAGGCTTTTCAATTTAAAACGTCAGATAAAGCAAAGCCAGCCTTTTTGTTACAGAAAACGATAGAAGCCAATCAACTCTTAGGAAGGCATAGATTAAAATTTCACGCAGCATCGGACCCATCCACGTTATATAGGAAAAAAGAATTGGATAAAAAAGTTCTGTCTTTCTTTCCGAGGTTATTTTACAGCTGTTTTCAGTAATAATAGATCAATAAGAAAGAACTTCTTTTATACAAAACAAGGTTTCAGTATTACTTCCGAGACTTCTTTTACTGAAATTATTCATAAATGATTTCGCTCTCGATATTATAGCATTAGATTCAGTGACACAAATCAGTTTATAATAACTCGACAAAGTATATTTACGTGTTACGCTGAAAACTGAAGTACGTAAAGTGATTGTGCGAAATCAAGTGTCCGTGAGATCCTTTGCATAATTGATGTGCGTTAATCGGGCCTGCTCGCGGCAGTCGTCGCCGCTCAGCAATCGGTTCACAATGCAATAATTTCCACCAGAACGATATCATAGCGGGCTCTCGGGCGGATGGCTGCCCAATGTTGTATAACTATCGTTTTAACACTTCGACATTTAAATGATATAATAAATTCGCATTATCGCCTCGCCGCCGACAAAATTGTTTTCGGACTCGCGCGGCTTAATTCATTAACCGTCTGGATATTATATAGCCCTGCTGCGGATAAACTCGACCTGGATGTACCGGGAGAGTGCAATGGATATATGTATTCGAAAACTGGTTTTAAACTCATACATACTAAGATTGTTTACTGTTTATGTAGTAATACATATATACCTAAAACCTGGTTATACAGTCTATCCCATACGTTGTACGACAAATTGAAATGGGTGACAGCTGGAAGATGGACCTATCAGATGTCAAAAAATCACTCCAGTAAAATTGTCAGTTCGTTTCCATGTTACTCGCTCAATTACTAGGAATATACAACAAATAAGTACCTAATATATTATACTAGCTGTCCCGGCGAACTTCGTACCGCCCTACAATCTTTATCCCGTTTTTTTCCGTTTTCAAGGGGAGTTTCAATCAAAGGCGGATTAAATGTCGAGAGAGCCCTAGGCAAGGACCTCATTGGCACCTCTTCATAAATTGACATAAAAGTGGTACGTAAAAAAATAAAAGTGTGCCCCACTCTTACAAAGCTCTACAATCTACATGTGCATAAGATTATCTTATCTTTTAAACGTTAATTTTAATTTTATATTAATTATTTTTTGTTTAAAAACTTATATGTTCGCGCCCTTTATAACCTCACCCCCTTAAGCACGTGCCTAGTTTGCCTTAAGGATAATCACTGGACTCAATATGTTGCTATGGATAGTCAACATTTTTTTCTTTAACTTTTAAAACGTTTTAATAATTATTATCCAAATCCGGACGAAGACAAATCCAAAATCACAAAGGTCATAAAAATTGGTCCATCAGTTCTTGAGTAAAAAATAGTGTAACAAAAAGTAACCTTCACTTTCTTTCCCAACTACCATACATTGTCAACAACACCAAGGATTGACTGGTAGAATATGCCAATAGGCACATAGTACCTACACATATGCAGTAAAGGGTAAATTAAAATTATTAAGGAATAAAGCGGTAGTATCCAATATTTGTGTTTACCACATCCAGTACCTTAGTATTAAGCGGCAATACCCGCCCTCTCTGTGACGCTCGTGCGGGCCACAGCGATCTAATTAAGTTGGGCCCTAATCGGAAAATGTAGGATAACTAATTCATGAGACTACATGAGACTACATTGCCCCTGATTTACATGCGTGTTCCAAATTACGCCCTCAAATTTAAGTTAATTGCATTTTTACGCGTTAGATGATGAAAAATTAAAGTATAAGCTTTATCAGAAAAACAGGAGTTTACTTACTGGAAAATAACGTTAAGTTACTTCACTCAACCATTTTGGACGGTGTGTTGATAATATTTTGGAACTTAACACAGACTGAAGCGCGATTCGGCTTTGACCCAATTTAGTTTTTGTAACTTTACGCTACGTTAAACCTGCGCGTTAGACTGAACTTTTGGACAAAATAAACGGATTGAATTCGATTCTAACAGATTCTGATAACGATTAGATTTAAATCTTTTCAAATACTACACAAAATTGAACACAACGACAGATAAAAAAATATTTTCTATGTATAGTAATATTGATTAATAAAGTGTTATCATTTCACGCAATATAAATAATATGATACCTATTTTTTTTATTTTTTTTAAGATTCAGTTACGTTTAGTGCGATAAAATTATATGTTTAATAAAATAACGGAGCCGTAGCATTTTCATTGCCTACATTTAAAGGACAACTCAATTTAATCCGACAAAAACAAACCAATATTCCTATAAAACATTATTTCACATCAGTCCGATCCGTTGACATTAATTGGAGATGTTCATATTATCATTCCGGAACGGTCATCAAATATATCCAATGGGCCGTGAAAAAAAGGTGTCGAAACTATCACAATACGTAGCCGGACCGCACTTAACGAGGCGCGTAATAAAATGAAATCTATTCGTGCAGTTAAATGTATACAGAGCGACAGAACGCGTTGATTGCGGCCATATTTCACCGTCGAGTCTGTAACGTAGCACTCTGTGCCCGTTGTACGCCGTGTCCGGACAGTCTGGGTATCCCTGCCGTCGTCACTGTCAAATTTTATTTACTCGTCAACGTGTACCGTCGCTGTAGCGCGGAGATCGTCCCACATGTAGCACGTGGAACGGCCACCAAATACGTGTGTGTTTTGCAGCTCCGATACAAAATTCAAATATATTTTCTTAACGAACGCCAAACGACAAACATGACAATGCTTTAGCATATTTTTCATTTAACTGCGGGATTCCAAGCCGTATTTCAGTTCAAGGATTCGTTAATAAACTCCGAACTTATTTTAAATAAAATTATTCCAAATTATTTGGATCTGGAGAAACTTATTGTTGTCATCTACATAATATATCTACGAAAATAATTATATTGAAGACACGTTTATGAGCTCAAGTCGGGGCCCCTAATGTTTTTAAACCTAATTGCATAAAAGCTTTTTTAAATAGTGTATTGTTTATATTCGAAAACATAAAAAGTAATCAAGGCTTTGCCAAAACGCTTAATATATAAACCGTAAGATGCAAACAGAAATAATCGTTTGAGAATGTATCAATATGCAGCATAAGTCAGCTCCAACACTGACCGAATCAAATAGTCAATATTTGTTCGGCGTTCAACACGTTAAATTTTCCCGCGGAAAACATTCGCAAACAAAATAATTACAACCCAACCGAACAAGCACCGAAATGCGCACGGTATAGTTCACAAATTAGTTTGGCAGTGCGAAAAATTTAATTGAACGGATGATACCGATGGGCGCATACGGTGATGTATTAACATTTATTGGTTTACAAATTAAAGATAACTCGGACATCGTTGGCGGCCCGCGAATTTGCACCGCGAATGTTTTTTTTCACACGAACAATATTCCCAGTATTAAATCGCTCGCTAATCGGTAGCGTGAAACTTTTATTAATGGTCGCGGCGTTTTTTAATATGAGTTTTTTTAACGTCCGAATCGTGCGTTTGTGTTGTTTCGGAGTTTGATCGATACGAAATTATTCTCAATAAATAATGCAGCGTCCAAGGTTTAATTTATCGTACTTTATTCTCAACGTTTATTTGTTTCAATAATACGAACTGAAAACGGTGAAAGATTAACGGGCTTTGGATATCGAGGACGGAAATGTTGAAGGGGCGTACTTAAGGGAAAGTATGTTGACGGGCGCGGGCCATTGTGCTCATGGCTGTATTGAGGTGTCAACGATCACCTGATGCAATGTTTTAGGTTTTACAGAGATAACTCTTCGCCATTATAAGCGATCCCAGTTGATCTGACAATATGTTTTATTACTTGTACATATACAATATGTTTAATTATTGAATGTTGGAGGTACAAAAGTATTTAAAGACCAATAATTTTAATCAAGAAGAAGGAAGCAGTCGTTAAGTTGTCTTGACTTGAATTATTTATATACCTACCAATATGAAGATTTTAAAGGAAGAATGAACACCAAAGGAAAATTATTGACAATTAACTACCAATAACCACTTTAACCAATAAAAGGTGTTTAGAATACTTATTCGTTTTCGTCGATCGTCGATCGTTTACCAATGTTAGCGATCTACCAACAATAACCTAACCTAAATACGCTATACCTATCAAACTTTTGAAGCCCGAAGCAGCTTGCTTCATGTCACGTGCTGGTCCCGCCTCGGGCGAATCGTACAACATAAATATTAATTTATCGCTTTACGTTAGCGTGGAGCGACAACGGCGATAATCGGAAATAACGTAAAATCCGCGCGAATCGCGGGCGAGAAGGGAATAACATATTAACGTGGAATTACCGGTGTAATCGCGCTCGCCGCCCACCGATTAGTTTCATCGAACGATTAGTAAACATGCGACCACGTGACCGCAACCGACATCACGCCCGCCAAATGTCACAAACTCACAACACGAACAAATCTTGCCGTGACATCTCATTCTCAGCGAAAATAGCATTCGTTGTTCAATTCGCAGTGGTTTTGGCTGTTTATAAACTTTTATAACCAAGTGTCAGATTAAATTCACCACAACTTCTATCTCCTTTAAGAGTACTCTCAGAAGAAAAATGAACGCTTAGGTATAATAAAGCACCGTTATAGTAAATGATAATGATTATTTTTGCCCTCACTGTTCTCATGCGTCAAATGTCTCCAGGACCATAATTATTAATTTTTAATATAATCATCGTCTAGTTATTACAATCAGTATTTTGAACAGGGGATTTTATTTAAGATATAATAAGTAAGGAAACAAACCGGAACTTAACGATTTACCTATTTATGACAGATGAATAAAATTATTCAGGTGAATATGAGATCAATATGGAATTAAACTAAAAATTACAACAAACAAATTACGACAAATTAAAAATTAGAAAGAAAAAAGAAAGACAGAAACAAATAACCGACTTTTTTCTAACGAGATTTATTCTAGTGAACGTTTGTCGCAGCAAAGTACGAACCAGGGACTCTTCGGTTAGCACGCTCGTTATTAACTAGGTTACAGGGTCGTCGAATTCAACAAAGGGTTAATCAGGATGGCGGGGGAACACCATCGTCCGCCACGCTGAGGGGAGGCAGACGGATTATAACGCGAGATAAACCATAGGTTCTCAAACTAATTTAATTTTTATGAATGTCTGAACTCATCAAGAAGATAAACTAGCAAATTATTCCTGTCTCATATCATTGAACTAATTAAACAGTGTTTAACTTTATATTTGAATATGTTACATAAAGTACAGTGTTTATCAGCTTTTGTGTGTATGTTTGTATCTTAGTAGCTTTCTGGACCCGAACGCATGGGCCATTTGATGATTCTTGCGTAAATAAATCGATTTTTCTTCATTATGCGAGTAAGTATTCTTAAAGAAGACATTAATCAAAATTCAAGACGACAACCAAACGCTATAGATATTAGAAAATCATCTAGGTATAGGTTCCCATGAATTTTTTTTGAACCATTATGGTATAAATAATTAGTAACTTGTTACTAACTTATTATGAGTTAGTTCTTTAGCTCATATCCCACTTGACAAACAATATCAAAGGGATTTATGAAAATCCATCCAGCGTTTGTGGAATATGCATACAAATTTAAAAGGAACATTCTGTTTGCGCACTTGGTTAATAAAACCAAAAAGTGTTTCTCTTCTGTCGTAGGGGCCGGCGGAGGCCACAGCAAAACTATCCATTAGAAATGGAACGTTCGGTCGGGGAAATACCGAAGCCATAACTATTTCTGCCATGATATACCAGTTGGAAACGTGTCAATATAGAATACCCGCTCTATCACCGACCTCGATGTTCCAAGCAACTGCTCACATTACAAGGAGAATACATTTCCATTTTCCGATATCGTTGTCAACAAGTTTTCACCATATTGTGTTTCCTTCGCGCCTGTCGCGAGTCTGTCCGCAGCTTTGTTCAGATACTCTTCCACCGGAAACATGTGTTGCTGTCAAAGTCATCATAAAGGGTACGTACTCTTTAAGTAAAATGAAAGTTCTTTATATTTCTCTTAATAATTTGTTACGAATACTTAAATCACATTAATCGTTTAAAGATTAAATGCAAATTTCACTGTTGAATTTCGTCAATATATATTTAAGTAGGTACACTTATCTTAAGCATATTCAGTGGATTAAACGCTAATCTTACCTCAATTCCAATATTAAACGTAATTTATAACTGAGAACAATTCAGTTTAAGTTCGATCGACATGCCAGTTAAAACGAGTGGTAAATGTCACGGGGTGCTTACAAATCGTGGCGAATGACATCTCAATCTAGGCAGTGGGGGTCGCTATTTGCGATTTATGTGCGTCAAGTGTTCCGAAAGCGGGGCCGGTTCAGTCGCATACTTTTTGTTGCGTTTGACGACGCATCGATTTGCGCATTGTGCGGTACATTCTTTTTAGGGAAGCCCATTTGCGAGTAGTAACAGGCGGACGCGTTAATCCTAATAATACTAATGAAGAAAAAGGGGCAGAAGGCATGAAAGTGAATAAAAACTGTACGGTACCCATGGCTTACTTTCAGTCTAGTGGTTTGACAAAGATGCATTCGGACCTTGCGTAGTAATTGTATTGGAATATTTGCACATTCGAAAGAAAAACATTGTAACAGAAGCGTGACGGCTTTTTAAATACGTTCTTTAATAAAAAACGTGCGAACCCTCACTTTCCTATTAGGCCTCAAGTCCGATGAACAGCTTTAATTACTGACGTAAATACTGTAGTTTGTGCTCTAGACACTGGTGAAATATATGTAGTGAATCACGACAACCCGCTTTATAACAAAATCGACGTCACGTCTCACTGGAGTGGCGAGTGGCATTGGATGCACGCGAGTGACGTTTTAATCTAGGCGAGCGTGCGCGTCTGACGAAATGGCATCAAGAATTTCGTACGTAAATACTACAGCAATCCATGGCGACTTTTAAGTCGGTACCTATAGCAAGCCTTAGAGGTCTGTAAAGAACGTGTACCCATCAATTCCGTATGACGGCCCCGTAGCCTAGTTTGTAGTGCCCCTGCCTGCGATGCGAGGGGTCTCGGGTTCGATACCCGGCCGGCTGGGGCAGGCATTTATGCACAATAGGAAAATAAAACTGTCCCATCTCGGAAAGTACTGAAAATAGACGTTGAAATTATTGAGATGATCAGAGTATAAAAGGATGCAACACCGGTCTACTATTCCTAACTCACCTAAAAGAAGAATTACCTCCCCTTAAAAATATCTTGGTACTTATAAAAATGTATCATTATAATCCCGAGTAGGTATTCCAACATTATTATTACCTATAGCCATAATGGTATTAAGATGCCGCAGGTTATTTCTCCACATCGACGATTGAAGATCGACGGCCCTTTGGACCTGAAGGTGAAGGTCATAGGTAATTACGACTGTTAGTCACTGTTCTGTACTTACTCTGCTAAACAAAACTTGGGGACTATGTGATTCGTATACGTATAGATAATATTCATATGTAAATCACAATTCCATTCACAGGGCTTTGAGTGTACGCCTTAAACGAACAAAACAATTGCAATGCAAATCTTCGTCAGTGTGACGTCATTGCGCTGTGTCAACAAAAACGCAATATAAAGCCGAGTTCCAGCGATTACAGAGGGTAACGAAAAAAATCTCGCGTTCACAAAGTGAAATAGGCAGTTGTAATAACGAATTTGAAATCCAATACAGTGGACGTCGCTCCGGTTCTTTGGGGGAGATTGTGAAACTAATCTGGAATGGCAATGCATGACTTTAGTTGGATGGAAAAGCGTTGCAGAGACGGAAATGAATGGACTAAAGATATCTACGCGAAGAGGATCCTTTTTGGGATTGTAATATTTCGCGATATCCGCAAACTTTATGATACCGACTGAAAGAAATGCCTAGTATTACTTAGATAGTATAAACGACAGTGTGAGCAATCCTATCACCCAATTAATGTTGTGTTTGATGCACTGAAATGCATGCAGAAATCTCTTTATTTTGTTTTCTGTACCACTACACTGTACTGTAACAACTTTCGGTTGTTCTTATCGGCATATAATATTGATACAAAGTAAGAGAATATGAAAAGATTATGCACCTAACATCTTCTTACATGTAGGTACTTCATACAGGTATTCTTAGGACGTGAATATGACCAGGCGGAGAAGCCAAAACGTTTAAATGATTGAAACACTTCCTAATATAACTGTTCCAACGCTCGTTCATGGTCCTACTATACACGACAAAGTAGTAAAATTATAAGAGACCTCCCTCCAATAGATGTAAATACCTAAGTAGCTTTACATATTAATGAGCGATAAGGGTTGACAATAAAGCGTGGGACTCAATCGCTCGGCGCGCCATGTATAGACGTGAGGATCAATTAAAACAACCGCCCATACGTACAGGGCGCGAAATTAAAAGCTAAACTTCGTTACCGCCGAGTTATCGTTTCATTTGAAAGAAACTTGTTACGCCTGTCGCTATGATTCCAATTTCAAAGCGGATCTTCCACCCTGATTGGGTACCGATGTGTTCAAGGGCTACGTGATTCTTCCCTATTATGTCCCGAACTCGTCTCGCCATCTTTTTATTAGTACTGAAGTGGCAAGCGGACGTGTTGTAAACTTGGGATGCATGGGATAATGACGGCGATTGATGAACCTTATGAAACAAATAGAAATCACAAGTTTCCGAAGGCAATGTTCAAGGGTTTCAATCAGACTTCTTCTTTGATTTTTTAGTCACTTGACATATTGATAGGCGATTCGATTCTCATTCCAAATATGTAATTAAAAACGGTGCTTAAAATTTGACGTAATTTTATCCATTACAAACCCATAACGTGGACAAACTGAGCGCGCGGTATAAGCTACTCCACTAAAAGTGATTAACCCCCGCCGCTCGGCGTAGGTCGCCGTAGCGCACAGCTGATGTCCGTACATTCCGAGTATTTTTAGATTATTTTGATTGCCGTTTTTGAAATAATAATTATCGTGTAGAATTTTGATTTCATATTTTTAATTTTCTTTTATGTCCTCTAGTATGTCAAGTGAAATAAAAATCACCCACTATACCCAATGTAAGCCATTGCCAATCGAAAAAAAGTATTTGGGTCACTGATTAGTGCACCTTCCTTTTCTTCTGAGAGACACAATACGTTTTAAATTGGAAACAGATAATTATGTGAAGTTAAAACTTTTCAAGTTTTGTCTTTTTATTAACCACTGATTAGTAGTAGTAAAGTAGATTATTATAATAAAATAACGATTAACATATCTATACTGTTTTAAAATAGAACTATACAATAGCTTAAAACTAGTCACTCGGCATTTTGTTACCTCTGTTGTCCAAGTTTATAAAATTCATAAATCCCTCCGTTAACCTCTCTGCCGATTTTTAAATTTAATCCTGTGAAATAAAATTCGCGTCCAAATGCAATATAAAAATTTAAAGTAAATCCTGCTTTGGTTAGAAATAAATGAAAAGTACAAAACTTTTTTAAAACAGGCTTTTTACTTAAATGCGCTAAATATAATAAAATAAACTTTCCCTATGAAAATTTTACTATCAACTTATAAAAGCTTTTATAGTGTGAAAAATTGAAATTCAATCATATCAAGTTATTTAATTTACTTATTTATCTACAAAGGTAAATCCCGCAACCAGCGTTTATTTCATATAAATTGTGTTATGACGTTATAAGTTTATGTAGGAATTTTATTGTAGGTAAGCATAAAAAATGTAGTCCACTATGTTGGATTTAGAATGACGTCACACTAGCTGTGTGACGTCATTCTAAATAATAGAGAATATTATTGAGAACTCTCACGTGTGCACGTTTCCTCACGATTTTTTTTTTTCACCGCAGCAAGTGACACTGATTTCAGTGTCTCTAATGCGTATACATATTTTTTGAAAATTAGAGGTGCGTGGAAGGTTTGATCTCGGGCTCCCCGTTTGACAGTCCAACTTTCAAACCACTCCACTTTCATTGCTTATCCATTTGAATAAATGATTGAATTTTAATTGAAAAAAAAATCTCTGTAATCTAAATTTTATTAAAATAACTTTATACTTTTTACAACATTGCAACATTACACCATTGCAACACATTGTGACAGGTGCTTTTTCATGTCGTTTCAAACTAACATATAAAGTCTTTTATAAAAACCTAGCGACTAAATTTACAAACGAATTTGCGACTTACTCCACAAACAAGCCGTGTAAATTTTATTTGAATACTTTAGTTGTGAGGCGTAGTTAAAACGGAAACTTAAAGAAAAGAAGCATTGTACAGAGGTGCATTGTCGCACACGCTGCGTACGGCACGGTAAGTGGGGAGCGACTTAATCACTTAGCTCGCTGAAGTGTTGGGTCTCTGATCTTTTTTCAAATTTATGACATTGAAAACATATTTCGTAAATAAACCGTGAAATTTACGGGGCGAACAGTTTATTTTGAAAACGCCGATATTTCGACCCAGTTGCATGGATCGTGGTCACGGCTGAACTGCGGTGGCGCGGAGTAACTTTTGACAGGTGACACTTGACACTAATACATAAATATCGGTGTTTTCAAAATAAATATCGTGTGTACCCGTATCATAATAAAATGAACACAATCCGCGATGAGTTTAAAATCAACAGTTTAGTATGCTGCGGCTTTAATCATAGCTCGACTAGAGTGCATACTGATGTCACAAATAATTTCATTCTCAATACTACTGAAATAGTTTTGACAAAAGTAATTTAATACCCAATTAGTTACCGGTAAAGAATTAGTTGTTCTGTCAGAAGGTTCTTGAACATTTCTAAGGCAATCATTTTGTTTTTCTTTCACTTCTCTTCCTTCATTCTTGGCCGATGACGCATCGTGATATGCCTTTGGTGTTTCTGATGTGATCGGTGCCCACTTATCATCAGAAGGCTGGTCTGGTCATTTTCGGCTAATGGAATTAAGAAATGTAAGTAACGAAAGCAATGTAGCTTTCAAAAAGGCTAGCAAGTAGGTAGTAGAGCTTAGAGTTCGCCCGGGGTAGTACTACCGCCCGCCACGGTACTTAGTACCATTTCTACCGTGTAATAATTGCTTTAACAGCAATTGTGTTCCGGATAGAAAGGTGTGGAGCCGGCTACACTTTTTAGAAGCGACCATCTCAGTCCTCAAGGGTAGCAACACATCTGTGACCGAATTATAACGAGACTCTTACTAACATTTAGGTACTAGGTAACTGGACTATTACTAACAGCAACTAACAGGACTAATATTCACTAACAGTCCCTGTCCCAGCCCTCATACTTACAAACTAACCAACTAATGTTCTAACACCGTCACCTAACCGAACTAGCTATCCCATTCCCCATATGAGACTTGTTCTAAGTCGGTCACAGTTGTCATGGGCGGCAGCGGAAGGTGGTGCTGCATGCTCGTTTGCTACCTTAAATCAATAATAAAAAAAGTACACGCTCCCAAAATATGAAAATGTTTGTATGTAGGTATAAATTAATATGAAAATCCACACCAAACAAACCTAGCCTGGGATGTACAGCAAACAACAGGATCAATGACAATCAGATCAATCGGCCGTAGAACAGCGACCTATTAACTTCGCCATTCAAGAATCTTTCACAAAACGAGTCCTTTGACCGTTCCTATTTTAATTCGTACTATTTTAATTAAGGCTGCGCAATATGGCAATCAGCATGCGGACTGCCAGCCAGAAAGTCGTTCAGGCAAATATAATTAAAAAATAAAACGAACAATACGGCACTCGAAAGTATTGCTTCAGAAACGGAAAAATAATTATTTCCCAACGTCTGCTCTGTCATCCACTCAAGGACGGAATAATTACAACTTTTCTTAGTACGCAAGTGACGTGCCGAATTAAAAATACATTCGTTCACGTAGTACAGAGTTAAACGGCAGCGTAAGGAGCGGTGTCGTCCGGGTCATTAAAATTTACCCAGGCGTACCGGGGTATACAAATACCAGAGAAACTAGCAAGTTTGTTGTGTAAGTCGACTATAACAAGGTAACTTTATGAAATAAAATACCGGTCTCTACTTAGCGGCGACCACAGAAGGTGGCCAACTTACACAAAACGGATGCATATTTTAGTGAAACGCGCCGTGTGTAATGATTTATTCAGATCCTCATTTTGTAGTCCAGAATAGCTATATAATACCACTACAACTTTTAACAGTTCCTCGGCACGGTGGTGTAACATACGGGGGCGGCGGCGATTATGGCTACACGTGCTGTGTTATATAACAACACTTCATATCTAAGCATGCCTCAAGTCTAGGCGTCAGGCCTCTGTTGTGTTCCTAAATGTCTATCTATACCAATAAAAATACTGAGATTAAAGCATATGTACAGACACATGATTCACTCACTCACTCACTCACTCAAATAAAATCATTCGCAAGCGCATTCGCTCTAACAATAGTCTGATTTTCGTCGACTTTAAAACAACTTCAAAACATTGGTCACAACAGGAAAATAAAAAATTTATAGTATACCTACAGAATGCACCAGCCTCACAGTAAACGGAACCTGTATAATATGTGAAGTATGGGAGGATATCACACTTCTAGGACCTCATCTCATGAGGATGTGCTTGGAACTAACGACGTCAAAGGAAGTACTTCACTTACTTTTATAGTGCCGACAATGTGTTTAATTCATGTCGTTATAATTCCTGTGTTTCACTTCCACCTCACATAATGGTAGGCGTATGAAAGGCGTTCAAATTTAAAGCATTTTGAATAAATGCTTATTTCCAGGATAGTGGCCGCGGGACAAGGGTTGCGACCCCACAAACTTGAATTTAACTTAACGCTAACCCCCTCTTGACATCTAAAAAATAAAATTGTTTCCTCTGAATAATGAAATATCAAAATGTAACTTTTCAATGGACTATTTATGGAGGTGTCGAACCGATGACCATTATATACCAAAATAGTTTTGTCACTGTCGCCCTCGTGAGCGCACCTCACTTTGGAAACGCGACGCGACGAAGACAAAAACTTTTATGTCACGCAGACAAATGTCCCCCGTGCGCGCACTCTCTTAGCGTTTATTATTTGTTTTAGCATTATTTATTTATTGTTATTTGTTATTTACAATGCAATTGGTATATTTAAAATTATTTACGTTAATTTTTTATATTAAAGTAGATTAAAGTAAGTAGTAGTTATATAGTAGTAGTAGTTATCCGAAGTCGCCTTTACAGCTTGGTAACGTCTTACATGTAAAGGCAAATTTCCCAAAGGTATTACGCTCGAGAAAATTCAATCAGCAAGTGTGTGTTTTAAACAATGAATTCAATTCAATGCGGACTACTGAAATGACAAATTAACAAATATAGAACAGATTTGCGACAGTAGGTTTTCATCATTTATTTGTCATATCATTTCGTTTATGACCATAATAGTATCGTTCAATATTGTCTACAATGACGCAATTATTAAATTATTATTGATATAATTATAATTTACACATTGTTTGATTACCTATCCTATCCTATCCTATCTTTTGATGTTGGAGTCTTTAAGAGTAGAGTGAATAGGTATTTACTAAGTTAATAAATACGCTTACCATCTTTGGACATCATCGCTACTTAACATCAGGTGGGATTGTTGGCAAGGATTAACTTAGCATCGTATAAAAAATATATGTATTTAGCTCATTAACATCGATTGCAACAATTATCTATTAATCATCATCAAAAACATTATTACATCTATGCAACGTTCGCATTACAAATGTAACCTTACAATCAAAGAATAAGGTTGAAAATGTAAACGGGCAAGGGGCCGTTCGCAGCGATCGTTCTAAACAATGTAGGGAAAATATAACTTAAAAGGAAAGTTGGTGGGGATTATTTTTTATACGGCGATAAAATTATACGTGGGACAGAAGGAAAAGGTCAGTGAACACAGTAATATTGTGGGTTTGTACTTGTACGTTAAGAAAGTAAAAACTCGCTATGGAAATACCGTAGATTTCCATGAAATTAATATCGCATTCAATTGGTGTTGTTATCGAGTTGCTAGTGTTTTTCAGTTCATTTTCTTTTGTCTGTAGATTTTTTTCTGAATTAAATCAATTCTTTTTTCTTTTTAGTTAGAATGCAGTGGTTGTTTTAACATTGCACTTGCGGAGTTTTCCTATTATTAGTTTTCATAATTTCATCAACTGTATGTAAGTAGTAAAGTTGCGATATATTTATATTTATTTGAATATTTTTTTCTATTTTGATTCTAATGATTCTTCGATAAAAATTGGGAGATTCTTCACAATAATATATCATTTTATTGTGGTAATATTATATTACCACAATCATTCTCCCAAACGTTGAGCATGACTAATATAGGTGTAAAAAGTTATTACTTAAAAGGACAGTGTATAAATATAGCATATACTTCGCAGTATAAAGCCATGGCGGGGTTAAATGTGAAGGTGTCCATTGTGTCGTTAGACAGGGAGTGCACAATAAATAATAATGGTCATGGGTTGGTGTTTTCTTCACGTCGACGTGTGCTTGTTTGAGGGCGTTCATCCATCGGCGTAACAACCCATTATGAACACTTTCACCTTTTTATAAGGATATCTAATTACTGTTATTCAGCACCACTTATGTTCCGTTATGTCTTTAAAGTTCCTAAAGAATGTTTTTAGGAGCTATTAAAGAGAAAAAATAATTTCATTAGGGTACTGAAAGCCATCAAGTACGGTTGCAGTAATATAAAAGGATTTTTAGATCTAGATATCTTTGAGTACCGTTTTTGACGTGACAACGTCTTATAATTCGGTGGCACGCATGAAAAAACATGACTCATGCGTTACCGTCGTTACCGTTGGTGAATTATTATACCAGCGCCATCTATGTATTGTGCAGTGAACAATTATTCATTAAGTTCGATTGGGTCCATTTATCGATGGAGGAAGGCTGGCTGAGCTGGTAGTTCACTCGCAGTACACTAGATGGCGTTGAGTAGTGGGGCGCTATAATTCTGAATCACGCTAGTAAAGGTTTATGTAGGATGTATAAGTATCCAGCATTCATTTTTAATAAATGACTTGACTTGTATTGAAAAAGTGTTCTTTTATTGTGCTTGCCTACTCATTCAAAGGAAATTATTTTCTTAAGACGTTGTCACGCTCAACTATCGTCAGTAAACCGACTTTACAGACAACCAATTTTTTTTAAATATTTATTGTGCATTTGTGATTTTATATTTATAAACAATACATATTATGCATAAATGAGCATGTACATACTTTCATGTCCTCGACTATGTCAAGCGACTAAAAGTTCACCCAGTATAATAACTTAATGTATCACAGTATAACTGTAACAAACTGTCAAACGGCATTATCATTATATTATTATGAACAAAAAGCTCGATAACAAGTTCACATTCGTAAAGACTAGAGGAACAAGGACTGATGGTCATTATTAAACAGTAACGATCCAGATTTGTGTCCGAGGGAGCTGACCATCGATAGAGCCGATATTAGGGATCCAGGAGAGTAGGGAGGCATTATCTTGAGAGGCAAGCACGAAACGTTAGTCGCGTTCGCGTGCATTTTGCATGAGCCCGCGCCGGCGTGCGAGCGAGCGCCGGGCGTGAGGGAGACGGCCTCTGGATCTACATTTAAAGAGCATTGTAAGCAAACGCATTATTAATGTATCAGTTTTAGTTGTTGGGAGCTCTGGCGCGCCGGCTTGCCAAGAGCGGGCCGAGTTATTCATGCCTCATGCATACACCATTCATATTTGATTCCTTTTAATTCCAGCCGTCTTTCGTCTACAGAGGTTCGTACCGGTGACGTTTCATTTAACAGGCGTTAGAGCAATGAACGCTGGTGATACGGGCAGACGCCTTGTGTTTGAATATGCTAATGTGACGAAATGCCTATTAGGTCCAATCCATCTGAATAGATCAACACGGGAAGAAATATGTGCTGTATAAAATGGACGTGATCTGAATAGATGTATGCAATTTGTTGAGTTGTTTTTTTGTTCATGCCAAGGATTTTTCCTATGAAAATAAAATATTATCATTAAAATATTCTCACATACCTACGTTTTACAGTCAGTTACAGCAAGTTAAAATAAATTATGATTTATTTTATTACCTACTCATTTTTTTATAAAAGTCTCGATTGGTAATTTGTATTTATCACTTGACAACGTTTTCACATTTCATCAATTTGACAACTCCATATACCACATTCACAGATCATCTTATATAACCTCAGAAACTCACGTCAACAAGCACGACCCGATCCAAGTTCCTATATGAGCTTCAGACGTTTAATAATTGATTAACTCCAGTCTGGTGCATCTGCGAGTTCCCGTCCTTTGGACCTTGATGCATCGACACTGCTCGTTAATAAGATTACGTAGCTATGAGGGTTTCACTGGGACCTCAAGCTGTACGACGTCTACAGATTCGCATTGCCGGACAATTCGTTATAACGACTGAGAGGTCACTTTGTCTACGTGCCCCAAGTTTACATCAGAGAGTCGTGCCAATTGTGTTACGGGTGTGAGGACTATTGGAAGAACGTCACGGCGATGCTGCTCTTATTCTCTAGCTTACTGTCACAGTGTTATGCCCGTGTCCTATGTTCGAAAACGATACGATTTGCTTACGGTAGAACTATCTACGAGGCGTAACTAAAAAGTGTTCAAATAAGAAAAGATTATAAGGGACGACTTTCACGACTCGTAACTAGTAATCTCGAAAACGATCGGTTTAACAATTAGTTAATGGACGCCAGCATTTATATACCTGGCATGAATAAAATTTGGACTTCATCTCATTAGTCTCACCAGGGGCCAACTGATTCGATCATACTTCACTCACAGCATTTTTCCTTATTTATGTACAAATAATATGTTTTAACAAGTTTGTTTAATATTGACGTGGTAACATCTTATAATTGATGAACACCGGCAGCGCGCACGATAAAGTGTCCTATTCCGCCGAGCCTGTGCGTGCAAACGCGACACCACGCAACAAGCGATAGAGAGGCACGAACGGCATAAACGTTCGGTTTGCAACGCATTTATCTCTCCTCCCTTATGACGAAATCACGTAAAATTATCGTCCGCAAACCAACTTTACAGACAACCATTTTTTTTTGTTGAACGGAAACGATGAATACAGTCAAAGTGCTAATTGTGGTTAAGAGCTTTTTTAATTCAATATGAAATTGGTTACGTATACCGTATCACATTTGGTTCTGTGTCTCATACAGACTCGTCTACCATTCTGTCTTAGCACTTGAGTGCAGAAAGATATCGTACAGAGGGCGTGATTAGTAATTACTACAGCGCCGGCTACCATCAGGTGGGATGAATAGTCAAGCATGAACTTATAATAAGTTAAAAAAAATATTACGCTTAGACAAACTTTTAGCGAAGTTTAAGCGGTTTTAGCTAGGTTGTGTCCACCATGACTGATGTGTCGTGCGTACGACGGTACATGAGGTGGTGTCGAAGAATGGCTACGCAAACATAGCCGTGACATTTAGAATTGAAACATTTACCGAGTGCCTGCACTAGCTTGCTTTCTATACGAGTTCCTTGCTCATGTGTACGTAGAGCAGGCGTGCGCAGGGGCGATTAAAAATTCACCCGTCTACGATTAGATGATGTGGAGAGGGCATTGCGAACGTCACTTGTAATTTTGCCACAAGACGAAGCAGCAACACGGCTTCAGCTCAACTATAACTGCTGATCATGACATTACTATACGGATGCGAACGTCAAGCCACATCGATAAGAAGTGTCCCACTTCTAATTATTCTGTGGATCAGATTTAATTCTTATCTTGGTTTACTCTTTATACTATAGAATTACTTACTTCTTTAAAGCGCTTATATACCGGTCGCTTCTGTTGATCCTAAGTGATCGACCGAGTAAACAGCAGCAGTGGACGCGTTCGGTATTTAGATGGTTGACCGCTGGTGAAGTTGCTCTCCTTTTCAGTTAAGAGAGACCCGAGCTCAGTACTCAAACTCAAACTCAAAACTCATTTATTTCATGTAGGTATGATGCATACACTTATGAACGTCAATTTTTTGCATTTACCACCGTTTCGCTAAGGTGCCTTTAAATATTGATTTTTTAAATCTTTGAGGAGAAAAAGAAACGGCAAAAGAAACTCCTCGGCGCATCTTTTAAAAAAAAATGCTAGATTACAAATTTTATACCTACATACAGATACATACATACTAACATGAGTAGAACTGGTCGCAGATGTCTATGTCCAAGCATCTTTGTCATTAATATATTCTTTTACTGTATACCTAATAACCTTTCTCTATTAGTCGTGTTTTTACATGTTTCTTAAATATTTGTATTTGTACTGAATTTGTTGTACTGAACCTTTGAAAAATTTGTTGTACTGAACCTTTATTGGGTTGAAGTCATAGAATGACTCTAGATCCCATGCAGTAATCAGCGCACGTTGTTGTACGGGTATGATTTATAAATACTCCATACTGAATATATTCTACTTAGTATTATATCGTTACAGTCGCTAAGCAACCGAAGTTTCAGCACTGAGCGAAGTTGAATGAGGTCATTGTTAATTAATATGTCAAAACGGAATCAATCCCCTCACCATACCAGCACCAATGTATCTTAACAGGCACTCATTACATCTTTAAATAAATTTGAAAATACATTTTTCTGACTCAATCTCGTACAGAAAGGAGAGGACTGACAACGGAGCATTAACGACCATAAAGTTAAAATCTGTCCTTAGAACCATCAATAGTTATTTGCTAGTTTTAAGTGTATTTGATCAATGGCAATAAAAAGTGTAATTGATGTAGTGTGCCCTCTCATGTTTAATTACTATTTAAATCCAACGATCGCAGTCAAAGGTATCTTGAGTTATACAGCCGATAAAATGTTAACATCAATAGTTTCTTTGACAGTGACGACACAAAGGTAAGCTTCAAAGTTAGTGCGTTGGAGTCTGGGGAATATTGCATTCCGTGATAAAAAAGTTTTATTATGAAACACTGAAAATACAACCCTTTTTCGTTTTGTTTACAGTGTTTTAAGTCAAAGTGAATAAAATTATGTTGAACTATATTATGTTTATCTTTGTTGTTTACAATAATTATACAATTATATATTACTAGCTGATCCAGCGAATGTTGTTCCGCCAAAAAGATTACTTGTAGTGAATGATTGGGATATTTTTATACAAAAATACAAGAAGCGCGATTTAATTTGAGAGGGTGGGGAAGTAAAATTTGGGATTATGCGTATTTTTTTATATCTACTTGATCAATAAAAAATAAAAAATTTGTCCAAAAAATGAAAAAGAAAATGTTAGGGGTGGACAACGCTTATCACTTAGGGGTATCAAAAATAGCCGATTCTCAGACCTACTGAATATGCATAAAAAATCATAAAAATTGCCGTTTCGGAGGAGTACCTATGGTAACTAACATTGTGACACGGGAATTTTATATGTAAGATATTATTACTTGATTGAAACTCGGTATATCTTTCAATCGATATGAATCCATTTGGTTGAAGGGAGCATTATGTATGTACATACATACTTATCTTTTAGTAACATCGAATGGCCTATTCAGTCTAGCTACAATTTATATCTCGGCTAATAAACATTTGTCGTGAGGCGGTATTATTAGTAATGAAGCTCATATAATAATCATCGCGCGACGGCGTGTATACCTACTATAAATGGTCGACAGAATTAAGGAACTAAGGAAATATTGCAGTCGTTAGATAGCTCACCGCTAGTTGAAATCATCGGCTTTCATCTTTCATAAAAACTTCCAACACATCCGATGGCCACCTACCGCTCTACCGATCTGAATTGCAACAGCACCATGCCTCCATATTTACGAAAAGAGCCACGACACAGAGTACCAACTCTACAGCGAGATACTAATGCATTTACAGTTACGAGTATGCCTGTTAGCTAATGCCATGAATAAATTTCAACCGATTTTCAAAACCAATTAGCCAATAGCCAATTATTCTCTCGACAAAAGACAATTCTATACTAAAAATAAAATATCATAGAAATAGTTTCTTACGTAAAATAACAGTCAAAAACTTGTGACGACATCCGCAGAGAGGGTAACGATGTCAAAACTGTACGAATTTATGAGGGCGCTTGACCCAAACACGGCCACGACAAACAAAACTCCATCTGTCGAGTATGGTGCGAATGTTGTACAGCGGTTACGATGTTTCCTCGCGTCAGATTACTTGCACACTCACATATTATGTCGTATATATATTATGTGACACACACACGCATTTATTCCGCGGTAGAGTAAGTATGGTTTACATCTATCGTCTGAAATTATTTTCCGCTAGTACCAAGGCAATACACACGTCATTGCCGAACGTCTAACTTTGTCTGAAAAACAAATCATAACAATTACTAATAGGAGATAAAAAATTCAATTTAAACGAACATCCGAACTTTTAAAGATGCTTATGAAGAATAGTTGCTTTATTAATGATATGCCCGCACAATGAGAAGTTATTAGGCACACCATAATGCGCTTAGTGGGCAGATCACCAATTACTGAGTGAGAACAATGAGTATTAGAAGCGACGAACGCGACGCGCCCAGACACCGGGGTGAAAAGGAAAACATTTTGTAACAAACCCGCGACTTAAGGCGGCAAAGACCCCATGCACAAAGGCTCACACTCCACAATTTTCTCAAAAAAAAACCTTAGTGCGAGTGCAAACTACGCCCGGAGTGCAATTCAAATGGCACCCGCACCTATGTACATGTTATTAAAAAAATGTGCCTTTGCCGTAGGTTTTAATAAAAAATAGTCGTCTCGTGCAACCCTTTGTCAGAACATCAGAGGAGCTTGTGCCATACCTCTATTAATGTGAGAGCTGCCTCCAAGATGTACAGGGCCGCATTCGTCCCGTTTTTTTTATTAATTAGCAGCTTTCGCTTGAAACAATTTGACTAGTTGAGTTGCGAAATTCTAAACATAACATTGTGCGCGCAATACGATTGTCTCCCACAGAGCTTGCTTGAGACCAACAATAGATGATTAAACACGAGCATGTTATTGCCGCTTTTTAAAATATGAGTACGGAAATATTAATGAGGTATAAAGTGCTGGCAGCGAGTTCAGACTTAACTTCACTATCTACGCCTCAACAAAGTTTGAAGCTCGAAATTTTTAATTTTCGTATTTCACGAATGAAATGTTTAATAAGTTTAATCCAACTCGGTTTACGGGGTTTGTTAAAATTACAATTAGCTGGCCGACATTTGTAGCGTTTATTTAGTTATAAATTATAACAAGTTATTCAGACAGCCACACACTAAACACCAGTAATAGTATTATGACGATTAAACATTAATATTTTAATGATACTATATCATATAATAATTTTAATGTATCTTTGAGGAATGCTTTTGAGGTAAATGGGTAAGAACTAAGAAGTTTTTTAGTATCACCATGAAGTACCCTAATTTATACGTAATACAGCTAATTTATTAGACTGTAAATGTCGTTTCATATTTAAATTCACGAAAACTGTCGCCAATTTTGTTTTGTTCAAAGCTCGGCCCTGTGTTGCAGCGCGCGATCCCCGTCGGTTTTACTATGTTCCCTGTGAATGAATGGGAACAGAACTAAGATCCTTTTTCGTGAAAGGCCGTCACATCGCGACATTTGCGTTGGTCTCATAATATATTTCATGGAACACAACGCGCCAGCGGTGAATGAAGACTGCACACGCTTCAATGGAACTCGTTTTACACAAAGACGCGTAATCGGGGATAGAGATAGGGTGGGCGATAGGTAATAACGTTGTCGCATGTTTCCTTTAATTAACTACCTATTGAGTGGTTTATTGAAGGTCATTCAATAAATATCCCTAGTTATTAATTCAGTTGAACAAAAGCAGCTATTCAAAACACGCTTTAAACTATCTGTTACGTCTTTTTTTTATGGGACTAAGGTAGCAAACGAGCAAGCAGCACCACCTTCCGCTGCCGCCCATGACAACTGTGACCAACTTCGTTGTTGCGAAGAAATATAACTCCAATTAAACAACAATGTAACAACACGTTATATAGTTCAAAAGAATATTCAAAGTGGTTAAGAGGCAAATATTATTCACACCGCAATAGCGGTGCAGCCCGTACGTACTACCGTCCCACCCCGATAACTCCTAAACGGTTCCCGTAATAGTTCAACAATGATGCCTGTTCACAGCTACGGCGTCAAGCACTCCACTCTAGAGATTTGCATGTGAAACGATAACCCACCGGATATGCCAGTAATGATAATGTTTTTTCATGGGGGGGGGTCATACAATTTGCAGCATTTTTCATCCGACATAATCTTAACGCGTGCTTTGTATAAACGGAGACATCACCGCCCCGTAGTCAGACATTAAACTTTAACGGCTCCATAATAAAGTTCACAATGGCGACGGCCCGCCTTCCACACATCACTTAAGATATTAATGAGTGCATCCGTAATAGGCGAAACATACATATGAAATTCAAATTTGTAGCGCGGGTCGGGAGCGAGCTCTTCTGCATATTTTAGTAGGCAGCAGAGTGTGAATTAGAATCTTTATTTAGCATTTAGAACGTCAGTTTATAGTGCAAAACAATTGTTGTCGCTACACACCGCGTCCATAAGATATAGAAACAGTTTTGACGCGCCCCCGGCCCCGGCACGAGACCTTCGGAAGGCGCCGCCGCCGCCGCCGCAGATTGATCCCAGTTAATTCCGAACTCAACACCCCCTCATACCCACAGTGATAATCTGATAACGCGCAAGCGGCAGACCACTTTTCATAATCACATTAACAAATTTTTATCATTCCGTTACGTACCGTTACCGTTACCGTTACCGTTAGTATTGGCACGATGAAGTAATTTACAAACAAAAAAGATGCGAATCTATAGAAATATAGGTAGGTACCGATTTCAGTTTTCGATCGTCAGTTGTGAATGTTTAAAGAAAATAAGTACCTTCCTAACGTGTACTTATTTAATCATGTACTTAAGTACTATCAAACTATCGAAGTACCTACGTATCACGGTTTTGTTTAAAATATGTTGGGTCAATCCTAGATAAGGACCGGAAAATGATGTAGGAACATCATAAACATAGAAATTGGTGTTATCTGCCAAAACACCTGAAAAGAAGCTGACATGGGGATCCGTGTGAATATGCAGATTACTTTTTACGGACCGCGAACAATCTACTTCACTGTAATACACAGAACCGGCTAGAGAACAATTCGATTAGCGAAATGACGAAAGATTTATAGTTTCTATAGAAAAAGTAATTAGCGAGAGCGAAAGAAAGGCCGGGCGCCGGAAAAGTCATTGGACATAATTCATAACAAACAGAAATAACGGGAAGTTCGTTCGGCGCGGGTAGGCAATGAATAATTCTCTAACTGCGAACACCCTTCACCTCCCCCCTCTGACGCCCCAGTAGGGGCACCGCGAAAAAAGTACACGACCCGGTCGAGTTTTATAGTCCGGGAAAAAATAGGAGGTAGCCAAAATATCTATATACGGCGCATGCAAAAAGTAGAAAAACTACAATCCCGCTCGCATGAATAAGTGAGTGGACCCTCATATACGAGTAGAAAAAGTAAGGCAACAAAAATAAAAAAAGTTGGCGTGGGGCTGCAGCGCTAGGGGATTGAAAGAGAGGGCCGCGAGTTGGTACCTGGCCCCTCAAGATGCTGCTACAACAATGCTTCTACGACCGCTGCTTCAACCGATGCTACGACTGCTACTACGACCAGTACCACGACCTCTGTGACCTAGTTGTGACCATGTTTCATTGTAGGAATAAATTTGGCCAGATGCCTTTCAATACAAAAAAACGTATCTAACAAAACTGTGAGTATTGCGAAGAATGTACGAAAATTAATTGATAAAGACCGAAGCCCGCGTAAACACACGAAGCAACAACGTTACGAAATTATGCGGCGTACATACGAATATCAGCCCTTTTAGGTCGAATAAACTTTGTCAACTTGCCAACTCTCGTCGTGACTGAGGAAAAAACACAAGTCGACGAATCGTTTTTCAAAGTCCACTTTTACATGAATCAAATTCGGGGTGCACAAGTGAAACGGCGGGTTAGTAACGATTTGCCCTCACACATCCACATACATATGTGTAGATAACTAGTCCAACTGGCGACACTTATATGTGAACCACGGATTTGCAGCGCGCCGCACATATTGACTGATTATATATTAGATGTTACTTGACTTTCTAGTAACAGAAAATATCAAATGAGAATCGCGTCGTCATTTTTAAGGAGTTGTAGTGAGAATCGACGCTAAGTGACGACGCCGATTCACCGCCGAAAGTGTGTTTAAGTAACAGTGCATTAAGTAAAAGTTGCAGTAGATCTACCGCTAACGGCAAATCGATGCGCAACAGACGAAGCATACACCAAACTCGAGCAGCCCCTAACTAACAACCTATCTTCTGCGTAGTGTGCTCCATCTTTCACTTCTCGATCCTCTCTCGTCTCTCTTTCTATCACCCTTACGAGTTTACTGCTGTGCATAGGGCTTCCATCCATTCTGAGTGGTCCTGGGACTTCTGGATCCAGCGGAAGCTTGCTGTTTTATTCAGCTCGTCAGTCCAAGACGTGGTCTCCATTGAAGGAACTTTCTTCTCAAAACGCCAAGGAAGAATCTCAAAGACGCTAAATTGTATTGGATTGAAATGTATTGAGTTTCGGAGTTTCGTCGGTTCTCTACTACGACAGAATTTCCGCGCTGGCCTAAGACAGGTAAATAACTCAGGTAAATAACTATGGAAACTAAGTAAGGTTCTCACTGACGCAGATATGATGTAGCGTACCTACTCACTATTATCTGATTAAGATCAAGTCTTTGTTGAATGTGCATTTTAAGATGTCTATTGGTAAACACAAAATTTCTCTTAGCTATTAACGTTAAAAAATATAACGTTTTCGCTTGCATATCGTCCCTTGGAAATATTGTCAGGGTATAAGTTTAGATTTCGCCGTAACGAAATGAAAATAATGGTAATTGGGAATAGATAGAGAATTCCAATTTAGAGCCTATTCATATTTGGGTCGTTTTCTTGTTATTGATGGGCATTTGCATAAATCATTTAAATATTCAGCTCATTTCTAATTCATACTCACAATACATAATAACACGCATTCGCACCTACTAACACGCAAATGAATTAATTTACATCTATTTTTAAACCCCAATTACACCCTAAATGTGCTAGACGTCGACACTGTAACTAAAAACCTAATATTTAATCAAATTTCATCAACTATAAAACACTAATTACGCACTTAAATTTGCTAAACATGCGCAGTGTAACAATAAACATAAAATATAAATACTTTTAAAAAGCACCCTCCTGTGGTCCAAGCGACAGGCTTCGGCCTAATTTGGTTTCGAGATTTCCAGGTCAATGTTATGTGTATGAATAATTTCACGCGGTCCTCTAGGGATGGCATTACTTGAAGTTGGACATCCAACCGTAGACCACTGACATTTTAACTTCATGAAAAATTTAATAACTCCATTAAATAACCCAGTTATCGTAGCAACCAACTCATAATACTTCTGAACATCCATATTAATAAATAATCAACGTTAATAATTGTTACAAACTTAAAAAGCTGTCGTCAAACGGTGTGATCGTAACACGTATCGCGTGAGTGCGGCTCCGCTGTGACCAGCACTTGTTAGCTCGAGGAAAACCTCACCGCAAGTGAGGGCTAATGAGGAATGGCGTGAATTGTAATGTCTTTTTTTATTTAACCGGCTTAACTTTTACAAAGTTCCTTTGGATTTATCATGAAAAGATATTCCTCATATGTAGGTAGGTAACTTATGTTTACATTAATTTCATATTATTAGTAACATAACTAGTTTCGCTTTGGTAATCTTATGTCTGCAACACCCTAAAAAAGGAAACTCATTTTTTACATTTTTTATTCAGTTAAACAAGCAGCGGGCGTTTTGTTTAACTAAACAAAATAAGGTAGCCTTAGAATAATTACACTATAGAAACGAAGTCCGCGCGGCCGTTTTGAAGCACCTTAATTGGAGTCAGAAATGTCTCCAAACACCGGGCAGCTCATGTCAACGGACGCCAACCGTGACTCGCGAAAAAAAAAGAATTATGACGATTTGTCCAGTAAAATTGTGTCACAAAATATCTGAAAAGCTATTTATGTATTATTATTTATGTATTATTGTGTGTATTATTTATGTATTATTGGAAATATCGGGAAAGTTTCGGTTTAGGTGCTTCACTTTAGACAGAGCGTTTGTATGAAGACTGTCTTTCTATAGTGTTATTATTCTAAGAAGGTATATACGTTAGCCGCAGTCGGATAAAGTTAATTAAGGCAATCATTAACACTTGTCCTCATTATCATCCTCAGACTCTATTCCGAAGACCATGAATACCACTACTCAACTATTGAATTTAATTGAAATATTTCGGTGTCAGCCCTGACTCTATAGCATATTATGATATTTACATCCACCAGGGGTGGGTTGTTCATAAAGTACGAGTAATTAATTACTTTGACAATGACAGCTTCTCCCGGATAACTATGTATAAGACATACGTCCTTATTTATTTAAAATGGATCAATAACTTAATGAGGTTTATACCAAGTATACGAAGTAGGCGGTTGCTTAAAAAAATAATTAACACTAATAATGCGATAAGAATGTAAATTGTATTTGATTAAAAGTTAAATGCGCTTATTCTCAATTAGAAATGGCTTGTAAGCGATAAAATCATCCAATGTATTGTACCTTTGAATTTAAAATGTGTATGAATACCTTTAGTTTATGTAATGATGTGCATCAATAAAGAGTTAAAATAAATAAATAAGATGTTTGTGACTAAAAAAATTTGTTATTGTAAAAATAAACGTTGTTAAATTATTTTAATTCAATAATTTTTAATTTAATAATTAATATTACGTCACGCTTAAGCGCGGCGGCGCGGCGTAACGCCCACATCTAGTTTTCTAAAGCCGCCAACGCATTTTCACTCACAAACTAAAGGGGCTGCTTCTACCTACCAGAATTTTTCATTATATAAACAATTTGAACTGAAAAAATGTTTGTTAAAAATATTTATCAACGCCAAAAAACCTTACAAACAATGTTACGAGTGGTATTCAATTAAGCACCGCATGAATAACAGTTTTGTGTTACATTTTTGTTACACAACCAACTTTTATTTTGATGTGATTGCGAAAAACAAACTTGCTTTGTTTTTCTTATATCGGTTGTTGTTTCGCCGAAAATAAAACAACTGCCGTTACGCGCTACAAATTTTCACAATTGTGAGTAGTTAGTAATGTGAAAAAATATTTATAATGAATAATAAAAGTCAACACCTGATCGCATTGTCCCAGAGACGTAAGCCGCGCTACCGACTTCATTATAAATCATTAAACCTAAGTACGGACCTTTTTAATTAAGCATTGTGAGCGCCTTTTATTTCTACCTACTACCTGTATGTGTAGTCGAATCAATTCATTCATCTCGTCGCTACATTACGCAATTATATCAGGGGATGTAGTGAGTCGGAGACTTTCTTTTGTTGGAATCATGTGGTGGCCATTGTTTCTGCTGCCTTTGCGGTGGCCGGTCGGGTTTACGGCTTTAATAAAGTGATTAAATATCATGGCGTGACGCCGGTCGATGCAGGGGAGTTAATTCAGGGATTGCGTTCCTTTTCGGTCTCGCGTAAGATTTGCGTGAAGTTCGATGACTCCCTCGCTTGAATTAGCGATTAGAATCGGCGCATACGAAGCGATACAGCATATTACGGATTATACGTGATACGCTTTTCAAAATATCACCGAAACACGCGGTTATTAAGCTTGGTCGTGAAACGAACTGTAACCCATGTTTGTATATTGTAAATTATTTTATACGGTATGAAATAATTTCCATGTTAAATGTCTAATAATATACTAACAACAAATTAATGTAGCCCGGTAGCAAGTGTAGTTAAGTAACTACCTACGACGTAGTCTAAGTAGACTATAAGTGATCGATCGAGTTATGAAACTTCGGGATTGGTCGGGGGTTGCCTGGGTGACCGTTAATGGCAAAATACTTTCTTCAGAAACTCCTTGCTCCGAAGTGTGCTTTTACATGGAGTTTGTTATTATTAGTAGCAGCAGTTGCTACGTTATTTCGGGGACCATGTGATGGTACAGAATTGAAAACATTATCGATGGTGCGGACTACGCTCCCAGTTTACGCGATTACGAGCAGATACCTGGACTCTAATAACTACGTTAGTTCCTTTAGTTCCTAAATGGTTATCTATAGCTAAGGTTTATCTCCTAAAGGAAGTTAAACCTAATTATTCATTAATGATATTCATATAGAAAAACTAATATTAGTTGGACGGTAAAATGTTTCTATTCAAAACATATTTGATACGTTATTATTGTATATCGTCTTAGTAAAATAAAAAATGGCAGGTGATTAATTAATACGAAATAATATATTCACCAAACTCCGTAGCGAAACGATAATCTAATTACCGAGATTAAGTGGGTACTTAATTAAGTCAATTTGACATGCAATCAAATCAGGAATGCGCACACTGTTCACGACAAACTATTGTCGTGTGCGTATTCCTTAATTCGCTCGTCGTTAAAAGTGACATCACGGATTTCTTAAGTTTTTTATGCTTTCGTACAATATGTTTATTATATGAAAGGACTTGCTGAGAATACGAATGGCTACAAAGTAAAAAATAAATAAAAGTATGAAATCTTTTTTAAAAACAAGCTTTTATTTAAATGCACTGAATTATCATAATTATTGTCGTTAAAAAAGTATACTAAAAAGTCATGTTACCAAATAAGACAAACACTAATGATCATCCCTTGTCATTTCGACGCATGCAGAATGGAAAGAAAGCTCCATGTGAAAACACAATTCGGGCCTTTAATTTACATTTCGTGCACCATTGGCCATCTCCTCCAGAGGTTGTAATTTTGACTAAGGGGTTTCCGTTCATTTCTGTAGGTACTGAAAATTTTCATATTTTCATCCTGGTATCCTTCAAACTCAATTTTTTTGCGTTTATTATTATTTATTCATGTGGGTAGTTTTACAATACACTTTTAAACGTATTTTTTCAAAATAAATGTAATAAAAAAATTTGTCGTATTTTTTGGCTTCTACTTCTCCTTCTTGGAGGATAATTATTTTGTAATTAGTATAAAAATAGATTCATTGTAATAAAAAAATATTCATCATTGTTTTAGGTTCTATCGAGTTAGTAAATAGGTACCTACATGAACAGTTTTTCTCAAGTAACTTCTGTCGCTCCTTGATTAGTTCAATCAAAATCAACTATTTTTGTAGTATCAACGAATGAAAATACCTCGCACTTAAAATCGACCTGGCGAAATAACAAACAACAAAACTGAAAAACAAATCCAGGATCTCCCAATACGCCGACGTATTGTGTGAAAGTGGGCCACGGTGCAGACGGAGACTGAACAGAATCGGGAAACCAACCCACGTCATTAAACCCACCGCGACAGGCAGACACCTCTGAAGAATGTGCTCTTAATAAGTCATCAGCTAAGTAAAACCCCCGTGAGGTGTCGAGAAAGGGTGCAAAGGGTGGGGGAGGTAGCGGCGCAGTGTTCGCACAAAAATGACACAAAGTATAAAATCTGCATACAGTAATGGGAGTAGTAGCCTCTGAGAGGCTTGCGGCGTGAGGGGATCAAAGGTGGGCGCACCACATTCTGCGTACGTAAAGCATTCTTTTGTTGCGTAATTACTAAATGCGCCACTTCTGTTTCTCACTTATTACTACTCATTTCGAGACGCTAATGGTTATTATTCAATGAACGGAACCAGTAAACGAGTTGTCGTATTTTAGCTTTGCAATGTTATAATTACTTTTAATAATTATCTAGAACTTTAAAACCGATCTGTTTCTTTCTGTTACCAATATCTATAATCATTTATATCAATCTATATCAATATTATATAATTATTTACATCGTTACAAGTTGCACACATCAATTATTTTAATTAAACGCCACGTACACTTTCTACCTCGTCATCTGTCAAAGCGAGACAGTTGAATTTTTCTATAACATGTAATATCGACAACAATAGGTTGTTGACTCCCCGTAGATACGGAAGAACAAAGCGATCATGATGTTTAGAAGTTGGTCTGCGGCGTAGAGTAATATAACTCCTACTTTCTCGTTGTGATAACGCTTTGTTCGTGTTAGAGGGAATTATTATTTGTCCCCACCTACCCAGTATTATATCCCGCAAGTGTTACTCCCTGCCACTCGAAAACAAAACGCTTAAGAACGTTGTAAGTGCGCGGCGTCGGTCATTGTGTGTGAAATTCCATTCGTTCTCTCTACTTGCATTCGCTAATAAATTATTGCTTTCGTATTACGCGACGGCTATGAACTTATACGAATCGTACGATACAATTTATGATTTTTGTTCCGCATTATTATTCCAAGTTTGGACGTATTGAGGCGCAGCGGTTTCAGGCCGCTCATGCGGCTTTTTAATAATCATCGAGTTGAAAACTTTCAATTCAATACAGAACGGTTATGACCCCCACAATGGTCAATTAATAGTAAAGTAATTAGTTCACAATTAACTGCAAGTGACTTTTATACACAGTTTATAATATTTGATAATGTTATTACCCAACCCAAGCTATTGAAGCAACACCCGTCAGCTAGATAAAATAAAAATAAAACACAACACAATCCCTACAATTAATTGTTACGACAGTGGCGTTAAAAACTCAAGACAAAAGGAACATCTCCCTCAAATTCAGTAATTACAAACAGCTTTGAATTTTTAACATTTTCATACCGTTGAACATCTCGAAAACAAATCGAGATCGATAAAACCTCTAACAAGTACGAACGTGAAAGCTCCAATACGAAATCGCTACTGATTAAGAGTCGCGTCGGCGGATAGAGCTGGAAAAAATAAATTATCCGCTATAAAATCGAAGGAGAGCAATCGAGACCAATTACAAATTGCGAATCAAAACCACAGTTAACCGTTTCGAGTGGTTAAAATATGTAATACTTTAATGAGGTTCGCACAAAGTCTCAATTGATCGTCGATTGAACTGAGCGCGAACTAAACTAATTGATTGCATTTGCTCGCTTGCGAGCGCGTTCTACCACTTGCGAGTAACGAATCAAGTACGATACGATACAAGAATAATACAAGTTGACAGACAATCCATCATTATTTTGTAGCTTATCTTAATTAATTGTGTGCCTTTGTAGTGCACATTGATATAAGATACCCTGATAGTTTTTGTAATCTCAGCCATTATAAATTTATATAGACATTATGTTGCCTCTTATGTGGCCATTCTTGTAAAAATAATTACGTAAATTGAATTCAAGGGACCACCCTTGAATTCAGTTCAGTAATTTTTTACACCTTTTGTTATGTTTAATATTTATATTAATAGATGAAATGTAATGGCAATGTTATACATTCTTTTCAACACTATCTTGTAAAATTATAAGTTTAATTTTAAATGTTTTTAATAATTTAGAGCGTACTTGCTCGTGATAGAACAAGTAGATATCGCGAGACGGTGGCTCTTGCTGCATAGGGTTGTCAACCCTGTGCAAGCAAGAGCCGAGCGAGTTAATACTGTTACGTTACGTTAGTTAATTCTGTTTACGAAATGAGGGAAAGCCTTGCTACCAACAATTTGATGAGAGACTTGGTTTACTGAAAAATTAAATAAATTTAAGAAAAAAATACATTTTGTTTTGGCATTATTTTACTATCAAATAAATAACTAACCTCCGTTTGTTCTGCAAGCAGCCACAACTAAAATGTCAGCTTAGAATTTAATAAACTTTGTTTAATATCCTATTAATATTATAAATGCGAAAGTTTGTATGGATGTATGAATGTTTGTGGCTCTTTCACGCAAAAACTACCGAATGGATTTTGCTGAAACTTTAAAATAATATAGCTTACACATCAGAATAACACATAGGATATAAATCCAAAATATATAACTAAATCTTTGCAAACCGAAGGAATAAGTTTCCCGAAGCGAAGCGCGGGCGGGTCGCTAGTATTCTAAGCTATTTATATAACAAAACATTGTAATTTCATTGTATGATACGCATCAAATTTTCATTAGTTTGTAACAAAAAAGGAAGAACGGACAACGTATGCAATATTATTCATTTTAGTACACAACCACTCACAGTTGGTATCGAACTTGCAGCGTTGAAGCAAGCGAGGAATGATTTAATTACCTAAGTACCTACCTAGTACTGGAAATATGAGTAGGTACTGATATTCTTTGATATCAGTTGATTACCAATTCAAAACGGAGACTAGATTGAGCTGAGTTTAATTACAAGGCACCCTTGATGGGGAGCGCTGAATTAGTAACAAGCGACATTCCCCGTTCGAGAGGTCTTCGTTTTCGTTGCATTTAGAACAGACTCTCGGTAATAATATATTGATTATGTCAAGTGTTTTTCATTGACTCCTTATTAGTGATGGGTATCATAATCGTATTGAATGGTAACGAGGGAGCACTTTTTAATTAATCAAGACTTGAATAGTAAAGTGTAATAGACCGACTAAGTACTGCCTAATAAAAAAACTGGTGCGTCGAATATACTGCACTTATTGTTAAAAGTTAATACGAAATAAGTTTGTAAATTTCATTTAAGATTATGTTCACTAACTAAATTAATGGTGCAATTAATAAGTAAAAACATTAAAAGTATAATTGTTTGCTTCCGAAATGAAACAATAACGTGACTAATTTTGTATCATTGTAAGAGGAAATTTGACATTAAAATTCTACAGGGGTTTAAATCTAACATGGGATTGTGCTCGAAAATATTAGGTATTTCCAGTTTTGTCAATAGTAGGTAGGTATAGAATTGCCTAACGTAGTTTTTATTTCCTTATAATAAAAAAAATGTAATGCTTATGTGACTAGGGGAGCGGCGGAGAAATGCGTTGGCGGGAAAGTGCCTGTCGATGTCGCGGCAGAGTGACACCGTGTCGTTGAGGCGGTCGACCACGTTACGTCACGTGTGATCATAAAATGAAGGGTGAATAGGCTTCTCCTTAGTGCGTTTTACCACCCAAAACTACACCGCCACTGACCATCAGGTGGGAACGTAGTCAAGCATTAATTTAATACATTAATAATAAATAAACGCCATGACACTCATACCCCCGCACTGGGATTCCCTGCACTGAGAAAAATATGGAATTAGAAACTATTGTGCTGCACACATTTGATGAATGCCCAGCAGAATAAATTTACATTCATGTCACTATATAAAGTATTACGCACTGCTTTATTAGTGGCAAGCAGTGTATTTTAGAATGTTTGTTAATGTTTTAATACGTCGTCTTCAATCGATTTTTCTCAGTGTGTGTCGCAGGAGGCAGGGGAAACATAATTAACAACATCACGAACACAATCTGGGACCAAAAATTTATCTGGCACATTAATACCAGCCCGGAAGGGAATCGAACTCGGGACCGCGCTTCGCAGTCGGGACCACTGTCAACAACGCTACGGGAACGTCGAAATTACGCAGGACGCGCGTTAACACCTTCCGCTGTTCTCGGTATACGATTTTCCTGCTAATCGCAGATAAGACGCAGGACGTGTCGCGCCGCTCCGGCGTGGCTTGCGCTAAAGTTAATAAGTACCTACGCTTCCTTCTTGGCGCGTTTGCGAAGCCATTTATGTTACTCATGTCGATGGAAGGCAATGTCCACTTACCATTAATCAACGTATATCCTACGTCATTGGCTTCAGTAAGTTCTTTGCCAATAACAACAGATAATTAATTTAAAAAAAGATAAAAGAAAAACATCTTGTAAAATAATGTCCTAACTTCCTCACTCTCGCGTTCCCACAAATAGTAAGTCTGCAAAATTATATTTTGATCGGCATTAAGTATTTAACCGGCTGCAATAATAAATTATGCATTAATGAAATTAATATTTGAAGGCCATTCGCGTTGTAATAATTTTTGCTTGCGATATTTTCAGACCACTGTGGATTTTATAACATTAAGCCTTTAATGTTGATGAATAATAAGAGTATTTATGAAGATCCTCCATAATATTTGCTTAATTACAGAGGTTTATTGAAGCTGCGAGAGTATTGTGCAAAATATATTATTTGCTGAAAACCCGTGACGCATCGTTTTAATTACATTTCATAAAAGGTATCCAAATGAGACATTAACGGTTTTGTATAGTATTACAGAAGCGTACATAGTGTAGATCATTGTAATAATTCCTTTCAATAAAGATATCTCACGTGCATGGGAATTCTTAATCTAAAATATTATTTGTTATTCGAACATATAATTTGAATTATTTTGTTCAATTTGTGTAGAATGTAAAATAAAGTGACTCATTTTAACAAGGTTTTTCAAGACAACACACACAGACACGTTTCTAACGTCCCTAACTAAACCCATACCTTAACTTAACATAAGAAGAATCTAAGAAAAAATTAAGAAGAATCGAGCTAAGCAGTGGGAATGTCATAATATTGTAATAACGTAATTCCATAAGTTTTAATTTCTTACTGTAATCTCTGTCCTTATTTCACTTGTTAGGAAATCAATAATGAACACATCACGTTACCGGCAGCTGGTTGTAAATAACCTCTGAATCTGTTCTGACATTTAACAATGCCACGGGTACGAACGTAGTTAGTGCTAATTATTTATTCCACGCGTGTCCGTAGGCTAATAAAAAGTCATTATCGAGGAATCGGCATCGGACGACCAAATTATTAGGTGCATATATAATTCAAAAACATCGAACTAACCGAACGTTTTTTTAATTGGTCACGTCTAAGTATTGATTTTGTGAAACCACCCTCGGCAGGAGTCGGTGGTCGGCCGTAAAAAAATAAACAGTATTATATTTCGGCGTTCGGCTACGAAACGATTGTGTCGCTCCCGCTCGCTTCACTTTCTTCGTCCTTTTCTTTTTAATTCGGTGTATTTTTATTTGCTATGATAAATTGTAACTGCGGCGGCGGCGGGGGGCGTCGTTGCCCCCTCCGCGTTGGTGATGCGACTCTTTTGTTTCGGTAATTTTTTATGTCTGGTGTTGCGCTTAATTGCGTGGTGCTTTGCGGAAGCTTATTGTGGCGATGTGGGTCAGAGAAAACCAGCCGACGGGCGTGACCCGCTCACCTTGCCATTGCATCGGCCTTTGGTTCACCCTATTTGTTCACAATAATTAACTTACAGATTACGTCAGTACGTCAATACTTTAATTAAATTATGAAGATGCGTAAATACAGGCTACCTACGTTGCGGTCTTAAGAATGATGTATTTAAGATCAATGATTTGTTTACGGTGAATCTATCATAGTATTTTTATAGTAGTTATATGTAATTATATGAGTAACGACGAGTTTTATAAGTGGTTAGAGTTATAACTGTTGTTTATTCTGCCACCGTTTTATGACTTGTGGTTGTTAACAAAGGCCGAAAAAAAGTTTAATTTTAGTTGCAAAAGCCCTTGAACCATAGAACACCGAGCTTTGAACATTGTCTATCTTAAAACTACATTTTTTAGAATCTTTTGTGTCCGGAACGTGTCTAAAAACACTTTGAGGGTGATAGTTGCTTTTACTTCGCCTGTAAAATGCACTATACGAAAAATTGAAACACCGTAAACAAATCGTAGTGCTCTCATACTCTTAGGCAATTCAATTACTGGCTCCGTGCATTGAAAATGAAAGCGCGAGAAAGCCATTTCGAATAACGAATATAACTTTTATTAAGCGCTATATGTAAGTTGACAACGCAAACCGGGCTGCCCAACCGGCCCACTGACATTGGTACATTAAACAGTATAATATGAAATAGGTGTATATACTGTAAATATTTTTAGACCTTTGCGGGGCCTGGATTCAATTCCCAGAGAGACAATATTATTTGTGTTAATGACGAACATAATATTAGACAACCAAGAAAGTATCGCAACAATAACACAACTTCCTCGGTGGAAAAACAACTAAGATATCAACTATTATGAACAAAGAAAAAAGATAAAATGTATACTTCAAACACTTATTAACATAAGACGAAGACAAAAACTTTACACTATGCGTACCAACTTCATTTTTGTGTAAAGCGTAACAAAGTATATTAAGTCATTCGACTCGTCTGCGTGAATCGTACACCGTTCATTGAGGAGCGGAAGAATAGTTGCGGTTATTGTTTCCAGAAACATAATATTAAAGGCAGGATATTGTGATCTGGTATCAAAACATTTTATACTTAATAGACGTTTGAATTGCAACTCGAGCCGCGTGCACTGAATGAATACATTGAAACGAGCGGTTGTCTTCGCCGTTAACTTGATATCCGATCACCCATTCATGTTTTCGCCTGTAGCTACGATCTTGTTAATAACCCCTAACACGGACAGTGACACCGTGTCGTCAGGCTCAGTAGCTCGATACAAAGTTCAGTTTCTACTCACTATTTTGGATTACTGGGCCATATTTCTATGTATCTTCATTTTAAACCTTGCAGAAAATCCGTCTTAGTACCCGCACTAGTAAAGGGTCTTTAATTTTGTGAACTGATCTAAATGAAAAACAAAGAATGTTACCCCAAGTTTACTACATAACAATACATCGCTGATAACCACATTCTAATCGAGATTAGCGGGTTCAAACGCACAGACAAACTAACAAACCGACAAAAGCAGTGAAGGTCGGCATTGAATCGTCTTCCTTCGCAACTAAAAAGTTTAATCACAAGCAGCGTTCAAATTCGAAATGCAGGAAATAGTATGGCATCTCCAACCAGGCAGCGATGAATAATCAATTGTGTCCTGAAACTGAATAACGGAACGCAGCAGAATTGGAATTGCAATTGTTTAATCATCTAATCCCGGTACTGTGTATCGGCCTACGGAACCAAAGCGTACGGCGTGTAGATATATCAGGTAGCGAGCTTAGCCTGCGCGGAACCCAGGAAATCTACCAGCTTATCGTAATGATAATGCAAATTACCTCACAGATTCCACAAACGTATTCTATCGACGACAAATGTTCGGTAATACGTAAATTATAACGCGAACCGAACCTTGCTTCTGCATCAGATAAATAAAACAGTATGTCCACGTATGTCGTACATTGTTTTTTAGAGCGAACACGAGAGAGAAGTCTTTAAAGCGCGAGATATTTTTTAGCTACAAATCGTCAAAGTGCATCTTATTCGACGCTACGCGACAAAGATTTCCTCTTTCTATACAAAGTCAAGCCGTTTACTTTCAAACACTTGCATCTTTTACTTTGGCTCTTTATAACGGGAGCGCTTGAGAAGGCCGGAGAAGAATATTGCAGTCCCTAAAGCGTTTAAAATAAAAAATATAGGCCGATGCCGACGCCAGTAGCTGAGGTAGATTCGGCATTTCTATACAGTAGCATTATTTTATCCGGTGCCCTTTTAGACTTACTTGAATCGGATGAGATTTAAGTAATATTTAACTAAAGAAGTTACCCTGTACCCTGTACTGTACCATGTGAACAATTCTATCATTAATATATCGGTCGGCACGAATAGCGGCAGTACCGCGTGTATTCGATAGACAATGATTAATATTTCCGCCGAGTTTGCCTCACTAGTCAGCATGCGAAACCTACCGTTCCTGTTCTATTTCAAAGGCTTTTACCCGCTATTGCGTGCCGAACATTAAATCCGGATTTTAGCGATAAAATCCCAAGCTTACATGAGCTTTCACCTGAATTCCGTGTAACCGTCAGAATTCAATTTTTACTTAAAAAGTACTTTAGTTTGGTAGTGCGAAAATTTTTCTTCTGCGACAAAGTGAAATTTTTCCATTGACACGAGAGAATATTTTTTTTACTTGTCGGAGGATAAAAGCTAAAAGCTGGAGTATATTTTGATCTGTAACCCTAGTATACCCTTGTTCGCAATTGAGTAGACAGGAGGGAGAGCGGACCAATTGTCGGATATACGTTTATACGAGATAAACTTTGTAACGCTATCTGCGTTAACTTTTATTGATTAAAATTTGTAAGGGTGAAAGTGTTTATTTAACGAATTGTTACATCTGACTACAGGTCTACAGGACGCTTACATTGCACCTAAGTTTTGCTTCGATGTTTTCAAAACCCAACCTAAGAATCAAGAAACAATTTGCTTTTGGGAATGTTTACCAGGAATATTTATATTTGTAGTATTTTTCATATTTAAATCTATTTTTAAAGTTTAAAAAATAAAACAAAACCATCCCGAAAACATATTATTTCTGTTTAATATGAGAGAAACATTACTAAGAACCTGTTATTAAAAACGAGTGTATAATAGCAATCGGATCGTTCCTAAAGATGTTTGCCATAATCCCCCAATAATCGTTTGTAAGTCATTTGACAAAGAGCTAATCCCCTTGTGCGGATACCGTGGCACGCTGGTTCGACTGTCTTCATTACCTTGCGAGCTGCGGGCTACGGGCCACCTGTTTAAGGGGCGTACGTTGCCGCTACGTATTTGCTAAAAGCGACTTTAACTTAAATAAATGAAGTTCAATTTCATATAGTGTCTTCAACGAATCAGGTGCTGGTATTGTGTGCAAAAGAAGGCAAGTATGGAAAGAAAAGGAAATTACTTTAGAAAATCTTTAAAAGCTTACACTTGGTTTTCACTTATTTTGTACTTAATAAGAGATGGTTTCATTTTTTAACTAATACTTCTAAACTTATTTTGTAATCATTACCGATTAGTTATCATAAGCCAGTTTATTAGGCTTAGTAAAGTGGCTGCTGTCTTAACGTATTTGTGTCTCTTGTTATGGACAGTCGTTAGTATAGTAGTCGTTATTATATCTTCGTCGTCACAACCTGTTACTAATTACTATGCACTACTGGGTTCAAAGCTCTTTTCAGCTAATATAAAATACTTTTTACGGTAATATAAATACCATTACCAACATAGATACCAATACATCATTTTCGGTAATATACCACTAAAAATCAAACAAGTGCGGACAGGTAAATTTCGTAAACAATAAAATATTTAACGTTATTTGTGCTGTAGGTACTCCTTTACCAAACTAATAGGTACGAGTAATATTTGTTACTAAGATTTTTACCGTTCGTTTTAAAGCCTTCGTTCGAAACCTTTTAAAAACCACAGTAGGTAACTTTATTTTGTTCAGCGGTTCGAACTCTGGCAGCTCGTATGGAGCAAACCTCTGATTTTGTGTTTTACTTAGGTATTTTAGAACGGTTTTTAATAAAAAGGCAGCAAAATAAAATGTAAATATCGCATGAACAGGAATAAAAATTTCAAGATATTATGTTCAAAAGTATAACTCGTTTTATCGCTACAAAGTAATGCTACAAGTTGATCGGGATTTACTTTGCACCGTCTTTTAAATGCAATGTTTCAAGTTATGTTTCGATAGCAGTTAATATGTTTGTACATTTTTAACCAACATGAAAGCTGACTTTACAGCAAAATTGATTAGAAATTAAAGTTCTGAATCTGAAGTTTATGGACAGCGTTTCAAATAGAAATACAGCTTCGGTTCTCTCCAGGGCACTCGCTGGTACACTCGTTGTCTACGTACTTAACAGGATGTGGGTAAGGTCGATCTACAGGTAAGACAAGTGAAGAAGAAAGAGGTCTTTAACGGTGCGATCCTTACGGTAAGCAGCTTAAATGGTCGGCTTGAAACAGCGGCGTGCGGCTGCGACTTCGCGACGCAACCCCATTAAAACTGCTTCGGGCCCCGCTCGCGTCCCTCTTCATGAAATATTAAAAATTCAATTGCGCTTCTCTTTATTTTAACTCCCTCGCCTCCTCCGCGACACCCGCCTTCCCGTACAATATAAAATGAAAAATGTGTTCGAAAAATAACGTTCGCCTATTATTTATAATTTGTGCTACACGACCCCCCCCCCCCCTTACCATCTCGCCGCCTTCTGATATGAAACTTACTACTTTATGAGGTATACTTTCGAGCGTATTTAATTTAGCGAAACCGAAACAACCACTGAGTTTATTGTATTACGTTTAACGTTCGCTTCGGGAATTGGATTAATTCCTAGCAATTATTTTATAAAAATATTGAAATAATGTAAAGCAATTTAATTTTAATTATACTTGCAACATGAATGTTTCCCAGTATCGAGCTGATTGAAAGGACTTCACTTTGTAACTACATGTAGCTCTTTTAGTGAAATTTAACCGACGAAATGTGCGTTTGTCATTCGAACGGCAGAATTACTATTAAGTCCTTTAACCAGCACCGTTAATTGAAAAAACAGTTTGCCTCGCGGTAGAAACCAAAGTGGCACCTAATACATATATTATGTTGGCGCCAGCCTCGCATACAACTTTTAGAGGATGATATTTTTAAATTCTTCCCTGTCGGATAACAATCCGGCGGTCCAAAAGTTCCGTTTTAATGCGTTTCGTGTATTGTGTAGAATTTTGTTAATTTCGTGATTTTTTTTCTTCTCTCTTCTTTTTGGCATTCAGCACATCCGTGATGCCTTGGTGTTACTTACGACATGGGCGACAGTGACCGAGTATCATCAAGCTGTCTTTTGTCGCCTATTTTCATAAAAAAAGTATTTAATATTGAGGGGTGATCACCGTTCCCTTCGCATACCCTTTTCATGTATACCTCTATTCTCCGTTCATGCTAACAAATCGCTTGCAATACGTCCGTTTAATCCGATTTGGTCCCCCAACACCTACGGAATACTTTTTTTACCGTAGACACAAATATTCTTTACGGTTCTACTGTATGTTATTCAATTTTTTGTACACATTGTTCACTTATAATTGGCTTATGGTTACTGCTTTTGGTCTATTATACTCCATCAATCGGCACTGCAGCAAAGTGGTGGAGCATGCATTAGATTTGCTCAATTATAAGGCAGGTGCTCTGTTTTGGCCAACTTACGGCCAATCCATTAAAGGTAACATTACATGGGTGTCTTGCATAAACCCTACCCAAAGTGCCTATACTGAGGATTTTAGAACTGATCCGGTTACAACGGTGAAATTGGTTTATTGACTAAAATTCGATCATGATGCCACTGTGTGGTTGTGCTGAGCGCTCCCACAATAGTTATAACTAGTATACCCTATACAGTGCGCCTATATTTACTGAATATTTCGCTGTTACCTAAAAGAGGGATAATTGTCAGGCGTCAACTTGAAAGCAAATAGATTAAAATAATGTTATGCCGGAATAAAACAAGATTAAAATTTGGTTTAATAAGTCCCAGTGCCCGTCATGTAAGTTATTACTTTTGTTTTTATTTATTTTGTTTGAGTTTTACTTCCTTGTCTGTTTAACTGTAATTGTGATAATTTAATTCACTAAGCAAAGACGTTGAGCTAAGTCAGTTACTTTTGTAACAAAAGTCTTCCAACAAATTAAATTTATATTCCAAACAACAATGTACATTACAGTGTAAGTCCAGCATTTACCTTCATTGTTTCGACGCGTCGATATATCGATTTCTAAACATTCCCGATTTATTGTGTCCAACTTACCTGAAAAGAGAAAAAATCGTATTAACGTGATTAATAACAAAAAGCGTACAAAACAATCGTTTGTTATCGTGAAATGGGGCTATTTATAAACAGGGTACACACAGGAGCCAATTATACTGGTCGGCCATTGTTGCCGCAAAATTATTATTTTCTACTTACATAAAAGTTACACACGACCAATGTTAGCTAAACTGTACAGCTGAAGTAATTAATATATTTAAAGGAATATAATATTTATTATGTATCGTTCAAATTTGACATTTTAGACCTTGAATTATCTTGAGTTTATTTTATTTCAGTGACGAGCCGACATCATGTCTACTCTCCACACCCATTGCCGAACGATTCTACGAGTTAGTTTTTCTATGTTTAGGAAACAAACTGATGAGGTATACGTACAATCTACATGGAAAATATTTGATTAAAAATATCCCCACTAATATTTTTAATCAAACTAAAAATATTTTTATAACAAAATAAAAACTCATCCTTGGAAATATCAACCGACTGCAATAAAGATTCCTACATTTCAATGCCCTTATAATAATGAACAATGCGAACAAAATTATTTACCTAGGCAACAATAGTTAATCTTATCAAGAATTAGTATCAGATCCTACAAGAAGCCGTCCTTCAAGTACACAATCATGAATATTTATTATGAGAGTTATATTGCAGACGATTATAACTATTAAATTATTGATATTTCTATTCCAGAAAACTAGTTACTTATACACGAGAAATTTATTGCATGTCCGTTGATAACCCGCTTACAGAACAAGTATAATCGAATGAAAGTCTGAAACCAATATGAATCTGATATTTATGACGAAGCAGTGCAAATTTCGAAATTGCGTTAGCGGTCGATGGTGAAATTAAATTTTATAACAGTTGAATTTTGACGTAAGCGCAGTACTTTTTAAGTGTGGTTAAGTGCTTGAATATTTTTATATTTCTACGATATTGAATCGTGAATGAGTTGTTTTATTGAGCACATTCGTTTACGTAAACTGAAAACATATTGTTATTAGTTTAAGCTTTTTAACTTACTAATCGTTGGGTGAATGAAGAATTAAACTTTTAATTATTGCTTTTAAAAAGTTTTAAATGGTAAGGTATACGTACTTAATTTATGAAGAGTATAAATATTATTATTCAATTCAGTAAAAGTACATTATGAATGTTTAGATACGTACAATTTCAATAACATTGTATCAATTACGCTAGAAATACGAACATCGGTGGAAATATAATCTAAAGAAATCCTCTTATTATCCATGGAGGGCCTAAATAAATATTGTTCTACTTTATTCCAACCCATGTTCCCAAATCGCTTATTGTCGGAAGGAAAGTTGAATTTGATGAGCGTAAAAAGAGGCGCGGGGCCGACTCGAGGCGGTCGAAGAATGTGTCGAGACCCCGCACGACAACGGCGGCGGGCCGAGCCGCACAAATCCGCCATTTTGCTAAATGCCTTATCGCATATTCCGATTCTCGTGCGACCGTGGTTAGATTTTCGAGATTTTCAGCTCTCGACTGCCCGAGGCCTTGTTAAGAATCCCACTGGCGGACGTTCGAATTTGAATTTCGGCCGGTAACCTCCCAGCGCGAGGTATGCGAACGTTGGTTTTGATAATTTCTGATCATTATGCTCCACGCAGCGTTATGATTGCGTTATCTGTTTCCTCTCAACCGCGTTGCTACTCTTGTTTGGCTTTAGTCCCCTTGCCTTGTCGAAGTTGTAGTTCATCAGACAATTAGATTACAATGGGTTAAGTATTAATACGTAGATATCATATAATGTCGACTAACTGTAGTATTTATCCTAGTAACATGTTATGTTTTGTAAAAACAATATCTTTTACAAGAAAAGTATGCAAACCTTCATATCACATATCATCTGTTTATGTAATCAGGTATGGCATTAATATGACAAATCTGAATTAGGATTCTTATAAAACTTCCAGTCAAAATAGTCTACTCTACTAGTACTAGTAGTCTAGTGTGCTACTTTCTAAAGAATGTAGCACAAGTCGGTGTAAGATACGTAAGTCGATTAGTAACATATCATGAATTGACGTAAATTCATCATTATACGAGTATATGTTCCATCATTCATTAATTATCTAGTCCACAACTATATGCCACATCTTATTAGAAACTTACACGTTATTTAGATCTAATAGTAATAATTGTCATTTACTAGAGACCGCGACATCCATATATATTTTATAACGGCATCATACAAAAGCACAACTAGATTGTACCTACAATAGGTGGATTTTTTTCCAAATTGTTATTTTTATAGTTTGCACAGCGGCACCTAAAGGACAGATTTTTCGAGTACGAGGCAATTTTTTACGGCACAGTTACGAGTGCAGTTCGGGTGCTGCAAAAGCTGGAAAGTTAAACGAAACGGACGTGTCACAATTTTATTAGCTCCCTATGGCGTTGTGGACGGCAGTGTTTGTTATTGTTGTTTGAGCGTTTCGCTCTTGCCCCGCTCGCATCGCGACATCGGCGACGTACGCAGCTTTGAATGCGATGAGAAGTTTCACGATCGAACTACGGCGTTCCATCTACATGGTCACAGCATCACGTTATTATTGTCAGGAGAAGGTTCTTTTGAAAGAAAAATATAAGAAAATTTCACGGAAAATTAGAAAATTTAAGAATAGGTACTTAACCACCACCATATTAAATTTTCTAATAATTTTCTAATGTAACCTTAGCGCGTTTGACAATAAAAACTTTTTTAATGTAATCTTATGGCATTTGACATAACATTGACAGAATGCGTGCTGCAAATATTCGAATTCAATATAAGTGGGTCAGCTAGTACTTTTATATAAGCCCATCAACGTATCGAGCTGTCGAGTGATATTTGAAAGAAATAGCCAGTTAGTATTGATTGGTTAAAGAGCGTGTATAAATAAATAATAACCTTACACACTTACAGCCCTACACTAGGATTCCACGTGTCGTGGGTGCCATGGACAACACACACGACAAGAACGCACACATCCAGACTGAGAACAGAAATTTAAACTCATCATTCAAATTTTCACCGTACTGGGAAGCCAAGCCACGACCCTTAGAACGGCGACCCGGCATGGTAACCACTGCGCCACACGGGTAACCGTATGTACATATAACAGTTAACCATGACTTGCTCGAGCATACATACATACACTCAAGCGACGGTTAAATATTTGTATAGGAAAGAACCCGTGTCGGTTAGATTTCAAACTAAAGTTTATCATATTAATGCCATATTTACGACGTCCAGTCTATCATAAATGGTAATGTAACTCACGATTACTGTGTTAATAATCACGAGTAAGGCAGAAAGCACTCGGGTAAGATATGCTTTCACCGTATTAAATTGAATATAATTAAGAAAATTAAAGAGAGCACAGTCGAATGACATTTAACATTATTGTCCTATATACAAAAATCTAGCAGATATCCTGTGTCATACGTTAGGTCACGCAATATACGGCCTAAGACTTATTCCCGTGGACCGCTGGAATTGTAGACATTGCACGATATTCTAAGCCACGGCGTAATTCCGAACTTCACGTTAAAGAAAATGGTTGATGAAAACGAAATTTAGCACCCGCGCGGACGAGGCCCCTTCGTCAGTCGGCTCCGGCGCAATCTCGATAGGGATTATCTGGGATATGGCTCACAGTGAAGATCCTTCACAAAAAACATTTTATACAATTACATAATGAATATTTATCCATTCTCATTAGCAATTGATATCTTACATTCTCTTATCATTAAAAGTTCCTAAAGACAAGTAACATAATTTTCTAAGTACGTCATTCTACAAGCCAACCGTATTCGTATACCTCTGCTATGTACAGCAATATTCACTAATTTTGAATCAGCTAACGTTTCGGCCATAATGCCTTCGAAATGGCACACAGTATTAGACGCGATATTAGCACAACAGCACACGAGCATATAATATCGTTGAGGACGCGTCCGGCCGACCGCACCAATCTATTTCCAATTGCGAATGCTTTTGATACAAGTACTGGGATGTAGAAATTGTCTATAATGCACAATCGTTTACAATCACGCATAGTCGCACAATCCGTTCCTGTGGTATTGGTTTTGTCTCGGCAAGGAAAATCTCACTTTGCACTCGGTACATTCGTACTGTAAATACGAGCTCCTTGATTGGCAAATAATTTTAGTCAAGTGAGCGCAAATTGAATTCTGCCTCCTGTACCACTGTAGTGTACTGAACACGATGAAACAGAATGTTTACTATAAAATTCTATTTCATCGTGTTGATGATGATAATAATGGAATGTATGTACATTCATATTTTCAGACTAGTTTCAGGTTTCACCTTGTCACAAAAAAACAATTCGTAGTCAATTTAGTAAATGTCACAACATATCATCACAATGAGACACAGCCTTCACGATAGAAAAAAAATACCAGCTCAAGCTATATAGTTAACATTAGTATGTAAGAAGTTAGGTAATTACATTATGTTACCCTACGAGTATCACGACCGTTTGCGATGTGGCCAGGTAAAGCACGAAGGCATATGTGATTAAAGTGCACTTCAGTAATTAAATGCTTTGGAAATAAAATTTAATTTAGAACGCATTATTCACTAACCTTCAAAAGAAAATAAATACCAAGATCAAATAATCAAATATACAAGTCTTTATACAGGAAATTCCTTCATAATTTTGTTCATCAGTTTCGAACAATAATAAAGTTGAAGTATATTTTTTACTGAAAAAAAGATAAACACAGAAAACGTTATTTAACTCCAATATTAAAAGCAAAAGCAGTGACTTGAAAACGTAACATACCAACAGTGGCAATGACGGACCCATTCATACGATATGACCCCCATGCAGTATTTCGCAGTATGTGATACCGACTAAAATTGTCTAAGCACAGCGCCCCTGCCTAAACCGACGCACACAGACAACACTTGCACACATCTGTAGACCACTTGCACCCCACATCAGCCACATACAGGGTGATATTTTATGTATCAATTTAGAAAGTTAGATACTTATGCATAACGTGCGTATTAAGTTGAAAACAAAAATTGTGTGATTCAGTATGAGAAAGCTAATAAGAAGAGTATATTTTTATTATCATCTTAGATCAAGTTGGAGCATCGTGAGTTGTCTATTGCCTAAAATGGCATAATGAAGTTTAACGGTTACATTGATATTATACCTAACGAAAATGATTTCGTGGATGATTATGATGAAAATCATTTCTTAAATTATTATGTAACTAAAAACGTAAACCTAACAAATCTGCATACACGGAGGATTTATTTTCTATTCAAAGGTAATCGTTTATAAAATATAGCGACATTATACATATTTATTTACATAAGACAGCAAATACTTCAATATAATTAAGAACCCGCAAATAAACAAGTATTGTGCGTAGAAATGATTTTGTTGTTAATTCGTCCGTTCACTTTTCGGAGCATACTGTAGAGCGGGGAGGCGCGGGTGCCTATTTGTTTTGCCATAGCTTTGTCGGACTAGGGACATGCAGGTCATTAATTGTTGTAAACGCCGCTCCTAATCGATAGCACGTTCGATTCCGGTTTATATTAATGCTGTTTGTGCTAACCGGACTGACTAACTAACGAGAGACCTACTTTTTACCACGATCTTAGTTAGTTTTGTTTGTATGTATAGTTATAGTATTTTCCTTAACTGATTCTGTACAAAGTTATCTCGTAAAATTTTTCGAATCAAAGATTGTAAAATATATTAATTCAAAGAAATTAAAAAGGGGTTTGGTGCCTATTTTACGTAATTTCATTCATACAGAGTATCGTAAAGAGGAGCAAAACAAATGAACCAAAGAGTATTCATATACTAAATAATTTTATTCATATTTCAACCTAATTTACGGGTTAGCCTTGCATGTAAGGTTATCTTTGTTTTGAAATAACTGATCTCTGCAGTTCAGTTACATTATATCTGGATAGTCTGTCGGCCAGTCGCAGGTCATCATCAATGGGGGCCCTGCAGAGGTACCTTGCGGGGTGCGTATGGGGTATTCTAACCTCAAGGGACCCGCTCGGCAAACTAGGGGCCGAGTGCCCCCGTGTGAGTTCCGTTTTATCCTATTTGTAAAGTTTAACTTTTCATACAATACAATGTTTTGGATAATCGTCTCATTTTAGCGAGATACTAGAGAGATTATGTTTTATTACGACTCCAACATGAATATTCTTGTTTTAAAATTTATGTATAACCTTAAAAGCGTAACCGTGCAACTGTTACTGTTCCAGTTACCAAACAATTTGAAATATTCATTTGATCATTGAAAGTAGGTAGGGCATCGGTTATATATTAAATAATATAAATAAGCTAGAATCATGATGATATTAATTGATATGGTGTAAATATGTGATATCTTAACATTTTCATTGAATATATTTTCCTTTACACTATAATCAAAATAATGTGATATCACGAAATAAAAACATTCCCACGACAAAATAAAGACGGCAGTGGTCAGCAATGCGGCGCTTGTGGCACCGAGACAGATCATTGTTCAATACAGCCGAAGTGGGCCAATAGTTTAATAAACATAATAACATGCTCACACAGACGCTAAAATAAAAGAGCTATAGGCAGTTGTCCCACCGCCAGCGACTAGCGTGTAGCGAGTAGATCTAGAAACTCAAAGCGAATTGGCGAGCAGCAAGGGTGTAGTTCGGATAGTTTTATCGCTGGGCTGTCAGCGAGTGACAGACTACGACGGGCGAGTACTCGCACTAATCGCTAGAGGCGATAAATAATGTGTACCAGGCGTGTGTCGCCACCGTGACCACCGAGTGAGTGTCGCCGAGCGAGTATTATCTATGATAGCTCTTGTCACTCAGCGAGTCCTCACCGGCAGTGTGAACAGACAGCGATCCTATTAATATATGCATCTCTTTTATTTACACGGAATGTGTATCTTATTGCATATTTCTTGAGCGAGAGAATAGCCGATAGGGACTCGCTCATTCAGCGGCGGTGGGACAACTGCCTTAAGCGTTTGAAGTTAATTTTGTTTAAAACGCATTGCGCGCACTCACGCATTAATTGAGTTAAAACCACGTAATTAAATTACATCACAGCATTGTTCCACTTTTAATACCACTCTGAGTTGAAAGCTTACAGCCACTTACTGCTCCAAACCTCCAATATCCGACATGCAACAAATGATATTATAATTAAATTACTACAAAACTTTTCACAGGCAAACACGAAGCGATAGCCCGCTATGATAGCAATATCCAGTCAGCCAACAGCCCAGAGCCACTCGCCGGGCCGAAACCACACGGAGGGCCCTCGAAATAAACAGGTACGGCTAACCGTTAACCAATAGCAAAATACAGAATAACTAACGAGCGAACGACTCATCTTGGAGAGAGCACCAATTACAGTCCTATCAAATATAATGGGCTCGACGCTTCTGCGTTCTTTTTTACAGTACCGCGAGCAATTAGGAAAAACTGCACGCCGGCTTCGCTGCAAAGAGAAACTGGTAAATTCTAATTTTTAACGGGGAGAGTAGAACGCCGATACATCACTGAGTGATACTTAAATTAAATCGCGGTTAATACTAAAAGCCTTTCTTTACAAACGGGTTAGTGGCCATTGTCTTCCACTGCACATATTTATAAACACATTCATATTACTTTAGCGGTTAATGCGAGAAATGGGATCGTTCACGCTTATATACATAGTGCCATTCCCTTCTTGAAGCAGATGTTTAGATGGATACTTCAAAAGCGGCGTAGAGCGACGTCTACATACAGTCTACAGGTGCTACGAAGATTTTCTACGAAACGTGGTCGCATTTATGGAATTTTAGCAAGTTAATATCTCATGACTTGCGCAGGATAGTTCTACATAACTCGCGAAGGGTACCAAACTAATGCAATTGGCTGTCATTATTTTAATCACCAGTTGTGTGAAGAGAACCTTCAGTATAAACTCGGTCAAAACCTCCCCTTGGCTTTGTTAGCTATAATTATGTAATTTCTTAGGTATGAACTGAGACAGGACTTTCCCGTACAAATGCTTCTGTGTGTTGTATGTGTGTGCACTATTATGGCTGGCGATATTTAACTGCCCTTAACCATACATAAGTTGTAATCGCAAGTCGGGAAAGAGTTTTGATATTTATCGTATTTATCAAATAAAATATACAGTAATTTTTGTAACTTATGATCATAAACATAAGTAACATTAAATTTTAGAATGTGGTCAAGCAGTATCAAGTTTATTTTGTATTACATCTTTTTCAGTTAATCATAGAGGCATTACCTATGCACAAATCTTAGAAATCCAAAGAATTATAGTTTTACTCGAATTCTAGCTAATATAATTAAACGGGACGATACTTTAAAAATGGATCGTCAATTTAATCGATTTTTGTTGGAATTTTGAAACGTTCTTAATAAAAACGCATCCAGGACGGCTTCGGTTCACGTCGTTCTCGTTTTGGAAAGAAAAAATATTAGCACAGACACTAGATGAATTCACAAAACGAAAAATATCTACGAAAAACTCGCACGAGGCCCGACTTTTAAAGAGCGTAATTTTTCGATCGCAACGTATCGCGTGTTTGCACTCAGAAAAAGATTATGTGCTGAATGATTTGTGAAAATTAAAATTGTGTATACTTCACAGGTAAAATGGCATGTTCGGGCAAAGCATCCTTTCATATTAATTATATTAGTTCTACAACATTTGCCAGTTTTTGTGTACCTAATTTAATGAGTTTCAATACTGCTTTACCAATTACAACGTGTTTCACCACAACCTATTACCTATATTATAAATGTATAAATTAGACGTATTTCGTTATTAACTCGTTCCTACAATGTCAACTTCAACGAAAAAAGTCCATTAAACGCGTTTATTAATAAGAAAAGGGATAGAGGCCGCATACCTCTGCAATTACGGCATTTTACGACAGACAATAAAAGCTTACTTTATAAAAATAGTCCCGTCCACTTCCCTGTGAGAATCTAAAAAGAGTAAGACAGTTTAATAACGAACAATATCATCATACAAAGATGACAGTTTACAATGTGATATTGCACTCGAATTAATGTCTCCACTTTACGACCCGTAGCGTACGAGCTCGTAGACCCGTGTCCGAAGCACTCTCGGCTCAAGCTCAAGGCATTGTGCGTGCATATGGTGTCAACGTCCACTCAAACTGCTATTAATCCTGATACCGCTCGCCCGTAACATCAAACGGCAATAGTTTATTCAATTATCTCGAATTGAGAGCTCTTGAGAACTTGGCGCAGGACAAATACCTTCGCGAAACAATAATAAAACGGCAGATTCTTTCGATTGTCCGCGACTAGGACAATGTTATTTAGAAATTTCATAACTTCGCCGTACTGGAGTTCGCTTCTTGTTGCTTTTGATCAAATTGTTTGTTGCAAGATTGCTCCGGTTTGTGCATGTAATGACATTTTCTTATAAAACGTATAAACTTCTTTGTTCTCTCTTGTTGATTTGTAACGTGAACGCATTTGTTTTTACCTGCAACATGTTTTATCGCATCGTGAGAGATTGCTTGTTGGCTCGCAACTGACTACTTCGTACCATTGAAAATAACGTCATGTATCTCTATTCCCATTCTTAGATACTTTTTGAGAATCACAACGAACATTATAAATGGTGAAGCCATTTGTAATGTTAGTAACGCGACCAATTTTGGGACGTAATATGGATAATAATTCTTTACTAAATTCTGGTAAGGCATGTGCAAATATATTCCTAATTATAATAAAGTTAAGATCAAAGTATAAATTACAAGTTGCTTTTTTAATACTATTTCCGCCGCCATAAAAATATCTTTTTGAACATTATCTGTTCATTAAATCTTCCACAAATCCACTTCGGGTCGTGGTAGGGGTTTCAAGACCTCGTCAACTATGTACGTGCCCTATTTCCGTTAATGGGTTAAAATCGCCGAGAGGACGAGAAAATTATGACCATAAGTGTCACGCACTGCTATCAGGATGAGGGCTATGAGCAATGGAGTCGAAGCAGCAGTTTGCGAATAAACTGGATAAACGAGGTGATTGTCATCAGCAATTTTCTAATCTAAGCAATTCTGTACCTCACCTCTAACGTTTGAATGTCATGTTCATGAATATCTGCGTTTAAATATTTTATGGGTTAGTAGGTATCAGGTACATAGGTACACAGAAATGATATATTTTCTGTTATAAAACAGAAAATAGTTCTCTAATTAATCTTTCAGAAGAATCTTTCATACAGCGAAAAATTTGCTTTCATAACAAAGACACAAAACTAAATAAATAATTATGTTCAATATATTTTTGCTGGCTTCAACCCATTAATGGCCTACTACTGAGCACGGGTCTATCACAACTCCTTCTACCATATTATATCATACTCTTCATAACTGAGGAAGCCTAAAGCATACTCCACCACGCTGCTCCAGAGCGGATTGGTGGAGGGGTTATTGGCCAACCCAAGTGTCGGAATCTTTAATGCCGCACGAAGGCATACGCGACTGCTACCAAATAGTAACAACCGGGATCGACGGCTTTACGTACCCTCCGAAGCACGGAAGCGCCCAAAACCAATTCAACTAACGACCGCGCCCGCTGTTGCTTAACTTTATAATCACTTAAGATCGACGCAAGCCGCCGAACTATATTTTTACTGACATTTTTAAAAAATACTGCAAATATAAATCAATTTATATAGGAATATATTTATATTATAGAAAAATATTCGACAATAGTTACAGGAGAATATACAATAGGTGATTCTCAGTAACCAGATTTATAAAACAATTCTACGCTGGGTTCAAACGTACAACAGGTAGAATAATACAACGAATTTTTCGAAATAACTATCAATCAAATACATTCGGTAAACAATTGAATTACAGCGCGCAATATTTTGTGGAAAATTTTAATAGAACTCCCTGTGCTTCCTGCTTTTATTTTTGTACGTTAATCTCTGTTATTTTTATTTTAATGAATTTATGGAAGCAGTTCTGTTTCATTTCTGTTGTTAGAAATTTACCTTAGAGCTATGTATATGTACCAAACGTATATGAACGTCTCTCTAGTTGCGAGCTTAACAGGATAAACTAATTTTCTTAACTAATTAACTTAAGCTAGAGGACATGTACTTCGCAATAACATGTTACAGACAACTGTTACCCAAACGAAGCAAAGTCTCCTTGAACTTCCTACAAATAAGCCTACAAGTCGTTCTCGAGTGAATGTAACTTTCCGATATCCACAAAACAGTATTGAAATTTGCCGCCAAATTTTGAACTAAAAGCTTAGCTTTATGCCAAAATTCGAATCGGTGCATCTCCTTGCCACCATAACACATGAATCGGGCATACCATAAACACAATTGAATTTTGGTGCGAGCATGCAGCGGGCGGATATTGTTAGAGCCCTCGGCATCGCAGATTCGCGAACTAAATATTACGCACGACCATACCATAATTGGCCTTCGCAAGCAAAGTTACAACGTGTACGATTAAAGAAGTAAGTGAAGAGATAGAAGAACCACGGGGAAAAACATGCCCTTGGATCTACCAGTAAAACTTCGCGATGGGACCGCGGGCAATAAACGGCATATTTTATTTTGATATGTACCTAAATACCCATAAAAACCACCAAACACGAAATTTAATATTTATCATAATATATAACAAGATCTAACAGTGCAATTACGAGTACATCTCAATATAAACGTGATAAGAAAAATATGACTGCAACTATATTGAATTCTTAGAAGTTATTACGTCCTAAGATAACAACCATTGAGGAACGAATAACTTGATCACAATGTTTCTGGACCGTTCTCGTCTTATTGAAAAATTGCATTATGACCATTGACTTATTATTACTATCTATATTAAGTCAATGATTATGACTGCAATTATGCATAACGTACAAAACTTAATTCTTAAACACACCGAACAACCACGTATTATGTAAAATCAGTGAACTTTAGGCCTATAATTCAACGTTCGATCTTCCACGAGTAGTGGGTTAGCGGAGTTCGGACAAAGGTCATTATTTACCGCCGTTTGTCCCCCGCTCGGTGAGCGAGTGTGAGTGCAAATGTGGGGTATGTCTATGCATGGATATACGCGGTCGATACACATTATATCATTGTTTTTCTTTTGAATTATTGATCTTGGCACGCGTTTGAAATGAAGACAAAAACCTATTTCTAATAATCTTCTCATAACAGTTGTCTCGTATACCTATTACATAAAATATGCGCCTGATTACTGTAATATCGGTTGTTTATCAAACTGGTCATTAGCTTTTTTTTAAACAATAACAACCTAGTTGGATATTTTTATATTATAAATGCATAATTTTCTAACCTCGGAGGAACCTCTATTTGAGGCTGATGAATTACGCCAACGGCAAAGGAGTATATAGGTACATCAGGGACCTACAGGCAGCATGTGTGCGAACTCTCTTTACTTATGGTATAAAGTAAAATATTTAGTCGTATTATATTAAGAAAGAAACCCTTGGATTGTGTTACGAATAAAAACTCGTACTTCAATCTTATATATCAGTGAAATCGGGACTATCCACTCCTGTGTTAAGACCTGGCCCTCTTATGCAATGCGAGGTCGAGCGAATCTAAATTCATGAGTACGAACCCGTTTAGACTGGCGCTGTTTCACGCATCTATGCAGTTTCGTTAGATAAAACGCTCATCTATCGTCCAGTTAATTGTTTATTGCTACATTAATGCACCGGCTTCGATAGCCTGAATAATGGTGGGTGCGCACCGCCAAATACGGACATTCTACCGACGATCTTAAAACTATATATTGTTCGCACTAACTAATGCAAATTTTCGTTATGAGAGTTCGTGCCTTCACTTGAATAGTATGGCTAAACATTTTAATGTTTTTATGTCACTACTTTGGAGAAAGATCTTTTCTCGAGCTACCGCGCCGTAAATTCTGAATAGAATTTCAAAATTAGATTCAGAGTTCGTAGGAATTTCGGACCAGGCATTTGATAAAAAAGCCCTATAATCGATTTCGTTACTTCCCCATCAATGTAGCATTACTTAAACAGTATTATGTTGAATTTTGAATCTGGTGTAGATTTCCATCCACACGTAAACTCGTAACTAAAAATCGATAATCGTATGTAGATCGACGATCGACGATCGAAGCAGTGATAGCCGTGTGGTTGAACGTTGGACTGCCGAACCGGAGGGTCCGGGTTCAAACCCCGCACGCACCACTAATTTTCAAAAATTATGTGCGTATTAAAATTTAATTATCACTTGCTTCGGTGAAGGAAAACATCGTGAGGAAACCTGCACACCTGTGAGTTCTCCATAATGTTCTCAAAGGTGTGTGAAGTCCACCAATCCGCACTTGGCCAGCGTGGTGGACTATGGCCTATACCCCCTCTCATTGTGAGAGGAGACCCGTGCCCAGCAGTGGGCCAGTTATGGGTTGTGATGATGATGATGATGATGTAGATCGACAAAGAAATAATTTTCATTTCATTTCATAGGAATGGAAGTTCGATATCATAACGTATTTATATTCGAAAAAATCCGTAGGTGTTGCCTGTTATCTGCCGCCAAGTGCCTGTCGCAGTCAAAGTCTTGTCGCCGCTCCAAATACATAAGCAATTGAAAACCAATTCGTTGATAACTACAATTGCCGACCAGTACCGGATACCGTCCAATTACTGTACGGATATTATTGATCTTTAGTATACGATGGTTCTATTAGCATGCGCCCACGTCAGTCGACTGTCGGCTAATCAATTACGACCTTGGAATTGAGTTGGAATTGTATTAGCGTTATTAATATTGGTTGGGTCCGTGCTCATGTGGGGTTTGCGAGTGCGATCGATACTGAATAACGCATTCCGGTTAACATAGACGTGGACTATTACCAGGCTGCTACGAGTGATACTTGGGATAAATAATAGCTTGGTCATATTAATTCCAAATTTGACTTTCATTAAATACGTTGTGTTCGAACAGAAAAATGACAAACTCACAACAAATATTTTTTTAAACAGGTATTGATCATCTTGCATCGATGTTTATATTATAAAAGACGCAAATGCAATAAATCCTTTGTTACATTGGCACAGTAGCCCATAGACACAACATCGAAACTAAGCGGTGAAACTATTCAAAACAATCGTCAAATGTCCAATATTTGACATTCATCATCACGCCCCATAACCGTCCCACTGCTGGGCATGGATCTCCTCTCACAATGTAAGGGGCATAGGCCACCACGATGACCAATTGTGGATTGGCGGACTTCACACACGTTTGAGGACATTATGGAGAACTCTCAGGTATGCAGGTTTCGTCACGATGTTTTCCTTCACCGAATCAAGTATCTAATAGTTAAATTATAATACGCACATATTTTGTTTTAATTAGAGGTGCGTGCGGGGTTTGATACCGCCCCCTGGTTCGGGAGTCCAACATTCAACCACACGGCTATCACTGATTGACATTTGTAACATAAAAGTTGTCGTAAATATAAAAAAGTAAAATAAATAAACATTAGCTAGTCACTTGCTACGCCGAGTTGACCGTGCCCACCCATTTTACAGTGATTGCCTACGACGCGCTACGACTCGTAGCGGGGCTACGACAAAAGCCGACGGGCCTTTGTTCGTAGGTGTTTGTCTATAATACTCCCGGTGCTAGATAATTTTTACCGCGCTTGGAAACAATACGATATACAACTAAAGATCTATGCGCCCATTATCCTGTCCTTTTGTTCGAAGCATATTTAGTTTTATAGAGTTTTTATCTGTGTTTTTCATCATACAGAACACTTATTGCATTGAGAAGTACTCGTATAATTTAAAAGTGTGACTTTTTTGTAATGGTTGTTCTGTCATAACAAATCTTCAAAATTAATCGATGGATGAGTCTGAGTTTTGTTCTTCTTTCTTTCTCTTTTATGATTAACTCATTGGCAGAACATGTAAGCTGATCTACCTCGAACCATTTAAAGACAAGTGAGTTGTCTTCGTCATTCCATCCGTACTGATTGTTATGTTGTTGTTTGTTAACTGGTTTGTAACATCGTACACTGTTTCAACCAAACATTCAGAGCTAATAAATTATATCGTGATGGCCAGGCAAGACAAAGAAGAGAGTATGCAATCCGATCCCATGACAAGCCAGATCTTGACGAACATTATGGATGCTACCATATTTCGAATATCCCATTTAGTTTTGATGACTGATTGACAACCTCATAACGAATCACAAACCTGAAATAGATCATGTAAACCAAAACCACATGTGGGGCCAAGGAGTGCTCCGGCCAAGACGGTACAAACTACCCCTTCTCGAATTATTTCGTCGGACATTCAATCTATGTTAGAGAGCTCAATGCTAGAGAGCTCTAATATCCAAACTAAGGTTACTTAGCAGACTAATAAAACAAACTAAGTTTAATTTGTCTAGCTTTTATTCTTAACATTTTAAAACACTTAAGGGGCGTCCCCGAGCAAAGGCCCATGAGCGTTTGACCCTCTGTAACGTATGAGCCCGGCGCATGAGTTACAGAGCTGAATACGTGTATAATTTACGACTTTAGGTCATTAAACATTCATTTTAGGTCTTTTCGAAAAATTAAAACGACCAAATGGTTCGTTATTAAATTGTCTATCTAGTTAGTTGCAAATTAAAACATTATGTTGTTCATGAGCGTATGCAAGGAATCTATAATTATTCTTCTCATTTCATTAGTGGTCTTTTCATTACGAAATTTAGTAAGATATTAATCCTATAAAAATAATTGGAACGATCAATACAAAGATAACACATTGTAGAAATTTAATGCACATTTTAATATTTAGTATTTATTTTAACTGACGAGTATGATGCTTATAAGATGCCATATGTCATCGGGGACTTTATTGTAGACCAATCAAAGAGGAAATTCCGCCATTCATTGTTTTTTATATCTCAAAGAGATGAGACAGTATTTTCGCTGAAAGCTCCCACACGGCCTGATTTTTTTCCGCCTTTCACAAATATTTCAACCAATTTACACAAAACTTTAATACATTATACACATATTAATTATGAAGAACCTTTAGGTGTTCAAACCTGACGATTCCTAATTATTTTTTAATAGAATTAATTAATAAATCATTTTTGAAAATCAGAGGTGCGCGCATCGTTCGATCCAAAGCTACTCGTAACAAGTTGGGAAGTAAAACGTTTAACGCCTCTCATTGCTTTTGAGTAGTTCATCAGCTTGAATTTTATTACGCTTTATCAGACAACAGCATCAATCGAACAACGTGAGCATGTACCCAAATAACTTAGAACGGCAACAGCGAGACGCGCTGGAGAACGGTGAGAAAATCAAAAGTATTATTTACTTAGAGGGGCGCACGAGACATAAAATCCGTATAAATAATTCACGCGCACCATTACGCCGAGAGGCAAACGGCGCTGAGGAAACTGCGCTCCTAAATATTTGAACACAGGCGTTATATGTATTGCAATTTTCATTAATCATTAATGTGTACCAGGCTCGCAGGCCCTGCGTCCGACAAGCGCTATACATAACTAATGTCAACTCGGCGTTCTCCTAATCTGGGAGTAACTAATATTGTATGAATGAGTATAACATATAACACATTATGCTCGTATTTCGATAGCTTCCGCTTTATATTGCTTTACATAAGTTATAAGCTATCTCAAACGGTTGGGACGCGTAAAGATGTTGTCCATTCATTCTTGATTTTCACATGCATCTAAGTTTGGCCAATCCGGTTGCAAAATTATATTTTCTAAATTGTATGTAGATTTAATTTAATAAGTAGGAACAAATTACAAGAGACAATAACATTGGAGTATCCCAATACCGGTATTTAAGTGCGATTTAACGTGGAAAACTGCATCCATCACAATATTTTCCAACGTATCAACGGCTTAGCAATAAAACTCTTTACACGTGCCATGATCACGTATTCAACAATATGTATTTAATAACTCTGTGTTCTCCAACAGACAATATACCACAATGTTTACAGCCAATAATATATATATTTAATATATCATTGTAAATTTCATTGAATATTTTATTATGAAGCACTTAATTTATGATAAGGTCACAAGTATTCTATATTTCACTGACTAAATAATATAATCATTGGCAAAGGAAGTGGAGAAGCTTGGAACCCAGCAGACGTCCTTACATAATAAATGTGTACAGTGTGTTGTAGCTACTAATACAGGGGCGGCTAGAATTTTATGATTACCTTCGCCTCATATTCATCACGTCATTGTTATGTACAATTCTGTGTTATTATATTTTACAATGTCAACCTATAAGCGACCCGTAAGACATTATAGTGATGTCCACCACACTGTCAGAGTACAAAATTGGCAAACGTCACACTTATTTAGTCGAATTACGGTAAGTAGTTTAAAAGTTCAACGGACTCTGCTTAGTTCAATGAACATAAATACAGGCTAAATTCATTTTGACCGGTTTTGCCAATAATGCAATGAAATATTAAAAAAAAACAATGATACTATGGTCCCAATTCATGAGACAAAACACTTGTTGTTGTTTTGTCGTCTTATTTGTTAGTACAATCAACATTCGGTGATTGGTTTCTATATTGCCTGTTGTTACAAGGGGTCGCTTGCGCGTATTGTAAACGTAGGACGAACGGTCTCTGTATACTTTTCTAAAATAAAATCCAACTAGAAAAGTAGTGATTCCCGCCCTGTGGTCGAAATTTAAACGTTAACATCGGAATGTTGAAGGTTAAATAACCGTGACGAATCACGGTTACCTTACATTGCTATATTATGATTTATTTGCTTTAATAGGTATTGTTGCCAAAAATCACACTCCTACGTTTCTAATTGTTCTTAAAAAGATAATTATGTAAAATTTCTCTTCATGTATTCATTAATTTGATTAGATAATGCGCATTCATATTTTTTATACACATAAATTAAGGTGATACTTGACAACGATACAATCTGATGGTGAATGGCGTTGTAGTCGAGGTTGGTAAAGGTCCTAACTTTGCAAAAGTCTATTCACTCTTCACTTTATTGCATACTTTTACTTCCTTGTTTAAAAATAAGTTAACACAATTAGCCATCCTATATCCATTAATATGATTGCTATCAAACAGGCAGACGGCCTAATTATATGTGGTCAGCGCTACCCGAGGGCTTCGATTACATCAAAGGCATCATGTACATCCAAAACACTAAAAGCATTAGCGACCCTTTAATGGCCAAAATAGCATAGGGGAATATTAAGTGCTGGCTTTCTAACGCTATAATCGAAAGGCTCAAATATTTCACGGTTTCAAGACCTAGGAGGGTGCAACGTACCCGAGAGATAAATAATCCGTATTAAACCAAATTTCTTTGAAACTCCATCTCATTCTTATACTAAAATTAAAACAAATGTATATATTTATTAATTATTATTAATGCTTTGTTTATCAACAAACTATAAAACAAAATTCTTATTCCTTACAAATTTCCTATACATTTACAAAAAACAAAGAAGATAATTGCAGAGTTCCTACAGTCTACAGTCATAGATAAAATACAATTCCATACAAAAATAAAAATAAAAACTAATCTAAAACTGCCAATATTTATAAGAATCAAATTGCAACTACTATGTACTTTAATGAACAACAGAATACACAATACACGAATTTACCTTTTTATATTTGTACTTTTAAAATTAATATAACATTACTTCATTAAATGCTACAACAGTAACACTATCAGAGGTAAAAAGGGGGCACACAAAGCTTCGTGGGTCGCTCGCATTGTTTAATTCGCGTCAAACACAAACAAAGCGGCTATTGCGGCTCTTCGATTTGTGATTCTAACATCACTATTAGCCTCTGGGGCTCTTGAAATCAGTTTTCTGTGAGCCGAATGCACCTACGATTTCCACGAATAGATGTCTTTTTACAATGGACGCGGCGTGCTGTCAATAGGAGCTCATTGTGGTTGTTTATGCGAAGTTGTCTGTTGTCTGTAAAGTTCGAGTTATCGACAAACAGCGCTGACGCTACGTTTAGTCAAAGGACCTCTGACGTACATTGGAATAATCAACGCGTGCGACTCAAATGACCGACCGAGTAGCCCCCGATCCGCGTGATGAGTACTAGATAAGAACCGCTAATCAGATAAAACTTGTTTACCTGGCTTTTCATTTCACGTCTGTGACAGAGAGTAAACTTTGATACTTTGACATAACGAACAAAATTTGAACTGACACGATAGAAAACAATGCATTGGTTAAAGATGGGATAAAGAAAATAAAAGAAGAAAAAAACGCTTCACACTCATAGCCCCATACTAGGATTCCCTATATTGCGGATGTTATGAACAATACACAAAAGAAATACACACACCCAGCTCGAGAACAGAAATTTAAAGGCATCATTAAAATTTCCGCCTCGCTGGGAATCGAACCCAGGACCCTTGGGATGGCGGTCCAGCATAGTAGCCGCGCTGTAAAGGTAGTCGAAACTTTATTATTATATTTTAATAGTGACAGTCCAAGTGAACAAAAATATTAACGTATTACATTTAAGTAGAGCAACGTAAATCAATGAAAGTCAATCGTGTAAATATCAAATCAGAAAAAAAATCACCTTTGGGGCAAAAAATTACATGGGGTAGTTGCGAGCAAATAAATTATTAACGGTAGGTACACTCAGACGGGGCAATACAATCACTAATGACGTCGGTCCGGCCCCGTAGTGGGTTAGGGCTTTACACACTTGTAACGTTTCTAGAGCGTTTCAGAACGCTCTGCAAAACAGACACGAAACGTATCCATTGTAACTATCGTAGTTGCTGAATCTAAACAGTGTAAGCCTTTATGAAATTTACATAAAATGAGACTTTAATCGATAAAAAACTTTTCTTTTTTAGATTCTTCCTCCATTTTTTGTTATTATAAAACAAGGAGCTGTCTTTAATAAATCGTTAAAATCTTTTGAACCATAAATCTTCAACAAAAGATATTTAGACTACACTTGTAATAATTAGTTTTAATAGTTTTGGTAGGTTGCCGAATGACCATTTAAAATAGCCCTAACGTGGGTTTCAACAGCAGTTACTGCCAAAGCGCTGGTAACCGAGAGAAACACATGTTCATTCCAAACATAATAGTAATATTATTATTGGACTGTCACCGGGATATCGGAAATTATAACATTATTCATGTAATGAAGTTGTAATTGTAACAAGTTTTTTACTACTAACATTATGTAACATAGAAAATATACATTTATAAATTAACTAGCTGACCCCGCGAACGTTGTTCCGCCTAACAGTCGATTCTTTTTTTTAATACTTATGCTGCTTTCGGGAACCCCTCCACTAACACTTAAACTTTATGGTATGGTATTAAAGTTCAAATTGACTTTTAATTATTATTACGAATATTTTGTATGGGAATATAGAAAAGTGTTGTTTTTAGACTTTTTCAGGCAATTTTTTCTCTCCGTAAGAACCGTCCTCGTACTTTAAGGAATATCATAAAAAAAGAATTAGCAAAATCGGTTAAGCGGTTCTCGAGATTTGCGCTTACCAACAAAATCAGCGATTCATTTATATAGTATAAGATAACACTATTTGGTAGATCGATCTAAAGTATCCATTTTATGCTTGACCGACTGTAAAAAAATACTTAATGAATACAACATAAACATTATGGCAGCAGTAATTATGTCCAATCCGAAGCTCTCTGTTTATTGCCACATGATGTGGTCAAAGGGAGCGTTGAAAGGTGAATTGAAGAGGCGAAATTGCTGTCTCGCCCCTCAATTAGAGCAAATTAAAGCGAACGTGCAAGTACCGACGCAGCATTTCATCATAGACACCGTTTCTCGACAGAGCGTGTCCACGCCAAGCCGGGAATACTATTGATGTCGAATCCACGTATAAATTTGTACAGCAATTTCACACGATAACATCCGAAATGTCGCTCCTCACCGTTGGATGGCGCTGTAAGTGTAACGTTTATTCAAACTATCGACTGCATTACCAGGTATACGCATATAACGACGGTGTCCCCTCAAAACAATACAAATATCCAATCTCCCTATATCATCAAAACACGGGCACCACCCAGAGTCTAATTTGCTTAGAGTGCATTCAATTTCTCGCAGAATTACCATTAAGTTTCGGTAACTACTAATTTCGAAACAAGCTGCAGGCTTCGACGAGATCACGATCGTTCGTGTCAATAGCGGATCCCCTTTTAACCAAGGTATCGGCATCTGCCGCACGATTAAACAAATGTGTACCTTTCCCGGTACGTAAAATAATATCTCGCGTACGGGATTTCTAATCTAGATTCCCATATTGGATCGGAATGCAGTGCGTAGTCTGATTAGTGGATTATCAGATAGTCGGGATGAATTTTGATGCAACACTGATATTTCACTCGAACGATTCTGCTTTCTGATATAACGCATTCCTATTAAGCAATTTTGAGAAAGTGATGGATTTTCTGTAGTTGAGAGACTGACCTACCTATCATAATAATATGATTATACAATAAAATATGTTATGTTATGATAACATCACTCAATTATTCATTGACATACACCTATATCCTGTGATGACTACCAGTAATTACTATGTATCTGAAATAGATACACCATTCTACCCTTTGTCAACATGTAGGTACAATAATTTATAATGTAATTAAGGGCCGGCATTGATAGCATGAAATTATACGCAATCCTCTCTCTGTGCACTAAATATGAGTATCGCTCCCTTCATAAACTAAAAGGGAATGGATGTGTAAATAATTGCTAGTTTTCATTAATTAGTGCCCTTTGATATCCCCCGTGACAATAATGAGTGACCCCTCCGATGCGCGGGTGGAATCTACCTACTTGTAGAGGTAGCATAATTAAATATTTCCAAGCCTGAATGCCCGTACATCTTGCAGGCAATGCTGGCTCACGTGAAAATGGTTTCGATGCTAGTTTTGCAAACGAGCGGACACACCGGTATAGGAAGTATTGTGTGTAGATGCACGTAAACACGGGCGTGGGGAGTGCTTTGCAATTCCGATTCATTATGTATATAGAACGGCCGATTCGGACGGATGCGTCTTCGAAACGTGATGTGCACGAATTCGCTCGCTTGCTCCGAACTGCGGATATTCGCATAGCTCTGCACTGCAAGATATCAGTTTCGGGAGATCAAAATTGAATAGAGAAAAGATAAGCTATAAAAATGTTCTAAATTTTCGTATTTTATCAGCCTGGCTGTACTCTTCTTCAAAAATGTACAGTGAGAACTTTAATATTGCTGCAAATCGGTAGTCTGATCTAGTTTCGAGCCGCCGTACCTGGGCAAAAGGTTAAATAAATAAATAAGTATTGCGACCGGCAGCATCTCAGTAAATGAGCTTAAGAGTTCGTTACGTTCATAAAAGAACCTCGCTATAGAGGACTGCTGAAGTGATATATAAATCGCGTCTTGGATTTTTTTTTTTTAATAATAGTATCTTTATTGATTCATTTCATATACATGATATTAGTGAATCCTCTGGTCCCTGAGGTAGTCGAAACTGTGTTTCAAGGACCAGCGTCTTCTCCCATTTATATAGAAATTATAGAAATTAATCCCCGATAATAATAGAAACAACATTCTGCAAAAATATGCTAACGCTGAGATAGGATTTCTTTATGTTAATCAAGCAAACAGTTACAGGTGTAAATATCCAGTATTCTAATGTAACAGGGACTAAAACAAGGTATAAAGAGACAACAGGAGTTAAACGATTAGTGTGCGCATTCTACAAATGAGTCCAATTTGGCAAGCGGAAAATGTAAGGGCTAAGTAAATAAACAGATTACACGGAACGTCGGAACTAATCACGAACATACGGCTCGGATCAGGTGTATCACTTGAAATTTGAATGAACCAGACAGCAAGTAGGGGCACAAAACATTCTGTTGTTACTAATTATGCACTATTCGGACGCGTGTTTAGTTAGCGGCCGAGCTTATCTGACAGCCACTATAATCAAATTTCGACATTGCCATTGCCGTGTGACAGTGTGCGATGTTGTCTAATTACGTAGTACCTACCCACTGTTTCTTTGAAATACAATTTTAAACACGTTTTAGAAGTACTGAAGTATGCTGTAGAACAATCAGTCAACTCTGAACTGAAAAGTTTATTACGAAATTACAAAAAAATAACTACATTTACAAGTATCTTTCGATTGTCGTAAGAGTTAGAGATTTTCAGACCGAATTCGTAAACTACAAACGAGTGGTTTTTTTTCAGTTTTAACCCGTAATAGGTTTGGGAGTACAGGAGTTTAATTTTTAAATTATTGGTAGATCAGATCGGATCGGATTCGTAGATACTTCCGTATATGGCCATAGAATACGTTTATATCATAGAATATAACTCTTTGCATCTATAAGTGTTTGACCACACGGAAAAAGATAAAATGAATCTAAATAAAGTTTCCCTACTGGTGTAGTCTGATAAATAAGTTAATGAAAACACAATCGAAAACACAATCGTCTTAGTTACTGAAGTGTTTGCCAAGTTGTTGAAATGAAATTTTATTATTCTTTTTTAATACTTCAACATTAATATACAAAAACATTCAACAATGTAAAAACACCACAACGGTCCAGTTTACATTTATTAAATAACAATTGTCTATTACTAAATACACAGGAATCAGTTATTCATGAATATCGGCTACAGAGTGATACAGTCTATGACATGGTCAGAAACTATTCCAGTTTAATCTAGTAATGTCTCAAAGGGCGCAGTTCATCGCTGCAATCAATTGGTTAATCTACACCGGGTTTGACTCTAACTTCGGCTAACCTAACCCAGATGAGCATGGCACGACATACCACGCCCACCGCTGAACACACATGATTATTTCGATCAATAATATATTCACCAAAATGATGATTTAATTTACGAATACAATACCCTCTTTGCGCTCGGCGTGAACGCACCCTAATTGTTCTAGTTCGTATGGAATACCTTAAAACTACGTTGCTTTTCTGTGAATCAGAATTAATATGCAAATAATTAGAGGCCGTGGATATTTGAAAAGAACGAAACTAGAGGACGCACGGTTCGCTTACGGATTTTAGGAGTAGTTTTCGTGTTCGAGTTTTCTTTGATGTCAGATCTTTTATGTTTTGCAGTTAGTAAAGATAGATATCGCGCCATTGTTGTCCTACGGATGAGCTCAGTCTAATCTCAAAGCCCCTTCTTCTCTAGGATTACAATACTAACAAAGAGTCATAATTTAATATTTGCATTTCGGTATCCTTAGTCCATGAAAATTAATTTCTAATAGGTTCGGAAATTTTTCAATACTTCTCTGATTTTTCTTTTATTTTATAATATGTATTAAAGTTTGGCTATATTTGTATTTTTTTGGTAATAAAAGCTAGTTTTAAGAATCTTTACTTATCGACGGCTATCGCCACTATTTTAACGACATTAACTTGAACCGCCTGATAATAATAAGCAACAATGTTCGATTTAATTAATCTAATGCTACACCGGAACAAACACCTTAATACAATGTATTATGAATGAAATGCTAATTAGATAGAATAAAAGACAATAGATAAATCTAATAATAATAATAGCATTCCTAGGAAAAATCGAGTTATTATTAATTGACATCATTATTGTAATTGCTTTTATAATTCAATAGATGATTTAATCATAATATTCTTTTACTGAACATAATTAGGACGTTTCTAGGGTTATAATTATTATATCTTAACAAGGGCAAACCAAGACATTAATTACCGATAAAATAATAAAATAAATACATAATTATAATTAAACTGTAACCGAACAAAACTTACAATCGCGAATTTCATAAGGAAAAAGGTCGGTATATCGTTCGTCTGTGCGTTTGTTCCCGCGGGTTGGTGACTGATCTATTGTAGGGAGAATTAGGTAGCGACATTGATTGCTTGTTTTATTTCAACCATAAAAAAGATAAGTTAGTTAAAACATAAACATATTTTCGAGGGCGGGTAAAAGGGAAAAGTTTCCCAAAGCGTAGCGACGACGACGTATTATTGTGATAAACATACCACAATAATACGTGAAAGAATCGGAATACTTATATTATGTCGTGAATTTCCAACTGAGTATATTTTACTCTACTCTTTTATTATTTCTCTAGGTAGGATAGGACAGGCAAATTGCGATGTCAGGAGGTCGATAGCCGATCCCGCAAGGAGTGCGGAGGCGCTATCACAATTTGTTGACACTTTACTTCATTCGGCAAACCTCGACGTTATGTCAGTTAGTCCGGTGGTTTCGGATATTTTGTGAATTCATTATTATTATGGCTCAGCTTATCCAGCCTGTTTATACGAAATCTTTGGATGGGATGCATGTTACTATCAACCAGATCCTTTCGCTACTAACTACGAGTATGTACCTACAATATAACAGTAATGTTAATCTTGCTACTTTGCGTGAGCTATACTCAATTCAAAGAACGGATTTAGTTACCAGTCGTTTGAATAACATTAAATGGAAATTTATGTACATTATTTGAAATATTTTATTCATATCTGATAACTCAATAGCTAACTTATTAAGTATTTGTGGTTAATTAAATCTGGTATCAAACGTGATACATGTCATTTTATCATTCTAATTAACAACAATTCAAGATTACTCGTTGTTAAGAAACTTTTCTCACGTTTTACAATGTACCTACTTAAAATATTAACAAAAACTTAACTACTGCTGCAATGAATTTATCCGAAGGACATCTATTGCATATTTAGAAATAGGTAAGCAATAATTCATCGATAAGCTTCTTAACGATATCAATCTACTATTTACTGCCCTGGCTTCGCTTAAAGGAACAACGCCGTAGCACCCGCAGGTGATTGACAAGGTAGATGCAGTTGCTTAGCCGCCCAGACCACATACCCTCACGACTATCACAAAATAATTATCTTACAAAATATACATAGTAGCTTGTTTGTGGCTCCGAAGTGCCGACGTGTTTTTGAATCATTGCCCCTAACGTGAAGTGTGACGTCATTGTAACATTCCGCCTGAGAAAGTTATCGCGTAAAATTATCGTCCGTCAACCGATTTAGCAGACAACCATTTTGTCTCACAAATAGTATAGTCCTAAATAGCTGACTATAACGCGTAACTAATAATAATATACTTGCTAAATTGGAACTTAATATGCCAAGCCTGGTACTATTTAAAACTAACAGCTTTTCCATAGTCCCAAAAGTACCCCGACCTCTCTACTGGATCGAACATAACAAATTAAGCGACGCAAAAGTTCAGGCGAATTTGAGTAAACCTCGGGCAATTGGAAATAATGCGCATAGAGGCTTTTGCCGTACGAGAAAATAGATTATACATCTCCGTCGTATATTAGACCGAAGCGACCACAGATCCAAAATGAAGCCTCGTGCTAATTCGTAGCTCGGCTGGCTAGTGCGGCTGCGTTCGCAAATCAAGTTTGCCTGCTGCACATCCCTTGATAATTTGTTCTAATTGAAATTCAAGTCATTGACACGGTCAACCGACGTAATCGAATATCCCGAAACACGCCCATGCCCGATGCATGCTCGATGCTCACAATATTATGCAAAATACGAACGTATTATGATAAAGAATATGTTTCAGTAACAATATTAATTGTAATGATCACTAAGTTCTTATTTATAGTATTTGTTAACTACGCAAAAGTTTTAATGGCGATTTCCACGGTCATATGGAGTTTTTTACAGAAGATTTATGTTACGCGTACATAGCTATAATAAAATTGTAACTGGTCGATGTTTATGCGCATAGCAGTTTTTGATGAAAAGTAATATGGGTAGTTTTTATAAGAGCAATAGAAGCCCAAACCATCATCGTTAGAATTTTGGTTTGTCTGATTGTTGAATTGCAGGAGGTCTTACATTATAGTGTCTTCATCTTACAAATTCGCGCATATTGATACCTGGCGTCGCTTAAAAGCATATTTTTGAGTAATTATCCTGGGTAAGTCGCAATGTTAGGTTAAGAATAGTAGATAGATAGAAAGTAGGAGCTATTATACCACGAGCAACTTTTTGCGTCAAATTACAAATAAATACTTTGCTCACATATCATGCACTGGAAATGTAATGTCGTATACTTACTTAGAATAATTACACTATAGAAAGACAGTCTTCATACAAGCGCTCTGTCTAAAGTGAAGCACTAAACCGAAACTTTCCCGAACTTCGGCTGCGGATAATCATAATTATGTTTTTAGCAATTTTAGCAATTTTCAGATATTTAGTGACCCAAATAACTGGACAAATCGTCATAATTCTTTTTTTTCGCGAAACACGTTTGGCGTGCGTTGACATTGAACACTACGGAGCTGCCCGGTGTTTGGAGTCATTTCTGACTCCAATTAAGGTGCTTCAAAATGGCCGCGCGGACTTGGTTTCTATAGTAATTATTCTAAGGTCGTATAATAGTTATATCCAATGGATTTGCGCAGGGTCTATGGGCTAATACTGTTCTTCATACGTTAACCACAATTGCGAGATCTTTATCTAGACATTGAGACGATTGTAGCTGAACTCTCTTCTCCTCAGATAAGCCCTCTTACGGGCTACGGATTTTATGTAAAAATCATTCTCAACGGTTAAAAATTCCAAAAATACATCAATTATCCTAAATAGATTTTGGAACCTTTCTATATTTAGAGGACGTTAAACGACCATTACGGATTAGGTTTGTTTTTGGTAGGTGAGGTGTTAAGTGACTAACGCTTTTAACTTACCTACACGACCCCGCACGGGCGGGTTGCCCGGATAATCGCCCGCAGCAAATGGGGGATCAAACTCGATGAAAAAACTACCCGTACAGCGATGACGTTGCGTTCAAACCGCATTGTGCGCTGTAGTTGTGGGCCGGAGTTGCGTTCGGAATCGCGCCGGTGTTAACAATTCACGCAGCCCGGCCCGAGCTCGATGGCCTTGCGTCCAAACTACGGAAAGTTATAGTAGCGGGTAGCGATTTGTAACCCCCTAACCATAGCAAGGTCTTTTGGAAGCTGAATTGAGGATCATGTGAGACAAATGTTGATGTATTATCTTTATCGCAACTGATTGTTAAAATTGATTGAACCAGGATTTTCAAATCTATGACTTTTACAAACTCAATATAAATTTCTACACCAAAACCTTATTTGCATAAGTTGAGTGATAATAAAAAAAAACTTGTTTTATAATATTAATTCCAATGCATGTTAATTTTGTATTAGCAGACGATCGACGCTACCTAAAGCCTTTTACAACTAACATTAACGATGACAAAGGGGATCGCAAGAGCTAAAAGTATTATGGTGTTAATCACCCATCCTCATTGCGACCACAACTCCGTTATTTAAATCATTTGATCAGACTGACAAGCCACTGTCCTACAATTGGGGCTATTCAGAAGTGGGATCAACAAAATTATACGCAAATCACAAGTTTAGGATGCTGTGATTTTATAGCGACAAAATAAATTAATATTTGTCGCGTGCTTTTGGACAAAGCTGAAAGTTGGACGGTAAAAGTTGCGGCGCGGTGCGCGGCGCGGGGCGGGGCGGTCCGTCATCGGTATAGGACTAACAGGTTGCCAGATTTGCCACTATTTTTACACGGCCCGCGCCCTACCAATGCCAGTGATGTGACGGAGCACACCTGTTGTTTGCTGAATTAAACGAAAAGCCACACACTGTCAACGGCCTTGAAAACCGATAACGGATGAGTTTTCATCAAAGCTTGCCCGTGTCATTGTTCGGTACCGATTTAAACCATTTGTCGATGATGTCAAGGACAAACTTTAATTCATGCAAAAAGCAAATATAGTTACAAGTAGTGACTTATACTATTCTTTTTTTGTAATTTCGTCAAGAAGATACCTAAATCTTTAAATACTAGCGGATATGAGAAGGATTGCGAATTTAACAAAAACGATTAAGTCTTTAATTTTACGACCACAAACAAGTAAGTGTTACGTGTACGTGTAGTTAGATGTAACCGCAAAATAATAACCCTTTCCCATAACAGTCATGTCCCCAGGAAAGTCAACCGATAATAACTTGCTAACGTTAATAAACTAAACCCGCTAAACGTACCTACTCAAATCGGTTACTAATATCGAATTCTTAACATGATTACCATTTAAAAAACGGTTAAATCAAAAAATCACGTGAAAATGAGGTTGACAAGACTCATTAACATTAAAGGGCTCTAAAACAAAACCGAATAGAGAGCACATCACTAGATCACTATCATGTTTCAGCGTGATTTTGAATGACCCGCGTTCAACCAATTAAACGGTTTTTACGTGGCCGCACATAATGTTGGCTATTTTAAAACGATCCACGCAGTGCATGTGCACTAGCTTTAGTGTGAACCCTATGTTTGTAAAGCTGCGACCAGATTGGCTGGCCATGGCTGAAAAGTTTGATTATCTAGGGGAGTTCGAAAGCAAATAGGTAAAATCTCAGGTATCATGCATTTAAAATATTTTTAATACATACGTATCTTAATTATGCTTAAACAAAATGATTTTGTCGTCTTATGACGGCATAAGAATGGCTTGCCCTCGGGGCGTCGCGGTAGAATGCGAAACCGATCCCCCAGCGCTTCATCATGACGAAGAGAGAATGCTGGGTTTTAGCAGTATTTCGGCATCCGCCGACGACGACGCCGACGAGACCTGCATATCCGTGCAATAACGCGTAAATAGTAATAATGCGTAAATGCATTTCCCAGTAACGAAAAACATGGGGGTCTGTATTTAAAATCAGCACAAGTATCTGATTCAAAAAAAGTGCGTATTAGCTAATTGTCAATTTTAAAGAAAAACATCTTGAGGAAAGTTACACATCTGAGAGTTCTCCATAAAGTTTTCAAAGATGTGTGAGGTTGCCAACCCGCACTTAGCCAACATGGTGGACTTTTGTCTATAAATATAAATTTGATGATGATGAGAATATACGCGAATATCGGCTTTCTGAGCTACATACAGCGTCAGTAGTAAAGCGGGCCCCTATACCACCTACCAGATCCTTATTACTTGTAGTAGATACTAGTACCTAATTCTAGGACTAAGCAGCAGCTGCTTGATAAATCATAAATTAATTATACTCAAGGCAACCTTAGCATTCGTAACTCGTCCCAATTTTATGTACAAAACGTTGACATTTGACAGCGAGGCGCAACATGAGCGCGAAGTGATTTTTAATCGAATATTCGTTAACAATTTAATAGCAATCAGTGCACTGAGACCAATATGAAGCGGTAAACACACCAATTTCAACGTTAACGTCACTGGTTTATCAGTATGTCAGTTAAACTGGTTAAATGATGAATTAAATTGCGAGTAAAACTCAGCCATTGGTGTGAAAAAGGGACGAAGGGCCAATTAAAATATCGCGTAGTTCGGATTGCTGCAGAGTACCCGCGGTGATAGACAGCGCTTGTCATAGAGCAATTGCGGTCAGAGGGAAACGATTTGGTTGAACTGCAAAGTAAACGGCTGATGCGAAAACAATTGGGATTGGTTTTTAAACAAACGACGGGTTAAGCATGTATGAACCCACATTTTTAAATTCGCTAAAGATTTCTTATAACAACAAGTGCAGTTGACGCACTCACCAATTGCGCTATGTTAACAAAAAACAGCAACATTTGTTACGTAAAACATTTCACTGTTGATTCTAGAAGCAAATTAAAATAATATTTGATTTCAGACGCCTTTGTTAAATTTGAAACAAATATCTCCCTCGTACGCGAGTCCAATCTCCTTGAAACAAAACAAAAACCAAAAGCATTTCACGCTACCCGTTAATCAATAACGGATTTGCAATCCTATCTCACTCTTATTTGGGAAGAAGGGGTATTTTGTGGTAGAAGTGAGGAAGCTTAGAGATAAAGGTCAATCGTTATTAAATCTTTGTTGTGCTGAGAAGTTCCATTGTGAGAAATTCTGCTATTTCTATTGTGCCGCACCTGTTGTTATGGTTATCTGTTCAACCCATTACTGACCTACTGCTGAGCACGAGCCCCCTTATTAATGAGGAGGACTCCACCACGCTGTTTTCAGGCAATGGGTGAATTTCGCCACCGTCTACAAGTTTATAATAACTCAGGTGGGTAATCGGGCGGTCCCGCAACCAGAAGACCTCGGTTCGAGACCAGATGTAAACCTAGTAATGCTCGGTCATCCAGGTATAGTACATAGTACGCCCGATGGTTCTAGGCCGCTCTGAAGTTAGGCTTTCGGATATAGTGCGCAGGCATTGTACTTTAGAGAGAGATAGCGACATGAACACTGAGCGTGTGACTGAAACAAACAATGCTCAAAGTGACACCCCGCGCGTCTTGCCACCATTTCGACCCTAAAATTGACTTTTGCGCAGTGATCCGAACAAAGTTCAGAGCGGTCTAGAACCGCCGGCCGTACTATACCTAATACATTAGAAGAGTATCAAAGTAGCTCAAGCGATTGCTATTGTATCGCTAAGCTATCACTCGGAGAATACTAATCCAATTATGTTGGTCTCCTAAGGGTTGGCCGTCAATATTTAGTTTGGGGGCATACGGCGACCACTTGAGACGGCAATAACTGGCTAAGCAAACGTTCTGAGGATCTCTTACTGAGAGGGTAGTTCGAGGGATGCAGTTCAATGATTACAATACCCATTTCAGTTGTAGTTCCAAGTATATTGAACGTTCACAACGGTAATCAATAAAGGAGTTCAGGTTAAGTCCGGTATGGTATTTATACTGGGAATATAAGAAAGTGGTTTGAGTGGAAATGTAAGATAATTTAAGTTTGTATGGTTGCTGAAGAAAAGAAATATCGAAAAATCATCGCCGACCTTCTACCGCGTAATAATTGTTTTTGCAGCAATTGTGTTCCGATTAGAAAGGGATTGAGCCGGTCACACTTTTTAGAAGCGACCATCTTAGTACTCAAGGGTAGCAACGCATCAGTGACCGAATTAGACTTGTTCTAATACTAACAATTACTAATTGGATTACTATTACTAACAATAACTAACAGGACAACTATTTTATAACCCCAATCCTCATTTTTACTAACAAACTAACCAAATATCTAACACCGTCTTCTAACCGGACTAATTACTTAGTCCCCATTTGAGTCTTGTTTAACATTAATAAATAACATTTTATTGTGAACCTCGTGGCGTTCCTTGGTACCATAACAAGCTGACAATGTATGATTTAATTTAGGAAATAGTTTTAAATTCTTTAGACAAGCCAATAGTATAAGTCCTTGAAATAATTAAAACTGTTTGTAGGCAAGTGTTGGTCGAATAGTAGATACAATCAGTGTAAGTTAATAAATACATACTTAAGCACGCAAAGTGACGTCTGCCAATCCGCACTTTGCCGGATTGGGAAGCGTGAGAGCAGTGAGATGAAACCCAAACCCAGCAGTGGGGCAGTTACGGGTTGCAACGATGATAAGTAAAAAAAAATATGACACATCTTTCTTTTATATAGTGTACAAAATAAATGATAGACCGCCAACGGGAAAGTCATAACTACACCACACCCATGAATATCACGTTACGTATGCATAATTTGAAAAATAATCGATGCCCACCCTCCCCCGAATTAACGGAGTCTGTTCTCGACCGAGGGAGTCATCGGCCAAAATTTTTATTATGCACATTTTTTAATTTTATTATTTTTTTCTCCCCCGCTGTCGCCCGTGCATGTGCTGGTATTAAATCAATACCGGCCGAGGCAACTTGCTATTCTATTTGCATGGGGCGAGCTTTCCGAGCTCACCTTATGAGCACGTGCGCTTGGGACTCTGATTTCTCACTAATGGAGGTCGGCGGTATGGAATTCACTCGGCCCGCTCTAACACAACGTCATCTATTTTGTGTTGGACATACTTAATGCACGCTGCATTACGCGACGCCGTATTTTTCCAACTACATTTTTGAGTCGATCTCGTTACGTAAACTACCTGTTACCCAGCACAATTTTACTTTGTTTTATTTGCCGATGAGTTTGAAATCCATGAACTTTAATTTTGATATTGGACACTTGGGCTTTGCAAATAAACCTGGCTGTTATTGTATTTCGAGTTTGAACGCACTTTGTTTATTTGTCATCCAAGGAAAATTTTTGAAATTCAAATTGTTCGCCGAATATTACAAAGTGGAGTTATTTTGCTCGGTTTATCTTAGGTAGGTACAGTCACGAGCAATAATATATATACATACATTGTCACGTTTTCTAAAATATCTTAACTTGAACAACAACAACAACAATTCGTTCTAAATTGTATATTATACCTTATTTTGACATCGTTTAATGGTTAGTTAATTTAGAACGAATTGTTGTTCACTTCTTTCTAGATTGGTACAAGTTAAGATATTTTAGAAAATGTGACAATGTATATTATTGCTCGTGACTGTACCTACATAATGCATAAGAAATATGTTTAGCGTGGTCGATGAGCTCAACAGTATTTTTGGGGGACGCAGGTTGTGAAACAATCTACACTCTGAGCGTATGCAATTTATGTTGCAGACAGTTTGACATTTGACAAAATAGGTAGTGACCAAAACGAACTATTTTTCGTAACTCACCCGCAACACTGTGATAGGTACACACAAAACTTTTTTAACAAGAACTTTTTTAACAACATCGATTTCATTTCGTTACATAGATCGTTAAGCATGACACATTATCGAGAAAAGCATTTAACACTTTAAAACTGTGCAAGAAAAGCTAAAAAAGCCTTAACGTCGAAACGACAGCTTATGTACGGAACTGATAGCCACTTTGGACCGCCGCTCTAGCGCTCAGAGACCCTTACATAAAGTGAATTTCATGAGCTGCCCGCTTCTACACCTTCGCTTTGTCTAAACAAGCGAGGTGTAAAACTAATTCACAGTTGTTTTCTCCATAAGCCTTTCTTTTTGTTTAAACAAAAGAGCATCTGGTTTAAGTTACAAAGTGATACTATGCTAGAATGAGCGGGTCTTTTGATGTTTTATGTCGACTTTTAGTGAGCATTTCATCTTCATAGGCGATACATATACTTATATCATTATCTTTTTGGTAACAATGTTTAGAAATTGCACTTTGTTAACAATGGCAACTCGTACCAGCTTAAAAAAGGTAAACCAGCAACATCTTCATCGATTTAATAACTTCATAGTTACGCATAAATTTTTCATTTTTTCTCAAGCCATGTAATATATTTGAAATATTTTACCTAATTATTAAGGAGGTAAAATATAAACCCAAAAATTAAGTTACATTTAAATAAAGGTACATAAAGATCATACTATAAACATAACATAAAAATACGAGTAGGTACATATAAAAATATATCTAACACTAACTTTTTATTCCTTATAAGTATTTGTGTGTACAAAAAAAACAAAAGAAATTAAAGAGGCGCGACTAAACTCAACACATCACGGTCACCAACGCATCTGTTAAAACTGGCAACAAATAATCAGAGGTGCGCAAAACAGCTCCACATCAAACAAATAGTCATTAGTCGCACCTTCCTAAATGTTAATTATCAGTGACGAAGCCAGAAAAGGTTGTCGGGCGGTCACTTTGCCGCTAAAGAGCGTAATGAGTCGGGCCAGTTCCGCACCTTCGGTCTCAAGTACTAAACAAGCGCCGGCAATAGATGCATCCGCTATGTGTTCCTGTCTTGACGCGTAAATTGACGCTTGATTCGCGTAGCGAGTGTGCGTTTTCTGTCAAACGAAAATGCCTCGGCTGCTATGGACGACGTTATTATTTCAAGTCAATAGCCGACAACCGAACTGCCAAGCCATCTAATGGTAAGTGGTATCGTCACATTGCCGTCAATACGGTACAGTACAGTAGGTACTATAGTACAGTCTGTAACATAAGATCCAAAATTCAAGTTTGAGTATTACTGACTGACTAGCATTCGCCTGTATGTATTGTAAAAATTCAACATTCTTATTGATGGTACAAATTGTAACATTTAAAGGTAGGTCACATTACTTTGACTTTACGTGTTGCTGGAATGAAACACAGGGGTGTCTCTACAGTTTCATTATAATAACATAACTTTGATAAAAACTAACTTAGTTATACAACTTTGACCCATAACCTTTTTGGAAAAGCTTCTTAAAATGATTGTTAAAACAATATTACTCCTTCTGTGTAACTTAAAACATAAATGCATCATTGCAGAAAGTAGAGATAAAAAACAGCATTCAAAACACTATAGATAGTCCGAATTGCCTTATCAACTCATTAAATTAGTTTTCAACCTATTTACGAGCAGCTCAAGAACCATAGAAGTAAGCGAATCAGTGTGCCAGTGGAACGTTCAACGTAAGTAAAATTTATTATTGCCTTTATCATTTAAAGTAATATAGGTTTGCGTTTTTCATCATTATATCTCAGTACCAACAATTAACAGTAGAGCGATATTTTAAAGAAAACAAAAACGCAATAATTACAACTTCTTATTCCTTGAAATCCATAAATAATTCATTCGAGACTTTATAAGGCGTACTGCACACTGTGCATACAAGAGGTGCGCTTAGACAAGTCAAACTTCTAAACGTCTAAAATGTTACAATGTTAAAATTCCAAATGTTACCACCGGCTTCGCACGTAATCATTTCTTTAAGTAGTGCACTTCTAGATAACTCTAGAGTACTTCATTAATACTTTTGGCTCTTATTTATAAGTAAGGTACAGTTATATAGCTGGAAAGTTCACGACGCTAAGGTCGCCAGGTGTAACGTAGGTAAGTCAATTTGATTAATACAAAGAAATTTTTGCTTCTATGCCGAAAAGTTACTGAGCCGAAGTTGTATTGAATTGAATTTGCAACGAATTGAATTTGAAACGAAAAATGTTTTTTGCAAATGTGACGCCAATAGTTTGCCAGATAAACCATAAAAACCATCTGCACCTTTGTTTCCACGATAGTGGCCGCAGGTTTAGGGTTGCGACCCTACAAACGTGTATTTAACTTTACTAATAACTTAAAAATAATATTACGACCTCTGACAAATACAACCCCAAATATAACTTTTCAATTGACTGAATTCGATACGATAAAAGGTCAGCGTTTGTCCATATTGACAACGCGAACGACCCTGTTATAGCGTTCAACTATGAACTTTTTAAAACATCAAATATAATAACTACTCGGGGCGGGCAGCTTTCGGAACGAACGCATTAAAATTGTATGGCTTTCGTTGCAAGCAATGTCTTACTCACAAATAAAATCATAGTAAGTGTCCGTTCATACGAGCGACAGTCGCAAATATCGTCCGTTTTAATAGTCGCAGCGACTTCGCACATTGGGACGTAAAATGTCGACAGTGTGAAAAAGCTGTGCATTTTCATACAAATTCTCGTTGGCGTTGCGATGTCGTGGTGCTGTCCTGAACAGACTCCATGTGTGAAACGACAATGATAAGGAAACGTCACGTTCACCTTCCTTCTAATTCGTTTCCACGTGACACTCATATTTTGTGTGTGTTGCGCCTAATTAACAAACACGCACACACTACAAAGAACGCTCGCGCCCCGCTTTCGGCACAAATAAAACGGAACATACCATATCCAACAATTTGTAACGCATGCCTTAAAGAATGCACAGAAACATAAAATAAATATAAATTAATATACAAGCTCGTGTAATTTTTTGAAACAGAATACAAAACAACCGCAGTATCTGAGTTAACGGATGTAAATTTAATTTCATATAATTTTACATCGTTATACGCAATTAACTTTTTATGTTTTCAGATGAATTAATGTGCTAAAAGAAGCTTAATAACAAAATATGAGCATTTTAATACCGGTAGCGGTCGCGTTATATTTAGATGTTCCAGAATACAATTTAATGAACTGCCCGAGAAAGCGACACAAGTGTGAGGTTACTTTATTGCTTATAATTACTGGCGGTAACGTATCACTATAATTTGGCTACTTAATAATATTGTAAGGTATACATACTGCCTCGCTTTAACATAACGATAGGTAGGTTTGATGCCTTTGAAAGAACAGTTGCCGAATTTATTTATAACAAAAAATACAATTTATCCTAGTATTTAAGTATATTTTCCGTAACCTCTCAGCTGACACGCGGCCGAAAATTGTACACTTTTTGAAGTGAAAACTTCTTTATGTAAGTTGAGCACTTATTGGGTGAACAAAAATCATGAAACTCGCGTCATGTCAGCGTCACCGAATGCTATCCATGAACTACATGTATACTGAGTATATACCTACCTGTAGGTTTTTAGGTGAACAAAAATCATGGAATGCGCGTCATCGTCACCAAACGCTTTTGATGAGCTACATAATATATAATGATGTATGCTGAGAGTAAAAACATGCCAAATAAAACATGCGGGGCAGCCTTGGGGAAGTGTTAAGGACCAATTTCAACTTTAATCCTTAATCATGAACAGTTCTTTGAAACCAAAAATAATTCGATAGTATTTTTTTTAAATGATCTTTTAAAAATAATAATTTTGTACATATCACGCCACTTCTTTACACCATCCACCGTATGCAATTCCACGTTGGATCACGTGACATAGGTCACGTCACGCCTTGCCCTTTGCCCTTGACCCGAGACTCGATTATGGCATAAGTAACTCCGGGCTTAGGGTTGCAATAAACTAAACCACATGATAAACGTGTGTTGAAACTCCTAAATAGGAAGTAGAGGAAGTAATTGATGAATAATTTATGTGAAAAACTGTCCTAAGTCGCGTGTCTGAACCAATCGTTTACGGATAATTTTTTCGTTGAAGCGCGTCGTATGCAAATCGCCTCAGGTTGCAGGTCACTCCATTAACCTGTATAAATAGCCTCTATTGGTAATCACGTAACTGGAAAAGATAGTGTAACGTTGCATGTGGATTTTACCTGATTTGTGAACAATATACAGCGACTCTTTGAACAACAAATCGTTGGTAATGCGATCATTTTTCAAATTAGTACGATTATTCCTCAGTACGTCGTATGATTTGTGATAATTTATTGAGTCAACTTTTTTAACGTAAGGTATAGAGAAATAGGAAGTAACTTTGAAACTCCTTGATTTAGATAATGATTTGGTGTCGTGGGACACCAGGTAGGAACGAAGTTCCTTCGGCTACTGTCGCGCCTGCGCACGTCTCATTTAACGCTTTTATTCCACGCATTTTTTCTTACGGTTTTACTATCACATATTTTTCAGTTCGGTCGCCGCAGCAAAACCTATCCCCTCCAAGCCTGCCGTAAGGAACTTCGTTCCAAAAATAAGTTTAAAGTTGAACTACTAGGTATCCAGTAAAATAAAAATAATGTAGTAATGAAGTACTTAATGTTAGTTCTGGACCGATTTTGACGGGACTTTCACAGGCACATTGATAATTTCATATGGAATAACTTAGGCTACTTTTAAATTTTTTTTGTTAAATTCCACGCGGACAAAGTCGCGGGCACAGCTCGTAAATAAATATAATACTTGTATGTTTTGTGGTCGATCTGACATGTAGGTATCTATATTTGCAAGATAATTTCAAGTTCCTCCTGTATTAAGAAATACTGGAGGGAAATTCATTTGAACAATACCTTAGAGCACATTATAGTTAATAATACGAAGGACAAAAACTCGTTGCTCTAAGTATCTGTTCCGCCAACCTCGTTAGAAATTACAAGCAAATTGTATATCACCCGTGCAATTGGAGCGCGGGAACGGAAACTCAGTCGACTCGACGCGTTCGGTAAGACGGCGGGAATACGACGCGACGCACATACGACAAGACGACATTTATGCCGACTGCACGACGCAAGAGTGTAATAGGATAGGATAGGATAGGATGGGATAGGATAGGATAGCAGTGATGTTACTTTGTTTCTTTCTGGCGCTCTGAAAACCAAACGCGTGCCAAATTTGACGATTTGATTCTAGTCCTCTTTGGTCACGAGAGATCCGTGTCCACTGACTTGAAGCCACCTACGTTATACCAACTCGTACGGGCCATCGACCGAAGCGGGCAAACTATTCCAGTCCTTCGCGGTACGCATGACGGAAGAGGAAGCGAAGCGCGTCGGTTGTAAAGGAGGGATGATTATGCGCAATTATTTTATTATTATGTTGGCAACGACAAAGCAGTGAGAGCGGAGTGGATCGAACGATGGGCTTCATGGCACTTCCTGCTGTATCAAAGTTTCTGTCGCTATTAATTATATTTTATTTACCGTTCCTTGCATCGCCTCCGCAAAAATATACTTAATCTTAAATCTAAACGAAATACACGAAAAAATTTTTGATCGGTATTTTTCAAATTGGCATATCCTTATTTATTTGCCTCCAAATAAGTGTAATACGCATTCTAATTATTATTGCTTGATCTGTCTATGCGAATAACGTGAAATAAACGGTTAGTTTTGTAGCCCTCAGTAGATACTCTCTTCCTTCCGCAACGGCTTTTGGTTTGAGCTATGTTGCGTTACTCGGTAGCGTTAAATTGGGTATAACGTCTTTTACTAAAAAGGCTTTTTCCAAAGCACAACAAACAATCAGAATAACCATATACCTCTTATAGCAATAAAAACATAAATGGATAATGAATATTGGGACCACAATAAACTCGCAGCAGTCTCCCGCGTAGGACGAACCCGGCCGACAAAAGGCGGCGCTCAATGATCGTTGCAAAGAAATTGCAAATTTGCTCATTACTGTAATAATGATACGTAGTTGCGCATCTATTTCCATTCTATTTTTAAAACGTATGAATTATTTATCTTTAATCTCATTACCATGAGATAAAAAGCCACAGGTATAAGTAGCCAGGCACTTACTGCGTACTTGGAGTGCGTCTAGAAGTTATTGGATACTAAATTACAAATATATCTAGATATCTGATGTAATTGGTAAGATTAAAAAAAAGATAGCACCCACTCCGACTGTCATAAAAGTACTCTCCGTTTCGAATCCGACTAGGACCCTGACTTCGTCTCCACCTCTGACTTCGGCTTCACTCTAATCTATTCCACTCCACTTTACTTTGTGGTTAGGTGCCTACTCGTGAAGCTGTGGTAGTCAGCCGTTGCAACAAAACGTTGTACGTCAACTTCAGTAGATTAACCAATAGGATATTAGTGTTTTCCATCTAATCAAGAGCGTAATAGGATTCGATAAATTAATCCCCGAATCGCTGCAAATGCCTACGAAGTACAAAATAGGTTATTAATACCGGCTTAATATCGTGCAATTGGTAATGACAAACGCTTTACATCACCATCTGATCAGATACTATTCGATAATGTGAATTGTAATATCCATATTCATGGTTGTTCCCCTAATAGCATTGAAGCAGGACGTGGACATTTTGTATTTCCTATTTTTCTTTATTTTTTTTTAATTATGTTCTTATAACCATACCTATTAATGACCAATTTTAGAAGTGAAAACTCAGGAAATACTTTTTAAAGCTCTAAAATAGCAAAAGAGCATAACCCATGACAACTGTGCCCGACACAGATCGAGATCAAATTAATAATCGTAGTTGGAGTTGTACCGGTCAAGGATTGTAAGAAAGGTCTTCCTTAATTATTTTTTATCTGTAGACAGATTAAAGTACTCGCAAGCTCGCTCAAAAAAGCTTTCCATGCACATGCATCAGATGTTTGCGCCAGATTTTCTGTACCAACCAGCTGGAAACCCATTAAGTGAGGGCGCTCACGCAAGGGGCATGCATGGGAAATGACGACCAATCATCCATATCCGCAATATTGACCATCATGTAGTAAAAGATACTAAATTAAACTCAGAAATCTTCCAGTATACCGGTACGTTTGCTCACCAACCCCTAGCTGATCATCATCACCCCAGTGCAACCAGCCACACCCTCATTTGACTGGCCGTTCGGCTCCCGGTCGGAGGGACACGGCTGTCAAGCCGCGATTAATGTTGAGTGCGGGCCGTTTAAACGACGCCACGCGAAGTCGATGCGAGGCCGACGCGACGCCGACGCGAAGCCGACGCGAAGCCGACGTAATAGATTGTATATTCATAGGTTTCAGACTTCTAGTGATACCACTTTTGTTTTCCTTTTTTAATCCCTTCTTTTTAAACTGCTTAATCTGCATCTTAATGTGAATACATATTTATACAGTACATCCTATAAAGCTGTTTCTTTCTTTATTACTCACATAAAATGTTTAAAATATACGAATAGAAGGTGTAAACTTTGTTTACTTATTGAGAATCTTTACGTTCAAAGTTGTGAAATAAATTATCCTTAAGCTAAATCATGTACATTATATACCTATAATCCTATTCTTTATAATATTACTTATTCGTTACAACATAATTATGTATGTATATGTACCTATAGAATGAAATCGTCGATTCATTGATAAAATCTTTAATTCAGATATTGTATTCGTGTGAAGAGGAAGAGTTACAAACCAGTGATTACGGCGAGCCATGGCAGGTGCTAAATTATTATTGTAACAAAATGGACGTCGAAAATGTGCATCACGTCCAAATTTAATAAACGCTTATGTTTCCGCTAATCACGCTCATTGTATCATCAAAATAATATACAATTGTACACACACGGGCCCTGCTTGTTGTATAATTCAGAGCCAAGGAAATCTAATCAAATCGAATGGGGTCGCCCGCTGTCGTACCGATGGCGTTAACCTACTGATATGTACTTTCTTTGATTCTTCGCTTCTTCTCCAATTGTCTTAACGCTCGTATCGGGCCTCCTCTCTCAATGTCAGGAGTACATGCCATAGTCCACCACGCTGGCTAAATGCGAACAGGCGGACTTCACGCACTTTTGAGAACATTATAGAAAACTGAAGTGTGCTAGTTTCTTAACGACGTTTTCCTTATTCGAAACAAATGATAATTATTTACTGGATTTGGTTAGGCTTTGTAACGTATGATTAACACGAATTATAGCGCCATTCTGCCACTGTACGCATACCATCCATTTTAATTTTTCCGCAGCAGTATTATTTATGCCGTGCGTAAATGTATCTTTCGATAGATTATGTGTGGCGGTTGACTGATTGCACCTAACACTTCCGATGCATCGTAAGCAAAACTGTCAAGCTGAGACCAAAATCTGAAACAAACAAGGATACCCGTCACGTATAAACCGATAAGCGTCTGCGCGTGCAGTCATTATAAATTGGGCCCCACGATTGTGTGAATAACATGGAATCAATACACCGCACTTAACCCTAAGCGTGCTTCTGCGCGACGGAGCTCGCTGCAACCGAACGCGTGCGCAGTAACGCAAAACCCGCTCACTGCGCACACAGCGATCGTAAAAAATAAATATGGCTGCCTCAACCCTAACGCCGCCGACTATATTTCACATTAATTCCACTCCCCATTGTTCATTCTCACCCATAATAATTATTTCGAGCGCGATACAGAACAAGAATCGTCTATAAGCAAACGCATCTAATAAGTCCCGCACAAACAGCCGACTGGGGTACGTAGTTGAATGCAATTTAAAAAATAACCCCGTTTCACAGTTTGTTGTCGCTTCGAATTAGCGACGGTTAAAACTTTAAACTGTTTTGAAATAAATACAATTGTGTTTCTTAGGTATTTTGTATTGCTTAAGTATCCTGCTACTGCTATGATACTTACTGGAACAAAAAATAAGGATAACCCTTATTTTTAGTTCCAGTAAGTTCACTCCAGGGGTTAAATTTTAATATATGCACACAATTTTTGAAAATTAGAGGTTCGTGCGGGGTTTGAACCGGGACCCCCGGGTTCGGGAGTCCAACGTTCAACCACACGGCTATCACTGCTGTATAAGTATACATAGGAGCTGCTACCTACCGTCACCTTCTTCATTTAGTTAAATATTTTGCTGTGTCACAAAATGGTTAGGGACGAATGCGTTTATTACACCAATCAGTTAACACAGTATAGAAAATACACAACATCCGGTATAGTCGAAGTAATTTTAGCTACAATGAAAACAATGTTTATTAGTCTTTAATGGAACCAAATTACATGTTTGAAGTCCAATGTATCACGGATCGGCATCAAGATATCGGGAGGTGAGTGATTACAATAAAGAAAATTCCGTAATTACAGTACCATGTTATACTAATTGACAATCAATTAGATAGTTGGCTGCCATGGGACGGATGTGTATTCAGTGACACAGTTTCACTGCGTCTAATGTATACAAATTAAACAATCATATTATGTACCAACCGTACCATGACCAATGGTAATGCACCACTACATTGTTTGGTAGGTACATTGGTACTGCGATATAATTATACCGATGAGTGACGTAGATGTTGTACAATTTTTTATCAGAAAATGTCACGTTCTTTTAATCTCAACATACACATACGTTAAAAATAAATGCCGTGAGATGATCTTTTGTCGTCAAACATAACTGCATATACGAAAAAAAGCTAGCTAATTATGTAAGGTTATTTGAAAAAGAAAATACTAGTAGGTAAGACAGAAATAAAAAAATAAAATAGTAGGTAAATATTAAAAATTAAATAGGTACCTAAATATCAAAAATATACCTTTTCACATACCTACACTATTTCCATATTTACCTACAGAGAAATGTTTATAATAACATCTACATCAGTTTTTCGCACAACATTCACAATTATTGCAAATCTTTCACCGAAAAACACCGCAATAGAATTTTGAAAAAGAAATCCGTGAGCACAGCGCAAATAAAATCCTTTAAAGCCGTTTGAAAATAAAACATCAGTAAGTAATAAATGTTGAAGAGCACTCGGCAGACCGCAGGCCACTCTGTTGCATATTTAAGAAACACTAGCAAACCACGCGTAAAAGTGCCGAACTCAATGCACGAAACCGCGCGACCGAGTCCAACTTTATTATATCCGCTAACCGCCTCTGAATAAAAATTAGCCGCAAATAAAAATCCCCAGCAGCCTTTTTGCCTGTATGGGAGGTATTCAGGCAGTGTTCGCTAATTCATAGAAACGTCGAGAGCGCGAGTTTCACACTTATGTGAATCAGTGCGTGAGGTGAGTAAATTCATAGTGCTCCAACCGCTGGACTAATTTAATGAGAGGTCTTTTCAGCAGGCCTGCCTCGAGAGCTTCATACATCGCATTAAAATAAGATTTACCACTGAAATGTCATAATTAAGGCACTAAAGCGTACCTCAGACTCCGGCTCATGGCTCTCGCGCTTCCGCCGCACCTGTACCACTTAATTAATGTGATTAGTCATTTTAAACTATCCGAAGGCGTTTTGTATCGCGGCGACACGTTATGTATAACCGGGCTGGGCGCACTTCTATGATCTTGCTTTTAAAGCTCACTTTTTTAATTCCATTCGGAGCTTACAGTTTTTAAAGATTTTTCGCGCAAATATTGCAAAAGCTAGCTGGAGGAATAAACAAAAACTGTTTTAACTACACATAGCGAGTACTCCACGTACGTTCTCTTCAATAAAAGTGGGAAAATAATGATTTGGGAACATGAATGCGCTCGTTAATATTGCTGTTTTTCTGCGTTTTTATTTTTACCACTTATCGTGAAGGATAATATAAAAGATGATTGTCTTAAACAATATAAACCAACGAGGCCGCAGTCGAAAAACTGACTAACGCGCCGTCTATACGTAGGTAACTTCACATCCAAATAAATTAAATTTCACAGTCTACTTACGAGCTTGTAAAATACTAAACATTCTTTGAGATTCTTTTGATAAAGATACTGTCGTAACACGTTATCTCCAGCCCCGTAACGATCCGCTGCAAAAATTATCGCCGCAACAAACATCGCGGTAGTCGCAAGTCGCGAACATTTTAGAGTCCCATTATCCCTGCGAAAAACACAAAGCTTTGCCGCTTTCAATGATCCACTAACGCGCGACTGACGTTCAAACACGTAGGGAAACCACAAATTAAGAGACAATTCACACCGAGCGAGGTACGCGCATAATTTTGTAGCTACGAGCGCCGGGCGCGTCACTGATGCTCGGATGAAAGGCGGTGCAAAGCAGTCGGCGCTATTAAAACTTACTCGGGAATATAAAAAGTATCGCAGACGGTGCGGATAAAATAAAAGCCTCCACACACGAAGAAAATGAAAGGGGTAATTGCGAGCACGGCCACAAAAAAGCCCGAGCCGTAAGCCAAAAGAAGGTGTTAACGCTTAAATCGCGAAACAATCTGAGTGGCGAGTGACATATAGGGATATATTCGTAGCGGCTTGCTCGGCTTGCGGGGTAGCGCGCGTATTTATTCAAAGCGAACGCAACTGAAGAGGTTAACACATGTAACGCGGCATCTATTATGTTCGCATTAAAAATCACTCGTTTACCCCATTTGCGGGAGGCATTCTCTGGATACCGCGCGTTTGCATCGCGGTGCATCGGTTCAAAAGAAAATGCTACATTTGTATTTAACTTTTAACAAATTCATAGTCGAAACTTCATACGAGCGTAAGGTTTTAAATAGTATTTTTTCTATCCATTAGAGATGTCTGATGCACACTTTTTCATGTAACGTCAAACTTTCATATCAAACTTTCATTTCATATCTCTTTTCTTTCTTATCTTTCTTCATATTTTGCGATTGCTTCTTTTCCATAAAATATCTTACGACTACAATAACATTTAAAATTTACGCGGTATTTCAATTTATTAGGCGTGCAACAAAATCAAAAACGACATTTTTTAACTTTAGGATTATGATTGAATTACGATGACTATTCAAAAATCATTTTATAAGGTTCCTTTACAATGTAGGTACAGAGAATCCTGTACAAAGTTTCAGGACTCGAGGTCTACGAGGTCCAGGCTGTGTATTCTCTGCTAATCAACGTAAGGGTTTATAAACCAGAGATAGATCCTAAAATTAATTGCCAGTAGGTAAACTCATTTAGATGAGACCAAAATTTTCTATTTTATTATGATACGGGTACTCACGATATATATTTTGTACCCAGTTTCATGGATCGTGGTCACGGCTGAACTGCGGAGAAACTTTTGACAGGTGACATTTGTCACTAATACATGAGTCTATCTACAAAATAATAAAGTGTCGTTTATGCGGTTTGTTTACCATATTCCGACACTGCACTGACCACATCTTGCCGCTAAACACTTTTAACTTTTTCGGAATTATGTACATAAACTAACCACTGGATTCCATGTTTGCGCTAACTTATATCCATTCTCGCTATTAAATTTTTGGGGTGCTCTATTGGCTATTGTTTCCCGTAGAAGCCGTACATCCACTACAGATGTAGCGTTTATTGCTCGAATCAAGTAGATGTACAATTCGCGATGAGATAAGTTTGAAATTTTCTATGTTTAGGATATAAATTAAAATTTACTCGTACCTAATCATGTAGGTTGCACGATAAGAGAGTGCGTGCTCGGGGGACTTTTGTCGCCGTGACTGTTTCGTCGCTCTTATCAAGTCCTTGGATATGTATGGAGGTGTGATCGTACGAAGCGACAACTGGGTGACCTTTATGTCCGCCGACCGGCATCGGTGACAAAATTGTCACTCTCCGTTCACTTGACGAGCCGGACGGCGCAATGGTTAACATGACAGATCGTCGTTCCAATGACGCTTCCATATCAAAAAAGTTTTGTCTCTGTCGCCCTCCTGAGACGTGCGACGAAGACAAAAACTTTTATGTCACGCAGACAAAAGTCCCCCGTGCCCGCACTCTCTAATAAATATGAAAGCATTTAAAGAATTCGTAATTTTTACGAAGGCCTCATTTAGTCGCATTCATTTACAGCGTCAGTTAGTAATATTTTTTATTACTTAATCTACGTTAGAATGTTCGACAATTCGGTTTATTCTCCGATTCTTCGATTTGTTTCGAAATGTACCTACTGAGTATGCCCTTTGATAAAAGGAATCGCGAACGAAAGGAATTCTGAAAAATCACACTAATTGACATGGGATCCGTGTCTCGTCGTGTACTGTGTGTATCGTGTAACGTTTACGATCAATTCCCGATATCACATCAACGGAATAGGATCAGTTGCAAACAGTCGCTTGGCCGTCCAACACAAGTTAAAGACTAATAGCAGTTAGTGCATGTAGGGGATTGGGGAACTCCGAATATTGGTGTAGTTTTCGAATCGGATCAGCCGCATTGGTTATGCCAATGCCGCAGGCTCCTAAGGTTGGAGATACAGTTTATCAAACATTCCCCTTTTAATGACGTCACCGGCCACACGGATAATCGAGTTCTAATGTATGGGGGAAGATTATTGAATTTATCGTGAAAAAGGGACTTATCATATTAAATACAGTACCTGGATGACCGAGCTTTTCTCGTTATTATTTTTTTGTACATCATGTTCTTTGAAAATTACATACTGATGAAATAGGAATAATATTTTTCGATCTTATCGACAAATTTGAAAATTGTAAAAAAATCTATAATATAATTTAATATTATTCTACTGTACCTACCTACTTTAAATAACTCAACGCTGAACACTGTCTAACAGAGAACGATTGTTTCGGATTACTTTACGCAAAATTTTCTCACTCGCAGTGCTTAGAATGGACTCGGAAAATCGAATATTGAAATCCCGACACTTGGTTAGAAATATAATTTACTATAATTCACTATAGCGCAATGGTTACCATACCAGAGTGACCTTCAAAGGGTCCTGGGTTCACTTCCCACCTAGGCGGAAATTTAAATGATGAGTTTAAATGTCTATTGTCGGTCTGTGTGTGTTGAACTTGGCACCTATGACACAGAGAATCCTAGTATGGGGATGTAAGTAGGTAGCGTTATTTATTATTAATTATACAATGGAAGCATAATTTTCTCAGTTTCCAATGTAATATAAACTAAATAACATATACCTTCTCACTGTTGGATGTGTAAAAAGCAACAGTTAATGTATAACTAATGAAAAACTCGGCGGCTTAGACCTGCGGTCGCTCCTTGTAAAACTGGACCGCAAAACAAAGTAGTATCAACAAGTACATTTACTGCAATTTAAACCCTATCTCAACAGTTTAAGTTTCAATTAGCGATGCAGATAATCTTAATTCAGAGTGGAATGTCGCGCAACCAAAGCTAAATACATGTTACATTTAAATACTGGTACGCGATATAACATTAATGCCTATTTAGAAAAATAGTGACGAAATAAATGTACTAGGACGTCATATCTCAACATTTTTGTTTCTAAATCATAAATTCATTTTAGAGACAGCTACAAAAACAAATTTTTTGTTAGACGTCGCGACGTAGTAATGAATTCTGAGTTTGGTGAAAAGATATAAAATCGCGTACATAATTCGCGGTTCCTCAGGAAGTCAATGATAAACCGGGGCAATCGGCATCGCGATCGAAAGTACATCGGTAAGTGTCCGCAGCCCATGGAAAACGGGACGTCCCGCACATAATTATAGGGATACCTGTCAATGCTACTTATAACCAGGGTTGCCTCCTTACAGACTAAAAACATCGGGCCTAATGCTAGACGGCACGAGGGCAGGTTGAAATGGCTATTGCGTTAATTATCATAGATGTGCCGATCATGACTTTGGCCGACGACTACCCGATTAGACGGTTGTAAAGGCCGACTAATCGCCCGACTAGTCAGCACATCTCTAATAATAAAATTATATTATATTATCTTCGCATAACACGAATGAAACCTGAGTGCTTACCAAATATCAAGACTAAGAAGTATGCCGTCGGGACTTTACCGACAATATCGCGACAGGTGGCAAAGACAACTGTACCTATTTGGCCGGCTAGTTATTACCCTATCGCTTGAGAGCCAGTATTTTCCATTCTTTCCTGTTTCTTCTGTTTCGGCTGGCAAAGCATTGCTGATGTATTGGTGAAGGACGGCGAGGACCACTCGCCAACAGGTGACCCGTCTGCTCGGTTGTCCAAAACCGTTCCGGAGCGTGTCATTAACTCGACACCTTACCGTAAATACAATGCGAACGTTGCCGCGGTTCCCCCACGAAACTTACCTGAAACAAACAAAACATATTATTAATATAATTAAAGAATAATTAACATTAGATATACTGATGTTGGTGTAGATAAAGAATTAATTAAGATGCAGATATCGCGAGATACAAAATGATGCCGAAGAAATAAGGATTATTATCTCCTATGATCATGTTAATATTTTTGTATGTTGGGGTCATAATACTTGAAATACCGTCCATGTGTCTTGTTTATATTATATTATTACTAGCGACCCGCCCTCGCTTCGCTTCGGGAAACTTATTATCAAGTGCTTAAATATAAAGTTTCATGGTTCTTTAAGAGATGGCGCTAGGCGTTCTTATTCTTTAAGTTAGGAAGGTTCACCTAGATGGCGCTGTGCTTAAAACCCGAAGAAATCCCATACAAACTTTCAACCTTTATTTCAACTTCTTCATCCCTTTTTGTCGCAATAAAAGGTAGCCTATGTCCTTTCTCAGGGTCTAAAGATTGTCTGTGTCAAATTTCATCAAAATCGGTTGAGAGGTTTAAGCGGGAAAGCCACGCAGACAGACAGACAGACAGACAGACAGACAGAGTTACTTTCGCATTTATAATATTAGTAGGGATAGTTACATTAATCCATACATAATTATATTAGTAGCTTTGAAAAACTAAAATAATTAAGCATACCGTTATACTAGTACATAGAGACTTACTTAGCGACTTATTAATTTGAAATTCGTTTAAAATTTTCGTAACATAAATATAATTACTTATTTCACTTCAAAATTTAAAAGTGCTTGCTTTTAAAATTTCAAGTTGACGTAACCTTGAGTTTCATGAAGCTTGCTCAATTCAGTCGGTCGGACGGGTCGGAGGCTCCGTGGTAGGCCGGTCGATCGTCCGCACTAACGATTGACACTACTCCGTGCCAAGAGCGCTTGAAACAGTATCATCAGCTCGCTAATAATATCAGGTTAAATATTAAATTCGGTAAACCGATTCCAATTCCACTTTAATTTAGAGTCAAAATTTCAATGTTATGCCGGCGACCTCTAAGTTCGTGTACCTACTTATTCACATCATTTATAATAAATAAAAAGTCCGTATAACATCCGCTATAGTTGCTTCAATTAGTATAATCTTTACATCTTGTAGTGCTTATCATTTACGCCGAGTCAAACATGACTGCGGAATTTACCAACACACTCGTAAGTTACGCGTTTTGAGTTTAATAGCGTCACTTAACGAAGGTACGAACAATTTTTTTTACATTACGTATTCTCCGTTCGCTCCAGAATCGGCCGCTGGAAGACGGGCCGGACTGTATGTAATTAGACCAATTTAAATCTTAATTAATATTAATTGTCGGACGTCGGAACGAATCTGTCGTATGGAGACTATCGGCGAAAAAAGTCGTAATGGGAGAGCTATATTTCATTACGTTAACGGAATTATGTACGGTGGACGATTTTGCATGTTACAATTCGAAGTGGCGTCGAGATGAGCCGGCGCGGCGCCTTTGCTTGGCGGAGCTTAAGAGCAGGCGTAACACGCGAGAACCTTTTCCTTAGGCCTATTTTTGACTAAGCCACTAAGCGCGGTCCGTTAAACATTGTATATTTTAAATGTAAATTGCATTAGATTACACTTTTTAGTACGAGTTTAATAAAGGATACGTTGGATAATTTATATTTTAATATCATAACAGCAACAACAATAAAATCCACATTTCAATTCATTACCAAACAAGGTCATGTTTTGAATTAAAAGACAAAGATGTATACAGCTCAGTAAGAACAAAAATAAATTGAGAGCGGTGTAGTAATTAATTATAATTTCTCATAATGAAATATTACGAGCGCATACATTCATCATTTAAAATTGTATAGAACAATAACATAAAAAATTGTCAAGGAAAAGTATTCGCAAGTTACCGAGTGCGAACACTCTGAATAGCATTGCTTACGACTTGCGGGTAAGCGGTAACACTTTTTCACTCGAGCGTACAGTAAAATAATACATGCGCCTATACGCGGCGGGTCCATTGTTGTCGCTTTAATATAAAATGATGCCCGTAAGTTCCCTTAATACGGATGTTAACATTTATTATTCTATTAGATTACCCGGTCATTTTAATGTTCGCTCCGTTCGCACTCTGACGTAATTTATATTATTATCAAGTCGCCGGTTTACATACTCGTATGTTTTCGTATTTTCTCGTTCCAGTTACAAACCGTATTGCCGTAACACTTTACAGTTTTAGTTGTTAAAGCGTATAATATATTAAGGAATATGTAAATAAATTTGCTTTCAAACTGTTGAGAAATACATAATTTCTTCAGTGTAAAGGACTCATAACTTTTTTTAAAAAAGTGTCAATAACAGAAATCACTTGGCATTACTGACCCCCTGCATTATACTCGTACTAAGATAAACGCTTGTATTACCACCAGGTAAACCTTGATTAACATCAAAACAAAGAGAAACTTCAGAAATTAAACCCAACACATCGACACAGATCGACAATATCTCATTGTTCGATGCAATGTTAACACTAATAACACTAGCAAAGCAATGGTAACGCCTGTTACAAACACAAGAAACGTGGTAAGGGCATTCACCTCGTTCACTTAATTTTACTAATGCACAGACTACCCATTCTCACACAAGTGGTTCAGCAGGGGTTTTCAGAAAAATGTAAACTACTCTGTGCCTTGCCTATAAGTGCGTCTTTGCGACACGATCTCTTTTTGTTGGCGAACCAAAGAGAGGATTTGCCTATTCTGATGAAGAATAATTCTATTGAATATCAATAATTCAATAGAATTATTCTTCTTCGTAGCCCATCTTTCAGCAAGGGTCTCCTAATGTGGGGGGTAATATCTTTTTTAATTTATTAAACCTGAGTTGGTATAATCATGACAATAGAGAAGAATGCCGTGACAAAAAGATGTTACTTATCCCACCTATCCCATTTTTTCCCACCCTAACAATAACATCCCTATCAAAATCAGTTCAGTTAACCTACGTAGGTTTATCATTATCAGTTATCAAAGAGTAAAATCTCTTATCTTTTTTATTCAGAAAGGAGACAGTGACCCAGCAGTGGGATTGGGGTATTGTGACGCAGGTATTATATCCGTGTGTCTGGTAATCATTTACAGTTGTTGCAGTATGATAACGGCTGTCTTAACGTTCACATTCCTCGATAAAAGCGTGTAAATTTGACAGATGGTTGAAACTTGCGCCGCCGTACGTACCCGACGATAATTTATTTTTATTCCATTATAAATATTAATGAGATTATCCCGCATAATGCAAGAATCGCGATGCTGGCGAAACGATATTATTTATCGTTAAGTTTTCAGTATTAATTCCTTCGGATGGCCCTGCTGCAGACTTTGAGAGATGTCGTCTTAATTACTTCAACTGCGTTTTGTAAACGCGTGAGTGAGACGGGAATAGCGAGAGAAAGGGATCAAGCGAACCTTTTTCTGGTGACAACACTCTTGGAATCACCTATATTGTGCAGGTTACATTGTCTGTTAATTTTAATTAAAATTGTCCTTATAAGTCTACTGACGGTAAACAGAAACTTACATGAATATTTGGTTTTATTAACGTACCTTTTGTATGCAATACATACACGGCAATTGCAATACTAACCGGCATCACTGATTTAAATGGGGTTAATAGCTTATTTTATACCAAATCTTTTTTTTTTTTGAAAAATCGTGGGGGTTCGAAATCGAATTTTAAATTGGCTAAATTATTGACTTAAATTTTTGTAACCTGAAAAATTTCCTAATGTACCTCTAGATATCTAGATATCACATCTATATTTATACTACGCCTAGGCTAGAAACAAAATCAGCTAACACACAATTAGATGCAAAATATCCGTCGATATGTCGGTCTTATCGTACAATGTAAGAATTAATTAGCACTCGCTACTATGTATTAAAGACAGATGTAGCTTTTTTGCTACTGGGAGTCAGCATAACGGCATCGCTGGTAAGGTGGCAAGGCGAGACAATGCGAATAACTGATGCGCGGCCCGCACACACTGGCAGCGAGCCTAATGCTATGCTATAGGCCTAAACACAATAAACCAATAGAAAAAAACACAGAAAAACTTAGAATATAGGTACATGTCCTAAGTTCACGATTTCGTTAGGACATATCGTTTGATAATATAAAAGTTTACATCTCATCATATAGAGTTATAATTTTAATACCTAATGCATAACTATCGCTTAACTTTGCAACGAACCCATCTGTATGCGTTACATTTAGTTATACGTAGCACGTTTATACGAAGCTAGTAGATTGAATTTTATGCAACTTTAATTCTCATTTTCTGTTATGATCTGAAAAATGCTGGCTATAGATTCTAATCGAAATTATTCTTTGGACACAATAGTATGTAAGACTTTTCCGCTAATAATTAAACCACCTTATTTGGAGCCAGAAATGGCTCCAAACACCGGGCAGCTCATGTCAACGCACGCCAAACGTGTCTCGCGAAAAAAAAAGGATTATGACGATTTGTCCAGTTAAACTGTGTCACAAAATATCTGAAAAGATATTTATGTATTTTTGCTAAAAACATAATGACTATCCGCAGCCGAATCATTCCCCGCTTTCGGGAAAGTTTCGGTTTAGTGCTTCACTTTAGACAGAGCGTTTGTATGTAGACTGTCTTTCTATAGTGTTATTATTCTAAGTACTGAACTATATTTTTGTCTCATGTTATAATGTTCAAATAGAGCGAGGACGCAGAAACCACACACCACATAACCTATAAAACATCCACTCGTTAGATGCTGGCAAAAGATTAACGCTTCATTGTCTCTTGTCATCAGGTAAATTGCACGACAGTTTGCCATTTTAATACCATAAAACCGATGTACGAGTTGTTACAACATCGTTTGTATGGATAATAGAAATGGGTGGTGTTTTAATCACTTAACTCTAACTCATTGGTGATGTAGGTACGTTTGACGGCGGCGCGCCGAACAATAGCTGCATATTATTTTACTAACCAACTTCAAAAAAGGAGGATCTATGTTCGACTACATTTTTTATGCATAGGATATCTAGAAATTTCTCCGAATTTGTTATCCGATTTTGAAATGAAAACTTCTTTAGCGGCGTTGTGTCGCACTTTTGGGATGGGTAAAAAATGTTAAACTCGCGTCAGGACACGTGGCCTTATCGAAAATTCGTAAGACGGGTATTTTATAATGAAGATTATTTATTATTATTATTAATATATTATTTAATAATTATTATTGTTTAATTATTATTATTATTTAATTAGATACAGTCGCGTAGTCGGTTACAATGTATTAGGCTGCCGGTGTCGCTCGCTGGCCGTCATTACGACATTTTACCGCTCACAGTGAAATAAGATTTGTAACTGACTAACCACGTCCACACAGGCACATCACTCGTAGTCGAGTGACACTCACACAATTAAAGCGATGCGATTAAATACGTTAAAATGTGCAGGATCGCGTTCTCGTAAAGTGCGTTTTAAATCTGCGATATACAAAAATAAAACTGTTTTTTACATACGAGTACGGAGTACCTATACCTAACCACTAAAGTTCACCCGGGGAAGTACTACCGCCCGTCACGCTTAGTACCATTTCTACCGCGTAATAATTGTTTTAAAAGCAATAATTGTGTTCCGGATAGAAATATGTGGAGCTGACAACACTTTTTTAGAGGCGACAATCTCAGTCAGGGTAGCAATACATCTGTCACCGAAATATAACGAGACTCTTAGTAACAATTACTAACTGGACTAATACTAACATTAAACAGGACTACCTATCCCAGTCCCCATTTAAGTCTTGTTCTAATTCGGACATAGAATTCATGTGCGGCCGCGGAAGGTGGTGTTGCATGCTCGTTTGCTACCTTGATTCCATAAAAAACAAAAAAAATGTACCTATATTGGTGTTGTGGTGTAAGTTTGGCGGTGAAATAACCAACACGTCGAGGCCGCGGCGTCTCATCGCTCGCCGACTCCACTGTGAAGCGACCCTAACTCCTCCGAGCTCTTACGGCACACAGCGAAGCTTTAATTATAATAATTAAAAAAGTAGCCGAGAATAAAATGTTGCAGTTAAACAAGAAAGACGGGCGAAGCGGCACGGCTCCGGGCACGCGTTCGATACGCCGCCCGTAATGAGTCGCGGACAAAATGCACCGCGACCGAATTTGAACTAAATGGACTAAGGGAAAACAAACAATCGCTCACCGAGGAAATTGTTGACACATAAACACCGTTCCTTCTAAGTGAAGCTAACAGCACCGTTAATTATTGCTTTAAATTGCTTTAAGTATTCATAAAAACTCCACTGGCTTTTACGTACGACCGGGAGACCGCAAAAAGTTATATTTCAAACGATCCCATACGGGCTGTTTTACTAGCTCGAGGAGATTGTACGTTCAGTTCCGTAGGTGATAAGATTCAAAGTTGAATTTTATAATGTCGCCATAGAATGCTGCTCTCTTTTATTTGGGAGGATTATACGCGAACGATTCCTACAATGAATGTATGAGATATTCTTATGGTTTTTACATTCGTTTTGCTTGATTAGCAATTATTCGACCGCTTCAATTGTTTGGCCTCGTATAAGAGGTATTACAATTAAATTTCAAAGTAACGGTCCTACCGTAAGCGATTCTACCGCTTGCGTGATTTAAAAGTATTAGGTAGTTGTCTACCGCACTTGTAAGTTGGAAGTTCCTGAATAAATTCCGGCTTCAACGCGATAAATAGAAATATATATGGGATAATAGATCATACTCGTATCAAGTCTCATTCTGCCCCCGACACGGAATCCTAGTGCGTGTAATGTGTGTGAGAGTTGTTGTACCTATTTTACTTTTCTTGCCATGGATAAGTCGGAATTGTATTATTACCACTGCCGCTTACAATGTAACCACCGTGTCCGTCTAATTGCTGACTTTGTATGTAAAATGTGTAATTATTTAATTACCCGTACGCTCGTGTGGAAGACTTAGAAATGTTCGCCAACTTTGTTGAATGGCGGCGTGGCTTCTCCCGTTGCGGAATTAAACGTAAATCGCGAATAATAATCGAATACCGGTGTATATGTATAAATTTTAGACTAAGTAAAATATATTTTACAGATCAATATGCGCCATCGCTGTTTGCTGTTAAATTTCTAATATTCCCGCAATAAAAGGCGTGCAACAATTCCCATAATTGAAATATTGAAACTGACAACGCTGAATGTAAAATAATATGTCGGCAATCAACCATGCATTTATCACAATTATGCTTACAAAAACTGATGGAATACTTCAACGTAACAAGTGGCTGAATATGTTATACATCATACACATTTTAATTAATAAAAAAAAATAAGCAGAACAGAGTCGCGCACAGGTAACGAGTCGTCATCGATCACGGATCAATCACATCGATTGCGTCCAGTCACTTTCCACGTATAATGTCAATGATTACATCAGTAGATAGCAGAATGACCGAGTATTTTTTTGGTTCATCGTGTTTTTTGGGAATTATATATATAATAGATACAGATATTGAGCACTGATAGCAGAGTGGTTGAACGTTGAACTCCCGAACGGGGGGCCCGGGTTAAAAACCAGCTAATTTTGCCTCTAATTTTCGAGGCTCAGGAAAACATCGTGAGAAAACCTGCACACCTGAATGTTCTCAAAAGTGTGTGAAGTCCGCCAATCCGCATTTGGCCTTTTCCTCTCGCATTGTGAGAGGAGACCCGTGCCAAGCAGTGGGACAGTTATGGGTTCCGATGATGATCTATGTATAGATACGAATAGTGATGTCAGAAATTATAATAGGATCGTAGAATCTCTAAAATATACACAAGAATTGCCCTTTTAGAAGTATTAGATACGACTTTCTCAAGATATTTTCTCGAAAGCGATAATTTTCGGTTTCGCTAATAATAGCTTCTTAAACAAAAAATATGTCCCAAACTCCCCAATCGGACACCATAGTTAAATCAAATTATTTCTACAACGAAATCACAACGGACAGAAACCAGTTTTACTTCGCAAAATCGACGCACCGAACGCCTGACCTCCTTATTATTAAATCTTTATATTAAGCCAATTATGAATGAAAGGTCATTGGAACTTGAAACCGTCGCGTTAATTTACGCATCGGCCGAACCGACTCGGGAGACCGACCCACACGCGGCCATATCACGCGTACACGCGCATCAACGCATGTTCGACACGAGTTAATGTACGTTATAATGTTTGTTAAATTAAATTATGAATGTCTTTCTGTATTTCATCAATGACCTCTCGACGTGAATAGCGGGTAACAGAAATAATCGAGCGAGATAGCGGAGTCGGTAAACAGCACAGATATTCACAAAGGAGAGTCGACGAGAGCTCGACTTACCATTCTTCATGGGAACAATAAAAATATACAGACAAATAATTATTATAACACGCCAGATTAGATACAATGTTAATTAACCCATTGTTCAGCAAGTGAATAGATATCGAGTTTTATAATAAAGAAACGCAATAACAGACAAAAAGCCGTACCCATAGCGAGCGTTGCACAGTTGTATAAGGGAAAACTTGTGTCGTACCGGCCGACGACGCTGCAAGCGAGCTCCGCCGACAACAAAGTTGCGGACGGGAAGGTCGCGTCGCGGGGCTATTAATAAAATGGAATAAAAATAAAATACAATTATAATTATTTGCCCGCTTCGTGCTCGGCCGGCGCGGGCGCGCGGCTATCGATAGCGCAATAGTGAGGGGAACAATAAAGTATATATTAATTAGAACCGACTCCGTGCACTCGGTTCGGCGGGCCGTCGACCCCGACCGTGTACACATTAGGACACTAGCGGGTATCGATCATTTTTCGCGTAAGTCTACGATACGATCGCGTCACGATGAGAAATAGATGGGCTATGAAGGCGTACATTAACATAAACAGACTGCATTTGACAACAGTGACAGTTATAGCAAAGTAGTCAGAGGAACTAGAGCAATATTATTACTAACTTATACGGGTGCAACGGATACCAGCGAACTGCATTCAAATGATTGGGTTGTCTTTACTACACATCATAAATAAACTCTGCCCAGATACTGCCCGGATCGAAATGTATTTCTTCTTTAGTGATTTACAAAGAAAGATTTTTGAAAAGGGTAAAGTTAAACAAAATGTTATTTTAATCGCATAACATTTTTTGGTGCAGTTATGTATTATTTGTAAGGATTTTGTTTCGCGGAGCAAAGCGAGGATGCGTTACTATTTTATTAATATAGATCACAAATAATGAAAAATGCTGCGTCCATGACCAAGTTCGATCCGATGCGACATCGTAGCGTCGTGAGGTGTAAACGCCCCCGGACTTGCACGGCTGCCGGCTGCAACTTTGTAGCGCTCAAAAAACTTGCCCCCCTTCTTTTTTAATTACTATTATGAATGCCAAGTCTGCAGACGGGACAGAGGCATCTGACCACCTAGCGCAATTATGTTTTTACGTGAATACCAATAAAAACCGGCTGCGCATTATTTTATTTTATTATTATATTTTTATCATAACGTGAGTATACGGGCTCGGTGTGACAAGAGCCCGGCACTCTTACGGCTAGAACCTGTTACGAGGGTCAGATTACAGTGGTAGGTACGCCTACATTAACAGATACAGGATGATAAAATGGTTTCTTTTATTTTCATGAACATAAAGTGATACGTTTATGTTGCAACTCTGTAATTACATATAACGTTAAATCGTATTAAAATATACCCGTACGAGAACACGATCGAATGCAAATATCTCGAATCTACTGATAAGTACCTACTTATCACTATGCGCAGCGTAGTAATTACTAATATGATATTCAATAATTCAATATATTAATATATTCAATATAGGTACATATTAAATATAATATTAGTAATTTAGTAATTACTATACTACTACTAATTACTGCACTCCGCTGTAAGAAAATACCTTATAAGACAAAGCACAATAAGAAATCTATACATATAATAAATCTGTAACTGTTCGCTGTCTGTACATGTAAGATTTATGATAAAAACTAATATTGGGTTTACTAGTTAAATAAATTAAACGAAAAATGCCTGTTATCAATGCCTTATCAAATAGATAACTATGAAAGTTAAACCTGATTTAATTGTATACAGGATGTAAGGGGCCCAAACAGAAACCTTGTAACCACGTTTTCGGACCGTGATTCTAAGTAATACTACATCGAAAAAAAATTCGGTGCATTTTTTGTACCAAATAAAAACAAATAACATTTTTTTTGTCTTAAATTGTGAAATATGTCATCCTCCTAGCTACAGTGAATGAATTTTACTATTCTATTCACCTAAAGGGAAAATAGTTATTAAAAACTTACTTCGAAACTATTTGACTGGTCAACTTATGTGATCAAATCAAATTCGCAATAAATCCTGTGGACCGTTTAAAGAAACACATAAGGTGTTTCTTTGATTTAATCGCTGATTATTTCCTAAGCCCACATACAAACGCACAAACAAACACACAATCAAATCAAAAATTGAACCAATACTATTAAACGTTAATTGTGTCGTAATCTTTACCTCAAATACCTAAAATTCTTGTAATACCAATATGTAGTTAAGCGACATTTACCTTCATAAATCGTTGTAACATAACTGATACATAGTACTTCCGGATTACAACCGCAGTTTCTGTTACTAGTCAGCTACTTTAGCCTGTAAACCGTAAAAAGCTAAAAGCTGAGTTATTCACGACTAACTAACTCGGGCAGTTCGTAATCCAGTAAGATGTATGAGATCCCTGTAAGAGTTAATCAGTACATTTTCCCGGTTACAAATTTCCTAACGAGATATGTATATTCTATTCTTTAAGCATGACTAATGTTCGCGAGGTATAGTTATCTGGTCTTTAATAAATTAATAATTTTCTATTGCAATCGACGACTGCAATCCACGGTGTCGCAGCCAGATGAAAATTAATGTGGGTAGATAATATTAATCAAGAGATATTAATATTTATACTTTGTTTTCTTGAATTGACCGAATGTAGTAAAGTAGTGAAGTGAGATGAAAGATAAAGTAGTCAGTGTAGAAGTGACGGCTAATTGAGAAGAATGGAAAAAGAAAATATTGCGCCGATTCACCAATGACTGCAGATTTAAAATCTAGAATTCCTAATGTTTTATCACTCACTCTCACTCATTCACTCTCACTCACTCACGATAGTTGTTAAAGATGCCCAATAAACTGAATCCCACGATTTTGTGTGCCCCTTACATGGCACACCTATGTAACTATTTGCAAGTAGATACAGTGGACAATTTAAAAGTTCGATTAACATAAAAAGACACTTCGCTAATTGCTGCTAATCAATGTTTTGGGGAACATTGTCTCCCCCAGCGCTCGCATCAGTGATCACTTAAACATCCCAGTTGGTCGTGCGTTATTGTGTTGAACAGTTAGTTAGTTTTCCTAATTAGGTATTAAGGGGGAGGTAGTCGGTACACTGGGCAACACATAGGACGTCCAGTATACTGGATCGCGCCGTTACTATTCGATTACAACTGGCGAACGTTTTATTTTCATCTAATAATATTTTAAGCAGTGAGCCAAACATGCTGCGAGTTAATAAATCATGTCTCAGTATTTGAATGGTAATGAAGACTGTATGTCAAGCAACGCAGTAGTGATGTACATGAATTGGTGTAAGAAAATAAGTAAAATTGTAATAAGAAATGTACATATTGTAGCGAAAATTAACATATTAAAAATTAAGCAGTGCAAAAACAGATTAATACCCACAATATTTTAAATGTGATTAACTAATAATACCAATGATTGCCGAGTGGTTTGGAAGCTGGACACCCAAATCGGAGGGTACGGGTTCAAAGCCCAGCAAGCACCTCTAATTTTCAAAAATGATGTGCGCATTAGAATTTCATTATCACTTGTTTCGGTGAAGGAAAACATCGTGAGGAAACCTGCACACCTGAGAGTTCACCATAATGTTCTCAAAGTTGTGTAAAGTCCATCAATCCGTATTTGTCCAGTGTAGTGGACTATGGCCTGTAGGTACCTCTCACATTGTGAGAGGGGAGCCGTGCCCAGCAGTTGGCCAGATATACAAAGTTTGGTCAAATAATTACGCATTACTTCCTAACTAAAAACTTCCAATAACTACTTCCACATTCCCGAGTATTTTATTGTATCTAATATAACGTGCGTATAATATACTAGCTGACCCCGCGAACGTTGTTCCGCCATATATGTATATACTATATACGGTAGATTAGTCTTGCAGTGAATTAATACAAAAAGCGCGATTTAAATTTGAGGGGCGGGGGTAGGAAAGTGAAAATTTGGGATCATGCGTATTTTTTATGCCACACCATAAAAAATAAGCATAAAAAAATTGTCCAAAAAATGAAAAAAAAAAATCAGTGTGGACAACCCTTAACATTTAGGGCTATGAAAAATAGATGTTGCTCGATTCTCATACCTACTCGATAAGCACACAAAATTTCATGAGAATCGGTCGAGCCGTTTCGGAGGAGTATGGTAACTCAGTAGGTACACCAACTTCTGGATAGAGACGTTGCCGAAGAAAATGAGCAGATACGTGGTGGACCCGCTGTTTGGATTTACATCTGCACCGGCACCTCCTACACAAAGACCGAAGCCTGTGCAGCCGCAGCACAGAATTACAGGTAAGCAAAAAGAGAAAAGAGAGAAAATAGAGAAAAGAGATAAAAGAGAGAAAAGAGAGAAAGAGATAAAAGAGATAAAAAGAGAGATAAGAGAGAAAATAGAAAATAAAGGTACCAAGATAAGAAGCTCTTGTTTTCATTCCTCTTTCTTTCCTGGCCAGTATCGAATCGGCACACTTTGGTGTTGCTGATGTCCATGGTCAACTGTGACCACTGACCATTAGTTATGATAATCAATGAGTAGTCCTAAATTTTAGGGCTATTCATTCATTTAGGTTTGTTTTTGTTTGTTTTTCATCCTACGCCCAGCGCCGTAGGATGAATAATAAACAAAAACAAAAGTTTGGTAGATACTTAATGTTCATTATCTAAGTATTTTCAAATACAAAGTACTCGTATTTATAATATGGGTCGTATTTGTATATGGGTTTTAACTTTTGCGAGAAGAGTAAAAGTCTCTTAGGTTCAACAGTCTGTTGAATACACTAGTAGCTACATAATTACCGTGAGATGGAACTATTATTTTATTTAACACTAGGATTATA